>OZ037785.1:5472799-5532799 GCA_964035525.1 Porites cylindrica
GCATACCATTCACGTATTCATTTGCCGGCGTAGCAAGCGTTTCCTTGCCTGCGTGCAGACGTCTCCTATTTCCTTTGTTGCACGCGGAAAAGCGTGCAACAAAGGAAATAGGAGACGTCTGCACGCAGGCAAGCGTTTCCTCGCGAGGTTCGTCTAGAAAGCTGGGACAAGAGCAAAAAAAAAATTAATGACGGGGGAGGGGGAGGGGAACGAACTCTAGTTTCGCGCAATAACTCGATTGGAAACGCTTGCTACACAGGCTACGTATTCATGGTCGGGGGTACACACAGGGAACATGTTGTAGTTAACTTTTTATCTTAGGTAATTTTTGTTTTTCTTTTGATTTTGGGTATGGTAATGTATGCTAATGAAGTCGAAACAATAGAAAAATAGAAATTACCTGAGATAAAAAATTAACTACAACGACCAAATATAAGGCCCACCCCACTCCCGCGTCCCCTAAGAGGAAACGTTAGTTGACTTTGAACTGTTTCGTCCAAGGTTTAACTTATGAACATCTTGATCAATATCCAGTTGAAAGAAATGCTAGACTAACTATGGCAACTCAATAACCGTGAGCGAGGATATAATTTCTGACATTTCTGGTTAAGGGTCTTCTCCAAGCAATCAACTCAGTTATTTCATGCATGTCAGTCTAGCCTCCCATGCAGAAGTTCTCAGAGTTAAAGCTCTGCCACGCGTTCTTCCATAGCAACGAAGGCGGGACGAAAGCAAGAAATTTATTAAAATACGCGTGGAAGGGACCGTGGAAGGAAGTTCCTTTGCATCACTTCTCGTTCCCAGGGTTCTCTCTTCCTTTCACATTCGCAAGTTACAGAAACAATTTTTTTTCCCAATATCGAAGTCACGCGACAATGCTGATGCCCACTGGGCTACCTGTGGTAACACTAGGCCCCTTTTGAGGGAGTTCCATTGATACAAATACTTGTGTTGGACTTTCAAACGTTAAATCTTGGTGATGCTGTGCCGTTACTTCGGACTTACTGCCTTGGACTGAGTGTCCTTCTCGCATATTCCCTCAATCCCATAATCCCGAAGTTTATTTTCAACATTCCGCATCCTGTGCATACTTTCGTTCCCGCGTTTCGCCCCCAGTTTCCTTTGAAATCCCGAATCCTGGTCTTCAGATGAAGCAAATCCCGTATCCCGAACAACCTATTGGGGACCATCGAAAAGCGTGCGCTTAAGCTTTTTTGACCCGAGCGCGAGTCCCTTCTACTTCACATTTAACGAGGAGAAGAGCGCAAGCGATTGACGAGTTACACGAGAATCTTGTCTATTTTAACAATTTTATTTTTTATAGGATATTAAAGGATATAATCAACAGCAAAAAGTTTACCGATAACTCGCATCAAGGTTAAATTGCAAACCATGAAATAAGAAGATGACTACCGCACAGGTTGTCGAAACGTCAGTCACTGTCAACATTAACAGTCCTATTCACGACTACGTTCATCCGGACGATCAAACTCAAGCTATTTTGGAACTATAATTTATGTTTGTAAAAACAAACAATGAAATAAATATAATAATATATTTATATGAGGTAAAGTTGCTATAACTTAAAAAAAGCTATTAAATAGCTTTTGACTAAATGTAACATAAGAAATACCAGGGAATATGCATAATGAAAAGTTTTGGCCGAAATAATCTATTTAGGAATATCTCCTTAGTTGATATATCCTTTCCTAGTGGAACTATAAAACAATTTGGCTGGCAAGCAAACCTTCTATTTCGAGTAGCGAGCGAGCTTCGAGCTTTTCCTGCCTCTCGCTCTTGCCTCTCTATTAGTGTGCCACTCCCATGTGACTTCTCGCGTTATCCCCCAAATGGAAAGCTTGCTCGCATCACACATTTGTCATATATACAGCTAGCATAGTTTTTGTAGAACAACACAGGGACCGTCACCAAGTTTTGACACCTATATTACATATGTATATGTACAACTACAGTTTCTGAAGCAATTTTACAATTGCTTGCTTTACCCAGCTCTTTTGATTTGCTTAAAATTCTCTTTAACATCAAGAGGTAAAACCAAAACCATCGACGAGCGGCTCGCTTAATCTGATGGGTTCAAATGATTATCTACATACACGCGTTGTGATTGAGGGTGGCTACATTGACACTTGACCATTTTTCGGCCCTATAAAAAAAGACTGTTTACAACACTCCGTTTTCTCTTATTCTTATTTGATGAACGCGCGAACTGAACACGTGTATGTTGGCCCAGCGCACGTGTCAATGCAATAACGCTACTTCCAGTTTACGTTAAGAAAACAGAGATGCCGTGAATAGTCTATTAAACTAAAATCGTTCTCGAAGATTTTTTTATATTCTCAAGAAAATATATACAAACAAATAGTTACTTGATGTAGATCTAATAAGACACGCGCAGTGGCGATTAAGTTCTTTAACTAAGTCAGGCCTCTTGCTCATGCAGACCCTAATATTAGAGTCAGGGGGTGGGGTCTAAAAAAATCATTTTTTCTCGGCCGGGTCCCCTGGGACCCCTCCCCTGGATCTCCCACTGATGCAGTTCAGAGTGTGGTTGTTGTTCCTGTAGCCTGCAGATCACTGGCTTCTTGTTGTTTCACAGTAACAAGCTCATTCTTTTCTATTGGTTCCGTTGATTCCTCTGGTTTGACTCGGCAAAGACCACAGCGCCTAAACAGACGAGTGACGTTAAGCTGTCCAAAATCATTCTTTGGACCAATCATTGTACAGATTGATAAGAAAATGAAGGTGGAATAAAGCCAGCTAAACACCATGACCAACATCAGGAACTGACCAAGCTGGAAGTACGCAAGCACCTTCGCTGGCATCATCATCAATCCTGATAAAGTAAAGAAAAACATCCTTAAGTAAAAAAGGGAGAATTGAGCTAACGAGCGAGAGCTTATGAAGAGCGCGAAAGGGAAGCAAAAGGAAGGCAACCTTTCTAGCACGCCTTATTAGGCAGTTTAAACAACGAGAACGGCGACGACATTGAGGACGAAAAAAAAGCAATAGGGTTAGATTGGCAAAACAACAACTTTGCACGTGCATCACGCTTTTTTGCACATTTCTTTGCCGTCGTTGCACGATTACAACGAGAAACTGCCTAATTTCACGTTTTGTGGAGGAAGTGAATATATGACAACGCCGGACGCTCTTTCCTCACCAACATCTGATGAACAGAACGAGATGGAATACGCACGATAAAGTCTAAAGCAGCGCGAACACACTTTTTAGGTGACGTTTTCGTAGCCGTCGCCGTCGTTATTGCTTAAGCTCCCTAATTTACCCTTTTTCCTTTCACACTTAAAACGCTTGCCACGCAGGCTAGTATATGTGTTAGCTGTTTATAGTCCGTGAATACAGTCGATTAGTCAGGATCTCTGATTGTTGGTGTGGCAATTATACTCTCCCGAGTATTTACTGGAAATACGTTCATCGCACAACATCGTATACTCTTCCAGTTATTTATTATTCAACAGTTATTGCGAGCTTCGTCTCGCTATTGACTTTCTTATCGATAACATCTACGTTCGTTTTGGAAGCTCGGTTTTCCGGCAGGTTATTGGTATACCCATGGGCACCAACAGTGCACCTTTGTTGGCTAATCTCTTACTTCATACCTTTGAGTAAGATTTTATGGTCAAAACAATGAAACAAGACATTACAAAAGCCATCCAGTTCAGCAACACCTTTCGATACATCGACCACTTATTCAGTGTTAACAATCTGAACTTTGGAAATTGCATCAGCGCAATTTACCCGTCGGAATTGGAACTTAAGCACACATCCACATCATCTACTGAAGTGTGTTATCTCGACACAAATATCAAGACGCAAAAAAAAGTCTCTATCGCGAAATTTTCCAAACGACGGGAAGCGATGAGAGATGGCTGTATTAGCAGGCTAATCGCGTTCGTCAGAACGCATCCTAATCTTGGTGTTCCTGTGGTACACAGCCACAAATTTTCGAGATATCACGGGCGACCGTCGATTAGCCGCCCCTACTGATTTTACCCGGGGCATCTCGGCCGGGAAACTGGACTCCTTTCGACTCGATTTCGTTTCCGCAAGTGACGAACCCGATCCGTAATCAACGATTTACTCTAGTTTTAGTTTATGTACTAACCAGAGAAAACAAGAACAGAAAGTCTCACCTGTGAGAAATGTTGTAAGTGCTGCCATAGTAATCGCTGATCCAATGTGAACCAGGGAATAACGTACCCTGCTTTCTCTTTGGTTTTTGTCTGGTGCCAGTCTGTAAGCCACACCGTAATGCATAGTAAAGTCAATCGACAGTCCAACAGCTACTGACATCACAATGGACTCCAATATATTCAACTGCCAGCCTGCCAATACTAGAGATCCAATGGTGATCGATATGATTCCAATGATGGTGATGATTGCATAGATGCTGATGAAGATGTTGAGTGTTGTGAGCAGCATGACGAAGAATGATACCGCCACAGATATGCCCAGGGATGAATAGGTACCCTGTGAGAGGCCAATCTGTAGGCCATAAAAATTGAACAACCAACTTCCTACCCAGCCACTTTGCAAGCCAGGGGGAGCCTCAGACAATTCATCTTTCAACCAAGAAGTAACTTGTTTATATAATCCATCTACAACTGAAAAAGCGTTTGTGAATGGTTGATTGGTAAAAATAACAAGCCTAAATCCCTTCACATCATTTGTCTTAGAATCAAATAGAAGTCCAGTTTCATGTCCTGACATGGCATATCCCAGAAGACAACGCTTAGTTACATCACGTGGGTAAGGAAATGAATGGCTGCTGCAATTTGGAACAGAGCCACTTTTAAATAATGTTTTTAGTGCGTTTATTGGGCACCCTCGATTTCCACCAAATGCACGGAAAAATGACTGGTTTTTAGCCGATTCACACAGAGAAAGAAGAAATTGCTGGCCTTTGGGGGTAAAAATATCATCCCAATTCGATTCAAATTCAAGCGTTCCTTTGTCATCCGGGTTGAAGTAATTGCCATTATCTGCAGGTTTGATTCCCCAGATTAGCTCTATGCTTGAGCTTCCACTCTGCTCAAACCTAAAGAAACTCTTGTACTTTAAACTGTACTGTTCAAGTGAATGGGAAGAGGCAAACACTTGGAAGTCCTTACTTTCAGGTAACTGAAGGCCCGGTTTTACAAAGTTAACACACAAAAACCCAGCGGTCAAGCACACAAGTAGTACTACCCAAACCCAGTGAAATTTGATAACTACATATGGCAACCAACGACCAAACAGATTGGAACTGAACTTTTGGATACCATCCGCAGCTGATGATACAAGGGAGCAGGGAAAGTCAAAAACCTGCAGAATACAGAAAGATGACTGCTTTTGATTATCAGGTTTGAGTGGTCCTTCCCTTAAGGCATCGGTCGACATGTCCTGTGGCATTGGTGCAGTTATATCCTCTTCTGATTGGCCTGATTTTAAAGTGTGAAGTTCATGGCCTTCATTGTACTTCATCACCCATTTCTCGTGCAAGGCAACTACTGCAGGGAAGTAAGTGATCATCAAGAGGTAATTGGTCAAGATGGACGTACCTGCGAATATTCCAAAACACTTGATGGCTGTTATGCTGGAAGAGATCCCAGCAAAAAATGCTGATGCTGTTGTCAAACTTGTAACCAGCATGGAGAGGGCAGAATAACGCAATGTCTTCAGTGTCAACAGCATGATGTTTGCATTGGGGTTAGCAGCTCTTGTTTGTCTCCATATGTCATAGTAAACAAATGCATCGTCTGCTCCAATACCAACCAAAAACACCAAAGTCAGAACATTGAGAAAAGGGAAAAAATCCATGCCAAAAGCAATATTGTAGAGAAAGTATGATAGACCACAAGCATAAATTACGCAAAAGAGGGCACAAAAAGTGAGAATGAAAGAGCCCAGGAAAAACCACATGATCGCGAACACAACGATCATAGCCAAAGCAGGAAATATGACTTCAGCAATTAGCTCTTTTCCAAATTTGTCATATTTGAAATTACCAAACCTGAAGGCTGCTAATTTTACACCATTTTTTTCATAGGTGTTACCCTTTAAATTTCCATACATTTCATCATAAAAATCATATGCCCTATATACTTGTGGGATGGAAAGAGTATATTTGAGAAAAGCATTGTTCGATGTCACAAACTCATTGTCCACAAGATACTGAAAAATGATGTACACTGCAGAGTGTTTGATGCATTGTGGTGGCACAGACTTGCAGTTAGAGCTAAAAGTTTCATTCATAAGCGAACACTCAGCAGTGAGAGTTTGCTTTACAAAATGAGATGAACAGTTCTGTAACAAGATCTTGACATTCTGCACGTCATCCTCAGTTATATTTTGACACGTCTGTCGGTTATTGAGCAATGCAACATAATTTCCAAGAGACGAGCTTGAGTAACATTCAGTAATGTACCGTTGGCAATTTGACAGAAAGGACGGGTTATTTCGTACAATATCAGTGTCCATGGAACAGATGGCCTTAAGTTTGTCTGCCTCAAATAAGTTTTTGTCTGGGTCTGCAGCTTTGAAAACCAAACTCATGGATGATGCATAATACCCATCAAGGTATTCATTCATAGGAGGTTGAAGTGAACTTTGCAGGGAGCGTCGCTTGCGCGTGGCTGTATGCACATTGTCATGCATGACTGGTCCCCCAACTGGGGGTGAGTAACTTGAGATTCTAGTAACAAGTGTACGTTTCTCATACAAAGCATCATGAAGATTAGAAAATGCCACAATCTCATTACTGAGTGATGTTCCTCTGGGCTCAAATCCCTGTAAAAAAGAGAAGTTACTTTTGAAAAGTACTGAAAAACAAAGATGAAGCCATGCGACAGAACTACTGAACACCCGAGGTTTCATTTGAATTATTTCCTAAAAATTCCTTTATTTCATACTTTGCAGCATACAGTCAAATCCAGCTTACTGGACACTTCTATAAAACAGACATCTAGAGTTAGTCCCTGCCTCATTTGACTCTCTATAAGACGGACACTTAAGGCCAGTCCCAAGCATACACTCAGTCAACTCTCTCATATTATGGACACCTCTATAAGACAGACATCTAGAGTTGGTCCCTGCCTTAATTTACTCCCTTTATTGGACTCTCTATAAGACAGACATCGTTCTAAGATGGAGACTTAGGGCTGATCCCAAAGGTGTCTGTCTTAAAGAGAGTTTAATTATTGAGGAGGAGTTTTTGCACAGAGGACCTCAATAGTGGCAGGTCCAGGGGAGGAGCTGGGAGGGGGGGGGGGGGCTGGCAACCCCCCTTATTTTTAGATCAAACTGAGGCCCAAAGGGCCAAAAAATTTTTTTTTTTGAGACTGGGCCCCCCCTTATCTCAGTGCCTGGATGACCGCCACACATCTCCCCCCCCCCCCCCCCCCCACCCTGCCTTATCTGAAGGTCAGGATCTGCCACTGCTCAATTACTAATTTCTGATACCTTTAGGTCTGTGTGACAGGGAAATAATAACAATAATACACGTTATTTAAAGAGGGTACCACGGAATAGTTATAGAAACTAGTAAACTTGTGGCCCTCAGCTTTTTAAAAAGTAGTGAAGGTCCTCAAGCTTGTTTTAACTTTAACACCAGGGCACAAAGAGTAAGTTCATATTTTCTATTTACAATAAAACATTTCGCAAGCAAATAGAAGGCAAAAAGGAGGAGGTCAACCTTGCAGTAAAACAGAAATCACTTGAGGCTTCTTTGCAATCACCCCTGCAATAATTTACACTCTATCAGTAACTAAAATACCTTAATGGGGTCCTCAAAGTTAGGCAAGGGAGGTGCTCCTAATGCCGGCAGAACTGCGACCAAAGTAAGTACTATAGCAGTCACTGGAATGAAAATTGCAAGGCACAGAGCGATCACATCATGCCTGGTAAACCTAGATGGATAAAAATATTCCTTGTTAGCTAACAACCTCTTCATAGTCCCAAAAACTACACCATGGACATGCAATCAGAAATTGGTCACAGTAGCACAGGCATGTGAGGTTTCATTGCAGGCCCAGTTTTAGTGCAATCATGTAAGAGAAGATCGATGTCTGAGAGCTGCTAAAACTGGGCCTGATCTAGGCATTCTTCCTGGAAGCTTTAAGGACTCACCTGATAAGTACTTTGTCTCAAATAAATACCTTGTACACTTGTATTAGTTACCCTTCTCTAAAAAAAACATGCTGTCTAATAGATGCCTCACGAGACAAAATTGCTCAAAAATACTGAGAAATAATGAAATAGAGCAAAATAATTCAATTTATTCAATTTCCTGCTTGATTAACAAGAATTTGCCCATATTACCTCGTTTAATGTCAGGTTTTAAGGAAAGATTCTGACATCAAAGTTGAGCTTTAAAAAAATAAGGATTTCTAAACTGCCCAGACATCTCAAAGGATGAACTGGATAGTCTTTATCAACTGTGATGATAATATTTGCCGAAAGCACATTAGCTTTGTGGAGTATGAGAATAAAATTGCTCTCTCCTTTAAATGCTCCCTATCTATTAAATGGACCCACTTGGGCTCCTAACATCAAAAAGAAACCCCAGGCATCTATAAGATCATTAATTTTACAGTATATCAGGTGACATAAGGACTTTGATCACTCTCCTAATTTAGTGGCTCATGGACACTTTGATTCACCTTATACTCTACCAAGAGCGTGCTTTCACTTTCCACAGGTTACTGCATGCCTGTTGCTATTACAGTAACCTGCTTGATCTTGACAGATCAGTAGAATGTTATGCAAAAACAGTAGAATGTCAAGATGTGATCAGTAACTGATTTTATAACGATTTACTGTATCTGCACAGAGAAAGAGCACTGAGCCACTTCAAAATCATGCTCTACGAATTGTAACCTGACCATCAAAGATTTCACGAATACAAGAGAAGAAGGTTTGCGGGGGAGTATTTCCATGTATACAACGAAGGGTTGCAAAATAACTTTGTTTTTGGACACGATCTTCACAAGATTTTTTAGTTTTTCATTAGTATAAAGAATGTATTTTATACTTTGCTGAAATACAATAAAAGACAGCGCACAAAAATCTCCATCGACAGCTGTTCAAACAAATTAATATCAACATAAGCTTACTGAAGAAATACGGCACTGCTGCTGCATGTAGGCAAACAACAACATTGGCTGAAGTATTTCCGAGATTTCTTACCCTTACGCAATGTCACTGACCTACCTTAAGTATGGAAAACAACTAACAGTAACTTTTCCCATATTCCTGATGAAATGAAAGCGTCAATCTTCGATATTCTTCTGGCTTAATATTATTTACATTCGCACCAAAGTCGCCCAAGGGATACTACTTGATGTAAGACTACCCAAAGTGTCCTGAGCCACCGCCCAGCAAATCTTAGTAATGTTACTACTCAGGTTACCTTGGTTACTACCCCATCACCCGCCCTCCACCCCCAAGGTTAAAAAGGAATGGTGTCCACATCCCACCTTTTTGAAAAGACGCAAGAGGAGTGGAGAGGTGTCGAACGCGTTCTTCAATACGCCGAGCGATACGCCCTTTTATTTGAGCGTGGAGCATCAAGCGTTTATGGAGGAAACGGGTAACAGAAAAAGAGAAGACCTGAGACTCAGGCCAAGTACATAGTACTATGTTATGAGTTGATAGACCAGTGAAGAAGCCTAAATATACCTTTAAGAATAGAAAGGGTTAGCAATTCATTTCGAATTCCGTAAGGTAACTGACTACGTTGGCCCACATCTGCGAAGGCAAAACTTACTTTTTCACTGCTAAATACGACAAAACCTTCCTAACTAGTTCCACCTGACCAAAACATGAGAGACTCAGTCTGCTTGCGTGCGTAAGTTTCAAGGAAACTCAGGCAAGCACTTAGTAAACAATGTTTACTTGGAATAGGGCCATATTGCTGATGTTTTCTTTGCTCCTATAACTAGAGCAAAGATTGGCATTCACGATACAAACAAAGAAACAAACCAACGTTTAACTTTTCAAAATTCTAGCGACTGGAGGACAAAATCATTAAAAGACCTAACCATCGTCTCTTTTTCTAGAAAAACTAAACACTGAATAAAATGACCTTATTTCCATGTCTAGTTTTCTTCAATGTCATGATATTTTTTTTAATCTCTTTTCTTAGTTTTTAAATTTTGTAGTTCTTAGGTAAGAGATCAGCATTGTTAATTATTCATTTTTGCTCTTCATTATTTGGAAGCCCCACTAAAACTGCACAGTTATTTCTTAGCAGTATGCAAATTTGTCGAGCCCTGTTCAAATGGTCCAAATATTTACATAACCAAACTTTTACAATGCAAAGCTCGATGAAAATGAAAGAACTAATGAGAAAAGCCTGTTTGAAAAATTTCAAGATACTCATAATGGATCGCAACCATACAAAATATTTTGCCCGGCAATAATCCTTTAATGCTGTGGCTTCAATTCAAGTTGAATCTGAAGCCACAAATGATATAGAGGGTAGATTTTAAACCCATATATTGACATTGAAAAGCAGGTGGCCTGAAAGACAAAATAAGTATTGCGTTCATTTGTAGCTTGAAATGGTTATTTGTAAATAGTGGTTCAATTTTCACAAATTTCTTCTTTACAAAAGCAAAGGAAATTTTTTTGCTACAGATAAAATGTGTTGAAACGCAATTGACAGGAATGAACTGCTTCTAGCAATGAACGCGGAATGACTTGAAGGAAAGAACACCCTTTCGTCTTCTAATCAGCATTTGCATATTGCCGCCCGTTTCTGTTTTCTTTTTCTTCGTTATTCGTTTTTTTTCTTTTTGTTGTTGTTGTGGTGGGTTTTTTTCTTCTTCTTATTCGATAAATGGTAAAGGTTGGTGTCTATCTGATTAATTCTATCGTTACGTTCGCTTAGAACAAAGATTTTTTTAGATAGCGCTCGTGGCAATTGCCGAATGAATATTATGCTTAATTCAGTGGCCCATGATCAGTTTTCTTTGCAAATTGTCCACACCGCTATGTTTATCTCTTAGATATATATGAATTTAATTCCAGTGCGGTTTTACGTTTCGCCTATAGCGTATCTTAATGTTATCCCTCAAATCAGGCAGAGCGATTTTGCTTAGCCAGACCTTATGATAGATCCCTTAACAATTTATAAAAAGTTGTGAACGCTAATATACGTTTTCTTTATCCAAGCATTTGAAATGCATGTGCCAGTCGCCGCAGATTACAGTGTAGCTGTTTCCGGAACTCGATCCAGCCGGTTCTCATTTCTCTGGCGCTTGGAAAATGATAAGAACTAAGCTATTTTAATTTACCTGACTGCTCGATTTCTTTTATGGCCAGAAGTTGGCGTTCCAGCCATCTTCGTTGGTTTAAGAATTTTCCAGATTGAGTAGACAATGCGGCGTCCTTTCGATCGCGAGACAGCCTAGCCTTACCTTTTCTCAGTCTTGGAAGAGGTTCGGGTATCCTGAGCGGTTTGAGTGAAAAGGCTAATAAGTTACCGCAGTCTCTAGACAGCGAAAACGGAAAATATATATTATCCAGTTTCAGTCCCGGCGGTGAGTCACCAATAGACACCTGGAAATATTAAGGATTACAGGTTTAAGCGGACGTTCCAATCAAGTGACGAAGGCTGACATCTGTTGCCTGATATGAACAAACAATTTCTTTTTGAAGATAAAGCCATTACTTGCGTAATTACGACAACTGCGTTTCCAATGTGCAGGACTGAAGTAAAAAAAGAGAAAAGCTTATTCATTTAAATAACTTAAAGTAATGCGGGAGGGGCGCGGGGTGTGGCGCTTGAGGGGGTTGACCGTTTGAGATCAAGAGAGAACAATTATTCTATCTTGTTAAGATATATGATGACCCATTTTATCTTTTTTTTTTTACGCTGGACGCAGGTTTTACATTAAATATCCCCAAGATGATTACGGATCAATTAAGACGGGACAACCTATCGTGAATTGAAACACACAAGACAACTGATTGTCGCTTCAGAAGTCACAGTCAGTTTTTTTGTACATTCTTTTTGCCAATGGTACCCGATACGTATACCGGCATCCTAACGCGCGCAGTGCGCGTCTGAAATTCGTCCTTTCGGCTATGGAGGAAAATGTGGATCACGCATACTGTGGCTTTTCATACGCACAAAAAGTTCAAGGGTGGGGAGGGATGTGGCTGTCTCTTGTAAAAAAAGCACTACTGTTCTAGTATTCAAACGGTTGCACATTGGTATGTGTGATTACTTACACTGGTTTTTTCTCTCTTGTACATGTACATACTTAACTTTGGCTCCATGTTTTTTTTGTTGTTGTTGTTGTTGTTTTTTTTTTTTTTTCAAATTTACATCGTGTTCAGCTTTTACTAGTAACGTCAATTTAGTTTTAGCTCTTTCACATAAGGAGAAATTTATATTTTGAATAGATGTACTAGTACTGTGAATAAAACCGTTTTGGTCATCATCATCATCATTTATATAATTTCATTCGTCATCATCATCATCATTATTATTATTATTATCATAATTTTTATTATAACCATTTTTTTATTAATAAGTATGATCTTTGAAGATACATCAAATAACAAATTTGCGGTATGTATGAATGACGGGAGATCTGATCAGCCAAAATATATACCAAGTGTCAGCCAAGTGTATGAACAGCTCGATCTGCAGAGTTGTTCACTTGAAGATAAACTTGATCCGAAAGGCTCAGCTATTTCCTCTCTCTCCACAACAAGCTCAGTAATTAAATGTTGAGAAAAAGGGTTAGGAAAGAAAACCGTGTATCACCTCTGTGATTACGTTCTCGTTATAGCTTTTCAGATTAATTTACATATCATCTTTGACAGAAAAGGTACCATTTCTTATACCTTTCATTGGCAAGTGGTACCTCTTTCATATATTTAGAACTGGCATCTGTTTTAACTGCTGTTAATGCACTTTCTTTTTTAAGATTCTTCTTTTTACCTTTTTTTATCATTTTACAGATTTCCCTTCCCTGAATATGCGTCCGCAGTGAAACCCCTTCCTTTTCATATACCTTAAACTTGAAAAAAGTAGAAACTTTTTATAGTTATCAGAATAATAACGGTATCCAAATCTTACTGTTTTAACAAAGACCAATTAACTGTAATAACAAAACAGCAAAGAACAACTTTAAGTATTCCGGATATTTCGAACGGTCAAGACGTTCTTCTTCGACTTTCCGTTTCTACAATAAATCCCTTGAAGAAGAACAGCTTGATAAGTTCGAAATATCGAGGATACTCAAAGTCATTTTACGTAGAGACTTCTCAAACTTTACCTTCAATTCTCTTCTCCATTGCTGTTGCATATTGCATTCAAGTGCTATTTTTGTTCTTTAGTGTTCTGTGTTGTTTTGTCACTACCGTTAATTGAAAAAGCATGAACCCTTTCCGCCGGAGCCTCCCCGTATAGGCCGTTAAAGAGAGTACCCCCCCCCCCCCCCCACCTCCGCTTCCCCCGCGGCCGGGTAGACTAATTTACAAATCCTTATGCAGATACAAGGCGTGATAAAAATGTCAACCAACACTGCTTTATCTTAAGCCTCACCCCACCTCACCACACCTACCACCTCCCCCGCCCCAACCCCTCTTCCCCGCCTGAAATCCCCCGCCCCGCATCATTACGGTCGACTGTCTACGGGCCCCAGCAGGAGAGCTGTTGTGCAGGTGCCATTACTGAGGAAGCATGGGCCGAGCTGTTACATGAAAACGAGTTTGACTGTGACACGTCCTTAACCTCATTCATCTATTTCATCTGTCTGTCTTTCGTAGTTCTGCGGTAACAGTTTCTATTTTGCTTCGTAGGAAACTAAGATCCACAATGGAGAACGATGAGATTAATCACTCTCCACAAAAGCGTCGTAAACAGACCCGTGTTTGGACGGATGGATGCTTTGATATGGTCCATTTCGGTCACGCGAACGCCCTGCGCCAAGCCAAAGCAATGGGCGATGTTCTTGTTGTGGGTGTTCACTCCGATGAGGAAATTAAACGGCACAAAGGCCCTCCAGTTTTTAACGAGCAAGAACGATTCAAAATGTGCAAAGCGATCAAGTGGGTCGATGAAGTTGTTATGGACGCGCCGTACGTGACGACCATCGAAACTCTTGACAAATACAACTGTGATTTTTGCGTTCATGGAGATGACATCACGTTGACTGCTGATGGTAGAGACACATATGAGATGGTGAAAGTAGCTGGGCGATACAAAGAATGTAAACGTACAGCCGGAGTGTCCACCACAAACCTTGTGGGCAGAATGCTTCTGATGACTAAGGAACATTTTGATAGGTGTCCATCACCAATTACAAATATGAACCCTGACCAAGTGAGTGGGGCCAGTTCTGATCCAACTGCTAAGAGCCCCTGGACTTGTGTGTCCCATTTTCTTCCAACCTCCCAGAGGATTGTCCAGTTTTCAGATGGAAAGGAACCCAAGCCTGGTGACAGAATAGCGTATGCCGCAGGTGCGTTTGATCTTTTCCATGTGGGCTTGCTGGATTTTCTCGACGCAGCAAAAAAAGAAGGAGACTATCTTATAGTTGGTCTTCATACAGATCCAGTTGTTAATCGTTACAAGGGAAGCAACTTTCCAATCATGAGTTTGCATCAAAGGGTTCTTAGTGTACTGGCTTGCCGTTATGTTGACCAGGTCATTATTGGTGCACCATATAAAGTTACCAATGAGTTGTTGGAGCAATTTAAGGTATGGCAGTTTGCATTTGTTTAGAACCTTTTAATTCTTGTTATTCACTAGACCCTATGTTATTTGATAAACAGTCGAAGCTCTCATAAGCAACCACCTCGGAAATTCAAAAAAGTGGTCATAACTATAGCTTGTCGATTAAGAGAATGAGCTCTTGTAAGCGACTGTAAAACAATAGAGGGTGGTTGCTCACGAGAGCTTTAGAAACTCATTAATAATTCATAATGAAAAAACAAAAGAAATTGTGACGGAATCCACTACAAAATTAAGTAATTTTAATATTCAGTGGACAGAAACCTTGTACCAGAATAATTTAAAGGGTATGGCACTTTTTCTCGTACATTTTTCAAGGGCTAGATATATAATTAGTCATCTGTAATAAGTTTCCCGAACAAGTCATGTTTTGACCTTTTCGGATGCAAATTTCAAATGATTTTCGTAGTCTGGTATCTCTCGTGGGAATACACTCTCACAAGGGGCGGATCTAGGATAAATTTTGACCGATTTCCTAACGAAACGTAACGCCGAGGGCGCAAGCTTCTAGGGGGATCAGAGAGCATGGGCTGTCACAAGAAATTTTTTGGATTTTCACTACCTAAAGGCCTCTTTCCTGGGTTTCTGAGTCATTCAGATGGGATTTTGGCCAGTTCCATTCTCTTCTAATGAAGCCTTGCAAATCGGAGGATTTTATCATGGTCAATTTCCATGTTGTAGTTATGGAACAAGATTTCTACTTGCATAGCTTTTTTTAACTAAAAATATATCTCGTGAAAAAATCTGACCGATTTCTGTAAAACGATGGAAACAGGTGCGGATCCGCGCCTGCTCACTATCAATGAACATTGCCTGTTCGTCATGTTTATTACCATCATTTTCCTTCACCATTTCTGGGAAAACAATGAACTATTGCCACTGCAAAGGCATGAAAAATAAAAATGGTTCCTTGTGTCTTCACGACGGCTTTTTTTCAATACATAAAATAACATGTTATAAGCTTGAATCCACTTGTATATTTTGTCACATTACCTCAGCACTTCCTTGCAGCAATTTAAACGGAGTCGTACACATTTTTTCAGGTAAACCTGAAATGTCGATGAACTCTTCCACTTCCATGAGAAATAATACTTATTTAGTGACTTTGCAGGCAAACTGTGCAACCATTTGATGAGGAAAATGTGATAACAGCTGACTAGCTCTGACTATTTTTTGTCTTTTTGCAAGAAAGCCTGTCAAAAGTGTTGACCAATCAGAACATGTTTTCAAAACAAAACCAAATGAGCGTGTTGCATTGAGGTTGGCGATGGGCCTTTAAAAGCAAGGCTTTTTTTATTTCTAAGAAGAAAATGTTAGAGAAAATTGTGCTGAATTTACTATGAACTCCAAATGACTTGGATCCATTGCCTGTTTGAAACATTGAGCTTGCTATGCAACACTTCGGTAGCACGACTTGGTTTCAAATGTCTTGCGACTGCCATGCCAAACTCAATTCATGAATAATGATTAAAAATATGTTAGTCAAGGATACCTTTTTAAAAGTACACAAAACCGCTCTTTTAATTTAAAATTTTGTTTTCCATATCAGCTTTTTCATTAGACTGAGTTAATTATGATGTCTGAAACCAACTCATGCAACAGTCATGCTGAAGTCAAGCCAGCTTATAATGGCAGTATAATGACTTTTGAAACAGGCCTTACTGCAACAGCTACCAACAGTTTAGTTTTCACATTTGAACTTTTGGCATATTGTCGGTAAAAATGCAATCAACCATACTTTGTTGCTTTGAATAGGCATTTCTTGGTCTTGCAAAAACTATTGTTGATTCACTTCTGTTTTTTGGTCTAGGTTTTGCTCTGTGTCCTTCAAATATTTTGTATTATGTTATGTCATTTGGTGATTTCACTGATCCACAATACCAAGAAACTACCCTTCGAATGAGGTTATGCTAGGATTTCAATCTTCAGTTGAAAAGTGGACTTTGATTCTAAAAATGCAATCCATTTTTAACTAGTGTATTGGGACTGTCATTATTTAAGGACCAGGAGCTAGGGATTTGCCCTCACTACCATGAGCATGACCCTGGCTACTTTGAGAGGAAACAAGAGGAGAATACTTGTTTTCAGTTTTGTTTGATTATCATTCTGCCATAGAAGTTAATTATATGCATAAAATTAAAAAAGAGATGAGGCAAGGGAGCCTAAGGAAGACAGTAAAGCTTATGAATAGGGCCACCTTTAAAAATTATATGACCTAATTAATGATGGAAAGAGAAAGGAAAAAAGGGGGGATAAAGGAAAGAGAAGATGGTGGGAGGGAGGGGGGCGATTATTTGCGGGAGCTGATTAATGAGGGAGGGTTATTATTCAAGGAAATATGGTAATTGACCAATCAGGTCAGTAACCAGACTTAAATACGATCAACTGACGAGATACAACTCACCTTGACTATGAAGATGATTACTGCTCAGGTTGTCAAAGTGTTATTCACTGTTTACGACAGCCTTTTTCAGGACTAGAAACACCAAAACAGTCATATTTGACTTTAATGATGTTCTATGTTAGCTGAAGTGACTAATATAGTCAAGTGAAGTAATCTATGTATTTTTTTTCTGTTCAGGTTGACGTGGTCCTCCATGGCGAAACCAGAGTTATGCCTGATGACGATGGTACAGATCCATATGAAATTCCAAAGAAAAAAGGCATTTTCAAGGTTGTGCCTAGTGGCAACTATCTAACAACTCATGACATTGTTGAGAGGATCATTAAAAACAGGTGTGTTCAATAGCTAGATATAATTAAATAAACATAATCCTCTCGGAGGACATGAGCTTACTAGCAATGAATAGTCTGTACGAAAAAAGGGCAGTGTTGGGTACCAATATTCCGAAGCATAAACGTTTAACACTGTGAGCTATAAGGACAATTTTTTTCCAAAGAGAAAATTTAAATTATATAATGGTTTGTTCCACTCAGTGTACCTTGTTTTTTCAACACATTTTTTTTCTATTGCCAACGTGTTTACTGTGTATTATCTGTGGAAAATGTATGTAATGAAACATCCCAACAATTGACAATGGACCGAATTTCCTCAAAAACCACATGCTTACAAAACAAAATCGCTCTTCAAGGCAGTCACGTTGAGTAGTGACTTCTAAATTCCACATGTACTGTAGCCCATAAGTTTGGTTCTGCGGCCACAGGCAAAGTTAAACTTCTACAGATATGGTTCTGGGACTGTTGGACTATGGTTCTGGCCAAGATTAAGCATGCAAATGTTGTAACAAAATTACCAGATTAAAGATGAAATTTTAAGAATACTAGTGTTTTGAATTTATGCAAATTTGTGACATTTTAATGGAATGGTTACATACTAAAGTTGATAGATTCGTGTTTGCATTTTCTCACATTGTGATTTTCAATGTTTAATAGTACAGATGATTAAAAAAATATTGATTACTAGTATAACTCAATCAAAACTTAAAGCAATAAATGAATCACAGAATGGATAGAAATAGCAAAGAAATTAATCTGGCTAAATCAGGGTTCTCAATAGAAGGCGGCACCCGGCGATTGATCGCCGCTTACTTTGGGATTTATAGCCGCTTACTTTGTGTTTAAGTCGCTTTTCTTTGCTTTGTTTTGACACCTCTGGCTTTGCTGAAGAGCCTCCTACTTTATCAGTGATCACCTCCTATTTAAAAATCTATTGAGAACCCTGCTAAATTCAATTCGATAATTATCATAAGAAAGCATGTTTCTTGTAATATGTTATTTGAAAGGCCATTCCTCACGAAAGCAAACACCTTATGTTTTTGGAAAAAAAGTACAACAAAGAAATATTACAGTGAGAGAGATTATTTGAAACATTTGGACTAGTAACCAAAGGTCATAGGTTCAACTCCTACTCAGATTCTTTCTTCTGTGCTGTCTGTCTCACTGATTGAAAAATCATCTTCCTCAAGTATTTACCAGGCTCAAAATTCACCACAACATCTCTGTCATTGCATGTAAGCACGTGTATCAACCTTCTATGTTATAGTCTGTAGTCGTAGCCGTTTGCAGGATGTTTGTCTAGTGCCCTCAGCTCCCATGAGTTTCCTATAGCTTAGTGGTACAGCATCTGGACTAGAAGCCAGAAGATCATAGGTTTCGACTTCTGTTGGGAGTATACTCAGATTCTTTCTTCCAAGCCATCTGTATCACTGACTGAAAAATCATCTTTCTCATGTATTTACCAGGTTCAAAATTCACCACAACATCTCTATCATTGCATGTAAGCACGTGTTGACATTTTGTACTAATCCTTGCAGTTTTCAAGATGTTTGTCATATGAAGCTAGTTTAGTGGCCTTAGCTTCCAGAAGTCTCCTATAGCTTAACGGTAGAGTATCCGGACTAGAAGGCAGAAGGTCATAGGTTCGACTCACATTGGGATTACTTGGATTTTTCTTCTGAGCCATCTGTATCACTGACTGAAAAATCATCTTTCTCATTTATTCATCTGGGCCAAGTTGTTCAAAGCTGGGTTAAGATAACCCAGGGTTAGTGCGAGATTTGAATTCAGATTTGAAAGCTTAAAAAGTATTTCAGTTTTAATTCTTTTTGTCTACAAGTTGATGACTGGAACATCTAAGCGTTAATCGGCCTTCAAACAACTGGGCCCAGGAGGCTCATAAAAATTACATTATGTATAAATTTACATGTACATGTAGCACATGTTTGTCAGTCTGCCCTCATTTTTTTAGGGTCTTTCTCCATAATTCCCCCTGGACCTGCCACTGATTTATGTAGGAGAATCAAAATTGTTGTGGGTTATTATAACCTAAGAAAATAGAAAACAGTACCTTTTTACACTTTTTAATTTATTTATTGAAGGACAGAAATGTGAAAAAATACAGAGCCATAACTATTATTACAAAGGCAAGACTAAAAATAGTCATTTTTTTCCGTATGTGGTAAATGCCTCAGCCACATATTTTTAAACTTACATTCAAGAAATTAATTAAAGCTTTAAAGTTTTTAACAAGACATCTTGCTTTTTTGTCTGCATTTCTGAAATATAAAGGAAACTGTTGATGCAGTTCTGAAATACAGACAAGAGTGCTTATCTTGTTTTGCCATCTTATACTTTAGGACTCAATACTTTGGCATTTCAAAGAAGACATAGAGAGACAGAAAGTCATTTAACAGTTTTGTTAACTTAGTTGCTAGCAGCTAATGCAAAAGATATTTCCCCCTTTTATGTGGAGTTGTGTAAAGTGAGGTCTTTCACAAATTCAGCAAAATTTACCAGAGGTCATCAGTCAACCACCACTTGTTAATTTGAAGCCACCTAATAGACCCTTCCATGGTTATTCAACTTTTGACTTGGTCCAGTTAGCAAAAATTTGTCAACACAGTTAACAAGAATGCCTTAAAATTAGTAAAAATGCCAAGTTTAAATGTGATTTGTTGAAAACTAACAACAATATACAATAGCTCTGCAAAGTCACCATATTTTACATATGTTTGTATGGTGGGGGTCAAGTTCGTGTCCCCCACCATTAAAACATCTGTAAAATTTTGAGACTTGCCCTTTTTTGGAGTAATATCTTCGCTCACCCTCAATGTATCACCTTTTAGAAAACTTGGTAAGTTTGCTAATTTTAAGGCACTCTTTCTTGCAGTATAATTGCATGTTTGATAACTGGTCTTTATCAAAATGTGAAAATAGTTGTTTTGTGGTTTACCTCACCTTAAATATTGTAGAGATGTCTTTCATTTGGACCTTTTGTAAGTAAAACTGTGGCATTTGTTTGTGCCTTTTAGATTGACATTTGAAGAAAGGAACAAGAAAAAGGAGAAAAAGGAAGCAGATGTTTTTGCAGAAATGCAGAGAAGAAAGTCTGAAAGCCAAGAGAGAAAAGCTCTTGAAGAAAAGGAGAACAATTAAGTCAACTCAACATTTTTGCTCCTTGGGACAGGATCTTTTAAGGAAATTATGTACTAGTCCCTTGGCCTATAGTGCTGAATCTTGACTTTGTCATAATTATAATACATGTATCTTCTAGAAGCAGACTATTCATAACAGGATCTGTTTGCTTCCTATAGTGTTTCCCATATAGTTATACGTGGTTCAAATAATTTTGGTGCATGACAAACGCAGACAGCAGACCTGCTCTTACAGATGTCCTATCCCTAAAACAAGCCTTTAGAAGATTTAAGGGTTAGGGATAGGGAATCTGTTAGATTTTTGCACAACAATGCTACATTTACATGCTAGTCTTTAAAAAGTCTGCAGTCTGCGTTTGTCACACATTGAGTTCAAATCAGGGGAAGGGGTGTTAGGTGGCCATTTTTGGCCTGAGCTGACTAAGATAAATAATTATTAACTAAGTTATAACTGCAGCTAAAATTTGTCAGGCTCTTTTCTTGTGACTCAAAAAAAAAATAAAAATGACCACCTGAAAGAGTTTATGAATGCTGATTGTGACCAATCACAATGAAGACGAGGACACAGAAGCAGGCCATATAACCACATAACTGGATCAGTTTAGGTTTCTGGGAAACTGCCATGCCCCTCTCCTAAACTAATATTTTGCCCTAAGTGAGAAGTAAGTGTTAATGTTGGCTTAGGGGAGGGGTAGGTGGGCAGTTTCCCAGAAACCTAAAGTGATCCAAACTTATGACCATTGCTGCTTCCAGCTTAGTTTTACCTGCCTTGTTGGCTTTTTCCTTGCAGCATCATAGCACTCCAGAAACATTTCTGGTGTTTTCATTTTTTAAAATAGTATTTTAGTTAATTACATGTTGAGGATAATAATATTATTGTCGTTCATGTGGTATTTATGGGTAACTTTAGTGTAGTTTCTTAAAAGAAATTGCACCAGGGTCTTTCAGGGAATGAGCAATTCTTAATTCATTATGATTTATCTGGTTTTGTCCAGTATTTGTTCACCAGTCGCGGTAGTTAAAACGCTGTATAGGACAATTCACCTGATAAATTACTATCCAGCGGATTAGTCTTGTGAAACTAATTGTGTTATAATTCATTGGATTAAGATTTTAGTTAACAACCTTATCTTTCATTTATTTTGTATTGTGAGTTATTAATATTTGTCCATTTAGTTGTTTTCACGTTCATTGGAAAACTTAATTCACTAGTAGATATTAATCCAATATATTTGAATGAGCCTGACCAGGATGTGAAGAATTTCACAGATTGAAGAGGAAGTTTTGGCCTTGTTGATAACAGCCTCTAAGATCTGCATAATTTTTCACATCGTAGGAAAGCTGTTTTATTATCCATTGAAAATATGAAATTTTCTAAGTTTTTAACAAGCTTTCTTCCCCAGAGACTTTCTTCAAAACATTGGCCTGTTCCTTGGCACGGGTTCATCATTAAAAAAGATGTTTTTTCTTGCAGCTATTCCTCAAGGTAGATTACATCCATCCAGGAATAATTATTTTTGGTGTATTTTGCATTTCTTCTGTTCACTTTTAGTTAGAAATTTAGCTTTTTTTCTTTGGTAGCTGTGAACTGTTTCGACACTAGTTTGAGTTCACTTGTGCATAGATAGCTAAGCTGCCACTGTACAGACTGAAAACAAGGTTATTTGTGCCATCGTACAATGGTGGTTATTGTCTACATCTTCCAAAGATAGACCGGGCTACATGAAGCTGGTTTGAAGAATTAGCCAGGGATTGGAGCCAAGCAGAAAAGATGAAATATTTCGAACGAGTAATATTTATCGAAGATGTTTTACATTTTTTTACAGTCTTTCATTATATAATGATTGACTTAGTCATTATTAAATGCTTAGAACAATGTGACTGTTTTATTGGTAGTTTAGTTTTATTCTGTTTTTTTACTTTAAACGTAGCTTGCATTTCAGAGGGAGTTTGTGACTACTCTAAGGGCGCTTTCCATTTGTCAGAACTGAATGGCCAGAAACTTGCCGTCGTAATGGGAATTTCATTTTTTATCAAAACTATACAGCCAGACCAGTCAAATCCTAAAGAGTGTGCCAGAAGGAGATGGTTTTTCAGCAAAACCCTTGGAAAAAGCCGATTTCATTGTCAAATTAACTGGTCTGGCAGTGGTCTGGCCAACCAGTTCTGACAAATGGAAAGCGTCCTAAGACTACATTCAAAAAGAAAATATCAGATTACAGTGGAACCTTGGATAACTTGAATTCCCTGTTAACTCAAACAAAATTTCCTTACCCTTGATCAAAATTTCATTGACATTTACCCCAATAACTCAAATTTCCCGCTAACTTGAACTGTTTTTCGTTTCCCTTAAGAGTTCAAGTTAACAGGGTTCTACTTTAGTTATAAAGTTTTCATGCAATGTTACATATTTGTAATGTTCTTGATTTTAAATAAAGGAATTTTACTCAATTTTTAGTAATTATGTTGTACTTGGGTATTGAGTTCTGCTACTCTTAACTTTCTTGGACAGACTGGCTTACACTGTCCAAAACTGTAATCAGATGGTTGCCAATCCCCTTAAACTGAGGGGTGATTAACAGGATTACAAGCCTAGTCATTAGTAGGTACTATTGTGCAAGTCATTTTGATGTTGTTTCTTGCTGGTTTTCTATCTGTTTAATGAAAATTCTGTTCAAGGCCTTACCTGATGGACAAATTAAAAAGTTAATTTTTGAACCCATGGCTTACATGAAACAATTCCCTGTTTAAGGAGTGTAAGCAAATACAGCTAAACCTCTTTTCAGTAGTCACCCTCGAGGAAGAAATATGTAGCCACCTACGAAAGGATCTTTTTATGGTAACCTACTAACAGTCAGCAAAGACTATCTTTACTGGCCACTAAATAGAGGGTGATTGCTCAACAGGGGATTGACTGATAAGGAGTTCCCTGCCAGATCTGCTTCTGTCTAGGACATGCTTTGATTTCAATGATAAGTTGTTCATCACCTTGCCATGCAGATGTCTGGTTTTTGTAATAATATTTTGTTTATTCATAATGATTAATTATCATGTCCACCCTCAGGGGCGGATCTAGGGGGAGGGTGCAGGGGGTGTGCACCCCCCCCCCCCGAGCCCTGAGATGACCTGCGGTTTTCTAATACAGCTGGTATTTTGCCAAAAAAAAACTATGTGGTTTATTGGTGTTGAAGTAGAGCAACAGACGAGTGCACCCCCTCCTAAAAGAAATCCTGGATCCGCCCCTGACCCTGAGATTGACAAAACACGCTTCACCTTTTTGGGCCTCCTTCTATGCGCCCTTTCAATTATATCATGTTAAATTTCTGACCTAATAGATGTAAATTTATTACAAGTAATTCAGGGTTTAATTGAATTACTGGATTCAACACACTTTTTTGAAAGAATGATATGAATGTAAGCAACCTCGTTGCCACAGGCTTTCTCTCTCCTTCTAGCTCATTATCAAAAAGGCAGAGATGTAAGGACCTTGGGAACATTGTTGGGCTAGACAGAGCCTAAGTGCACAATATATCTTTGCTTTGTGTTGACAGGTATTTGATACAGGGAATAAATCAGCCTGTTTAGTTAACAGAGGAAGTGGGGGGAGGTATCAGTTTCATGTCCTGCATCATCAGGTAGTCTAAATACAGGATCTCCCTGTGTATGGATGAGGGCACAGGGGATAATCCAAGGGAATGTAGGTAGGTTACTGAAAAGGTTTATAAGCAAGCCCTCTTATTTTGGGAGGAAATGTAGTTTGTTTGGAGGTGAGAGAAGAATACCTTTCCTAGCCAGTTTGAGTTCTTGCTACTTTCAAGAGACCATAATTTTCAAGAGGAGTTTCCCCGAATTTCCAAGGAAGTATGTTTATCAGAAAACCGCGGACATTAAGAAAGAGACTGGGACGAGAAAACCTCATACTACAGTTGTACTAAGTACTATTCTAGCTGTAAGTACCCTGTTGACTGAAGATGAATTTCACAATTTTTACAGACCCCAGTCCACCACAAGCCAGTCTTAAAGTGGCCGAACATCACGAGGTATTCTCAAACACTAAAAATTCTTAAGTGTTGAGCTACAGTCAAGTATAAAGGCACTAAACCTTTCAGTATTTTTTGTTAATGTCGACAGGGCGTTGTGACCTCTTCTTCTTCACACATTCAGGCACCGCTTCCTCTGGCAACTTGGTCGACGACAAAGACACCTTTGAACGAAGGGAGATTGTATAAAACGGATGGGAAACGAAGAGCTCGAAACGTGGAGAGCAGTCGAAAATACCGCAAAAGAAGGTAAGTCTTACTTGGTCATTGATGTGATGGAAATGAACAAGGCTGATTTCGCTGCTATGGTAGATAGCAGGTTTGGTCCACTACTGAAAAAAAATTTAACAGAGAAAAATGCACTAAAAATCTGAAAATTATCTCGTTGCTTTCTGCGAAAACCTAAAAAGCCGCCAAGTGTTTTTTTGAGCTTCAAGTTTTGCGATCGATTTCGTAAGAGCACACGTCATTTTCGATGTTTTCAGGAGTAACCTTTGAACTTTTTAAAAAGTAATTCACGACGAAATATATCACAATGTATTCCAAACTGTGAACGTCGTTGATATAGAATAAACTAAACTCTAAAGAATAAATTTCCCTTGGAAATTGGCGAAAACTAATATTTGCCGCTAAAGTGGAATGAAATTGACTTGAGATTATTATAGCTTTATTTAGCTTATTTACTACGTGTTAATCGATTCTATATTTTTCAACAGAAGGGAACGCTTTCAAAGTCTTGAGCACGCCAACAAGCGACTGCAGGAACAAGTCGATGATGTGGAGAGACAATTACAGCAGCTGAACTATGTGTTTAGTATGTTTGTACAGCATGCAGAATGCTGTGAGCAGTGCTGTAATATCAGGATTGGCGAGTAAACACGGATCTGTTTCTTTTATACTATCGAGTTGAGAAGTTCCATTGAAAATATTTAGCTTCATTGTTTGTCGAATGTTGTTTCTTTGGATATTAGCTACAGTCTGAGAAATAGACATTATTTAACGACATCGCGATTTGAAGGAAATGAGCCTTCGTTTGGTCCAAATTTGTAAAGAAACCATTTGTGAAATAAAACTTTCGTATAATGTGCAGCAAGTGTCTCTATGAGATGAAGGGGTTGGATGGGTGGGAAACTCTAAATTTATAAATCTCTCAGTTCAGCGCGCCCCCCCCCCCCCCCGGCCCCCGCAACATAGCCGCTAATTTTTACCTAGTCAGTTCACAGACCGTATTTCTCCTCAGAAATCGTAGAGCGCAATACAAATACATCTTGCAATGGCTGAGGGAAGCCCAAAATCACCTACGTACAGTCGAGTCCTCGACTAACCCTACCCCACCCCACTCTTCAATCAGTTAACTGGTTGAGGGGAAAAAATTAAGTCGCAAAACGTTTTTTAAACTGAGGTGCACGTAGACATTCGCCTTTTCTCGCCAAAGTCAGTGCCTGAAGAAAATGTTGAGTTTTCTCTTCTGAATTGTGTAATACTCAGACTCCTTTACCATCCCTCCCTAAAAAGAATCCTATCGGGGATGGGGAAGAATGGAATTTAGTAACTTGCCAAGACCCTTTTATAAAAAGCAATGTTAAAAGAGGGAGCAGCGAGATGTTTTGAAGTTTAATTGACCCTAACAGCTTAGAAACGGAATTATCCGTTTAACATAAGTCATTATTTTTGATCGAAATTTAATTTTTAATGCCATGTTGTTTTGCAGAAGACGCCAGCGAAATGTACATAAGTTTTTTTTTAGTACGTGCATTTGAAACAACTCATTAAGCCTCTATTGTTTTTAAAACACGATAATCCTTGAGAAAAAATCTCCATCCTAGTTCCTTAGAGCGAAAATGATCCACGGTCTTTCAGCAGTCTTTTCAAAAACATTTGCGGGTAGTTTGTATTAGGTGAACGCGGTGTTTCTTTTACAAAACCGTGGTCTAAAAGCTTTTATCCTTGTTTGTTAACTGATTGACATCTGCCAAAAAAAGACACAAGAAACCAGTCAAAATTGAGCAAACTAATCACGTGGTTGCCTTCGCGCCTAGCTCAAACTTTTTTCCGAGAGCTTCTTGCCACTCGGATAAAAAAAGTGTGAAGAAACGACATGTTACGAAAACTTGCGAGCATAAGGGAGAGAAAGCGGGCTTTATAGCTTGTTTTGTCCACCAGTTTAATTTCTGGAAGAAGGAAAATCCTAAGGAAAAACCTAAAGACCACTCAAGAAGATTTTTAAAAGAAAGAAAATTCTTAAAAGGTTAGTGACTTAACTTTGCAAAGTTCTTGTTAAGTTGCAATTCAAAGGTAAACGTGTGACAAGAAACCCATTATTTCGTCGCACCATGAAGTTGTTTTTTCACATTTTAGAAATTTAATGAACGCAATAGTTGTTAAATGAATTTTAATTGTTTTCTTTTCAGAAATTTTCAGTGGAAGCGAAAGAATTGTAAACAAGACAAGTACGCTCATTTATAACCACCCGACATCGCGCGTGGCGGGAAAGTAAGAGGTAAGACTTGTTTACCTATTTTTCATTACAAAAACATCATATTCCTCTTAGCTTTGTGCTCAAATAATTCGAAGAAACTATTTAACATTTACTTAGCGGTATTTTTAAGACGACGAGGCAAACATAAAGTAGTTAAAAACACTTCAAAACATAAGTAACATTTGGCGTTTTTCCTCACTGTGCAAAAAAGTCAGTTTATAGCAAACCAGTTATTTAACACCAAAGCAAAAAACGTTTATCAGAAGAAAATACTTGAAGTTAGTTTTGTTTGTTGAAAGAAATTATATGGAAAATGGAAACTGAGCTAATGTTTTGAACCTTAATTTTTTCTCGCCTGAAATTTTCTAGCAACTATTTACATACTTCAAAGTTTTAAGCATGGTTAAGCGGCGCCGTTTCGTTAAAAGTTGCCGCTTCCGGTGATATTTTCTTTAAACTCCTTTTGCTAAAAGAGCAGCTATATTACGAGGAAAATGAATATTTTACACAGTGGTCAAAATTTATTTACTTTCATTTTTGGCCTGTTTGGTATAAAACACGGAAACAAAGCAATTGCACGACGAGAAATTTTAGTACTGCATTTTCATAAACAAAAGCAGCCGCAACATTAATTTACTGAAAGCTTGACGAGTAGTCAAATATTACAGTTTTTTCAATTAAAGAAAAGGCAAAGATATCACCGTTACGAATCTTAACAATTTTATTGGAGAACAATGTTTTTATGCGAAACTTCACCTTTCCCTTTGACCAACTTGCCTTCAGTTAACTTTTCTTCGGCTCCTTTTTAGCTTTTATTTAAACCCTGCATGAATATCAGTGGATACCTATCTCACAAATAGTTTATAAACAATAGCTTAGATTCGAGGGTTGTTTATTTAATTAGCAGCATTAAATCATTGGAACAAATATGTATAGAGAGATGAGCAGGTTGTGTAAAACAGAAAATATGACGGTGTTATTACGCGCGAGTAAATTATCGATTTTTTCGTAATGCTCTTTTGGCTTAAACATTGAAATTATCTCCTAAAAAATATTTTTCCGGTTATATTTCGCTCTTTCTTTACTCCGTATATATGAGGCTGACTTAGCTGGAGGACAACTGAAGTTCCCTCTTAAATCAGCAATTTTTATATACGTTGACAAGTTTACTCTTAGTTTCGATTGATCTTCTGGATGATAACCTATTCCTTGTTTTTAAATTGAGGGCATGTTTCTCTGTTACGTAGACCGAAGTTATGGTAACGGAAAACTTCACCAGGCAATATATTTTGTCTTTCTGATTTAAATCAGTTTTTTGTTATTTGCTTTCAATTTCAATAATATGTACAGAGAAACCCAATGTCAAATTTCTACGGAGCAGGCGCGTAAGGTGTCTAAAAAATGATGATGCTATTAACCCATTCGCCTAAAAAAACTTTCGCCGAAAGACACGCTTTGATGCAAGTCGAGCAATTTTCTGCACACTACCTGGCTTTAAAGAGCTAAAACCTACCACAAAGCCGTTTACAAGTCGAACACTTCACGGCTTTCTGATCCAAATGAAAATACTAGGTTCCAAAGTTCAGGCATGCGCTTTCTTTCGCTTTTCTTGTCTCTTTTTTCGTTTCTTTGATGGGCATTAAAGAGGCTTTATTTGGATAAACAACACTTTTGGGAAAGCTTTCGTGGTCTTCAGATTACATGAAAGGAAATATAGTTTTAAACACTATTTCTTTTTATTAATTTATTCTTTTTGTTCATCTCTCATATTTTGTAGTCAAAAAAACAAAATTCATTTCGGTTAGCACTTTTATGAAATTATGGACATGTTCGAATATTTTTTATTTACTTTCAGACCTAATCTTCACTCTGACCTGACGATTAACTGCACCATTTAAGACTTACCAGCCTCAGCTACTAAAGAAACCCTCCGTGAACATCGTCATTGGATAATCAAGTCCTTCACTGACATTCAGTACCACAGCCATTATAAGCCTATCATACGCAAACAAAGACCGTCAAAAACACTGGTCAGTCTAATGGGAAGGGCAGTGGGTGGCTAATAATTAATAAAAGCGCTGGTTGAACCTTACAAATCATACACTCCACACACGTTCGGCCTCAAGTCCGCGCGCGGACTTCTTGTTCGGATTAGTTTAAATGTAGTTAATTACTAACCGGGAAACCCAAGGTGCGGTAAGGGCCTCCCCTCTCCCTTTTTCATTTCCATTGGGTTCCTTTGCAGGTTATCCGATCAGCGACTCCATCGATTGATGTCTTAACGACTTTTCGGCGACTTTCTTTTTATCTTCAGTCGTTTTGGATAATCTTCGTCTCCGCCGTCATCGACATCGCGGTCTTCTTCAACGCATAATCTACGCCGCCTAGTTGCGCCAAATTCAATTAATATGCTACACTTCACCTGTCAGTCTGAGCTCTGCGCAAGTGAAGCTTTCATTCGTAAGGTTCAACCAGATTTTACATAATTGAAATAATAATTCAGAAAACTAGAGACTAAAGAAGACCATTCAACTGCTGTAGGGAGACCTTATTTGGCAACCGCCTGCAAGTTTAGTGGTTTCTCTAGTATATAATTACATACAGATAGCTAGTGTAGCCTCGCAAATTTGGTTGTGTTTTGACCTCTTTTAAAAAGCTTTAGATTAGAATTGGTTATCATTTGCCCTTATGAAAATAAAGCGTTTTGGTCAATTGCTCGCTGAAAAGTTACGAACATATCAAAAACCATCATACTGAACTAGGAAAATGTCCGCAGACAAAAAACAAAAAACAGGGGTCTTCATGCACTTAAAGCCAGTTTGCGAAAGTAGATCAGTTATAGAGTACTAGCTCTACTTAGTCACACATTTTCTGTAGCGTGTGATCAGGCAGTTCTATATGTAAAGAGAACGCCTTGATCGCAGGTTACCAAAGGGAACTATGGGACAACGCACACACCCTAGCTAGATAATTTACGTATTGTAAGTAGTATTGTAAGTAGCCTTTCAGTTCATTTTACGACGGAGAGACCTCAAACGATCACGACAAAAGACAGGAAGCTGGCAGTTAGATGCTAGAATAGCTGGGTAACAAGAGTGATTCTAGTTGCGCGCGTGGGGTGCACGTGAGCGGGGAAGAGATCTCCAGCTCTCCCTCTTTCGTGTATCACATGCGCGCGAGAGTCCCGAAGTCGAGTTTTAGTTCACTCTTGTGACTGCTTTGCTATAGTTAGGCAGGTAGACGGGGCACTTTTCTCTGCGCTATGGCATGGTTAACACTTAGACGATCGCGTTCGTTTTTTTGTTAATCTTACCTCGTGGAGTGAATGTCCTGTTATAGAAAGTCCTGCATTGCACCACGCAGGCGCTTAACGTCTGCAAATAGTAGACGCAGGTAGTTCTTCACGTCGACATGCCCACCGGATCAGTTTGGTTCCTTTCGGTCGGCCGGCCGTCAACCTTTCTTGGCAGCTCGTAGTAAATTTAGAAATATAGGCTAGTCAGTTGCTTTCCTCGATGATAACTATCGACGGGAAAAAAACATCAACCATGAAACGGACGAACGAACTCAGGTCATTGGCATTTCGAGATCGTTTGCTATTCCTGGCAACGAAATGTAAATCATGCTATAGCTATATAGCATATAGTAATATCTTTAAATTGAATACTGAGTTGTTTCAACTAATTTGACACTTTTTAGATTTTTCAAATAACCAACGCAGCAATAAAAATGTCCTCATCGATAGAAAACAATTTGAATGGGGCCCACATTGGGGACGCATATGAGCTCTTCAGCGGAAACTAGACAACTGCATCGAAAACATCTGATACCCAACTGCAGAGCTCGCCTTTTGGGTAATGAAGCTTGCTAAAGAATTGGCGCTGGCCATGTTGTGTCAATATTAGTTGAAACTGCTCTTAATATAAAATAAGTTAATCGGCCGGCCGAAGCTTCGACGCATGGTGCATTCGTCATCCATCCCATGGTCTGCGCAACTGATGCACGCCCAAGATTCTCCACTGATCTGGACAGATGCCGCAGGACATATCAAAAGGTAGAGCCGATTAAATTGGTGCAGCATTTTCTAATGCTGATTTATTACCGCAAGAGTTTCTATTGGAAAAGCGCAAGTTAAGACATTCACGATACAGCAATTATCAACTTTAAGATTCTTGATTTTGCCGGCAATTGCCTTGTCTGTCAAATTTAAAAGGCCATCGAAACACAACAATTGCTGCGAATGATCGTTTATTAGCAAATGCTGCACCGAATTAATCGGCTCCAGAAAAACACTCTATCTTGGAACCAGGTGAGTGAAAATTGCTATTTTTTGTTAAGAACAATTCGGCTATTGTTCGGTTCAAGATTCGGCTCTTCGTCTAGGTTCGGCATTCGGTCTATTATTGAAGGCTTGGTATCGACAAATTAATTCTCGATAGCAAGCCGTTGGTCATATTCCGCGTGTTATATCTGGGGGACCCTGGAGTGTTCATTCGAAGTGCAAGTTTCCAGGCACATGAACATTTCTCGGTTAACTACCCCGGATACAAAATTTTTTTCACGTAGGAGCGCGTTCTACACCCGGCCAGCTATTTTTAAAATTGTGTAATGGCAGCTTGAATTTAATAAAAACAAAAACGCTGTTGTCTCGTGTCTTTCTTTAAACTTAATTGCTGCGCATTAAATACTTAACAAACTAACCATATTTTACTTTTCAGGGACATCTTTCGGCTACTAACGCGTTCTATTTCAGGACCATCTGCATTTCAGGCTTTTTTTCGTCGAAATCCTCAACGATGGCTTTAAACCAACATCACGCGCTTCAAATTTTGTAACTTTAAGAATCAATAAAGACCGACAAAATTCTGGCTTCGTCTCTCTTTCATTTAAACCTATACTCGTTAAAAACAAATCAATACTAACGAAAACATTTTATTTCAGGAACTTTTCCTGTTAGGTTTTTTCGTCGCCACATGTCGATGCTTCAATAAATTTTTAACAACAAGGCTTTCAAGATGATTTGGGTGAAAATAGAAGCCACTACTGAATAACGCAAAGACTTCCGCCAAGATGATTTTTAATAAAGATGACCGCATCAAGCAGCAACTTTTTCGCCTACCGTTGCTCAAACCGCAGGAGCACAAAAGTGAGACACACCCTTACGTGGCGCGCGCCTTCAAGATGCAAGAAAGATGGCATTTTTTCCCCGCCTCCCGTGAAGATTGTCGCATGGTCTTATGATTGTTCTGAAGTGATGCCAAGATCATCCTCGTTGATGTGCTGATAAATGACCGTCAAGATGATTTCGATAAAACTACTATCCGATTATTTCTAAACTAGAAGATGACCTCAACTGGCGATTTTTCACCCAGCTTTTGGATCCGCCGTTCAAGTGATAGAGGCTTATCAAGACCATGTTGAGGCGCGCGCCTTCAAGATACACTTAAGAAGTCGTCTTTGCAGCAAAGTGAACATACCCGCGTGATCCCAAGAGTGATGAAGGAGCCTCCCTGTCCCACCGAGGGTAACGTATGTTTATTTTTTTTCTTTGTCAATTCACTGAATTTCATTCCACGGTTTTATGAGCCACATTTTACTTGTTTATGATACTACACTTGCTTGAAGCGCTCTGTTTAGTTACAGAAGGGTGGTTGAGCTATCAGTTACAACGGAGGACGTTCTGATTTGGTGCGATGGCAAGATGGACTCAACAGGTCACATTCCACTTTCTACATTCCAAAGAAATCTTTTTTTCTTTAACCTGACACAGGAGGTTTATGGAGAGGATTTTGGAGGCCGGGGATTCAAACCCCGAAAGCACGTTTGCTGTACGTCACCCCAACCCGCCCTTTGTTTCATGGAAATCAGGGCTTAAGGATGGAGAGGGCTTTAAAAGGAAGGGGATTCAAACCCCTTCATTTATACTGCAAGATATACCTCTGAATCTTGATCTTTTTTTAATAAGAGAGCAGGAAGAGGGCTGAAACAACGAAACAAATCTTCTAAATAAGATTCAAAACCACAACCGTCTAGTAAATTCTACCTTGTTTACTAGATTACTGACCTCCAAAAAGTGAGATTCAAACTCACGATTATAGCCAGAAATTATATATAAGAGCTTAAAAGGCGTTAAAGATGGGATTCAAACCCATTTGCTTAAGAGAACAGCACTTGTTTTTTGTTGCTTGGCTTAAGCGGAAATCATTCGCTGCTTCCACGTTCTATTAACCATCACATCAGATGTTTCTTTTTCAGTATTTTGTTTAGTTACGACAGGACAGTTCAGTTGCCATGTACCGCGGAGGAACTTCCCAGAAAAGAAGCTTGTGTCAGTTTCAGGTTAGTACAACTGGTTTCTCATTTGTAGTTATACATAAACAAGCTGTTACTTCCTTAGCCCGTTCGAAAAAAAATACACCAAAATAACTCACAGGAGCTGTTTCTCAACACAATTTTTGTATTTGCTTTGTTCACAGATGATTCACTTCGTTCCTTCCTAACACCATGATTGCCTACTTCTAAGCCCTAGTATGATTAATGAACACGCAACCAACGACAGCCAAAGGGCCACTGCAAACGATCTTCTCAACCATCGAATCAGCTTCGTTCAGCCAAACAAGACAACACTACTGGTCAGTCAAATGGGAAGGGCAGTGGGTGGCTAATAATTAATAAAAGCGCTGGTTGAACCTTACAAATCATACACTCCACACACGTTCGGCCTCAAGTCCGCGCGCGGACTTCTTGTTCGGATTAGTTTAAATGTAGTTAATTACTAACCGGGAAACCCAAGGTGCGGTAAGGGCCTCCCCTCTCCCTTTTTCATTTCCGTTGGGTTCCTTTGCAGGTTATCCGATCAGCGACTCCATCGATTGATGTCTTAACGACTTTTCGGCGACTTTCTTTTTATCTTCAGTCGTTTTGGATAATCTTCCTCTCCGCCGTCATCGACATCGCGGTCTTCTTCAACGCATAATCTACGCCGCCTAGTTGCGCCAAATTCAATTAATATGCTACACTTCACCTGTCAGTCTGAGCTCTGCGCAAGTGAAGCTTTCATTCGTAAGGTTCAACCAGATTTTACATAATTGAAATAATAATTCAGAAAACTAGAGACTAAAGAAGACCATTCAACTGCTGTAGGGAGACCTTATTTGGCAACCGCCTGCAAGTTTAGTGGTTTCTCTAGTATATAATTACATACAGATAGCTAGTGTAGCCTCGCAAATTTGGTTGTGTTTTGACCTCTTTTAAAAAGCTTTAGATTAGAATTGGTTATCATTTGCCCTTATGAAAATAAAGCGTTTTGGTCAATTGCTCGCTGAAAAGTTACGAACATATCAAAAACCATCATACTGAACTAGGAAAATGTCCGCAGACAAAAAACAAAAAACAGGGGTCTTCATGCACTTAAAGCCAGTTTGCGAAAGTAGATCAGTTATAGAGTACTAGCTCTACTTAGTCACACATTTTCTGTAGCGTGTGATCAGGCAGTTCTATATGTAAAGAGAACGCCTTGATCGCAGGTTACCAAAGGGAACTATGGGACAACGCACACACCCTAGCTAGATAATTTACGTATTGTAAGTAGTATTGTAAGTAGCCTTTCAGTTCATTTTACGACGGAGAGACCTCAAACGATCACGACAAAAGACAGGAAGCTGGCAGTTAGATGCTAGAATAGCTGGGTAACAAGAGTGATTCTAGTTGCGCGCGTGGGGTGCACGTGAGCGGGGAAGAGATCTCCAGCTCTCCCTCTTTCGTGTATCACATGCGCGCGAGAGTCCCGAAGTCGAGTTTTAGTTCACTCTTGTGACTGCTTTGCTATAGTTAGGCAGGTAGACGGGGCACTTTTCTCTGCGCTATGGCATGGTTAACACTTAGACGATCGCGTTCGTTTTTTTGTTAATCTTACCTCGTGGAGTGAATGTCCTGTTATAGAAAGTCCTGCATTGCACCACGCAGGCGCTTAACGTCTGCAAATAGTAGACGCAGGTAGTTCTTCACGTCGACATGCCCACCGGATCAGTTTGGTTCCTTTCGGTCGGCCGGCCGTCAACCTTTCTTGGCAGCTCGTAGTAAATTTAGAAATATAGGCTAGTCAGTTGCTTTCCTCGATGATAACTATCGACGGGAAAAAAACATCAACCATGAAACGGACGAACGAACTCAGGTCATTGGCATTTCGAGATCGTTTGCTATTCCTGGCAACGAAATGTAAATCATGCTATAGCTATATAGCATATAGTAATATCTTTAAATTGAATACTGAGTTGTTTCAACTAATTTGACACTTTTTAGATTTTTCAAATAACCAACGCAGCAATAAAAATGTCCTCATCGATAGAAAACAATTTGAATGGGGCCCACATTGGGGACGCATATGAGCTCTTCAGCGGAAACTAGACAACTGCATCGAAAACATCTGATACCCAACTGCAGAGCTCGCCTTTTGGGTAATGAAGCTTGCTAAAGAATTGGCGCTGGCCATGTTGTGTCAATATTAGTTGAAACTGCTCTTAATATAAAATAAGTTAATCGGCCGGCCGAAGCTTCGACGCATGGTGCATTCGTCATCCATCCCATGGTCTGCGCAACTGATGCACGCCCAAGATTCTCCACTGATCTGGACAGATGCCGCAGGACATATCAAAAGGTAGAGCCGATTAAATTGGTGCAGCATTTTCTAATGCTGATTTATTACCGCAAGAGTTTCTATTGGAAAAGCGCAAGTTAAGACATTCACGATACAGCAATTATCAACTTTAAGATTCTTGATTTTGCCGGCAATTGCCTTGTCTGTCAAATTTAAAAGGCCATCGAAACACAACAATTGCTGCGAATGATCGTTTATTAGCAAATGCTGCACCGAATTAATCGGCTCCAGAAAAACACTCTATCTTGGAACCAGGTGAGTGAAAATTGCTATTTTTTGTTAAGAACAATTCGGCTATTGTTCGGTTCAAGATTCGGCTCTTCGTCTAGGTTCGGCATTCGGTCTATTATTGAAGGCTTGGTATCGACAAATTAATTCTCGATAGCAAGCCGTTGGTCATATTCCGCGTGTTATATCTGGGGGACCCTGGAGTGTTCATTCGAAGTGCAAGTTTCCAGGCACATGAACATTTCTCGGTTAACTACCCCGGATACAAAATTTTTTTCACGTAGGAGCGCGTTCTACACCCGGCCAGCTATTTTTAAAATTGTGTAATGGCAGCTTGAATTTAATAAAAACAAAAACGCTGTTGTCTCGTGTCTTTCTTTAAACTTAATTGCTGCGCATTAAATACTTAACAAACTAACCATATTTTACTTTTCAGGGACATCTTTCGGCTACTAACGCGTTCTATTTCAGGACCATCTGCATTTCAGGCTTTTTTTCGTCGAAATCCTCAACGATGGCTTTAAACCAACATCACGCGCTTCAAATTTTGTAACTTTAAGAATCAATAAAGACCGACAAAATTCTGGCTTCGTCTCTCTTTCATTTAAACCTATACTCGTTAAAAACAAATCAATACTAACGAAAACATTTTATTTCAGGAACTTTTCCTGTTAGGTTTTTTCGTCGCCACATGTCGATGCTTCAATAAATTTTTAACAACAAGGCTTTCAAGATGATTTGGGTGAAAATAGAAGCCACTACTGAATAACGCAAAGACTTCCGCCAAGATGATTTTTAATAAAGATGACCGCATCAAGCAGCAACTTTTTCGCCTACCGTTGCTCAAACCGCAGGAGCACAAAAGTGAGACACACCCTTACGTGGCGCGCGCCTTCAAGATGCAAGAAAGATGGCATTTTTTCCCCGCCTCCCGTGAAGATTGTCGCATGGTCTTATGATTGTTCTGAAGTGATGCCAAGATCATCCTCGTTGATGTGCTGATAAATGACCGTCAAGATGATTTCGATAAAACTACTATCCGATTATTTCTAAACTAGAAGATGACCTCAACTGGCGATTTTTCACCCAGCTTTTGGATCCGCCGTTCAAGTGATAGAGGCTTATCAAGACCATGTTGAGGCGCGCGCCTTCAAGATACACTTAAGAAGTCGTCTTTGCAGCAAAGTGAACATACCCGCGTGATCCCAAGAGTGATGAAGGAGCCTCCCTGTCCCACCGAGGGTAACGTATGTTTATTTTTTTTCTTTGTCAATTCACTGAATTTCATTCCACGGTTTTATGAGCCACATTTTACTTGTTTATGATACTACACTTGCTTGAAGCGCTCTGTTTAGTTACAGAAGGGTGGTTGAGCTATCAGTTACAACGGAGGACGTTCTGATTTGGTGCGATGGCAAGATGGACTCAACAGGTCACATTCCACTTTCTACATTCCAAAGAAATCTTTTTTTCTTTAACCTGACACAGGAGGTTTATGGAGAGGATTTTGGAGGCCGGGGATTCAAACCCCGAAAGCACGTTTGCTGTACGTCACCCCAACCCGCCCTTTGTTTCATGGAAATCAGGGCTTAAGGATGGAGAGGGCTTTAAAAGGAAGGGGATTCAAACCCCTTCATTTATACTGCAAGATATACCTCTGAATCTTGATCTTTTTTTAATAAGAGAGCAGGAAGAGGGCTGAAACAACGAAACAAATCTTCTAAATAAGATTCAAAACCACAACCGTCTAGTAAATTCTACCTTGTTTACTAGATTACTGACCTCCAAAAAGTGAGATTCAAACTCACGATTATAGCCAGAAATTATATATAAGAGCTTAAAAGGCGTTAAAGATGGGATTCAAACCCATTTGCTTAAGAGAACAGCACTTGTTTTTTGTTGCTTGGCTTAAGCGGAAATCATTCGCTGCTTCCACGTTCTATTAACCATCACATCAGATGTTTCTTTTTCAGTATTTTGTTTAGTTACGACAGGACAGTTCAGTTGCCATGTACCGCGGAGGAACTTCCCAGAAAAGAAGCTTGTGTCAGTTTCAGGTTAGTACAACTGGTTTCTCATTTGTAGTTATACATAAACAAGCTGTTACTTCCTTAGCCCGTTCGAAAAAAAATACACCAAAATAACTCACAGGAGCTGTTTCTCAACACAATTTTTGTATTTGCTTTGTTCACAGATGATTCACTTCGTTCCTTCCTAACACCATGATTGCCTACTTCTAAGCCCTAGTATGATTAATGAACACGCAACCAACGACAGCCAAAGGGCCACTGCAAACGATCTTCTCAACCATCGAATCAGCTTCGTTCAGCCAAACAAGACAACACTACTGGTCAGTCAAATGGGAAGGGCAGTGGGTGGCTAATAATTAATAAAAGCGCTGGTTGAACCTTACAAATCATACACTCCACACACGTTCGGCCTCAAGTCCGCGCGCGGACTTCTTGTTCGGATTAGTTTAAATGTAGTTAATTACTAACCGGGAAACCCAAGGTGCGGTAAGGGCCTCCCCTCTCCCTTTTTCATTTCCGTTGGGTTCCTTTGCAGGTTATCCGATCAGCGACTCCATCGATTGATGTCTTAACGACTTTTCGGCGACTTTCTTTTTATCTTCAGTCGTTTTGGATAATCTTCCTCTCCGCCGTCATCGACATCGCGGTCTTCTTCAACGCATAATCTACGCCGCCTAGTTGCGCCAAATTCAATTAATATGCTACACTTCACCTGTCAGTCTGAGCTCTGCGCAAGTGAAGCTTTCATTCGTAAGGTTCAACCAGATTTTACATAATTGAAATAATAATTCAGAAAACTAGAGACTAAAGAAGACCATTCAACTGCTGTAGGGAGACCTTATTTGGCAACCGCCTGCAAGTTTAGTGGTTTCTCTAGTATATAATTACATACAGATAGCTAGTGTAGCCTCGCAAATTTGGTTGTGTTTTGACCTCTTTTAAAAAGCTTTAGATTAGAATTGGTTATCATTTGCCCTTATGAAAATAAAGCGTTTTGGTCAATTGCTCGCTGAAAAGTTACGAACATATCAAAAACCATCATACTGAACTAGGAAAATGTCCGCAGACAAAAAACAAAAAACAGGGGTCTTCATGCACTTAAAGCCAGTTTGCGAAAGTAGATCAGTTATAGAGTACTAGCTCTACTTAGTCACACATTTTCTGTAGCGTGTGATCAGGCAGTTCTATATGTAAAGAGAACGCCTTGATCGCAGGTTACCAAAGGGAACTATGGGACAACGCACACACCCTAGCTAGATAATTTACGTATTGTAAGTAGTATTGTAAGTAGCCTTTCAGTTCATTTTACGACGGAGAGACCTCAAACGATCACGACAAAAGACAGGAAGCTGGCAGTTAGATGCTAGAATAGCTGGGTAACAAGAGTGATTCTAGTTGCGCGCGTGGGGTGCACGTGAGCGGGGAAGAGATCTCCAGCTCTCCCTCTTTCGTGTATCACATGCGCGCGAGAGTCCCGAAGTCGAGTTTTAGTTCACTCTTGTGACTGCTTTGCTATAGTTAGGCAGGTAGACGGGGCACTTTTCTCTGCGCTATGGCATGGTTAACACTTAGACGATCGCGTTCGTTTTTTTGTTAATCTTACCTCGTGGAGTGAATGTCCTGTTATAGAAAGTCCTGCATTGCACCACGCAGGCGCTTAACGTCTGCAAATAGTAGACGCAGGTAGTTCTTCACGTCGACATGCCCACCGGATCAGTTTGGTTCCTTTCGGTCGGCCGGCCGTCAACCTTTCTTGGCAGCTCGTAGTAAATTTAGAAATATAGGCTAGTCAGTTGCTTTCCTCGATGATAACTATCGACGGGAAAAAAACATCAACCATGAAACGGACGAACGAACTCAGGTCATTGGCATTTCGAGATCGTTTGCTATTCCTGGCAACGAAATGTAAATCATGCTATAGCTATATAGCATATAGTAATATCTTTAAATTGAATACTGAGTTGTTTCAACTAATTTGACACTTTTTAGATTTTTCAAATAACCAACGCAGCAATAAAAATGTCCTCATCGATAGAAAACAATTTGAATGGGGCCCACATTGGGGACGCATATGAGCTCTTCAGCGGAAACTAGACAACTGCATCGAAAACATCTGATACCCAACTGCAGAGCTCGCCTTTTGGGTAATGAAGCTTGCTAAAGAATTGGCGCTGGCCATGTTGTGTCAATATTAGTTGAAACTGCTCTTAATATAAAATAAGTTAATCGGCCGGCCGAAGCTTCGACGCATGGTGCATTCGTCATCCATCCCATGGTCTGCGCAACTGATGCACGCCCAAGATTCTCCACTGATCTGGACAGATGCCGCAGGACATATCAAAAGGTAGAGCCGATTAAATTGGTGCAGCATTTTCTAATGCTGATTTATTACCGCAAGAGTTTCTATTGGAAAAGCGCAAGTTAAGACATTCACGATACAGCAATTATCAACTTTAAGATTCTTGATTTTGCCGGCAATTGCCTTGTCTGTCAAATTTAAAAGGCCATCGAAACACAACAATTGCTGCGAATGATCGTTTATTAGCAAATGCTGCACCGAATTAATCGGCTCCAGAAAAACACTCTATCTTGGAACCAGGTGAGTGAAAATTGCTATTTTTTGTTAAGAACAATTCGGCTATTGTTCGGTTTAAGATTCGGCTCTTCGTCTAGGTTCGGCATTCGGTCTATTATTGAAGGCTTGGTATCGACAAATTAATTCTCGATAGCAAGCCGTTGGTCATATTCCGCGTGTTATATCTGGGGGACCCTGGAGTGTTCATTCGAAGTGCAAGTTTCCAGGCACATGAACATTTCTCGGTTAACTACCCCGGATACAAAATTTTTTTCACGTAGGAGCGCGTTCTACACCCGGCCAGCTATTTTTAAAATTGTGTAATGGCAGCTTGAATTTAATAAAAACAAAAACGCTGTTGTCTCGTGTCTTTCTTTAAACTTAATTGCTGCGCATTAAATACTTAACAAACTAACCATATTTTACTTTTCAGGGACATCTTTCGGCTACTAACGCGTTCTATTTCAGGACCATCTGCATTTCAGGCCTTTTTTCGTCGAAATCCTCAACGATGGCTTTAAACCAACATCACGCGCTTCAAATTTTGTAACTTTAAGAATCAATAAAGACCGACAAAATTCTGGCTTCGTCTCTCTTTCATTTAAACCTATACTCGTTAAAAACAAATCAATACTAACGAAAACATTTTATTTCAGGAACTTTTCCTGTTAGGTTTTTTCGTCGCCACATGTCGATGCTTCAATAAATTTTTAACAACAAGGCTTTCAAGATGATTTGGGTGAAAATAGAAGCCACTACTGAATAACGCAAAGACTTCCGCCAAGATGATTTTTAATAAAGATGACCGCATCAAGCAGCAACTTTTTCGCCTACCGTTGCTCAAACCGCAGGAGCACAAAAGTGAGACACACCCTTACGTGGCGCGCGCCTTCAAGATGCAAGAAAGATGGCATTTTTTCCCCGCCTCCCGTGAAGATTGTCGCATGGTCTTATGATTGTTCTGAAGTGATGCCAAGATCATCCTCGTTGATGTGCTGATAAATGACCGTCAAGATGATTTCGATAAAACTACTATCCGATTATTTCTAAACTAGAAGATGACCTCAACTGGCGATTTTTCACCCAGCTTTTGGATCCGCCGTTCAAGTGATAGAGGCTTATCAAGACCATGTTGAGGCGCGCGCCTTCAAGATACACTTAAGAAGTCGTCTTTGCAGCAAAGTGAACATACCCGCGTGATCCCAAGAGTGATGAAGGAGCCTCCCTGTCCCACCGAGGGTAACGTATGTTTATTTTTTTTCTTTGTCAATTCACTGAATTTCATTCCACGGTTTTATGAGCCACATTTTACTTGTTTATGATACTACACTTGCTTGAAGCGCTCTGTTTAGTTACAGAAGGGTGGTTGAGCTATCAGTTACAACGGAGGACGTTCTGATTTGGTGCGATGGCAAGATGGACTCAACAGGTCACATTCCACTTTCTACATTCCAAAGAAATCTTTTTTTCTTTAACCTGACACAGGAGGTTTATGGAGAGGATTTTGGAGGCCGGGGATTCAAACCCCGAAAGCACGTTTGCTGTACGTCACCCCAACCCGCCCTTTGTTTCATGGAAATCAGGGCTTAAGGATGGAGAGGGCTTTAAAAGGAAGGGGATTCAAACCCCTTCATTTATACTGCAAGATATACCTCTGAATCTTGATCTTTTTTTAATAAGAGAGCAGGAAGAGGGCTGAAACAACGAAACAAATCTTCTAAATAAGATTCAAAACCACAACCGTCTAGTAAATTCTACCTTGTTTACTAGATTACTGACCTCCAAAAAGTGAGATTCAAACTCACGATTATAGCCAGAAATTATATATAAGAGCTTAAAAGGCGTTAAAGATGGGATTCAAACCCATTTGCTTAAGAGAACAGCACTTGTTTTTTGTTGCTTGGCTTAAGCGGAAATCATTCGCTGCTTCCACGTTCTATTAACCATCACATCAGATGTTTCTTTTTCAGTATTTTGTTTAGTTACGACAGGACAGTTCAGTTGCCATGTACCGCGGAGGAACTTCCCAGAAAAGAAGCTTGTGTCAGTTTCAGGTTAGTACAACTGGTTTCTCATTTGTAGTTATACATAAACAAGCTGTTACTTCCTTAGCCCGTTCGAAAAAAAATACACCAAAATAACTCACAGGAGCTGTTTCTCAACACAATTTTTGTATTTGCTTTGTTCACAGATGATTCACTTCGTTCCTTCCTAACACCATGATTGCCTACTTCTAAGCCCTAGTATGATTAATGAACACGCAACCAACGACAGCCAAAGGGCCACTGCAAACGATCTTCTCAACCATCGAATCAGCTTCGTTCAGCCAAACAAGACAACACTACTGGTCAGTCAAATGGGAAGGGCAGTGGGTGGCTAATAATTAATAAAAGCGCTGGTTGAACCTTACAAATCATACACTCCACACACGTTCGGCCTCAAGTCCGCGCGCGGACTTCTTGTTCGGATTAGTTTAAATGTAGTTAATTACTAACCGGGAAACCCAAGGTGCGGTAAGGGCCTCCCCTCTCCCTTTTTCATTTCCATTGGGTTCCTTTGCAGGTTATCCGATCAGCGACTCCATCGATTGATGTCTTAACGACTTTTCGGCGACTTTCTTTTTATCTTCAGTCGTTTTGGATAATCTTCGTCTCCGCCGTCATCGACATCGCGGTCTTCTTCAACGCATAATCTACGCCGCCTAGTTGCGCCAAATTCAATTAATATGCTACACTTCACCTGTCAGTCTGAGCTCTGCGCAAGTGAAGCTTTCATTCGTAAGGTTCAACCAGATTTTACATAATTGAAATAATAATTCAGAAAACTAGAGACTAAAGAAGACCATTCAACTGCTGTAGGGAGACCTTATTTGGCAACCGCCTGCAAGTTTAGTGGTTTCTCTAGTATATAATTACATACAGATAGCTAGTGTAGCCTCGCAAATTTGGTTGTGTTTTGACCTCTTTTAAAAAGCTTTAGATTAGAATTGGTTATCATTTGCCCTTATGAAAATAAAGCGTTTTGGTCAATTGCTCGCTGAAAAGTTACGAACATATCAAAAACCATCATACTGAACTAGGAAAATGTCCGCAGACAAAAAACAAAAAACAGGGGTCTTCATGCACTTAAAGCCAGTTTGCGAAAGTAGATCAGTTATAGAGTACTAGCTCTACTTAGTCACACATTTTCTGTAGCGTGTGATCAGGCAGTTCTATATGTAAAGAGAACGCCTTGATCGCAGGTTACCAAAGGGAACTATGGGACAACGCACACACCCTAGCTAGATAATTTACGTATTGTAAGTAGTATTGTAAGTAGCCTTTCAGTTCATTTTACGACGGAGAGACCTCAAACGATCACGACAAAAGACAGGAAGCTGGCAGTTAGATGCTAGAATAGCTGGGTAACAAGAGTGATTCTAGTTGCGCGCGTGGGGTGCACGTGAGCGGGGAAGAGATCTCCAGCTCTCCCTCTTTCGTGTATCACATGCGCGCGAGAGTCCCGAAGTCGAGTTTTAGTTCACTCTTGTGACTGCTTTGCTATAGTTAGGCAGGTAGACGGGGCACTTTTCTCTGCGCTATGGCATGGTTAACACTTAGACGATCGCGTTCGTTTTTTTGTTAATCTTACCTCGTGGAGTGAATGTCCTGTTATAGAAAGTCCTGCACTGCACCACGCAGGCGCTTAACGTCTGCAAATAGTAGACGCAGGTAGTTCTTCGCGTCGACATGCCCACCGGATCAGTTTGGTTCCTTTCGGTCGGCCGGCCGTCAACCTTTCTTGGCAGCTCGTAGTAAATTTAGAAATATAGGCTAGTCAGTTGCTTTCCTCGATGATAACTATCGACGGGAAAAAAACATCAACCATGAAACGGACGAACGAACTCAGGTCATTGGCATTTCGAGATCGTTTGCTATTACTGGCAACGAAATGTAAATCATGCTATAGCTATATAGCATATAGTAATATCTTTAAATTGAATACTGAGTTGTTTCAACTAATTTGACACTTTTTAGATTTTTCAAATAACCAACGCATCAATAAAAATGTCCTCATCGATAGAAAACAATTTGAATGGGGCCCACATTGGGGACGCATATGAGCTCTTCAGCGGAAACTAGACAATTGCATCGAAAACATCTGATACCCAACTGCAGAGCTCGCCTTTTGGGTAATGAAGCTTGCTAAAGAATTGGCGCTGGCCATGTTGTGTCAATATTAGTTGAAACTGCTCTTAATATAAAATAAGTTAATCGGCCGGCCGAAGCTTCGACGCATGGTGCATTCGTCATCCATCCCATGGTCTGCGCAACTGATGCACGCCCAAGATTCTCCACTGATCTGGACAGATGCCGCAGGACATATCAAAAGGTAGAGCCGATTAAATTGGTGCAGCATTTTCTAATGCTGATTTATTACCGCAAGAGTTTCTATTGGAAAAGCGCAAGTTAAGACATTCACGATACAGCAATTATCAACTTTAAGATTCTTGATTTTGCCGGCAATTGCCTTGTCTGTCAAATTTAAAAGGCCATCGAAACACAACAATTGCTGCGAATGATCGTTTATTAGCAAATGCTGCACCGAATTAATCGGCTCCAGAAAAACACTCTATCTTGGAACCAGGTGAGTGAAAATTGCTATTTTTTGTTAAGAACAATTCGGCTATTGTTCGGTTCAAGATTCGGCTCTTCGTCTAGGTTCGGCATTCGGTCTATTATTGAAGGCTTGGTATCGACAAATTAATTCTCGATAGCAAGCCGTTGGTCATATTCCGCGTGTTATATCTGGGGGACCCTGGAGTGTTCATTCGAAGTGCAAGTTTCCAGGCACATGAACATTTCTCGGTTAACTACCCCGGATACAAAATTTTTTTCACGTAGGAGCGCGTTCTACACCCGGCCAGCTATTTTTAAAATTGTGTAATGGCAGCTTGAATTTAATAAAAACAAAAACGCTGTTGTCTCGTGTCTTTCTTTAAACTTAATTGCTGCGCATTAAATACTTAACAAACTAACCATATTTTACTTTTCAGGGACATCTTTCGGCTACTAACGCGTTCTATTTCAGGACCATCTGCATTTCAGGCTTTTTTTCGTCGAAATCCTCAACGATGGCTTTAAACCAACATCACGCGCTTCAAATTTTGTAACTTTAAGAATCAATAAAGACCGACAAAATTCTGGCTTCGTCTCTCTTTCATTTAAACCTATACTCGTTAAAAACAAATCAATACTAACGAAAACATTTTATTTCAGGAACTTTTCCTGTTAGGTTTTTTCGTCGCCACATGTCGATGCTTCAATAAATTTTTAACAACAAGGCTTTCAAGATGATTTGGGTGAAAATAGAAGCCACTACTGAATAACGCAAAGACTTCTGCCAAGATGATTTTTAATAAAGATGACCGCATCAAGCAGCAACTTTTTCGCCTACCGTTGCTCAAACCGCAGGAGCACAAAAGTGAGACACACCCTTACGTGGCGCGCGCCTTCAAGATGCAAGAAAGATGGCATTTTTTCCCCGCCTCCCGTGAAGATTGTCGCATGGTCTTATGATTGTTCTGAAGTGATGCCAAGATCATCCTCGTTGATGTGCTGATAAATGACCGTCAAGATGATTTCGATAAAACTACTATCCGATTATTTCTAAACTAGAAGATGACCTCAACTGGCGATTTTTCACCCAGCTTTTGGATCCGCCGTTCAAGTGATAGAGGCTTATCAAGACCATGTTGAGGCGCGCGCCTTCAAGATACACTTAAGAAGTCGTCTTTGCAGCAAAGTGAACATACCCGCGTGATCCCAAGAGTGATGAAGGAGCCTCCCTGTCCCACCGAGGGTAACGTATGTTTATTTTTTTTCTTTGTCAATTCACTGAATTTCATTCCACGGTTTTATGAGCCACATTTTACTTGTTTATGATACTACACTTGCTTGAAGCGCTCTGTTTAGTTACAGAAGGGTGGTTGAGCTATCAGTTACAACGGAGGACGTTCTGATTTGGTGCGATGGCAAGATGGACTCAACAGGTCACATTCCACTTTCTACATTCCAAAGAAATCTTTTTTTCTTTAACCTGACACAGGAGGTTTATGGAGAGGATTTTGGAGGCCGGGGATTCAAACCCCGAAAGCACGTTTGCTGTACGTCACCCCAACCCGCCCTTTGTTTCATGGAAATCAGGGCTTAAGGATGGAGAGGGCTTTAAAAGGAAGGGGATTCAAACCCCTTCATTTATACTGCAAGATATACCTCTGAATCTTGATCTTTTTTTAATAAGAGAGCAGGAAGAGGGCTGAAACAACGAAACAAATCTTCTAAATAAGATTCAAAACCACAACCGTCTAGTAAATTCTACCTTGTTTACTAGATTACTGACCTCCAAAAAGTGAGATTCAAACTCACGATTATAGCCAGAAATTATATATAAGAGCTTAAAAGGCGTTAAAGATGGGATTCAAACCCATTTGCTTAAGAGAACAGCACTTGTTTTTTGTTGCTTGGCTTAAGCGGAAATCATTCGCTGCTTCCACGTTCTATTAACCATCACATCAGATGTTTCTTTTTCAGTATTTTGTTTAGTTACGACAGGACAGTTCAGTTGCCATGTACCGCGGAGGAACTTCCCAGAAAAGAAGCTTGTGTCAGTTTCAGGTTAGTACAACTGGTTTCTCATTTGTAGTTATACATAAACAAGCTGTTACTTCCTTAGCCCGTTCGAAAAAAAATACACCAAAATAACTCACAGGAGCTGTTTCTCAACACAATTTTTGTATTTGCTTTGTTCACAGATGATTCACTTCGTTCCTTCCTAACACCATGATTGCCTACTTCTAAGCCCTAGTATGATTAATGAACACGCAACCAACGACAGCCAAAGGGCCACTGCAAACGATCTTCTCAACCATCGAATCAGCTTCGTTCAGCCAAACAAGACAACACTACTGGTCAGTCTAATGGGAAGGGCAGTGGGTGGCTAATAATTAATAAAAGCGCTGGTTGAACCTTACAAATCATACACTCCACACACGTTCGGCCTCAAGTCCGCGCGCGGACTTCTTGTTCGGATTAGTTTAAATGTAGTTAATTACTAACCGGGAAACCCAAGGTGCGGTAAGGGCCTCCCCTCTCCCTTTTTCATTTCCATTGGGTTCCTTTGCAGGTTATCCGATCAGCGACTCCATCGATTGATGTCTTAACGACTTTTCGGCGACTTTCTTTTTATCTTCAGTCGTTTTGGATAATCTTCGTCTCCGCCGTCATCGACATCGCGGTCTTCTTCAACGCATAATCTACGCCGCCTAGTTGCACCAAATTCAATTAATATGCTACACTTCACCTGTCAGTCTGAGCTCTGCGCAAGTGAAGCTTTCATTCGTAAGGTTCAACCAGATTTTACATAATTGAAATAATAATTCAGAAAACTAGAGACTAAAGAAGACCATTCAACTGCTGTAGGGAGACCTTATTTGGCAACCGCCTGCAAGTTTAGTGGTTTCTCTAGTATATAATTACATACAGATAGCTAGTGTAGCCTCGCAAATTTGGTTGTGTTTTGACCTCTTTTAAAAAGCTTTAGATTAGAATTGGTTATCATTTGCCCTTATGAAAATAAAGCGTTTTGGTCAATTGCTCGCTGAAAAGTTACGAACATATCAAAAACCATCATACTGAACTAGGAAAATGTCCGCAGACAAAAAACAAAAAACAGGGGTCTTCATGCACTTAAAGCCAGTTTGCGAAAGTAGATCAGTTATAGAGTACTAGCTCTACTTAGTCACACATTTTCTGTAGCGTGTGATCAGGCAGTTCTATATGTAAAGAGAACGCCTTGATCGCAGGTTACCAAAGGGAACTATGGGACAACGCACACACCCTAGCTAGATAATTTACGTATTGTAAGTAGTATTGTAAGTAGCCTTTCAGTTCATTTTACGACGGAGAGACCTCAAACGATCACGACAAAAGACAGGAAGCTGGCAGTTAGATGCTAGAATAGCTGGGTAACAAGAGTGATTCTAGTTGCGCGCGTGGGGTGCACGTGAGCGGGGAAGAGATCTCCAGCTTTCCCTCTTTCGTGTATCACATGCGCGCGAGAGTCCCGAAGTCGAGTTTTAGTTCACTCTTGTGACTGCTTTGCTATAGTTAGGCAGGTAGACGGGGCACTTTTCTCTGCGCTATGGCATAGTTAACACTTAGACGATCGCGTTCGTTTTTTTGTTAATCTTACCTCGTGGAGTGAATGTCCTGTTATAGAAAGTCCTGCATTGCACCACGCAGGCGCTTAACGTCTGCAAATAGTAGACGCAGGTAGTTCTTCACGTCGACATGCCCACCGGATCAGTTTGGTTCCTTTCGGTCGGCCGGCCGTCAACCTTTCTTGGCAGCTCGTAGTAAATTTAGAAATATAGGCTAGTCAGTTGCTTTCCTCGATGATAACTATCGACGGGAAAAAAACATCAACCATGAAACGGACGAACGAACTCAGGTCATTGGCATTTCGAGATCGTTTGCTATTCCTGGCAACGAAATGTAAATCATGCTATAGCTATATAGCATATAGTAATATCTTTAAATTGAATACTGAGTTGTTTCAACTAATTTGACACTTTTTAGATTTTTCAAATAACCAACGCAGCAATAAAAATGTCCTCATCGATAGAAAACAATTTGAATGGGGCCCACATTGGGGACGCATATGAGCTCTTCAGCGGAAACTAGACAACTGCATCGAAAACATCTGATACCCAACTGCAGAGCTCGCCTTTTGGGTAATGAAGCTTGCTAAAGAATTGGCGCTGGCCATGTTGTGTCAATATTAGTTGAAACTGCTCTTAATATAAAATAAGTTAATCGGCCGGCCGAAGCTTCGACGCATGGTGCATTCGTCATCCATCCCATGGTCTGCGCAACTGATGCACGCCCAAGATTCTCCACTGATCTGGACAGATGCCGCAGGACATATCAAAAGGTAGAGCCGATTAAATTGGTGCAGCATTTTCTAATGCTGATTTATTACCGCAAGAGTTTCTATTGGAAAAGCGCAAGTTAAGACATTCACGATACAGCAATTATCAACTTTAAGATTCTTGATTTTGCCGGCAATTGCCTTGTCTGTCAAATTTAAAAGGCCATCGAAACACAACAATTGCTGCGAATGATCGTTTATTAGCAAATGCTGCACCGAATTAATCGGCTCCAGAAAAACACTCTATCTTGGAACCAGGTGAGTGAAAATTGCTATTTTTTGTTAAGAACAATTCGGCTATTGTTCGGTTCAAGATTCGGCTCTTCGTCTAGGTTCGGCATTCGGTCTATTATTGAAGGCTTGGTATCGACAAATTAATTCTCGATAGCAAGCCGTTGGTCATATTCCGCGTGTTATATCTGGGGGACCCTGGAGTGTTCATTCGAAGTGCAAGTTTCCAGGCACATGAACATTTCTCGGTTAACTACCCCGGATACAAAATTTTTTTCACGTAGGAGCGCGTTCTACACCCGGCCAGCTATTTTTAAAATTGTGTAATGGCAGCTTGAATTTAATAAAAACAAAAACGCTGTTGTCTCGTGTCTTTCTTTAAACTTAATTGCTGCGCATTAAATACTTAACAAACTAACCATATTTTACTTTTCAGGGACATCTTTCGGCTACTAACGCGTTCTATTTCAGGACCATCTGCATTTCAGGCTTTTTTTCGTCGAAATCCTCAACGATGGCTTTAAACCAACATCACGCGCTTCAAATTTTGTAACTTTAAGAATCAATAAAGACCGACAAAATTCTGGCTTCGTCTCTCTTTCATTTAAACCTATACTCGTTAAAAACAAATCAATACTAACGAAAACATTTTATTTCAGGAACTTTTCCTGTTAGGTTTTTTCGTCGCCACATGTCGATGCTTCAATAAATTTTTAACAACAAGGCTTTCAAGATGATTTGGGTGAAAATAGAAGCCACTACTGAATAACGCAAAGACTTCCGCCAAGATGATTTTTAATAAAGATGACCGCATCAAGCAGCAACTTTTTCGCCTACCGTTGCTCAAACCGCAGGAGCACAAAAGTGAGACACACCCTTACGTGGCGCGCGCCTTCAAGATGCAAGAAAGATGGCATTTTTTCCCCGCCTCCCGTGAAGATTGTCGCATGGTCTTATGATTGTTCTGAAGTGATGCCAAGATCATCCTCGTTGATGTGCTGATAAATGACCGTCAAGATGATTTCGATAAAACTACTATCCGATTATTTCTAAACTAGAAGATGACCTCAACTGGCGATTTTTCACCCAGCTTTTGGATCCGCCGTTCAAGTGATAGAGGCTTATCAAGACCATGTTGAGGCGCGCGCCTTCAAGATACACTTAAGAAGTCGTCTTTGCAGCAAAGTGAACATACCCGCGTGATCCCAAGAGTGATGAAGGAGCCTCCCTGTCCCATCGAGGGTAACGTATGTTTATTTTTTTTCTTTGTCAATTCACTGAATTTCATTCCACGGTTTTATGAGCCACATTTTACTTGTTTATGATACTACACTTGCTTGAAGCGCTCTGTTTAGTTACAGAAGGGTGGTTGAGCTATCAGTTACAACGGAGGACGTTCTGATTTGGTGCGATGGCAAGATGGACTCAACAGGTCACATTCCACTTTCTACATTCCAAAGAAATCTTTTTTTCTTTAACCTGACACAGGAGGTTTATGGAGAGGATTTTGGAGGCCGGGGATTCAAACCCCGAAAGCACGTTTGCTGTACGTCACCCCAACCCGCCCTTTGTTTCATGGAAATCAGGGCTTAAGGATGGAGAGGCTTTAAAAGGAAGGGGATTCAAACCCCTTCATTTATACTGCAAGATATACCTCTGAATCTTGATCTTTTTTTAATAAGAGAGCAGGAAGAGGGCTGAAACAACGAAACAAATCTTCTAAATAAGATTCAAAACCACAACCGTCTAGTAAATTCTACCTTGTTTACTAGATTACTGACCTCCAAAAAGTGAGATTCAAACTCACGATTATAGCCAGAAATTATATATAAGAGCTTAAAAGGCGTTAAAGATGGGATTCAAACCCATTTGCTTAAGAGAACAACACTTGTTTTTTGTTGCTTGGCTTAAACGGAAATCATTCGCTGCTTCCACGTTCTATTAACCATCACATCAGATGTTTCTTTTTCAGTATTTTGTTTAGTTACGACAGGACAGTTCAGTTGCCATGTACCGCGGAGGAACTTCCCAGAAAAGAAGCTTGTGTCAGTTTCAGGTTAGTACAACTGGTTTCTCATTTGTAGTTATACATAAACAAGCTGTTACTTCCTTAGCCCGTTCGAAAAAAAAATACACCAAAATAACTCACAGGAGCTGTTTCTCAACACAATTTTTGTATTTGCTTTGTTGACAGATGATTCACTTCGTTCCTTCCTAACACCATGATTGCCTACTTCTAAGCCCTAGTATGATTAATGAACACGCAACCAACGACAGCCAAAGGGCCACTGCAAACGATCTTCTCAACCATCGAATCAGCTTCGTTCAGCCAAACAAGACAACACTACTGGTCAGTCAAATGGGAAGGGCAGTGGGTGGCTAATAATTAATAAAAGCGCTGGTTAAACCTTACAAATCATACACTCCACACACGTTCGGCCTCAAGTCCGCGCGCGGACTTCCTGTTCGGATTAGTTTAAGTGTAGTTAATTACTAACCGGGAAACCCAAGGTGCGGTAAGGGCCTCCCCTCTCCCTTTCTCATTTCCATTGGGTTCATTTGCAGGTTATCCGATCAGCGACTCCATCGATTGATGTCTTAACGACTTTTCGGCGACTTTCTTTTTATCTTCAGTCGTTTTGGATAATCTTCGTCTGGGCCGTCATCGACATCGCGGTCTTCTTCAACGCATAATCTACGCCGCCTAGTTTCGCCAAATTCAATTAATATGCTACACTTCACCTGTCAGTCTGAGCTCTGCGCAAGTGAAGCTTTCATTCGTAAGGTTCAACCAGATTTTACATAATTGAAATAATAATTCAGAAAACTAGAGACTAAAGAAGACCATTCAACTGCTGTAGGGAGACCTTATTTGGCAACCGCCTGCAAGTTTAGTGGTTTCTCTAGTATATAATTACATACAGATAGCTAGTGTAGCCTCGCAAATTTGGTTGTGTTTTGACCTCTTTTAAAAAGCTTTAGATTAGAATTGGTTATCATTTGCCCTTATGAAAATAAAGCGTTTTGGTCAATTGCTCGCTGAAAAGTTACGGACATATCAAAAACCATCATACTGAACTAGGAAAATGTCCGCAGACAAAAAACAAAAAACAGGGGTCTTCATGCACTTAAAGCCAGTTTGCGAAAGTAGATCAGTTATAGAGTACTAGCTCTACCTAGTCACACATTTTCTGTAGCGTGTGATCAGGCAGTTCTATATGTAAAGAGAACGCCTTGATCGCAGGTTAGGGAACTATGGGACAACGCACACACCCTAGCTAGATAATTTACGTATTATAAGTAGTATTGTAAGTAGCCTTTCAGTTCATTTTACGACGGAGAGACCTCAAACGATCTCGACAAAAGACAGGAAGCTGGCAGTTAGATGCTAGAATAGCTGGGTAACAAGAGTGATTCTAGTTGCGCGCGTGGGGTGCACGTGAGCGGGGAAGAGATCTCCAGCTCTCCCTCTTTCGTGTATCACATGCGCGCGAGAGTCCCGAAGTCGAGTTTTAGTTCACTCTTGTGACTGCTTTGCTATAGTTAGGCAGGTAGACGGGGCACTTTTCTCTGCGCTATGGCATGGTTAACACTTAGACGATCGCGTTCGTTTTTTTGTTAATCTTACCTCGTGGAGTGAATGTCCTGTTATAGAAAGTCCTGCATTGCACCACGCAGGCGCTTAACGTCTGCAAATAGTAGACGCAGGTAGTTCTTCACGTCGACATGCCCACCGGATCAGTTTGGTTCCTTTCGGTCGGCCGGCCGTCAACCTTTCTTGGCAGCTCGTAGTAAATTTAGAAATATAGGCTAGTCAGTTGCTTTCCTCGATGATAACTATCGACGGGAAAAAAACATCAACCATGAAACGGACGAACGAACTCAGGTCATTGGCATTTCGAGATCGTTTGCTATTCCTGGCAACGAAATGTAAATCATGCTATAGCTATATAGCATATAGTAATATCTTTAAATTGAATACTGAGTTGTTTCAACTAATTTGACACTTTTTAGATTTTTCAAATAACCAACGCATCAATAAAAATGTCCTCATCGATAGAAAACAATTTGAATGGGGCCCACATTGAGGACGCATATGAGCTCTTCAGCGGAAACTAGACAATTGCATCGAAAACATCTGATACCCAACTGCAGAGCTCGCCTTTTGGGTAATGAAGCTTGCTAAAGAATTGGCGCTGGCCATGTTGTGTCAATATTAGTTGAAACTGCTCTTAATATAAAATAAGTTAATCGGCCGGCCGAAGCTTCGACGCATGGTGCATTCGTCATTCATCCCATGGTCTGCACAACTGATGCACGCCCAAGATTCTCCATCTGGACAGATGCCGCAGGACATATCAAAAGGTAGAGCCGATTAAATTGGTGCAGCATTTTCTAATGCTGATTTATTACCGCAAGAGTTTCTATTGGAAAAGCGCAAGTTAAGACATTCACGATACAGCAATTATCAACTTTAAGATTCTTGATTTTGCCGGCAATTGCCTTGTCTGTCAAATTTAAAAGGCCATCGAAACACAACAATTGCTGCGAATGATCGTTTATTAGCAAATGCTGCACCGAATTAATCGGCTCCAGAAAAACACTCTATCTTGGAACCAGGTGAGTGAAAATTGCTATTTTTTGTTAAGAACAATTCGGCTATTGTTCGGTTCAAGATTCGGCTCTTCGTCTAGGTTCGGCATTCGGTCTATTATTGAAGGCTTGGTATCGACAAATTAATTCTCGATAGCAAGCCGTTGGTCATATTCCGCGTGTTATATCTGGGGGACCCTGGAGTGTTCATTCGAAGTGCAAGTTTCCAGGCACATGAACATTTCTCGGTTAACTACCCCGGATACAAAATTTTTTTCACGTAGGAGCGCGTTCTACACCCGGCTAGCTATTTTTAAAATTGTGTAATGGCAGTTTGAATTTAATAAAAACAAAAACGCTGTTGTCTCGTGTCTTTCTTTAAACTTAATTGCTGCGCATTAAATACTTAACAAACTAACCATATTTTACTTTTCAGGGACATCTTTCGGCTACTAACGCGTTCTATTTCAGGACCATCTGCATTTCAAGCTTTTTTTCGTCGAAATCCTCAACGATGGCTTTAAACCAACATCACGCGCTTTAAATTTTGTAACTTTAAGAATCAATAAAGACCGACAAAATTCTGGCTTCGTCTCTCTTTCATTTAAACCTATACTCGTTAAAAACAAATGAATACTAACGGAAACATTTTATTTCAGGAACTTTTCCTGTTAGGTTTTTTCGTCGCCACATGTCGATGCTTCAATAAATTTTTAACAACAAGGCTTTCAAGATGATTTGGGTGAAAATAGAACCCACTACTGAATAACGCAAAGACTTCCGCCAAGATGATTTTTAATATAGACGACCGCATCAAGCAGAAACTTTTTCGCCTACCGTTGCTCAAACCGCAGGAGCACAAAAGTGAGACACACCCTTACGTGGCGCGCCCCTTCAAGATGCTAGAAAGATGGCATTTGTTCCCCGCCACCCGTGAAGATTGTCGCATGGTCTTATGATTGTTCTGAAGTGATGCCAAGATCATCCTCTTTGATGTGCTGATAAATGACCGTCAAGATGATTTCGATAAAACTACTATCCGATTATCTCTAAACTAGAAGATGACCTGAACTGGCGATTTTTCACGCAGCTTTTGGATCCGCCGTTCAAGTGATAGAGGCTTATTAAGACCATGTTCAGGCGCGCGCCTTCAAGATGCACTTAAGAAGTCGTCTTTGCAGCACAGTGAACATACCCGCGTGATCCCAAGAGTGATGAAGGAGCCTCCCTGTCCCACCGAGGGTAACGTATGTTTATTTTTTTTTTTTTGTCAATTCACTGAATTTCATTGCACGGTTTTATGAGCCACATTTTACTTGTTTATGATACTACACTTGCTTGAAGCGCTCTGTTTAGTTACAGAAGGGTGGTTGAGCTGTCAGTTACAACGGAGGACGTTCTGATTTGGTTCCACTTTCTACATTCCAAAGAAATCTTATTTTCTTTAACCTGACACAGGAGGTTTATGGAGAGGATTTTGGAGGCCGGGGATTCAAATCCCGAAAGCACGTTTGCTGTACGTCACCCTAACCCGCCCTTTGTTTCCCTGAAATCAGGGGTTAAGGATGGAGAGGCTTTAAAAGGAAGGGGATTCAAACCCCTTCATTTATACTGCAAGATAAACCTGTGAATCTTGATCTTTTTTTAATAAGAGAGTAGGAAGAGGGCTGAAACAACGAAACGAATCTTCTAAATAAGATTCAAAACCACAACCGTCTAGTAAATTCTACCTTGTTTACTAGATTACTGACCTCGAAAAAGTGGGATTCAAACTCACGATTGTAGCCAGAAATTATATATAAGAGCTTAAAAGGCGTTAAAGATGGGATTCAAACGCATTTGCTTAAGAGAACAACACTTGGTTCTTGGTTCTTATCTTAAGCGGAAATCAGTCGACGCTTCCTATTTCTATTATTATACATCAGACTCACTATGAAAAATCTGATTGGTCGAGAGCATTCAATCAATTCACAATAGCTTGTGAACTTGACATGATAAATGCAATATCTGCTGCAGATATGGCATTTATCATGTCAAGTTCAACGTCTGCCTGGTTACCAAGCCCCTTGGAGTGTTCTCCTCAGAAACAGAATGGCTGAATGTCTTCTTTTGCCAATTGTTTAAAAAATGTATAATAAAACAATTATTGAATTCGGTTTTCGCATGATATCATGAATTATCAAAACCTCGTGTCTTATACAGACCTCGGTTTTGATACGTCATGATATTATGCTCAACCTCATCCAATAATTGTTTATTAACCATCACATCAGATGTTTTTTTGGAGTATTTTGTTTAGTTACAGTAGGACAGCTCAGTTGCCATGTAACGTGGAGGAACTCCCCATAAAAGAAGCTTGTGTCAGTTTCAGGTTAGTAAAATTGGTTTTATTATTTGTGGCAATACATAACAAAGTTACATTTGCAATAACACAATTCGCAATACAGTTTTTTTCTTGCTATTTTACGAGTTTTAATGAAAGAACTGCTCCTTATGTCTTTGGAACAATCTTGACGTAAATTCCATTCTTGGGCGACATCGTAATTGGTGCCTCTAGCTGAAGGGGAACCTAAAATGTAAAAAGGAAAATGCAAATGAGAGGTCTGTTTGAACTTTTCATAAGGGTGGCTGCCGCCTTGAATACATGTATACACCCTACAAACAAACTGCACCAGGAAGTCTAAAATCTAACAGGCTTTGTGACTTTTTTCGAAAAAATACGTTTACTCGCTGCCAAGAAATGATTTGTTTCAGTTCCATTTTGTTAGTGTTGATTGTTGTCCATTAACTTTGTTTATGATGACCGAGTGTTTCCCGCAGTTGTATTCAAGTTGTACAGAACCACAACATCTTTTCAAGGAACAAACATCCCTGGCCAGGCTGGGGAGGGGGGAGGGGTGACCCCTAGAAGTTGACACTGTTAAAAGGAAGGTTTCTTAGGTTCTGGGGGATCCTGATAATCTGCTAAATGACAATCAGCTGTTGGAGATGGCTCAAGACAGCCATCAATGGAGGAAACTTGTGGTCGACTACTGCGCAACCAAAGGATGATGATGATGATGATTAGGCTTGACTCGGTCGAGGATTGAATAGTTTTTATAATTTTTTTTAAAAAAAGTTCAGCGGTGAGGCCCTCAAAGGATAATGTCAACTACACACAGGACATTTTTCGATTTTCAAACCATAAGTAGTACCAGTATATAAACATTACTATTTAATTCCTCTCATTTTAATTCAAAAAATGTTCCTTCCACATCCATGGTTGGACACTGCTTTCACATATATCTAACAATCATCTGAAAATTGGTATGCAAATAAAAATACCTTACAATGAAATTATTGTACATAATTATTATTTTTTTAAGTCCAGACTATACCTCAGTGTCTGCACTTCGCTGGAACCTAAACCTCTTAAGCAAGTACACCAATGCTATTTTTGCCTCCATGAGTGCAAATCGCATTCCAATACAAGATCGGGGTCCTGTTCCAAATGGAAGAAAGCAGTATGGGTTGCGCTTCTGCTTTGCTTCCTTTGAAAACCTGTAAAGGACAACAGGGTATATGGGTCTCAACAAATGTGATCTTAAGTTAGTGTTGTTCAACACCTGGTAAGGAATTACTCATACGTTGTACGGGTTGAGACTAATCCTGAATTTGGGCTAATCATCTTTCTTAGAATTCGCTAATAAATAGCTTTAAGGGAACAACTTTCTAAGGTTGATACCTGGAGCTGACCTAAACGTGTCCAAGACAGATTACAGTATTTTTTTTTAACTATAAAGGAACTTACCATAATTGTTTCCTAGAATAAGCACCCAAGCATTTATTTCAAATTTCAGCTGAAAGGATGGATGCTTAATGAAAGGAGAGCGCTTAAAGAAGGGGGGGGGGGGGGGGGCAAGGTTGTCAGAATACTAGTTCTCAGTGGAAATTGACAAGGAATTGTCTGCCGATAAAGGAGGCTACGCAGCAAGTGTACACGAGGGAAGTTAATGCGGTCGCAGAGGAGTTTAACGAGTTTTTTGTATCTGTTGGCGCTAAAGCATCAGAGGCATCTAAAGCCTTGATTGCTACTCATGAACCGTCTCCGCCAAACGATTTCACTAGTGGACAATATATTCCGGATGAGAAGTTTAATTTTCGCGCTGTTTCGAGTCACGAGATTCGTAGAGCCGTAATGTCATTTTCATCTAACAAAGCTCCGGGGTTTGATAGTCACCATGTCTGTGATTAAAGATGCGCTCCCTTGCATTCTGCCTGTGCTGACGGACATTGTGAATCGATCCTTATGTCGTCAGTTTTTCCTGCAGCGTGGAAAATATTTGAAGTCATCCCACTTCTAAAAGATTGAGATCATGAGATACCAAACAACAATCGACCAGTCTCGTTGCTTCCTGCTGCGTCAAAGATTTGTGAGCGTGTTGCTCTGAATCAATTAATGACATATATGACCACCAAAAAGCGCCTCAGCGAACACCAAAGTGGTAACAAGAAGCTTCATTCGTGTGAAACCCTTAACGTCATGATCACGGACAAAGCACTGGAGGCTATGGATGCAAAGAAAGTCACACTTGTGGTACTTCTGGACTTGTCGAAAGCATTCGACAGCATAGATCATGTAACCCTCCTTGCAAAACTGCAGGCGCTAGGTGTTTCCCGTGTATCTCTGGATTGGTTCAAGAGCTACCTTTCTGAACGGCTGCAATGTGTCAGGATCGAAGCTGAGACCTCAAGCTTGCAGGGTGTCTCACATGGAGTCCCACAGGGTTCAATCTTGGGGCCCGCCTTGTTTACTATCTACCTCAACAACATTCCTTCTATACCGGACGTGTGTTCTCTAGAATCATATGTCGATGATTCAAAGCTATACCTTTCGTTCCCAGCTGCTGAGGCTAGTAATATGATTCAACAGCAGCTGGTGCTGCTATAACAGCCTTCTCATAAACCCAGAGAAAACCAAGCTGCTGGTGTTAGGCACACGCCTGATGCTTCCGAGGCTGCCCGCTGATTTTCATGTCACTCTCCTTGGAAAGAAGGTCACTCCATCTCCTTCTGCTCGGGACCTTGGCCTGCAGGTGGACAGCGCTCTAAGCTATGATGAACATGTCACCCAAACAGTGTCCTCGTGCATAGGTAGCTTATGTCAGATTAATAGGGTAAAGCATCTGTTTGATGCTAGGACATTAGAACGGGTTATAAACGCCTTAGTGTTTAGCAAGTTATACTACTGTTCTCCGGTGTGGTCTAATACTTCAAAGAAAAATATCTCGAAGCTGCAGAAAGTTCAGAATTTTGCTTGTAGAATTATCACTGGAAAGCGGAAATTTGATCATATAACACCGGCATTAAGAGAGCTAAGGTGGCTCCCCGTGACCAGTTTTCTTAAATATACACTTGGAGTTTTAGCATTTAAATGTGTTAAGGGGTTAGCCCTAGCTACCTTTGTCACAGATTTAATACACGTGATTGCGTTCATGACCGTAATACTAGATATAAGAATTACTTGAATATCCCAGCTTATAAGTCAGCTTCTG
>OZ037785.1:5537799-5597799 GCA_964035525.1 Porites cylindrica
TAAAAAATGGAGTCGCTGAATAGAACTTAAGTTGCATGCGCCTTTTTTTCAAGTAGTTCACTGGTAATTTCCGCATTGTATACTTATAGCACGCGCATCGCGCCATATGTCTAAAAATTGAAATACCTTGCTTCTTTGCGTAACGTACCTCACCTTCACGTTCATTTCAGTTGAAGTTGCGCCACGCCCTTATATTTTAAACCCAAGATATGTTTTCTTTATTTTAGTAACAACGGCACGAAAATGAATTAATTTCTATTTTTCACAAGCTTTCTTGAACCCGTTAAAGGTGGCGGCTTATCCATGCCCTTGCCCGTCAGGCAAGCTAGCCAGGAACGTAACTTGCCCGAAGCCAACAACTACCTGTCGTGGACGACCGGATGGGACTTTTTTCGAGCCCTGAATATCCCTCGCCTAAAATGCATGTGAAATTATTTCCTAATTTCACTTAATTTGTCACCTTTCACCTTGCCTTCTGACTTTGCACTTACATTGTCGCCAACAGCATCGTCAATTTCCTTGATGAGTTTTTCTTGCACTTCAGGATTCAATGCCAAACAGTATGTTACATATGACAAAGTATTGCTGGTTGTTTCATATCCAGCCAAGAGGAATACAAAACTCTGTGCCACAACTTCATCCTCACTGAGTTTGCTCACTTGTTTACCTTCACTGTCTTTAATTTCTGCTTTAAGCATCAGCTCCAACAGATCTTTTCTCTCAATCTGCAAGTTTAAAAGATGGTAGTGCCACATGTCCTTATGGACACCACCTATATAATACTGTAAGGACACCTTTTGATCACTACTACAAGCAGTTCTACAAGGTCTGAAAGATGAGGTTGAGATTGTATATTGGCTTATACAATTGTATAAATAATAAATTGTGTACATTTCTTGTTGCCTAGTCCCTAGGCCTCATTATTCCGTGCGGCCAATTCATTTCAGGTCACGTGGTCCAGGCGGAGAAGTGTTTCCCGCCCGTTCGCCTTGGATACGCCACCAAAGTGAATTGACTGAGGAGGCCTGACAAAACGCTGTAGAGGGACTAGGCAATATTTCTTGCTCCTTCCATATCTCATCAGTACCTGAAGAATTAGGCAGGGGATTAACACAACGAAAATATTTTGAATTAAAAATTACTATAGCTTTACAGCTGAGGGTACTCAAAGACTGGAAATGTAACTGAACCATGCAAGTGAAATCAATATTATTTTTTACATTATCTTCTCAAAATGGAAGTTTTGGTGTTTTCAATGTATCACCAAAATCCATTAATGTTGTTATTAATATTATGTTCACACGGTGTATCCTCAAGACACTCTGTAGGCCTACAAAAAAGCTTTGTATATGTTTTTGATAATTCTGAGCAATTATGATACATGCAGTTTTCTTGCTTTTGACCATTTACAGATTTGAAGTTATTTGCACCCGCAACCCATCACCCTCGATCAACGCCACAATTTAGTCTTTGACCAGGATTGTGATACCACAGCATACCCAATGTCAAAGTCAACAATAATAATATACCTGTGACATGCCAGTTTGCTTCCTCAATTCAATCACGTTCCTTGCAGTATTTATCATAAACTGTGCTGCTTTTGCTTGCTCTGTTGCGCCAGAGCCAATCAACAATGTCCCAAAAATCTTGAATAATGGCCTTAAAAAAGGAAATATCACTGCAAAAGAAAGAAAAGTAACATTTTAATATAACAGTGGGTGGCTTTTTTCCTTAAAGTAGAAATACTGAATTATATCAACAAACAAAGCAAACTCCAAATTATATATACGTCTACTCTGAAACATTAAGACAGAATACATCAGGAAATTGAGTAATTTTAATTTTCAGTGGACTGCAAAAACCTTGTACCACAATAATTTAAACAATTATTGCATTCTTTTTTTACATTTTTCAAGGCCTATAGATGTAATTACATGTAGTTATGTGTAATACCACGAAAGAAAATTACTTATGAGAGCCTGAGAAAATAAATGTCAGATTTCACAAAATGACATCTTACAGAATTTTACCTGTGTTTTAACAATTCTTGTGAAATTTGACATTTGTTTTCTCTGGCTCCCATGAGAAATAGTCTTTGGTGTTATTACAGATAACTAATTATATCTATAGCCCTTGAAATATGTAAAAAAGAAAGCGATATTGTTTAAATTATTTTGGTACAAGGTTTTTGTCCACTGAAAATTGAAATTACTCAATTTCCTGATTGATTCCATCTTAATTTTATTTAACTGCCTCAAGTTAAACTGTTTAATCAAATATTATGGTCTGGGATTACCAGTAAAAGAAATTATAGTAACTATTAGTCAGGCAATAACCTCTATTATAATATTAGGTACAAGGTTTCTTAATTTTTAAATTCCGATCTCATTTTACCTCATTCTGCAGCAGTAATTATTTATATTATGATAAATAGTAGCCTCTGCTATTCCAAACAGATTGAATTTCAAGAAGAATTAATGAATTTTCTGACAACCTGACTTCTTTAAGTATCTTCACTTTTAATATAAAACAGTTTCTTTTAAAATATCACATATTACAAACCCTTATTTGAACACCACTAGTTTTACTGCGCAGTAAACAGCGCAAATATTAGCCATGAAAAGTTTACTCACCTGAACAGAACGGCACCTTCTGCGACTGTTCTCAAGCTGTAAACCCGCCAAAACTTGCATTTTAAAGCTGAAATCTTCAGCTTCCATTCGAAATACTTTGTTTACCGAAAACTAGATAGGGTGCTGCAAAAATCGAGTTTTTGTCTTAAGTGGCCAGATACTGGTACCGACCAGATACTGGGCAACATGCTGTACAGGGTTTTAGCCTTCTTGCAAGAGGACAGTCTCCTCTAGGGGTTATGCTTGCCCAACCCTAGGCTGAACTCTCATCTTGCTAGAGGGTAGTCACTCACTTTTATGCAGTACTGTACACCTGCCAACTTTTTCTGAGTTAATGTGTCAGGTTTTTGTCTTGTCATTACTGGAATTTACAAACATTTCTGACAATTTTCTGAAGACTTCCGAAAACATGTCCAAAGATGTTTTGATGACCTTTGAGCAGTCCCAAAGCTATTTAAAACGCAACATTTATACACGTTGTGATAAAGTTAGGACATTTAAGTCAACATTTATATAGTGCCTTTTTGGCATATTTCAGGGAAACAGAATTGCAGTTTCATTACCAATCACGTATTAAAGAGTTGGGCATGAGGAATTGTCGGTGATGCATGAGATCAATGTCATAAGCCCACATGCAGACATGTCGCCCCATGTAAGGGAATCCATGACAGTCTTGGATTCTGGATTCCACCCTGTGGATTCCGGATTCCGAGTACTGGATTCCGGATTCCAGCTCAGTGGATTCCGGATTCCAAAAAGGGCTGGATTCCAAATTTTTTTCTTTTTTAATGCTTTTCTTCGCATTTCGTTTTCGTGTTCGAATCTTGCTATATTGAAAGACGTTGTTTAGAATGCATAACAAGTTTGTTTTCTTTTTCGATTTATAAATTACGTGAGGAAATGTATTAATGTTCCGTAAGGGTTTAAGGTATAATAATGAGGGGGAAATTGGAGGACTGTCCACACCGCAACACCGCGGAAAAAAATAACAAACATCGCATCACCGCAAAAAAACGTGGCGAAACACCGACATCGCAATTTTAAATTTTGTCCTTCGATTAATCTAGTCTAAATCTCCATATGATTAGGGATCTCGGATCTGCGAGCTGGTTTAGTGATTAGTAGAGAGTGAGACTGACCTGAAGACTCTATTTTTCACTTACTCTATTTTTGCGAACTCTATTTTCTCGAATTTTCAGTTATGCAGATAGAAAAATGCTTAATTAGCAGAAACAGAAGAACTCTTGCAAATTATTCCTAAATATTCAAGTTTATTCATTTGATTGCTACATAATAAAGTATTGGGAAAAGGTACAGTCATTGCCAGCGAAAATCGAGCTGCATTTGCAAGAAAACGGCCTAATTAAGAAAGTTCGTGTGTAACTCCAAATCAATTTTTTCTATCTATGCCAGCGAAACCAGCGAAGGTTAATCAAGTCTTTTGCTATCCACCAATAACATAATAGAAGGTTCATTTTGTTTGTATGTCGTTACATTCGTAGTTTTCCTTGTCCCGTCCGAACGCCTGGAACAGGCTACGTCGAATCATGTTTGCAAATTCTTTTGGAACATTAAAACAGTATTGCGAAGTAATAGAACTGAACAAAACGCTAAAAGCCGCCAATTGCTAATCACCTCCAAACTATGACGAAGAAAAGCTTGGTTCTTAACATGTTTTAGGACATTGTTTTTCGTTCTTTTTCTACTTGTTATTGGAATCATTTTCATAGCGCAAAAAACTAAATTCGGTCACCGCTCTTTTGTAAAACTTTCATTTATAGAGACACAGTAAGCTGTAGAACACGCGCATTAGATATCACTTCTTAACTGAATTGCTTTCACACTTTCTCATATGACTCGTAAGACACGAATTTTTAGCCAAATACAAAACAATACACTTCTCCTAGGACGGGATAACCATATATACTCGATGAAAGATTGAAAATCAAAAAGAGCACTACAGAAGATTAAATTGGACTTCAAGCTGACAAAAGTGGTGTCCCGGTCAGTGCGGCCCTAAAGTGACTAAACAGGTGACTAAAGTTGACTGTGTCACATAATTGTCTAAGAATGATAACATAGCTCAAAATAAATTTCGGATAGTGGCCGGACCACGTTGATCCACTGAATAAATTTTTACGCTGTCACGTCTCGACGTTTTTGACTGGTCAAAATAAAGATAAAAAGTCAGTAACTCTTGACAGTCTGCAAGCCCAAAACTATTAGTTACTTGGTCTCGTTGTTGCTGAACCATTTAAATCACACGGCTCAAAACGTAGTCAAAGATAGCCTGATTTGCCCGCGTTCAGTCAAAACTGTACAGCTGAACTTGTTTGTTTTTTATTGACTTACGCTACGCAAGCATCCTTGCTGGACAGCATGCAAGAGCAAACCACCCCCTCCCCCCTCGCCCTAGAGGTCAATGAAATCCCTAATCTCGTACCCAGATCTCTTGTTGACGACGCCAAAGGTGAGATCTGGCCCCGGTTGTCGCGTTGAATTCGATGTTAAAAATATAAAAAAGAACACACAAATTTGTTGGTTCATACTTAAGATGCGCGCATAACCACGTTTGGATAGAAAAAACTTCACGGCTCTATCAAATTCGTTGTTTAACACGTCAAAAATTTAGGATTAATTTCAAGCATATGCTCTTTCATGGCCTGTCACATTCCTGAGAGGCAATCACGGGTACAAAATCGGATTTGACCAGATCTCACCTTTGGCTTCATCAATAAGTAATAAGTAGATCTGAGTGTGAGATTATGAAATCCCCCGCGAGCTTTATTTCACATTAGCGCGTTCTAGGTGGCTCCAGGATTCATTTCAAATAAAAAAATACGGGCTAAACCGATCTCAGATCGGTCTAATTTCCAAAAGCGACCTCATTACGAACGAGGCCTAATCACAACTGTAGAACCAAACATGGAAAGTCCGTCTGATCCTCGATCGAGTGTGAGATGACTCAGAGATCGAGAGAGACTTGCGGGTTCTGACACGTTGGCTCATTTTAAGCGGTTAACAATGTATACGATATTTTCCCCAGGGACGACGTAAAATTTATATTACATTCAATTACTGAGACACAAACGAAAAATCATCTTTGCCTTTGGCACGTTTAGATCTATCGCAGTCAGCTAAAAATTGGTATAAAATTTCACAACGCAGTATTACAGGTACCTTTGTCTCTCAGCCTTTTGTTTTTGCTTGTGCTTTCCAATTACAGTAGAAAAGAAAAATCCAACAAACAACAAACTTCAAACTGGTCTGATCGAAGAGGTGGCGAGATTTCACTCGAATGCCGGGGGGATGAATGAAAAAGGCACCCACCGCGTCCTTGTACGCGATTACTTTAGTGACAGTTCCTGGCTTATTTCTCAAATAAAGATTATCGAAACCATCAAACTGTTCTCAGCGAAACTACTTAGACCAAATTAGGCACTAGGAGACTGTGAATTTCTTTTTTTTTCTTTTAGGTAAACTGTTGAACGTAAACGTTTACTTTCATTTGTGAACCAGGAGAACCAGGAAGGTTCAAGAAAAGGTTCACCCCAGGTGCACCTTTTCCAGTCCTATGCCAAGTCAAAAAGCTCGCATAAAATCAAACATAGCCAGAGGTCGAAGTTATTCATAACAATTCAATTTGAATCTTAAAAAGGCTGCGCTATGTTCCCTTGAAAACCCCCCAATTTTGTGATCCTCCCAGCCGCTCATAAGCAAGGGTTCCCTCGCTATTATAGAATTTTAATCATGTGGCCGTGACCGGGGCCGTGACCTCCACCTTTCATATGGAGCTCGCGAACTAGTGTTTTGAAACCAGATATGCCGATATTATGTCGTCACGTTCAGGTCTATACCCTCGGGAGGCTGTCCATAGACTAGCCTCCCCGCAGACGTCTTTTGGGGCTCGTTCGTCACGCATTCATTTCTCCCCCACGGATGGTCTTTCTTATGAGCGAGTACCTCAATTTAATCTGGAGTGGACCTTTAGTAAGTTTGGATTCCGGATTCCAATCTTTAGCGGGATTCCGGATTCCAAAGCCAGGATTCCGGATTCCACAAGCAAAAAATTCCTGGATTCCGGAATCCGGATTCCCTTACATGAGGCGAGACATGAGAGTCAGAGTAATCGGTAAGCACAGCACGGCACCTGCTGTCATTACTGTACTTACTCAGACTAATAGAAACTGCAGGCTGTCTGAACAGCAGTGCTGCATTTGGAGTGTATGGTTCATCCTGATCCGTTTGTACATCACGTTGGACACCAAATGCTGTTGACAATATCACTTCCATGGTAAACTTGCCATAAACCCTTATAAAGACAAGTCAAGAAATCAAATTCTACCTGATAAACTACTTCACTCAGCTCAGTATTTTATCAAAAACTACATGTATCTACACAAATTATGTACCTTCTTCGGCTCCTTTTTAACGGCGGGAAGACTGCTACTTTAATGGATATGAAGTTCAGCATGTCTTGGGACTACCATTGTAGACAATATAATGGCCATTTTTATGCTAAAAACTTTGAAGTTGAGTGAAATGTTAAAGTCGTCTTTGGACAACTTTAACAGGAGTAATATATATAAATGGTAAATTGAATAGACGCATTTACCAATCTGAACGATGCATTCAACAGAGAACATGAATGACTCAGATGTTAAGGTGATTCCATAGTAAAAGAACCTAACATAGATTGTAGCTAAAACTTGGTGCACTGATGTAACAAGTCAAGAAGATGATAAAAAAGTAATAAAAAGTGGGGGTCACCGTACTCGTTTTGACGTCACAATTCTGACAAATACGGCTATTTATGACCCTTTTACAAAAACCGCGGGCAGCCCAAAACTAGACAAAAAGGAAAGATTTTTTCGATGATGCATGTGGCATCACACAGAATTTGACTTTAATGTATTGTTTATCCACTCACGTACCAGAAAAATGCCTTGTAATGCCCTTGTTTTTACGTTACGCTCCAAAGTAGAATTAAATTGGGCGCGCGCTTTTCGACCCGTGATGGCTCAATCCGTACAATTTAGTAAAATTGCCAAAAAACTGAACACAGATTTGTGCCAATTTTTTTCTCATCGAAAGGAAGCACTGTCCTTATTAAAATCATGAAATAAAAAATGGGGGTCACCGTACTCGTTTTTGCGGTAGAGCTGCAGAAAGTGCGCACCAAACGCATTTTCTCCGATTTTTGAGAGAGGACTGGGGCGAGTTTCAAAATAGAATGTATGTGAAAGGGGAAAGAAAGTATTAAAAAATCCGTTTTTACAGAATTTACATCGAGATATCTCATTTAGGATACAATGTGATAAAGAAAGTGTTTAAATGAAAATCAAAGTGAGTAAGCACAAGTTAAACATCCACTATCGAGGTTCTCCGAGAGGAAGTCGAACTCAGCAACACGCGTACTGCTTACGTTATGCACATTCCCAACACATTGAGTCTCACCTTGGCAAGAAACAACAGCAAGCAAAAATTCCAATAGCGTTTTTCTTGAGTCAACTTCATTTTAATAATATTACTTCACATGCTGTTGTTTACGGCGGCCATCTTGTTATGCGCAGTAAGAGATGCGCAGTGCAAAACTAGGGAATCACCTTAAATGCATCTAGTATAAAACGTGACGCATTTTATGCCCAACTCCTCCAGAAATGACTGGGAAGATTCAGTGTTTTGACTTTTTTCAGAAAAACCTGTTTTTTGCGTGTGTTCCATTGTTGTTATCTACTTTGTGTCCCATTTTTAGACCAGCTGACTTCAATGTCTCAGACCTTTAATGTATCTTGATGACTTTAATAGAGAGATTGTGTGGTTCCAAAAATTATCCATACCTCCCCCATGGAAGGGATTTTTTCTTAGACCCCCCACCTCTCTGGAAATTCCAGTCAAGCATCATACATTTACTTAAATTTTTGGGCCTTTGAGAAACCCCACCCCCCAGGAATTTCCAATCCCTTCTGTGGGGGGAGTATGGATATTTCCAGGAACTACACATTACGCAATAGGATGGCAGGGAGAAGAGGACGGCAAAACGCTTCTGTGTGACAAACCTGATAGGCCTATAAATAATTGCCGATTTGTCGATATCTTCACTTAACACTAATGTTTGCTGGTCTTTGACAAAAAGATAGCTTGGCGGAAAATTTTTCAAACAAAATATTGTCACGTTTGTCACACAACGTTTGCCGTCTTCTTTCCTCTCCCGTCCTGTTGCGTAAAAGTTCACTAATGTCTCAGATGTAATACATCTTAACGACTTAAGGTGGCTCCGTAATTAATACAAGAGCATTTAGCTGTGACAAATTTTCTGTCATAACTTTTTCGATTTTAACGCGATGGCTGCGAAACTTTGCAAAGAACAACAGATATCATTCGGCAATAATACGAAATTTCATTGATTTCATTGATGGTAAATATTTCTTGAGAAATTAGCGCTTAAAAGGACCCTAATGTTCAAAGAAAATCGCGTCTAATAAAAAATTTTGCTGATATGTTTTACTGAAATTTCTGGCATCGGCTTTAATTGATATAATAAATATGCCAGACGAATTTCAGAAAAATCGTTGGAGCAGAAGTCCGTAACTAAAAGTCGCTCAAAATTCAGCTGTGAAATTGTTTTCGGAATTTCAAAAATAAATTACTATCAGGAAGAAGGAGACACAGGTTTGAATTTTCGGGACAAGTAAATTCAGTGTTTGCTAATTCTGAAAACAAAAGCCGATTGCCTATCGTGCTATTCTTTAAAAGATAGTTTTCAGTTTTAGAAGCACTATAAATTGCTCCAAGCTTTGCTCTGACGTCGACTGACTTGTTCCTCGACATTTTTAAAATATCCCTTGGTAGTTTTGGTTCAAACTCCTGCTACATACATTTTGATGTATTCCAATGCATCCTCAACGGCTTTTCCTGCTGTACGTTGTTTCCAATTCAGGAAAAAGGTATTGGGATTGTAAGCTACCTTGTATCGAAGCTCAGATAGAACTGTCGAGCACCTTTGTTTATGACCAGAAAATGAGCACGAGCGGCAGCTCTGCGAGGAATTCGCACCTCAGCCAGGGGGGAAGAATGACAATGATGCCCATTTCTGTGAACCGATCTGTATAAACATGTATTGCAGAGCAAAACATAATAATCAAGAAAAAAATACCCATTCATTGAAGGAAGGAGTGACAAAAATTTCAGAGTTGTAAATTTATTCACGGGCAGTATTTTTGCGATAATTTTATTTTGCACTGTGATGATGTTATTCGGTTCACAGGCATGCTCATCATTGTCGTTCGCCCCCCCTGGGTGAGGTGCGAATTCCTCGCAGAACTGCCACTCGTGCTCATTTTGTAGTCATAAACAAAGGTGCTGGACAGTTCCATCTGAGCTCTGATAGGAGGTAGCGTCCAATCTCAATACTTTTTTCCTGAGTTGGAAGCAACGAACAGCAGTAAAAGTCGTTAAAAATGCATTGTAATACATCAAAATGTATGCAGCAGGAGTTTGAGCCAAAACTGCCAAGGGATGTTTTAAAACTGTCGAAAAACAAGTAATTCTACTTCAGAGCAAGGTTTGGCGCAATTTATAGTGCTTCTAAAACTAAAAAGTACCTTTTAAAGAATAGCACGATAGGCAATCGGCTTTTGTTTTCAGAATAAGCAAACACTGAATTTACTTGTCCCGAAAATTCAAACCTGTGTCTCCTTCTACCTGATAGTAATTTATTTTTGAAATTCCAAAACAATTTCACAGCTGAATTTTGAGCGACTTTTAGTTACGGACTTCTGCTCCAACGATTTTTCTGAAATTCGTCTGGCATATTTATTATATCAATTAAAGCCGATACCAGAAATTTCAGTAAAACATATCAGCAAAATTTTTTACTAGACGCGATTTTCTTTGAACATTAGGGTCCTTTTAAGTGCTAATTTCTCAAGAAATATTTACCATCAATGAAATCGGAATATTTCGTATTATTGCCGAATGATATCTGTTGTTCTTTGCAAAGTTTCGCAGCCATCGCGTTAAAATCGAAAAAGTTATGACGGAAACTTTGTCACAGCTAAATGCTCTTGTATTAATCACAAATCATAAAAACGGCCAATATCACATTGAGCCTGCATCCCATGACTAACTGGTTGTAGGCTAGTGCAATTTTAAGAGCTGAAAATAAATAAATTTGTGCACTTTAAAATTACCTCCACATATTAGCTTTGTCTCCAGACTCAACAATTTTTTCAAGCTTTTTGCACAAGGTTTCACATGACTTGTTTACTAAAGGTGCAACCTAACGAAAATATAAACAAAACCAGCTATGATCTTTGACAGCTACATGTAGAGAGATCACAAGACCAACTTATTTAAGGATGGTGCCCACTATTGTTACTGCACACAGTTTCTGCGCATGTTAAGATAGTCGTGCGCAACGCGAAAGAATTAAATGCACAACACGCAGGACACGCGAACTGGTTTTGTCTCCTCTACTAAAGTCTGGGAGGTTCTAGTTATTTCTTGTGAAAAAGATGCGTCGTTTTTCAACAGATGAAAAATAATTTTTCTTTACCTTGTCACTTCTTTGAAAACCGAAGAAGTATGCGCATGTTGCTATTTCTGCCGTATGGTTGATCTGAACAAACATTTTAGAGTCAAACAAAAGTCAATTCTAAAACATCAAAAGTTATTGCTTCGAGATGTTACACTTGGAGCTTGGATATTAAACAATCCCTTAATAGGCAAGGATCAGTAAATCAGAAGGAAAATAGCTCTAAGTCCTCCGCTTAATCGAGAAACTGCAAGCTTACCTTTCACTCGCGTCCTTCGCGTTTTATCGGCTAATCGGCTATGAACACTTTCCCAAATATTTCTTTAATTTTGTAAGATTTTATGTAATTATTCTCCAGAAGATAGACTTAAAGCATTTGACTACATACAGATGACCCTTTTATTAAGAGTCCATTAGGCTTTTATTTGTCGAACAAACAAGAAAAAACTATCAGAAGATTGCTTGGATTGCTGAGATCGCAGCTTCACAAATAGTTGCGGACCGCAAAGGAAACGCTTTCATCGTGGAAAAATCGTAAAAAATTGTTATGCTTTTTACTATTATCATTGTTATTATTTTGGCAGTACTAAGCATTAAAATTATTGACTCATTGGGTAGTTTGTTGCGTAGATAGTATTTCTTAAGGTTCAATTTCACGCCACACATAATCTGGACATTTAGACATAGCTGCCATTTTGCTGTTTACCAACTAAAGATGGAAGGTGAATAAAGTATTTCCATTCTAAGACTTTCTTACGTTTAACAGACACTGTAAAGTCTAAAATTAACATTTAGGAGCGAAAAATAGTGAATGAACATGACACGGAATGCTACAGTAAAAAAATCAAAACGAAATATATAAAATTATCATTTATAGCCCAGTTTATATATGAGGGTACATAAATGCATTCGGTACAACTACTTTCGCAGTATTCAGCTTTTTTAAAAGAGAGCTCATGATCATGTATGGAACTTGAGACTATATATGCAAATTTATGTCACATGAAACTTGTGGCAAAGCCTGTAAGAGATAGCGCAAAGCATAGATATAAGCTCACTGAATGCATGCAAGTTGAATAACATATTCGGTCGAGGTACCCGGTAAAATGATAAAAAACGATAGAAGGTTTACAATCCATATTACATCTACAGTTAAAAAAATCTTTGGGACATGTACAGGTAAACAAATGATTGAAGGAGTACCTGTCTAAGAGTCCCTGTCGACTATTTTCCACTACAGTTCAGTGGTTTGTTTACCGCGCCAGCCTTAGATCTTCAGCTCGCCACACTACTCTATGTGCGCTGCAAGTAATCTCTAATACCTTGGAGATTGCTCTTCTCCAAAAATTTTTGTTAAATGTTTGAGACGGAGAAGCTCCAGTTTAATGAAATAGTATAATTTGTTTTCCTTAGAATACATGAAATGTCCTGCTTCACCTTCTGTTTTTGCTCTCCTCCGTGTGTTGTTGTTTTCTCTGACTGTTAGCCATTGTGGATATCCCAGAGTACTCCGCGTTGAGTGAAGCAATAGTGAAACTGACCGGGGAGGGGGTGGGGAAAATTGTAAATAACCCCCAAAGCGATTAAGTTAAGGTCGAAACCAACCAATTCAACTTCTAAAAACGCGTGGTAACCCCTACTTTTTATCTTATCAAATGAAAGTAATAAGCCTACTCAGCAAACAATCAATTTTTGGTTCGGGGAAAATGTTGTTTACACTATTTTTGAGGCAAACGCGTGGAGAAGGGTAACTGCTGATAACTTCCCAGTTGTGCTGAGATTTCAAAAAAAGAAGTATAAAGAGCAGTTGTTATGTTATCATTTGTTGCCTATTTTGAAACCTTGTTACAATTATCATTGCATTTGCCCGAGTTCACATGCACACTCTGAAATTTGGGGAAAAAATAACTTTTTATCCTTTTTCTAAAAAACGCCTATTCAGCGTTTTTCTCCATATTGAAGTGCAGTTATCTCTGAAAAATGCGTGGTTACCCCCAGTTTTCTTTTTGGATTTCAATAGCCGCTGATATGATCTACTTAATTGTCTCACATAGTCAGCATTATCTGGGAAAAAATACTTCCCATTAGTGGGCACCGTCCTTAATACCTTGGATTGCTCTTCTCCAAAAATTTTTGTTAAATTTTTGAGACGGAGAAGCTCCATTTGAATGAAATAGTATAATTTGTTTTCCTTATAGTCCATGAAATGTCCTGCTCCACTTTCTGTTTTTGCTCTCTTCCGTGAGTTGTTGTTCTCTGACTGTCAGCCATTGTGGATATCCCAGAGTACTCCATATTGAGTGAAGCAATAGTGAAACTGACCATGGAGGGGATGGGAAAAATTGTAAATAACCCCCAAAGAGATTAAGTTAAGGTCGAAACCAACCAATTTAACTTCTAAAAACGCATGGTAACCCCTAGTTTTTATCTTACCAAATGAAAGTAATAAGCCTACTCAGCAAACGGTCAATTTTTGGTTCGGGGAAAATGTCGTTTACACTATTTTTAAGGAAAACGCGTGGAGAGGGGTAACTGCTAATAACTTCCCAGTTGTGCTGATATTTCAAAAAAAGGCGTATAAAGAGCAGTTGTTATGTTATCATTTGTTGCTTATTTTGAAACCTTGTTGCAATTATCATTGCATTTGTGCCAGTTTAAGTGTACAATCTGAAATTTGGGGAAAAAATAACTTTTCATCATTTTTCTAAAAAAATAATGCCTATTCAGCATTTTTCTCCATATCGAAGCGCAGTTATCTCTTTAAAATGCGCGGTTACCCCCAGTTTTGTTTTTGGATTTTAATAGCCGCTGATCTGATCTACCGTATTTATTCGAATAAGCGCCCAACCTCGAATTAGCGCCCACCTCGAATAAGCGCCCATCCTAAAGTCAGAAAAAGTTAATAAGCGCCCAGCCTCGAATAAGCGCCCACCCCACCCCACCTCCCTCCCACTCCCACTCAAACTCAAATAAGCGACCAACCCCACCCCACCCCAAAAAAATTGAATAAGTACTAATAAGAGACTTCCCCGAAGACGGAGTTTTCTTCAAAGTATTTTACAGGAACCTTGCCTTGTTACATCTTCGAGTTTTGTCATTACCATTTATTGTTTTGTTGCAAAATAAACATACTACACTTGCTGAAAATACTGAAAATTTAATAAGCGCCCAGCCTCGAATAAGCGCCCACCTCGAATAAGCGCCCACTCTCAAGGTCCAAAAATTTAATAAGCGCCCAGGGCGGTTAATCGAATAAATACGGTACTTGTCTCACATAGTCATTATCTGGGAAAAAATACTTCCCATTAGTGGGCACCGTGCTTAAGGTATTAGAACTACTATAAAGTCAAAAAATGATCACACTTATAAAATTACTCATTTGAAGCATACTCTTAACCTAAACTCAAATTCCAAAAATGAAGCATTTTCGTCAAAAAGAAGCTGAGAAAACGAAGGCTAAAGTTGGTATCTAAGAGCGCTATTTTGGAAATATTAATAATCACAGGCCTGAAATCCGATGGGATACTATTCATTGTTGACAGAAATGTTGCAATTTTCACAACCTGACACGCAATAATGCATCACGAGTTTCAAGTAAGCTAGGGCAAACTATGGCAGAATTCACTTACACTGTGCTTCCCCAAATAAAGTATGATTGTTTTGATATTTCTAAATCATTTTCAAGGCTGTAAAAAGTCTTCTTGAGACACATTAGGTATGATCCTTGCAAGGTCGATGACAGATAAGGCCGCAGTTAAATGACGTATTATGCAACTTAACACGTTGCTTTAAGGCTAAAACCTTGTTTACGACGCCATATTGAGAGGATGTCATGAAACGAGTTCAAACAAAGATTTTCACATTTTCTTGCCGCGTTCCGTGCTACAATTGGGTAAGTGTCACAACAAACATCAAGACCAGCGGCTTACTCGTAGGAATTCAAGATGGTGACAAACAAAACAGCGCTGCAGAATGACAAAAATTAGGGGCAGATTAAATTAAGGGCAATTTTTTGGACCCATGACTGAAAACAAATCGATGTGAAAAGGTGAGGATTTATAATACCGCACTGAAACTTGCCAGGTTTACTAACATAATGTTGAGGTAATTAAAATGTATCAAATTCCTGGCAATTCCCAGAATATTTTGGAATTTTTGGTGGCGGCCTGAAGTTACAGGGCATTACAAAAAAATTCCACCTTTAAATCTCAGGAAAAATTTACTGGATACTGCTGGGAATTTAAAGGCAAATGAACAATCGAAGTATAAGTCAGTTCAATTTTTTTCATTCCTAGCTATTGACATAAAGCCGGAAATATGTAATTCTTGAATTTTTGAGACTGTGATATAAATTGACACCTTGGATATCAATTTTCTGAAAGCTCAGCTCTTGCTTGATAGAACAGGTTTAGACCTGTGGAATTTTTATTTTGCGAAATTCTTGATTATTTAAGAAATAAATTTGCATTTAATGTCTCTGCTCCTTTATGATGCATGCTAAACGCGAAGTGACTTAATTATAAAACAAATAATGAAAAGTTGGCGATAATGGGGGAGCACTGCCTTGCGCTAGGTTAGCCTTTGCGACTTCCGGCGATGGCATGGGCAAAGAACCTCACTTATCTCCCCAGCACTACGAGCTGAATGCAATACAGCACGTGCTGGTTCGGACAAGAGTATCGGTGTGCAGGCGATATTAAACGGCAATGCGGCCCAACAAGCTTGGGGGAAGTCGCTGCGCAAACTTAACCGCACTGCGAGGAGTGTCCCTAGTTTATTTGAAGGCATAGCACAAAACAAAGCCCAAACCTCGTCTCCAAAGGGAGAGAGGGAGGGAAAAATTTTACAAGAATAGTATACTGAGCGCTTGAACCTTGCTGAACACTGGAACCCAAGTGAACTCTGAACAGTTGTTCTAGGCTTTTATAGCTAGACGCATGTCTGCTGGCATAGCCAGTAGCAAAGGCTGTACTACAAGACAGCTCAGCGTTGCATGTGCAAACTCTTAACCATGAATAGTGCTTTGAAAATATTGGCCAATGCTGTGGCTCGTACTAGCCTGCTTAAGACAACAAGGCCGTAAAGTTCTACGCTAGAAGACAATGCATCTTAGAGTTCGCTGACCTTGGCAGCTTGACTACACTTGCTTTGTTGAAAAAGAGCTGCCATGAATGGGTTACTGATAACTAGCGTCACGTTCCATTAACTACATTTTACTGGCGTGACAGTAAAATTGCTTTATAAAATTCAAGGAGACCAAGGAGGACACAGGGCAAATTTTTGTTGCTTGATATATCTAAAAGTTTTAACTGATCATCTGGGCCCAGTTGTTCGAAGGCCGATTAGCGCTTAACCCGGGTTTCTCTTTCCTGTGTTCAAAAGCATTTTCTCGGATAATTTTCTCTGTTATATTTAGAGCTTTCAATCATCAACTTGTAGACAAAAAGAATTAAAACTGAAATGCTTTTTAAGGTTTCAAATCTGAATTCAAATCTCGCACTAACCCTGGGTTATCTTAACCCGGCTTTGAACAACTCGGCCCTGTAGGATACCTAAAATATGTGCAATTCCACAAATACTATTGCTTTTAGCTCCATATCCTATACCAATTGTAGAACATGTTAGGGGGAGCCACCCACAATGTGAGCACAGTTACTGAAAAGTTATAGGAGTGGGAAAACAACCCAAGGAAATTGTAAAATTATGTGTTAAATAACGAACTAAAAGTACAACTCTATTAAATAAGTAAAGTGGGCACAAGCATATTTAAGTAGTGTGCACACACACAACCTACACTAACTATAAGGATAATAAATGGATTAAATTAACAAAGGACATATGGTGGCACCATTCAGCCATTGAGTGCCAGTCTCATCTCCGCAGGGTAGTTTGATACTTATCGATGATAACCCCTAAAGCCTTGAAGATTATTTATTAAAGGATTTGAGAAGTAGAGTGTACAGTCTAGCCTCTCCATATGGACACCTCTCTATATTACGGAAAGTTCGTTTGGTCCCAGAAATACCAAAAATCATACATTCCCAGCTACCTCGATAATACGGACACCAATGTAAAGTGGACACTTGGTTCTGTCCCTTAGGTGTCTCTTTAAAGAGGTTTGATTTATTTTAGATTAATTTTAGCAATACCAGTGAGGCCTTTAAAAAGTAAAAACCATCAGGCAAGGTAATGTAAGATGAGCAATCCTAAATATTTGTTTCACCCTTTAGGTCCAAAAGAGTGATCAACTGTAACATCACTGATATTTTTTCCCTTCGATACATAGTCAAGAGAAAAGATTATGAGAATTATAACAATAATCATCTACAGGAAAATGCTTTGACCTGTTATCAAATTCTTCCAGGTAATTTTTTAAGGAAATGTATGAATCGGTTTATAATTAAAGAATTTGTATGTGCATATTGGGGCTTCAATGATTAAACAAACCTGCTTCAGCTTATGTGCACTGAATGTTGGAGTTATTGTTCCACGAATTCTCTTCCAGTCCTCATCCTGTGCCTGTAGTAACACTTTAGACTGAACACCAGTTGACGCACTTAAGGGCTACAAAAAAAATTGACACTGTCAAAAAAGTAATGAAACTTTAAGTTATTTAATTAGCTTCAGTCAACTCTGGCAACAGATCGTTCTACTGTATTGACGTTCAGGTTTTTGGCGGCAAGTTGGTGAAAAATTCATTCACAAGTTTTTGAGTTCCTTTCCGCAGTTTTTGCCCGTTTTCACGTCTGTTTACATCACCTTGAGTATCATCATACGGTGGTGTCTGAAGTCTGCAAGGTTCGTCCCATATCTGCATATCGATGAAACTTGATCTTTTCGTTGCCCGGCACGTGATCGAAAGGTCTCCTCCACAAAGAATTTTTCCGGCAGAGAAGTTGATTTGGAAAGAAATCTGTGCCACAAACAGCATATTTATCATCAGAAGTCAATAAATATACAGCAAAGCTTTCGTTTGGGTTGTCGCGCAACACTTTATAGCAAACGGCTCATTAACAAACAAGAAGGAGGATTTTAAGCGCCGAGATAGGCAACGTTTGTTCTCAATTAGCTTAAATTTTCATCAGAAAATTCTGGAATCAAGTCCACAAACAAGATTCATGTTCGACATAAAGAAATTATTATAATTAATCGATGCGCTAAAATTTATTTCCGGAGAAACAGTACAGGGCGACCTGTTGAGAATTGCGATCGATTTGCCCAAATTCCGTCGAAGGTGATTTTCACAATCCTCTTACATTAGATTTGAAATGTTAGATGGACAAAAACTGTTAGGTATCCTTTAGTTTTCTAATGGATAGCAGATTATTGTTACTGCATGTTTTCCCAAAGAAGGTCATATTACTTATCACACCCAGTGCGACCTGCTGCATCGTTGCATTACTCCACAACTCAGTTTGTTGTTGTTTCACTTTGTTGCCTTTCATTACGACATGATGACATGAAATTTATTGTGGTGTTCTTCTTCTTTAATGGTTTTTGTGCAAAGCAGCAAAAAAAAAGCCAAAGAAAAATAAATCAGTACAGTGTTATAGAGCATAACGCATTAAGCGACAACTATATGGAAAATATTATAAAACGTTCGCATCCAAAAATGACTGGTAAAAATGACCGGCAAGACAAGAGTTTGACCAGTCAAGTCCACCATCAGGCCGGACATAGAGAAAAACGCATTAAGCGACAACTATATGGAAAATATTACAAAATGTTCGCATCCAAAAATGACTGTTCAAAATGACCGGCAAGACGAGAGTTTGACCCGTCAAGTCCACGATCAGGCCGGACATTGTCTGTTGACTGGCTGTTATTTTGAGGCCTGTAACATCAACTGCTGTATTGGTAATTTGTTAGCACTGATTGGTGTAGTGCTATTAAAAACTGAACCTTCGTCTCATTCGAGTATTTCTAACTGATGGTTGCTTAAATGAAACAGAAAACTAAAGAATATTTATGCCAAATTTCTGGCTTAATTTAAAAGTCATCATGGTCGTTTTATAAGAAATTTTTAGTGGTGGTCGCTTAGGAGAGAGTTTTTGAAACAGATAAGTGGTCCCTAAGTTGGTTGCTTATGAGAAGTGGTCACTGTGAGAGAGTTCACTGTAGAATACAGTAAAAACCCGCATATAAGAACCTAGTGATTTAATGGGCAGCACTAAAACATAAACTCTGGAATCTGGAGATGGAAATGGAAGCACGGAAATGGAAAGAGAATACAGAATACGGAATCAAATATCAATGATATAAAATTCAAGAATTTCGATCCCATTGTATAATTTAGTACAAAATTAATTATCCAAAGAGAATTTGTTTTAGTTTTCTTCGCAGTTCCCTTAGATATATTTTTGTTATTGTGTCTTGATAAGGTTTGCTGTAGTGTGGGTTATTGCACTATAAGGCCGATGAAAGTAATTTTATGTGTAATTTATTTCTCACAAGTTTATGGGTTGAATAATACATTTAAATGTTACCTTTTTAGCTAAATGCATATGTCAAGAGTAGTAGTAGTTGGCTTCAGACCACACTACATGATTGTCCCCAACCTAAATACTTAAATCTGGACACCATCTTGGGACTCAGATAAATGCAATGTTGCCATAGCAATGTTGTAATTTCAACATAATCATGAGGCATTATCAGCGAATGGTAATGCTGCAATTTTGTCGCAGTTACTAAAACAAGGAACTAGCCAAAACTACCCACAATGACCCACAATGATCAACACAATCACCAGAAAATGACCCATGACAACGACAACAACCAACTCTTTTGTAGTTTTGGCAGCCCCTCACATCCTGTACAATTAATAATGACAAATATCCACTACTACTTACTCCAAGTGGTCTGTTGGTAAATTTGCTGAATTCTTTCACCGTAATCTGTTTCAGGAGATCTAGATCAGATATAAGGTATGCAGGACTGCGTCCTAAATAATACCTGTAGATAAAAGTTTATGTACAAAATCACTGCTATCTTCAACACGTGGCATAAATTAACTTATAACTTACACTGTATAATGTTGGGAATAGGCTAGAGTTGGTCATTGGACATTGTCTGACCAAATTTCAAAATTATTGTCGAGCCAATTTACACTATGGTTAGCCATCAGGTCCAAACACCATCACGCCTTGAGTTTTTCTGTTAATTATACACAGGTGTAAGGTGTTGCACAGTTACCAAAGGTTGCATAAGGCACACTAAAATGATAACTGATTAAGTGGGGTATACTGGATAATAGGCCTAATTTCAACCACAAGAACTGGTACTCTGCCCAATAAATGTACAAAAAAATAATGAACAGAAGTTATGATCACATACTCTTATAATTTATCCTTACCCACATACTCTTCCATATTTTTCAGTAACCTCTTTGTCAAACAGCTGTTTAGGCTGAAACAACCAATATTTCAACAATTTATTATCATTATTAGTCAACAAAAAACAAAGAATGTCAGTTCTATTATTGCTTAAGCAGGGCTGTCAAAAAGGTTTCAAGTAGCAGGCTGATAATAAATAGTAGGCAGCTTTGGAACTCGCACCAAGATAAGAGATGACAAATAAGTGTTAAGTTAAATATAACGTAAAAAATTACTTCATTACTACTCATCTAGTACATAATTATGTTTGTATATATAGATAGAAACTATTGTACTTGTAAATAAGCAGGCTGCCTGAGCAAAGGACACTGGATGTGCTACATTGGGATGATCTGGATCAGCAATACAAGATCACTCAGGTCATAGCACATAAAAGGATTTGACGAATCCACCCTGAGATAGGATTCATTGGTTCATATGATACTATTCTGAGTGAGCTCAGATAACTGATTCTCACCTGGATCACACCGATTGAATGCATCCAGTCAAATCACTTACATTTACATTGTAAGCTGTTTTAAACAAAAAGTCTCATGACCAAACAGGGTGCTTTGTATGGTTGCAAGAATCATTTTGTTAGGGTTGCTATAACAGTGATTTTAGTGGTAAATTTAAATTACCGGTATAGACTCAGCAGCAGCTTTTATGCACTTTCTAATGACAAAGCTGGTATACCATAAACTTCCATTTATACCCCCCCCCCCCCCCCATATAAGCCTCCCCTCAAGTTATAGGCCAATATCTACCTGTAGAGGATAAAAATGGTTTGAGGCTTAAAAAGCAAGAACAGTTGACTCCTGATAACTCGAACCCTCGCTAATTTGAACCTCGCTCTAACTTGAACCAAAATCGATTTCCCCTGGATTTCCATCATACATTTACTGTAATAGATCTTTTCCCAGTTTATGACACCATCTTGGCTGGGGGGCAAACACGGCTAAAATTACAGTGAATGTATGAGATTTTGTCCTACTTTGAACCGCTATAACGTCGCTACAAAGAGGCGGATTTCCACAGTGAAAATGTATTTTAAAATACATTTCTACTGAGATTATTTTCATGAAGTATAAAGGTTATAACGACCATAAACGAATTGTTAAGATTTCATACAAACCGTTCTAATCAACATTATGCAAACTACCATGAAATTAGAAGCCACATAAGAAGATTTATATTTTGAATTTACAGACATTGTACCTTCTTTAATAGCCTTATTTTTTTGTTGAATGAATGATGTCAATAAAAATATTTTAAGTAGTGGCAAATGTTGGAAATCAACCTCTTTCTAATAGTTTTTTTGCAGTTCCAAGTGGGCCAAAATCTCATACATTTACTGTAATTTTAGCCATGTTTGCCCCCCCAGCCAAGATGGCGTCATAAACCATAAAAAGGTCTATCTTTAATACCCTCAGTAACACGAACCCTCGATAACTTGAACCTCCTGCTAACTCAAAGAAATTTTTGTTTCCTCTCAGATAATGTCTATATAATTTTACTTGCGATAACTCTAAACCATGTTTTGAGCCCTTAAAAAGTCCGGAAAAAACAGCGTACTGGCGTCCTAAACATTGAATTTTGAATTTCCCATTGATGCGTTGTAGGCATATAGTTTACCAGTCTAGGTTGATGTTGTTTGTCACAAATCAAACAGCTTTACTTCTCAAAACAGTAAAACGCCTGCTCTATTAATTTATAATTAGGCAATGTTTTGCCATGTTCTGTTCTGTTGTATAAGCTAGAAGTATCTTTCAATTTTCACTTAAAATTTCCACAATTAAATGTGATTAAAATGTTCACTGTGCAGTAAACACTGTTCTTTACTCCCGGCTATTTTCTTCGAGCTCCTGATAACTCGAACTTTTTTCGATTTCCCTTGAAGGTTCAAGTTATCGAGAGTCGACTGTAAATTCAAAAAGTATTTTGATCAGCCCTGCTATGTAGCTTGTTTTGAAATGCTTTTTTGTATTCCGGTTATAAGTCCCCCATTTATAAGCCTTCCAAAAACCCATACAGATGTACAAAGTTGTATAAGCCCAGGGCTTATAAGTGGAAGTTTACTGCATGAAACATTAATAGCATAGTACAATAACTAATGTATATTTCGTTTTCCTCTTATTTCAACATTATGTGACATAACTTCACATGTTTTACCTTTTTGCTCATTTCAGGAACATTTCCCACAAATGGCCATGGGGCAGGACCTGGTATCCCAAGTTTCTTGAAGAAAGAAAAAGGGGCCACTGCATACCTGGTTGGCAAAGGGAGAGATACAGCCAACAATCAGCATGAACTTGTAATAGTCAAAATTCAATGTCTCGAAAAGACACTGCTATGCTTTTTGATGTGTTTTGTGCACTACCCAGTTGACCTGGTCCCATGAAATCTTAATCATCACACAATCCCTAGCTCTGTGATACTAAACAGTCACGCAGCTGTAAAGATGTAGATACTTATAGCTCTGTCTCTTGGGGTCCATTATATTTACTATGTTTGAGTTCAGTGAAAGCTCTTATAATCGCAGGACACTCTAAGGATGGTGTCTGTTACTGGTGCTGGATGCTTACAGAATGGTTCTCATAGGTGACTACAAGAGATGTAAGGGTTAGATGGCAACTTATGTGTATATGTGCCAAAAAAAAAAACAAACAAACACTGAAACTGGTATAAATTCATCGTGATAAACAGTGATATAAAGTTTTTATAATATTTAATTACTGCGCTTTTCACAAACATGCGAATTCTGAAGTTCAAAAGCCAACTGACGATTGCGTTTTTCACTGCCGTCAATCATCTTAAAGAACCTCTTAGGAAACAAAACTTTACTTTAACGGGTTCAAAAGGTCATGGTTTGTGATGTGTGATTGGTGGATTTCGATCCCTTTTGTGTGTTTCTGTGTTTCAAGGTTCGTTGCTTGTGATCATAATTATGATTGACGGCAGCGAAAAACATGACTGTGAAGGCAGCTTTTGAACTTTAGAGTTCGCATGTCTGTGAAAAGTGCAGTAACAAAATGCAAGATTCAGAGGTGAATAAGATTATTTTCATTTCAGGTGTCAGCTCAGGGCAGCCAGCCACAAGTAGAGCTGTCTGCTTATGGGTCTCCAGTAAGAGAGCTTCCACTGAATATCAATCACAACTGACCCTCAATTTCCCTGTTTCAACACATTTGTCTTAATTTGACTTTGATGGTAAAAGAACACTCATCGTTTATTATACACAATAGCCTTCAAAAACACACTGGGCCAGGATGGTTATTTTTAAGACATCTTTAATACCTCTTGCCAGGGTTCTCATAGTACATTCCTTTTTTATCTCCAAATCCCAACCTTATCTGGAATCCGAACGCTCAGATTTTTGTTAGCGCCCTTTGAAAAATGAAATCCGCAGGGTTTATTCTTTGTCATGGTTGGAAACTTCGATAAATTTGTTTTGAAGGGCCAAAATTTTGTCGGCTACTTTGAAGAAAAAATGTGAACCACCCTATTTGAAAACCTGTCATTCTTTAGCGGGGGAAGGGAGGGTATCTTTGTCACGACAAACAGTATCTCATTCTCAGTTGGGAATGAAAGTTATCAAGCATTGAGTAAAATTCAGAAAATCTTTTTGTGAGCATGTGTACAAATCAAACGGGTCAAAACTACATTGCTGCATTGAATGAAGCAAGTTCAAATGTATCAGCTCAGTATTAAGCCGCTCTCCAAAAGCCCCTCATGATCAGACGAATCACCAAAAATGCTCTCTTGGCTTACTTTTTACAAGTAGTACCTCGTACACTATCTCTACACCTGATCTACAGACAACTACATTTGCAAATAGAAATAGATTTCTTTGGTTATGAACATTGGCCTCCTATACAGACCTACGGCTACATATGCATGAGAGGCCGGACGGGGTGGAGCGATTTGGAAGTGGTACAAGATAAAGTGGTACAAGATAAAAATGGCCCGTAACGCGCCTTTTCTTGTTCCACACAGCGATGGAAAAATCGCAGCCCCCCGACTTTAAAATGGTAACATTCAAGATTTGACTCTGTTGTCTGAAAGACCAAATGAAGGACGAAATCGTGACCAAAGAGCAGCCAAGATGGGCACAAATCTCGCAAAGTAAACAACGACTATACTGAACTTCTCCTCGGTGTGCAATGATATACTTCGCTTAGATGTGTTTAACTTACCAATACAGCAAAATAAGAGCGCAGAGTAAGAAAGCAATCCACAGATTTTCGAAGACTGCAAATTTTCGAATGATTTGCAATGCAGAATCCATGCTGCGGCTGCAATCTACAGATCAGTCGAAGCGCATCGGGAATGTAAATGACGTCATCCGGGATCAGTCGGATTCTGTTTTCGAGCGTTTACGACGAATAGACCTTTTTTAATACCAATACGGCGGCCATATTGGATTAATTCGATTTAATTAGCAATTAAGGCAATTAATGAATGAGGCTGAGCTGGATTTAAAGAATTAAGCGATCGAGGCTGCCTCGTACCCAGACGTCTCTCTTTTGATGATGCTGTCTGTACCCTTCCCATGGTCCCTTGCGGTTCATCACCAGTCACTCGTTTCGCGCTCGCCTCTGCCATGCGAAAAACGAAGCGCCTGAGGAGGAGGCTGCGATCGAGGAGGGTGTTATCCACAGTGGCCGAAGGCCGAGGTGGATAATATTCGGTTGTACCCAAAATTGCAAAGCCAGCCAATAGGATTGCGTATAATCTTTATCGATTATCTCTTCTTCCAAGCCGACCAATCAGATTGTACAAAATCTGTATCAAATTTGTCGCCCTTGAGTTTTTCCACTTGTGGTTTAGGATGGCTTGTTAACCAGCGAAATCCTTCGGGATACTGGCAAGTCACAAAAGGCGACCTAAGCCAAATTATGATTCTTTTTAGGGTTTTTGTTTAGGTCTAGCTTTTTCATAAGGTTTTAGTAGCGTTTGGTTGCGGGCCATCATTTCCGATAGATTTTTCTATTCGGAGTTCGCCAGTTTTTGCCGAGCACAGCTAGAGTTCAGTTTTCTTCTTTTCTTATCGAAAACACCTTGACGATGGGAGGTTAAATTGCGTAAATTTCAACTCGTAACCTTGACGTCGGCGGTGAAATCGCGAAAATACCGTCCTCGTCGATCGACGACTCGCTTTGGGCATGGATTGGACTTCTGGATGGGACACGGATCAGGACCTTAGTAAACTTATTATACCTTGGAATCAGGGATAATCATTGGAACTATGTTAAGTTTGAGACCTTCGAAACACATTGCAATTAATTTTTAACCGTATCAAGAGCATCTTGGAATATTAAACTTTCATCTTGGATTAAAACATTGGAACGTTATCGAACTTTGTAACCCTGGGTTCGACCCTTGATAAAGCAAGCGGATGTTTCGTTTTGTTTTGTTCCTAAACTAAAACTACAATGTTTATTTCTCTTTGAAAAAGTTACCTGTGGCAACTTACTACCAAGATATGACGTATCTTTATATATATAGTTCCTGTTCAGGTTAATCAGAGAGCATTATGCGCATGTTCTCCATTACTTGTTTCCGTTAACATTTCAATTTAAGTTACAAGGGGTAAACCTTGTTTTGATGCAAAATAAGTTCTTTTTCTTATCCAAATCATGCTACGAAAATAACTATAGGCGATAGATCAAAACAAGATCAACTCCATCCTGGCGACCACTGTCGAAAGGGGTAGGGGATAGGGAGGAAGCAAAAAGGGGATGTGGATTGGGGAAAAATGGTAGCCTGCCACGCAGGCTACTATAAATTCAGTCATAAGCACATTAAATCGACCCATACAGGTAACCTACTCATCGATGCTCATAACGAGACACATCTTTCCGGTTTCCTAAGTTTTCCAAATTCAGACGATAGAACGCCATTATCCTTCCATAGACCAACGCATCCCACGGAAACGACTTTAGGCGTCTTGTTCTTCATATCCTATGAAAGCCGAATTCATTAATTGCTTTATTATTCATTCAAAATAATTCCTAGTTTAAAAACATAGCTAAAACAAGCTTACCTACATCGATGTTAAGTTTATCTTCGAAAGTGTACGTTTAATATAGGTTTGTCCAGCTGCACAAATATTCCCCAGAAAGCAGATGCCGCCCTCCGAGTTGTCTGCTTGCTGTTTTTGCTATGTTTTTATAGCCATTATTTTGCCTAGTTCCAGCTGACGCTAGTTCTTACTCTTGAAACGACTGAACTGTCCACCATTGTGTGGTTTTAGCCAATCGGAATTGGGGAAATATTTTGAATGAATAATAAGGAGTATTATAGGATGCCCAGGGGGCAGGGAGCACATTTCGTTTGTATTTTATAGCGCTTTTCGGGACATTTTTTCTTAAAGTTTTCTTAGAATAAGATTCTAATGGGAAAAAAGATCCTTGTGCCGTGTTTGGATGTAATAATAGACCTTGTCACGGTTTTCGACGCCATCTTGACGAGTACGCAAATGCGCGAGAAATTACACAGGAAAAAATAACGGATTCCTATTTTTGGATATTTTTGGGTATGTAAAGAATACCCACAAAAATCCCAAATTCAGAGTGAGACGAGTCCCAATCTGGGAACTTGGTTGGGAATTCCCTGGTTGGGACTTGTCTCACTTTGCCAAATTTGGGATTTTTATGGGTATTCTTTAAATACCCAAAAATATCCAAAAATGGGAATCCGTTATTTTTTCCTGTGTTACAGTGATTGTATGAGAATCTTATGTCGAATAATTTCCTTAGAACGGCTGTTCTGAAAAAAATATGATTTGTAAACTAAAGCTACACACTAGAAGACCTAGAACCACTTTTTAAAATTTTCTTTACATTTGTCGGGGAAATTACAGACAAATATATGGAAAATCTAAAGAAAGCCTCTTGTGAAATTTTAGCCTGCGTAGCAAGTGTTTCCGTTTGGTTTCGGAGCAAAGAAAGACCAAGGAACGGGATTCTCGGTTTTGGCCGCGCGAGAAATGAAACAAGAGCCAAAAAATGAAAGTGGGGGGAGGGGGAGGGGAAGGAAGGAAACGCTTGTAGACAAACCCCTCGATTTTGAAAACCTGCGTTCGCCAGGGAACGCAGCGCCTGGTTGGCTCGTCTAGTCGAACAATATTGACATGTTTCGATCAAAGGTTTGTTTCATACTGAGAGGACGGTATGGTCCCCACCCCCTCCCCGCTCTTTTACTTACGCCATTCTTCGCGCGGTCTTTTACTCTCATTCCTCGTTCTTGGCTCCTAAACCGCACGGAAACGCTTGCTACGCAGGCTAGTGAAATTAAGAGCAGATACGCCCCAAAATTTTTTTAGGACAATCCTTTGCTTTGCAGCTTTAGTTTACAAGTGATATTTATGGTCAGAACAGCCGTTTTACGGAAATTATTCGACATTAGATTCTCATACAAACACTGTAATTTCTCACGCGTTTGCCTATTCGTCAAGATGGCGTCGAAAACCGTGACAAGGTCTATGATCGCCTTTTTGCCGAGAAATATTCAGTGAAAGACCGTATTTCTAATACTAAACTAGAAAAAGGCGATCATTATTACATCCAAACACGGCACAAGGATCTTTTTTCCTATTAAAATCTTATTCTAAGAAAACTTTTAAGAAAAAATGTCCCGAAAAGCGCTCGAAAAAACAAACAAAATGTGCTCACGCCCCCTGGGCATCCTATAATACTCCTCAAATCGAATTAATTCAATACGGCCGCCGTATCGGTAAAAAGGTCTATTGTTTCATTTGAAAGATGTCCGTAGTCTGCGAGGCGACGAAATGGACATGGTGGTGGTCAATACGGGGAAGCTCCGCCCAGAAAATTTTTTTAGGCTGCACTTATATGAAATGGTACGGTTTTCACTACTGGAATTATAAGGGTCGGGAGATCTGTCATTACGGTGTAAAAGGACGTTACTAAAGGGCTAACAATGAGAAAATCGAAAAGCCTTTCTAGTTGTGTGATTTATTCAAATTTTAAAGAAGGTACACTATCATCAAAGTTAAACTACATTTCTGAGAGTCTAACTGGCGTTACTCAGCGTTATGTGAGCTAATACATTGCTAGAAACCTGCACTCGCACGCGCGCTTCAAAGCTAAATGCTTTTGAAGCAAACCTTGTCATTTATCAGTGAACATATACAAATTAGAGAAATTGTGCTAATTTAATTTGTAAAATAAATAAAAAGTTCACTTATGGAATAGCCTGTAAGATCAAGTACGGGATGCCTCATTAACCAAGCCGAGAGAGTTCTGCTGCATGGAAGAGGAAAAAAAGACATCCCTACGCCTGATTCAATGTAATAATTTTAATACACCTGAAAGCAGAACGCTACAAAACATTCATACAAATTGCAGGAATAATAGCCTTTGTCGATGTATTAAAATTCTAACATGACTCCGAGGCTTTAGGGCCGCACTTCCTTATAAGAGGCCAATGGGTATGTACCGCTGGATGGGGTCGCATTTTCACGACTGGGTTGACTCTCACGAGGATGCATTTTCTATAGAGTTACTAGAATGGGGTCGCACATTTTCGGATTTTTGGGGTAAGAAAGTTCTTCATATGTACGGTTAGCCAACAAACCAGAATGTTTGTACTGTAGGTGAAAATAAAGTGTTCTTCATTCAAATTTAAAACTGGGACAATTCATTTTAGGATTACCTATTTAAAGGACTATAATTTGTCGCAGAATAGACTATTATGGCGTAGGGGCTCTGAGAGGCTAGCGGCACATAACCAACAAAAGTACCCCCCGGCTTTAGGGTCAAAATTGCAAATTTCTCACAACTCCATTGTCTTGCAATTCCTAGAAGAGACTTGAACACAAAGAAAACCAAACCAAATATAGAAAAATGATCAGAAAGCATCGGAGTCACGTTAGAATTTTAATATATCGAACGTGGGCCATTGCAGCAACAAAAAGATAGTTTGGCTGCAAACGAGACTCGAACCTGCCAAAAAGACCTCATGTACGGTACTCCAGCTCGCCAATGTTCGTTAATTAACGCATTACATTTTCTTTGGGTTGTTTTCCTACTCATATACCTCGTCAACCAGATCACTAACTGTTCTCACATAGTGGGTGACTCCCCCGAAGTGTTCTACAATAGGCCATTCGCACGATGGTGTCATTTTTACTACTGCGACTCTCTCATTGAGAGTGACCACTATTTCGAGACGTTGACTCCTTTCATAAAATCTTGGACAAAATAGATGGAAAATTTATACTACTTCCCCCCCCCCCCCCCCCCCCCTCTCCACCAAATCAAGGATGGGAAAACGGCGCGTTTTGGCTGTCGCGCGGCTTCATCAGTCCATGATTTAAGGGGGGATGGAGGTTTACTGTTCTATCAATTTTTATTCTGCGCAAGGTTGTAGGTTTGCGAAAGAATTCCGAATTCCGGTTCCTGGTTTCCCAGACGCGTTCCCAACCTCGTTCCCACGGTTGTCTCCTACCCGTCCCCACGGAGCGATACAGAGAGAGACAGAGAGAGACGGGTAGGAGAGAGAACCTGGGAACGAGGCTGACGCGTCCCATAGCAGAGGAGCGGGGGTGCTGAGTGATTTTGCTGGTCATTGTTAAAAAAATGAGTGTTTCTTTAATATTCCTTGTAGTTTATGCCCTTGGAACAATCTTCACGTAAATTCCATTTTTGGGGGCCATTGTTACTGTTGCCTCTAGTTGAAGGGGAACCTGAGATTTAAAAAAAAATTGCGTTAACCAAACAAATAGAAAGCTTATCCTGTTTCATTTTATTACTGAATTTAACTTCTGAAATAATAAGGGTTGACGGAGTGTGTGTAGCATGTCCTACCACTACTAGATGCACAGGCGGACCATCCGAACTGTTCGAGGGATCGTGATGTCACGCGCGACATCGTATCTGGCATAATTATTTACTGTATTCGTAAAGCGCGCTCTTGGCTTGATATAAGTGATCAGGAGAAATGCTTCATAAAACACAGAAATTTGCACCTTTCGACCCCAAATATGAATGTAAGGCAAGAAAGATGAATAAAGATTACTTACAATTTGTTTTTAGAGTCGTCTACTGTGATTTTGTGGCGTTTTGAGTCGCTTGAAACTGACACCCCGACTAATATTACAGTATTAGTGACATCATCATGCCTCGAACAGTTCGGATGATCCGGCTGTGGTCCTACCATTAATTCAGTTTCGACCTCACTTCATTTGAAGGTGACCCTCCAAAAGTGACGTCAATATGGTTGACAAATGTGTCTTACACTTGGATTTAAATTGTATTGGAGATGTTACAGGAGTGAAGCACAGACGTTTGTCAAAGGTTAGACAATCCTGGGGGTGAGTAACCTGCGAGCCTAGGCCCTTCGATCTTCCTAGATAAGTCGGGAACAGGAAGGGACCTTCCTCTTCACGACTTATCTAGTAACATCGAAGGGCCTCTGCTCGCAAGGTAGGGGGTGAGTGACCCAATAAGAAGAAAAAGATAATCCTAAAAGGTGTGTAATGTTGACACGGCTCAAATTTATGTATTCATGTAAGAGGTACCTATAGAGCCTTTTCAAAAGTATGACACTTTCACCATATTGTTGTCCCAAAACAATAAAATGATGGCCATGTTGGTATCTCAAACCAGTCCTGTGAGAGTTTGACTTTTCATATGCAGAAACTACCTTTTATCACAATAAATTGCATAGCTGCTAGTCACGTGAGTGAAAACGCTCTATAGCACAATTGCATGATGACGTCATTTTACTACCAGAATCCTTCAGTTTGTTATTTTCTTGTGCAAACTAGGGCTGTTGATCTTTAAACCTCAGTGGGATTAGCAAATTTAAATAAGAAAGCAAAAACGAAATGAATTCTGGTAGTTGTAGTCAATTATCAGTGGGTGCGCTCTAAAGGCTGGTTTTCACAGCGACGGAGTCGGAGTCGGAGTCGGAGTCGTAATCAGAAGCGTAGAGCTTATGATCTAGTGAAAACAGCGTTCCGATTCCGCTTACTACTCCGTCCCTTACGTTCCGCTTATGATCTAGTGAAAACCAGATTGTCGGAGTCGGAAGCAGAAGTAGAAGAACCAAACCAATCACAAAGCGTGGGAACGTGCATTCTGATTGGCTTATCCTTCCGCTTCTGCTTCCGACTCCGACAATCTGGTTTTCACTAGATCATGAGCTGAACGTAAGCGACGGAGTCGTAAGCGGAGTCGGAAGAAAATGGAAACGTTCTGATTTTTCTGACTCCCATTCCGTCGGGCTTACGACTCCGATTTTTGATTTTCACTAGGTCATAAGTGCTCTTACGACTCCGCTTACGACTCCGACTCCGACTCCGTCGCTCTTGTCACTCAAGAGCAAAAGTACCACGGGCCACAAAGCACGAAAAGGTACTGACAACCATCAGAGGTTAATTCACATTTTAGTAGGTACCAAAACACAAATATCTCCTTCCGAAAAGATACAACAAGAAACCCTGTCATTTTTGTAAATAGCCCCCCCCCCCCCCTCCCCGCCCACCCAAGAACTGGTAGGACAGTGTTTCCCTTCTGGACTTTGATCCTCCCTGTTTCACTCACACATGGACCTAACATTCTGCAATGATTAGAGCGATTTTCATGTGACCTAGAAATGAAAACGCGCAAAAACAGAAACAACAAACAAACGGACGTAGAGCGATTTGATTGGTTTATCGAACGGATACAAATGGGTGCATTCCCGAGAACTTTCTAGAAATCAACCGATACTTTGCTTTGACATCATACTGCAACATGACTTGCCAATCGAACAATGCCTTCTCCATATTAGGGTTCTGTCTCGTGGGAAAACGAAGAGGCCATGTTTTGATCTTTTCATCCATTTGATGCTAAAACAAATAACGAACACTTACCAAAACCATTTTTCAAGGTCATACGAAAATCGCTCTATTAGCACATCATACTGCCATTCTCAAAATCTACAACTTGTAACTGTATCTTGTTACCTCTAATACTACTAATATAACTAATACCTCAGTGTCTGCATTTTTCTGGAACCTAAACCTCTTAAGCAAGTACACCAATGCCATTTTTGCTTCCATGAGTGCAAATCGCATTCCAATACAAGATCGGGGTCCTGTTCCAAATGGAAGAAAGCAGTATGGGTTGCGCTTCTGCTTTGCTTCTTTCGAAAACCTGCCAAAAAATACATTGCTAAGGTGAGCGTGAATTTGTTGCTACTATACACTGGGTATACAATACACCGTAACAACAATGTAAACAAAAGAGCAAGACTTAGTATTATCTACTGAGCAATCTGACATCACAAGTGTTTGTAATGGCCAAGTGTCAAGTTGCATTATTTCGACAGCAAGGAAAGAGGTGGTCCAATGGTGTCCGAGGGAGTTGACGGACTACCGTAAAATTCCGAAAATAAGCCCCTCCAAATATAGGCCCCCCAATCCGGTAACGCAAAAAACCGTCCGTTAAATCGCCCCTCCAATATAAGCCCCCCGGGGGCTTGTTCTTGGAAAATTACCCTCAAATACAAAGTAAAACCAAGCAAAAATGGTAAATTTACTTCCAACTATAAGGCTAGCCCAATTGATTTTGAAACGCAAATTTCCTTCCGTAGATAAGCCATCCAAATATAAGCCCCTCCAAAAATAAGCCCCTCAAAAAGGGCCTTTGAAAAATATAATCCCCGGGCCTTATTTTCGGAATTTTATGGTATATTTTTTGTAACAAATAATTGTCTGTGTTGCATGTTTCTTACCTTTCTGGATCAAACTTCTCAGGATCAGGCCAATACTCTGGGTCTCGATGGAGATGATACACAGGGACAACTGCTATTGTACCCTTCACAAATTTCACACCATTTAATGTGCAGCTTTCATTGCATAAACGGCCAAACCTGAATAACCATAAAGGAAAGAGAAGAACAAATTAAGGTGGGTGCAAAGAAAACCATTTTTACAGCTTGCTATTCAAACAAGCTGAAACTAGCACTTACTAGCCCAGACGTCATTTCCACTAGCCCAAAAAGCTTTTTGACGAGCAGAATTGATTTCATAGTTCTTCTGTTCTTCAAATTGCTTAAAAAACATCACTTGCCCGTTGGTCAAGTTGAAAACTGAATCCACTAGCCACAGGATATCGGACATTACTTTCTTTGCACACTGGTAAGTTCAACAGCCTCAAGAATTGTTTTTGTTGAGGGCCTTGCTTTTTTCAGAGGGGACTTCCACATGGAGAGACCTACAACAGGAGGGTGTTCTACAGTGCTTTTAATAAACTATTAATAGAACTATTAGTAGAGGGAAGTTAATGCGTTAGCAATTACTTTGAATGTGCCATCTTCAAATACAGCAGATATACACTTTACTGTCAAGAGAACACAAACCATAATAACTTTTTTGGTGATTTACTTTTTTGGCAGGCATGGCATTAAAACTTAAAAGTTGGCCCAACTTTTTCAAGTTTCAATCCATATCCTTATACATACATAGATACACTTTATAACAACTCCTCTATACCGGGCTATTCTGTTGTAATATACAATAATAAAATTACAATGGGGCAAAAATATTTACAACTGTTACAACAACAAATATTTACATGAGTTTATGTACAGTCATAAAAATTTGATTCAATCTAAGAAGAGTTTGCAAGAAAGTGTGCGGCGACTTTCCTTTTAAAACTTGAGATATTGTTTAAGTTCTGAACGTTTTGTGGGGTAGGTTATCCATCCTTGCCATAGATGACAGGAAATGGATCCAATGACTAAATATAGTCTTAAATAACAAAACTGGACCATTACTTTTTGAATTCAATTGATGCAAAAAAAAGTTTCAGCTTTTTTTAAAAAAATTGCAAATAGCATAACCTAGCCCCTTTAAGGTACAGTAAAACTCTGCGACTAAGAACTTGGGCCCAGTTGTTCAAAGCTGGGTTAAGATAAGCCAGGGTTAGTGCGAGATTTTAATTCAGATTTGAATGCTTAAAAAGCATTTCACTTTTAATTCTTGTTGTCTACAAGTTGATGATTGGAAGCTCTAAAAAATAACAGAGAAAATAAATCCACGAAAATGCTTTTGAACACAAGAAAAAGAAACCAGGGTTAAATCTAACCCCGTGTTAAGCGCTAATTGGCCTTTGAACAACTGGGGCCTGGATTTTAAGAACCTGTTGCGCTAAAATTTGCCAATTAAGCCCCCTCTATTTAAGAACCTGTTTAGCCTAAAATTTGAAACAGGTTCTTATTTTCTAAAATCTACAAAAAACCGCTGCACACTTAGACAAATATAAGATATTTCAACTGAACCACCAAATACTCTTAGCCATATTGAATTTTTTTCTTGGAAACTAAGAACCTAGATTTAAGAACCTACATAGCCTAAGGGACTGGTCAAAACGTATAGGGGCCCGGGTGGGCCGGAGCAGAGAGGGGGTGGGTCATGAGGTTTTGAGCCTTGTGCAAGGGGTGGGTCGTGCAATTTTCAGCTACCCTTAGGGGGTGGGTCACCCTATTTTTTTACTAACTACTAACGAGACAGTTGACTACACTTGTTATATAAAACACAGCCAGCTGGAATTATTGCTAAAATACCCACAAACTTGTTGTGCGAGAAAATATAACGGTTGACAAGCCGCACATCTATACGGGCGTGGAACCCTCTGTTAATCTTTTTTCTCTCGGCTCTAACGAGCATGTCCTTCAACGATTTTCCTTTTTTGTAAGGAAATGATTGGTGGTTCTTTAAAAATTTATTGAAGTTATAGTTGGTTTTGTATAAGATTCCATTTTTTCATTCAAGCTTCCTTTATAGTAGATACTGAGGGCTGGTATTGTGTCACGAATGGCAATATTTCTTTTTCCTCCTTGTTGTTTTGTTTTAGGAGTTTAGACTCCCTTTTGTGAATTTTATTTCTGATAGTAGGTTTTCTATCAAAGATAGGGGGCACCCAACAAGAATATAGTTCAAAACCACTTAAACGTAGCATTGTTAAACGTATTTTAGTATTTAAACAGTAGATATAGGCATATTTTTATCCCCTAAAAATTTTTCATCTGTTCGGATCTCCTAGCTGAAAGTCTAGTGATACGAAAATTATAGGGATCAAAACTTACCTTTTCGAAAATTTCAGCCAGAAAAAAGGCTCCCGAAAATTCTAGGTGACCTTAGGGTAAAAATCCGTTAAAAATGGGCAATTATACCATTTTTTTAGATGTTCAAAAATCCTAGGAGGGGCAGACAAGCAAGAAATTTTACAACAAATGTTCCGAAAATTCTAGATCTCAATCGTCCTTCGAACAGATATTTTCCGAAAATTGACGTTGGGTGCCCCTGAAAGATTGTGGGTAGCCTCCGTCCGTCAAGCGTTTTTTTTTTAAATTTGAATTACTTTCCTCAAAGGTTGTTTCTGAGGAGTTTTTTCGTAGGATTCTTAAGGCTTCACCTTTGACAAATTCTTTTTTTTAACATTTGGAGGGTGACACGAGGTGAAATGTGTGTGCAAGAAGCTTTCCGTTTGTTTAAAATGTGTCTTTACATCAAGGATAGATTTTTCCTTGAATCTTGTGCCTTTGTATACAACTGTGTCTAAAAACGCAGTCTCAGTGTCAAATGTTTCAGTCGTGAATTCAATAGTTAGGTGGTGTAAGCTTGCTTGTTCAATGAAGGCTTCGATTTCTGGTTTACTCATGTCCAATAGGGAAAGGATATCGTGTATGTGGCATTTCCAAACTGTTGTTCTAAAGACAGTTTTGCTTAGATTTGTTGTTTCAATATATGTCATGAAAATATTGACAAAGGAATCAAAACTGCTGTCTTTGTGCCCACTGCAGTTCCATGGTTTTGTAGGTAGTGCTTTCCACTGAAGGGGAAGAAATTTTCGTTGAGAATTAATCTAATCATTTCCGGCAAGTAATGTGTAGGAATGGGTTGTCTTTGTTGAAATTTTCATATGCTTTGTGACAAATAATTTCAATATACCCTCGTTTTGCTGTATATTTGTGTCAAGACTCATAACGTCCATAGAAACAAGAAATGTTTGGTTTTTCACATTCTTCTTTTCAGTGAAAGGCATGATTTCTGTGATTTTGATATTGCTTGTAGCAGTGTATCAACAAATTTTGTCAAGCACAGAACAAGGTTTTATTGGATTATTAAGAGGAAACCGAACATCCATGTTTTAACTAGGGGGTGGGTCATGCAATTTTCAACCTTGCTTTAGGGGTGGGTCAGTCATTTTTGTGCCGAAGGGAGGGGGTGGGTCATGTGTTTTTTATCAAACACATTTCTAAATGCTCCGCCCCCCCCCCCCCCCCCCCCCCATGTACTTTTTGACCAGTCCATAAACGTGTGCTAACTAATACCATTTATATAAGAACCTGTTTAGGCTAACTTCGAAAAATTCAGGCTCTTAGTAGAGGGGTTTTACCGTATACTGTACCTGGTGGCAGGGGGGTAAAGACGCAATCCTTCACAAATCACCATGTCCAGATATTCCAAATTCTGCACTACATCATAGTCAGGGGTTTCCTGTCAAGAAGTCATGCAATCATTAACAATAATCTTCAACCTAAATTAAAAGTGGTATTTCAAGAGAAGTACATGTAACGCGGTCCTGACAACCCAGCTCGGAACACAACAGAAAAACTGGATGCTTGAATAAATGGGGAACAGATCCTTCTGATAAGAACACTCTTACAGTACTCTAGTCCATTGTCATCATTTTCTTTCTGCAAACAGCATTGTCAATGTCACCATTGTCTCGATTATCCGAACTGGTTGGGACTTAAGCAAATAGTCCGGATAATCAAAAATATGAATATTAATAAGACAATAATGTAAAAATAAGGAACAAAGAAAACAAAATTTAATTTTGAATTTGCTCCTACTTGCATTTATGTATGGTCTGTATGTAAGTTACTGTTTGAAGTGTTCATGTTCAAAACAGATTAAAATACAGTCTTTTAAACATGTTTGGAAGAATAAACAAACTTTTAATCCTTTCAATTTTTGAAGCCGTCACATCTTATTAATATTCATTAGAAAAAAACGGGACCATACAGGGCAACTAGTCTGGATAATAAAGGTCAGGATAATCGAGGTTTGACTGTATAATAATTTCCTAATTTATTACTTTTTGTCTTTAAAGAGCCTTGTTGCAACGCACAACAGGAAATGTCACACAATTTACTATTAAAAAAATTTTCTATGCACCCGGCTGGCATAAACCCATGCAGGCACCACTTTTGAGCTAGGGAAACCAGAATGTAATCTGAGGGCTGTTTAAATTTTCTTAACTTGTTAAAAAGTCATGGTTACCATCCTTGCAAATCTATGATCATTGACATCACTTATTCAACTAAATCACCTTGCCTTCTGACTTTGTACTTACATTGTCACCAACAGCATCATCAATTTCTTTGATGAGTTTTTCTTGCACTTCAGGATTCAATGCCAAACAGTATGTTACATATGACAAAGTATTGCTGGTCGTTTCATATCCTGCCAAAATGAATGTATAACTCTGGGCCAAAACTTCATCCTCACTAAGCTTGCTCACTTGTTTACCTTCACTGTCTGTGATTTCTGCTTGGAGCATCAGCTCCAACAGATCTTTTCTCTGCAAAATTAATTAACATACAGTTCTCCTTCCTACTCCTTCCTGTCCTTATAGACACCTTCACAATACAGACACCACTTTATTATAGACAGTTTTAATAAGTCCAAACGATACCTGCAAAGGCAAGTATGTGCTCTAGCAGTCCCTGGTGACCCCCCCGACCTTTCCGTTTTTGCCCGGATGAAAAGAAAACCTACGTTTTTTCAAAGAATTCTTATGCTGGGCACCCTGGATTTCACATGTTCAGAGGCCTGGGTTCTTTCAGTTTTGCCGAGAGCACAGGCTTTAAGTGAAGTACAATTCTTGCCTCACTAAAATGGACACTTTTGTAATGTGCACACTTCGCTTTGTCCCTCTGGTGTCCATATTAAGAAGGTTTGACTACAGTTTTAAGTAAAGATTATGACAGAAAGTAACGATTGCACTCGAATGAAAACAACAGAGATCCTACACATAGTTCTTAAGTACCACAGACAACCTTCCCCATTCCTGAAAAATACTTCTGGTTTGAATATGAGTTGAGCCCCCTTCCTCACTCCAACAACAAATCAAAAGCCTAGATTCAAGCCTGGCAATCCACCCTTGAAATCTATGTATGTTCCTTTGAAGTGAAGGGCTTTCCGAGCTGTCAAAGAATCTGCTGAAATTCTGTGTCAGCCTTTCAGCTGTTTTATAGTGAATTTTCTATTTGAAAGGGGAAAAAGTGCCTCCAAGTTGGAAACTAGGTAAAATTGTTGCAGTCCACAAGAAAGACTGTACGTTAACAAAGACAAACTATCACCCTATAACAATCCTGCCAGTCTTAGCCAAAGTTTTTGAAAAACTCGTTCACTCAAGACTTGCTTCACACTTTGAAGATGTTTATCATAACAATGTCTTTGCACATAGAGATTATCATGGGTGCGACGCAGCTATCCTTAGTCTAACTGAACAATTCAAGAAAGAATACGAAGTTATTAGTCTAGTGTCTATGGACCAGTCAAAAGCATTTGACACCCTTCCCCATGATCTTATTGTCAAAAAGCTTGAAGATTATGGTGGAGACTCAAAAGTTATCAATCTCGTTACGAATTATTTAAGTGACAGACAGCAACGTGTCAGATTGAGTGGACAACACTCTTCTATGAAAACTATGTTGAAGGTGTCCCCCCGGGGATCAATTTTGGGTCCCATTCTCTTTAATATCTTCATGAATGACCTGTCTTATGCTACAGATGAATGCACATCATTCACGTATGCTGATAACACTCAATTGTTTAAGTCTGTGGAAGATATCGACCAGGTTGAACATGCCATAAATGCCAATTTGAAAAAGGTTGATGAGTGGTATGAATTCAATCAAATGAAAAGAAATCACTCAAAATATCAAGCAATACCCTATATTACTTTTGGAAGAGTCGAGAGAAATCCTGTGTTGACCTGTGAAGGAACCGTTATCCCTATTGAAGATGAAATGGAACTCCTAGGCATCACCCTCGATAACAAACTTACAAGTTTGAGGGACAGATTCGTAAAATCTGTTGAAAATTTATTCAACAGGTTGCTGTTCTCAATGGTCTGAAGAAAATATTGCCTTTTGAATTGAGGATAGATATGTATATCTCAATTTCATTGCACCGCATTTCAATTACTGCTCAGAGTCGTGGCATCACTGTGGTAAAAGAGGTTTCGGCAAACTTGAAAAAATCAATGAACGAGCCCTTCGCTTTGTAACCTGTTACAAGTCAACCACGTACGAGACGTTGCTAAAACAACTAAACCTACCGTCCCCACTTAATCAAAGAATTGTTAAAATGGTCACCGGTGTTTACAAAGCTATCCATGGGTATAAAGTCCCTAGAGGAATAGGAGAGCTATTGCATGAACGGTCAACTAACATAATCTTAGAGGAAAACACATCCTTGCGCTACCCAAAGTAAATACAACCGCCTATGGACTTAAATCGTGGCGTTATACTGCAGCTAAGATTTGGAACGCTCTTCTGGATCAGTTTCGAGCCGCTGAACTTGATGTCTATGTTGTGATTTCTCAAATTTTACATTTTAATCCCGCAAATACGTAAATACATTATGCTTAGTTTTAACATCATTATGTAATAATCTCGTGATCTACTCTTAGTTTTAATAATTTTTAACTGTATATATATATATTTTTATATAGGTTTTTTTGAGAAATCATCTCTTTCTATTATTGTTTCTAGTTTATTTATTTATTTTCCGTGGCATCTCTGTAAAGTAGCTAATTAGCTAAGAACATTGGCCATGTTAAATAAAGGGTATTGTATTGTATTGTATTGTATTGGAAGTTCCCTGTAGTAAGGATAGGCTCCTTACTCTTTTAATTTTCCATTTTAGTCATTTCCACCCCAACCTCAAGAAGAAAGAGTCTACCACCAGAAATGAAGCACTGTGAATGACAAGAGGACAAACATTATTGAAGGTCAATTACCTGTGATTTGCCAGTTTGCTTCCTTAACTCCAACACCGTTTTTGCTGTATTGATTAAAAACTGTGATGCCTTTCCTTCTTCTGTTGTGCCAATCCCAGACAATAGTGAGCGAAAAATCTGGTACACTGGCCTTAAAAAGGGGAATATCACTGCAAATATGGAGGGAAAGGAATAAAAAGATGTAAAATGCTGAATTTATATGAAGGAACAAAGAAAACTTGAGGTTATAATGTATGTTAGTTTATTCTTAACCATTTAAATGACAAATTCATGACCTGAATCTAATCTAATTCGTCACTTGAAAATGATATCAAGGCAACAGCGAAAAACTGTGCCAAAGTTTTCTCCCCAAAATAAAGTGCCATAATAAATTTACGTGTACTTACTCAAACCAAACGAAAGTGGGGGCTGTCTGAACAGCAGGGCTGCATTTGGAGTGTATGGTTCATCTTGATCAGTTTGTACATCAGCTTGGACACCAAATGCTGTTGACAATATCACTTCCATGGTAAACTTGCCATAAACCCTTATAAAGACAAGTGAAGAAATCAAAATCTAGATCTTCTATTTTATTAGTCCATCACGCTATACAGTGGAACCCCGTTAATACAGTCACCAATGGGCCAAAAAAATTTGGCCATATTAACGGGGTTTTTTACAAGAAAACTCATGGCCTTTATCGAGCAGCCAAAAAAAAGTGGCCGTCATAATGAGGTGACTGTATTACCGAGGTGGCCGTAAGGCAGGGTTCCATTGCAATATTAAAAGAGGAAATATGACTAAACTAATTTTTGAGAAAAGTGAAGATATTAAAGTATATATACAAGCACGTAGGGTTTAAGACAAAAAATCACGGTTAAAGCCAAATGGAGACAAGATGTTTTGCCCAGCTAGTGTAATATTATTTTACCAGCTATACAGGGCTGTCAATAAGGGCCGGTAGCCGGCAAAAAACCACTGGCTAGTTAGCCATCCTTAGCCGGCTACTTTCATCTTCTTCTACCATGATTACTAACAAAAAATAATTAAGCACCATTGAATAAAATTGTAAAGCATCTGTTTCCCAGGAGTAATGACACTGAATGCATATTCTAACAGGTTTAGATGTGTGAAACTTTCGAACTGTGTGATATCTTGGAATGCCAGGGACATTTTGACTGCACTGTTCCCAGTCTTGCGTGTATTCTGACAAAACAACATGGCGTCTGCAGTGAGAAACGCCTCTTAAAAACCCCTGGAGACGCCATTACCGGGACTCTGATTTCAAAATGTCCGCAGATGCCTTGGCCCTTAAGAGCTTGTGCCTTTGTTGCGAGTTCCAGAGCCACCTACTATTCATTATCAGCCTGCTACTTAAAAACCTTTTTGACAGCCCTGGCTATATAAAGACCATGCATGATTACAATCAGGCTAGGATTAAAACAGTCTCAACTCAACTACCTCTAACTACCCTTGTGGATCCCTTGTACCAGTTATGACAACTTCTATATGTGTCTTCTGCAGGCGGACAAGATCTTTCAAGCCTTACATAGCAGGAAGAGGATGCAGGGAGGAGAGAAAGCGAAAGGTAGAGTCAAGGAAGCAGCATCGCCCTTATAAGCTGAAAAGTTATCTGTAAAATTTTGTGCACTTTACATGCCCTATGGCTGTCTTAATTCACGACTACTTTTTGAAGACAATGAGGTATGTTTACCCTACAGCCAACGTCTGACCACTAGTAAAGCTACAATATCAAGTGCACAATAATTTTGTCCTCACCTCCACAAATTAACTTTGGTGCCCGACTTGGCGATTTGCTCAAGCTTTTTGCATAAGGTTTCACATGAATGGTGCACTAATGGTGTAACCTGATAGAAAAAGTAATAGCCAAAGAGATAGTATGGAGGATACTACTATGACCCTTCAGAGGTGTACATGTATGTTCTCAAGCACTCACATTAATTTTTTTTATTACTATCCTAATTTATCACAGCTCTTAACTACTGAGCAAGCAAATGAAATGAAAGTTGTGGTGTAACAGTTTTAAAAAGGGTGCTTAACTAGGACAACGGCTGCAACTCCTATTTTCCAGCCTATTAAACCCATCAACAATAGATGAGCGTGGGGAAGGTGCCTGGTGAAACAGAAGGGGGCTGCAAGTGAGCCTAGAAGGTAACCATGACAACCATGTGAGCGGCACCCATCAGGCACCGTCACACTGAGAACGTCAGTGGAAAAAGGTGCATATACTTACCAAGAAAAACGTTCAGAGAGAAGCGAGGGTTGGGGGCAAAAATTAACTAGAACTACTGCATGCAAAAGCAACGTGAGCAAAATGATTGACTTCTGTGACAGCGCTGAAAAATCACTAAGGCCCAGCTTAACCCCAAGACCACCCCACATATGACTGGTGTTGGAGAACGCTGGCCAGCATTGTCTCATGTTTAACCTTGCCTAAATTAAATTTTGTCCCATTTAATTACATATACATGTACATATATTTCAATTCCCAATTAGCTGAACAATGTCTCAAAACTGACTCCCAAATTCTAGAACTTTCACCCAGGCATTCAAGGGAGCAATCCCAACTTAAGCGAACCTGCTTCAGTTTAAGTGCACTGAATGTTGGAGTTATCGTATGACGGATTCTCTTCCAGTCTTCATCTTGCACGCGCAAAAGTCCTTTAGATAAAACAACAGATGAACTGACAACACTCTGCAATAGATAAATATATACAATAATAAATAAATAATTGCAAAAACACATTATGACACTTAAAATTAATTCTCAACTCAAAACCGTAAAGTAAGCATTAATTTAAATCCTAAATTACCTATGATAACTATATTTATACATGGAAATATAATTTCAACATTCACTTTGGCTTTCAAAATATTAGCTGTTATAACTAAAGTATCTGATCTGAATTTTGTGAAAAAAATACTAACATCACATGTCAGTAGCTTTCTAGAAAGTACCAAAGTTTAGAGTAATATTGAAATGCAAGGCTCCAAAATTAAAAAGAAACATAGTAAAGAGGCTTCAGTGGATTTAGGTAACGGATGAACACGGTCAGCACCTCTTGACATATCTCCTTGTATCTTCTATATCCTTCTCAAACATGCATCCCGTACAAAATGTTGATTCACTATATAAGAGGAAAGTAAAACCCACTTACTGCCAATGGTCTGTTGGTAAATTTGCTGAATTCTTTGACCAGAATCTGTTTAAGGAGATCCAGATCAGTTACAAGGTACGAAGGGTTACGTCCCATATAAACTCTGTAGATATGTAAATAAAAAGATAAAATCACCACCATCCTCAATATTTAGCATAAAAGTGAAAAACAAATAATTATATCCTCAATAAAACACTGTGCTGGAATAGGAGTACAATAATAATTATTATGGTAGGATGTTTATGGTTTAATAACAATGACACTGACAACAACAACAACAACAATAACAATAATAACTGAAGATGTTGATACATGCAAGGGGACTTAAGGTGGTTCGTCTGGATTTTTTTGGGGGGTAACCTTCCAAGTTTGAGCATTAACTACGTCAGCATGAGTAAAGATATTGAAAAATGTGAAATTTGTAGGCATGGACCAAATTACGTGCAAAAACTGTAACAAAAGCAGTTGAGTGCAAGTTACTAAAATTTTTCTTACTTGCAATCGCTCAGAGCAATTTCACTCTTTTTTGGTACACAGTTTTCAATGGAATCAAACCACTATGAGATGAAGCCATGTTTCCAAAGCTTATCATTTTCTTCAAATATTGGCTAATTGTTTGGATAGCGTGCTATTTCACTGTTTTCATGATTCTTAAAACTTTGTTTCAAAATGTTTCGAAAACAGTCTCATAGAATTTGTTCAAACTTTGCCATGATTGAGGCAATTATGGCAGGTACATAGCCCCTTAAGCAATTTCTTTTTAGAAAAAAAACTCCTGGTACAGAGAAACACAAAGATGAATAAAAAACAAAATGGCGTCATTACAACCATGGTGACTCCCATTGCAGTAAAACCCAGATCACATGAATTTTTCATCTTTATGTAATACACTAGATGTGGTAACCTTTTTCCCATTTCTTTACTCATGCCGACGTAGTCAATCCTCAAACTTGGGAGGTATCCCCCCTAAACAATCCAGTGGAGCCACCTTAAATTGCTTTATACTTATCCGGAAATGCGAGTTGACAAGATGAGTTTACAATGTACGAATTAAATACATGTACCCATTATTATAATATTGACTGATAATTTTTATAAATAATGTTTCATGAATGTCAAAGATCTTAGAATGTTCAGACTTCATGCTACACCAGTTGCATCATTGGCCCACTAAAGGATGATGCTACACTGTAAAAGGTAAATGCTGAAGTGAATAGCCCCACTCACATCTCTACAAACCGACCGGGGAATAATAGTGGATTGAAGCCTTGACCACAAATACCGATACTTCCCATGACTCATAATCTACTCATATTTTCCTTACCCACATACTCTTCCATATTTTTCAGCAACCTCTTTGTCAAACAAAAATAGCTGTCCTCTCTGCAAACAACAATATTATTACTTAAGGTAAGAAACACTTCCTAGCCGAGCGTTCAATTTCCTTCCTATGAATAGTCGGCCCTTCCATGGTTTTTTTAACTTTTGACTGGGACTGGTTGGCAAAAATCTGTTAAAATGGACGGAAAGAACCCCATAAAACCATTAAAGTCATTAAAAAGTTTGAAAGTGATCGTCGAAAACTAACAAGATATAGCTAAGCAAAGTCAAGGAATTTTACAGATTTTTGTATGGTGGTGGGTAAGCTCGTGCCCTCCCCCACACAAACCTCTGTAAAATTCTGCAACTTTTTGGACCCATCACCTATAAACTTGGTAAGTTCCTTTATACTAAGGCCATCCTTCCATGTTGATGGAAATTTGCTTACTGCTCTTAACCAAAAGTTAAAAAAAAAACGTGGAACTGTCAGCAACTGGATATCCCAGTGACAAACAGGGTAAGCATTCATGGTCACCTGAACTGTAAATCAGCTAAGTTTCTTTTTGAGAAATTCACATAACCAAACAGGATGCTCTGAATGGTCACTTGAGCAATTCAAAAATGCAAATGCAACCAAACAAAATTTTTAAGAAGGGCGCAAACATTTTAGTAAGTTTGGGAGTAAACAGACTCCATGGAAGTCAGTGAGGCCTAAAGCTTCTAGCCGACATCTAAACTAATTCTGCAAATGCATTCAATGTATTATACATGCGACAATGAAAAGAAGACATATAATATAATATGTTGGCCTCTCATCCTCAAATTATTTTATGACACTTCATGTGAATTCTTACCTTTTTGCTCATTTCAGGAACATTTCCCAAAAATGGCCAAGGAGCAGGACCTGGAATCCCAAGTTTCTTGAAGAAGGAAAAAGGGGCCACTGCATACCTACAGTGAACAAATGTAGGGATAAAACCAATTAATCATCATGAACAAAATAATACTCAGAATTCAATGTCTTCATAAGGCAATGCTATACTTTTCATGCACTAATATTTTGATTTACCTCATATTTAACCCTTAATAATATTCAAAGGTAAATAACATGAGTACGGGGATAGGGTGGTGACGTTTCCCTGCATAATTATTAATTTTACTAAATTTAATTCCCTCAGTTCAGAGTCTGTAAAAAGCTGTTGTGGTCGGAAACATTTCATAAGGATCTCAGAAATTAAAGACAGATAACAAGCTTCTTACAGTATGTATGTGTCTGGCTTCATCACACAGACAAAACCAAACAAAAAACAAAAATCATTAGAACCCAATCAAACTTCACTTTCCCCAGAAAGTGGAGCTGGACTGTACAAAATATCAAGCAAGGACCCACAGAATATCACACGGAAGGCACGGCAGGCTTTCACCTGGAACCTATAGGGAATATGGCAAAGAAAAAGAAGACCCACACAGAGCTGGAGATGAAGAACTGCCAAGGATAAACTGATGCGTATCAAACCCACCGCCCAGAATTGCAATGGTATTTGTGTTGTCGTTGATGACCTACACCTCCTGGCAGGACAAGACGACTAAGTCATTCAAGTAAGTCAAGTCAAACTTTACTTAAAACTTGATTACTAATTTTGACTAAGTTAAGCAGTTAAAGACAATCAAACTTGAACTTAAGGTGAACTTAATAATATTACTGAGCACTATTAAATTTGGTTTGAGTGAGGGGTCCCAGCTAATGAACCACCATTTCAGAATCAACCTACAGTCTCAGTCAAAATTGTTGGGACACTTTGCTGTCTTCTGGCCCTCCCAATGTTGGAGCACAAGATAAGCACAACTCCATTAACCACTTAGTCAGTGAAGCTACAGCCTCAGTCAAAATTGTTGGGACACTTTGCTGTCTTCTTAACCTCCCAATGCTGGTGTGCAAGATTTGGTGAGTTAACTGCGATAAACAACATTGGGAGGACGAGGAGACCGGCCAGAAGTGAAAAAACGGTGTTGGGTGGAAGTGTCCCAATTATCTTTGTCTGAAACTGTAGCACCTTAATCACAAGTGTTCTAACACTTCCTTATCAATCCACAAGAAAAGTCTATTTCTTTGCTATTATCACAGGTTAAATAATTCAAATGGTGTCAGTATCAGAGTGCTCATTATCAGCAGGCCTAAGGGAGGCTAAAAAATGAATGAGTAGGGTGGGGTAAAAAAAAGTTTGGAATCGTGTTGCCTGCTAAAGGATGGATCATAAAAATTCCTTTGGTAGATAAGCCACTGAGTGATCTTAAAATTGAGACACTTAAAAAGAAGAGAATCAGAAACATTGTTTTATTCCTTGTATAAAAAAATGCAAGGACGTTGGCACAGCTGTCTTTTAAATGCAGAGGCATCCACTTTCAATTGCACACTAACAGGAGGAGGGTGTCTGAATAGATCTCTATACCCACAAAAAAGAAATCTAGAACTGTCATAAAATGTTACAATGCAGCACCGAAAAACTGAATGCAGTGTATTTTACACTTTAATTCAACAAACTGTTTGACGCATGCATATTTTCTCTTGAATGATAGGAGGTTGAAAAAGCCCAACTCCTTGTTCAGATCAGTAAGAACATCAACTGTTGATGTTCTTTGCAATGGTCAGAGGAAAGCAGGTTGGATTGAATACAGTCTTAACAGGCAGGGACCAGTCGTTCGAAGGCCAATTAGCGCTTAACCCGGGGTTAAATTTAACGCAGGTTTCTTTTTCTTATGTTCAAAAGAATTTTCTTGGATAATTTTCTCTGCTACTTTTAGAGCTTCCAATCGTCAACTTGTAGATAAAAAGAATTCAAACTGAAACGCTTTTTAAGCTTTCAAATCTGAATTCAAATCTCACACTAACCCTGGGTTATCTTAACCCACAATCAGGGACAAAAGTAGTTGACACACTTGTTTAAAACGAGTACTTTTAACAAACATTTAATTCATTTATTATTTCATTCCTTTTGAACGCCGTAAATCCCCCGACCCCCCGAATCAATGTTGTCTGAAGTAAAAAAAAGACTTGAGGGTCCAAAATTCAACATTGATTTTGGGGGGAAGGGGTTGGGGTAGACAGGGGAAGGGGATAAGTATATCCACTATGCAAAAAGGGGCCATTTTACGGAAGTGTGTCAACACTTTTGTCCCTCATTGTCTGAATGCAAAATTGTGCTACTGCACACAAGTTGAGCTGCGTATGACACTGATTTTAACTGAAATTAAAGGAATCAACGACATAATTACGTTATTGGTGGTGGGGGTGACATAGCCTTATTCACGACCGAATTATAGGGCCAATTCGAATTACGCAATGACGTAATAAAAGGGCTGCGATATCCAGAATTAACGTCGATATGGTTTGCAAGCTAAAAACTGACGCTGAAACTCGCGCCTATGTACAACTTTTGATGAATTTCAAGGGAATGCGTACTGAAAATATTTTTAATAAAGTGAATATTTCTCGTTCTTCACTTTATCCGATTGTTAAGGCCCAAACAATCACGGATGGGGTAAGGATTGACACGTAGTAGGGATAGTCACTGGCCGGCCACGGAAATATGGAGCGTTAGTGAGGAGCGGCCGTCACTGCGTTCAATATCGAAACTACGGAAAAGTGAAGGTAAATTCATTGCCAATTCAATAAAAAAAACTAAGGACAGCGTAGCAAACATTGCAAGTGTACACGAAAACAATTACTTTCAATCCCACCTCGTGACACCCTGTGTGACATGATAACGCAACTCAAATAGCGTGACATACGCGCATATGTCTGTGTATTTCGACTGCATTTCTCAAGGGAAACCCTGTGTTTATGTCTATTGTCGGCAGAGAAAATGAAAAGAGAGCTTTGAAACTTGAACTGGTATTTGACTCTCAAAGAAAACTACAGCTCAAACTGAGGAAAACACTGCTTCCTTCGTGTTACAACGGTTAACCACGTTTCGGGAAACGGAAAGTAACATTAGTCTGTTATGACCTCTTAATGTCAATATGTATTCCAGTGGTTAACCGTTGAAACTCCTTATTTGCACCACATCGCTGGAATTTTTCTCGCCAAGAATACGTATTGCGAAGCACTTTCTACGTAGCGGAATCTTCTTTTGCCTTTTGGGAGGAATTAGCGCATAAAAAGGAAAATTTTCCAGCGCACGGCCGTCATCGATCACGTGTTATCCCGCTTTGCTTGTCATCAAGTGAACTTCTGGGCCAAGGTAATGATACAAACTGGTGTGTCTATCTTGAAAACAATTTCTTTGGCATTCTGTGATTTACGAGCTGGGAAATGAAATAGTTGTCCGTCCAACATCAATATACAATCATGCCACTGAATAAATGGCAGGCGGTCATGTAAAATCATTACAAAAGTACATTCCTAACGAGTAACCTGGTCTAAGCTGTTCGACGCCTACCTACGCTAAAGGTTTGGATCAGTTAGGTTAGAAAAGGTCTCAAAAAAAATAAAAAAACAGATCTATATATAGGGCATAGCACAAACGGCTGGCCCATCATTTATGAGGTTCATAACCTGTATATTGGTCACGTCCTTTCAGTGATGGCAAAGGTCAAAGTCAAAAATATTGCATGTCCCCTCTGTTACTCTGCAGTACTTCATTCGCTTAAGTTAACCATTTACCAGAACAATTTTCATTGTACCTTAATGTTTCCATCCTTTTTCCACTATTGATAATACGTGTGAAAACGTTACATCCGCAGCAACGGCATTGATCAGACACAAATCATTTCACGTCTCGACCCGACAGGGTATCAGGAATGCGCGCGGGAGTACAAGATTAAGTAATGACATACGCTTCGTACATTTTACTCTACGTATACTACAAATCAGGACGAAACTTTATAAATTGATGTTTAAAAACAAACAATTTGGCCCATAGAGTAACGTCATGGCACAAAAATTCAGCAGCGTCAAAAATCTAGCCGGAAAACACAGATACATATTTCAGACAATCAGGGACAAAAGTAGTTGACACACTTGTTTAAAACGAGTACTTTTAACAAACATTTAATTCATTTATTATTTCATTCCTTTTGAACGCCGTAAATCCCCCGACCCCCCGAATCAATGTTGTCTGAAGTAAAAAAAAGACTTGAGGGTCCAAAATTCAACATTGATTTTGGGGGGAAGGGGTTGGGGTAGACAGGGGAAGGGGATAAGTATATCCACTATGCAAAAAGGGGCCATTTTACGGAAGTGTGTCAACACTTTTGTCCCTCATTGCAGCTTTGAAAAACTCGGCCCAGATCTACAATTTGACTATCTGAGCTAGAAGATGGACATTTCTCAAAGATGGATGCTTAGAGCTGGTCCCAAAGGTGTCTGCCTTAGAGAGACTGTACTCATGGTAAACTTGATTGTTCAGGCAATTTTTCATGGATATCAATGAACAAACAAAGAAAGAATGAATTTTATTTGCTTCGGTTTGTACAGGCCTGTTTGCACTTACATAAATAAACTGCGATTTTTTGAGATTTTAGTTTTCAGGCGCAATTTTAAGGCAGTTTGCAAACTTTATGAAGTAGGCTTTGTAAAGCCTAAATTACCTCAGCCGTGTCTCTTGCACAGAGAGGGTTCATACAAATGTTTGGATGCAAAATTCAAGACTTTTGCCATATTTTTCCAAAACAGTTTTTAGATAATTTTCTAAGGACAAAAAGTATGGGCACCAAGGCCGCTATGCCCCACCCCCACAATATATTTCAGGTTTTGCTTCATGCCGTCACGCTTGTTCCGTTTCGAAAGAAAACCGTTCTCTGTGACACAGAGAATCGAAGAAAGCTGAAGGAAAGCTACGTCGAGCATAGAAAACTCCAAACATGACGGGCGCGGCCCTTCATGATCTTTGAATCTTTTATAGTTTTTGAGGTATTTGGTCTCAGGTCTTCGTTTTCCGAGACAGGCAAGCTTGACCTCGGTACGCAAAAGAGACCTCCGCTGGCTTACGTCACGAAAAAGAATCAGTGGATTTTAAAATATAATCAGCTGTTTGAAAGACAGATGAAGAAAACATTCGGGATTCCATTCTCAAAACAAAATCAATATACCGTGAAGATCCAAGACCTGGCTAGCAACGTGAAAATTCGAAAAGTAAACAAGGAGGCGATATTTGCTCCTAGCGAAATTGCAAGATTACTCAATGTTTTCAACTTACCAAGCTAGCAGAATAAAAGCACCAATTAAGAAAGTAATCCACAGATTTTCGAATACTGCCAACTTTCGAAGGATTTCTATCAAAGAATCCATGGTGCATTTGCGCGCAATAGGGTGAATCGAACCGCACAAAACTAGACCCTGGGAAGGTTTGCACTCGCTCCGAGTGATCACGTGCTATCATTTCCCTAGGGAGGGGCCATCGAGGCTGGCATTATGGGCCCGCAAAACCGACACCTCTTCAAAACTGGTGGTTTTATAGACTTTTAAATTAACTCTAACGCTTTTCCGATCGCCAACTAGACAAGATATCGCAAAAGACCTCGAAGTCTAGACGCAAATTATTGGCTACTGGTTTAAAAACCTAAGGTTCATCGCTTAATGATGACCTTGAAATCAGTATCATTTAATATGTACCGCAAAAAATGAACTTGAGAACAAAAATATCGTAGAACAAAGAACTGACGATTATTATTGTTAGTTAGGTAGTAGTAGTTTAGTTTAGGTCGTTTAAAAACTGTAGACGATTGTTGAAACAACGCAACTGATTCACCGGCCGGCAACAAATGAGTTGACTGTGTAATGAAAAGTTTCATTAAAGGACCAAATAAGTGCATGACTTGGTCTCACTGACTATTTCAGCCAAATAAGAGAGGTTTTAATAGCTCATTGAGTTCAGATAGTGGAAAAGCGGTCAGCAGTCAGCGATGATGGTCATGGCCGCGTCTTTTGAAGCTGGCTAGTTTTAATGAATAAAAAAGCTATAATAGAATAAAGTCAATCTTGTTAAAGGGCCATAATTAGTTTTACAATAATGTGCCCTTCTCCATCCTAATTTTTTTTTTCTTGACGTGTACGCTGTTCTTACCTCCTCACTTTTCTTCGCGCCTTCCTTAATATCGTTTTTCTCTCTTCATTCTAGGAAAGGACAGGTACCCCAAGCTCACGAAAAGGACAACTAGACTTAGTAAAGAAAGTAGAGGCGGGAATTGCTCTGAAATGGCCAAAAATGCCAAGAAAACGCAACAAATGAAGCACGAAGGTATGGTGGAAATTCTCCGGTACTTTTATTGCTCTTTTTGACTCCTAATCGCGATCACCGTCTATAATTCCTACACAAACCCATACAATCTATACATTACACAACAACGATTCGCGCTAGTGAGCTTGGGCTACCTACGCGTCCCGATAATAAGGACGTCGCAAAGAGGAGAGAGGTATAGAATATGGGGAGTTGAAAAGGAGAGGGGCGAAGTTACCATCGCCGATCCGGATTCCTATTCAAGCCACTCCCCATGATCTCATCGGCCGGAACAGGCCCTGAAGACTCTAACAAGGATGAAGCATAAATTCTTCGCCGAATTGCGGTGCGGCATAGCAGAAAACTTAAATATATAAAGAAGAGGATAGAGGTGTTGTTGAAGGTAGATTACAAAATAGCCTGCGTTGCACCCAGCGCATATAGGCGTAGAAAATTATCTAGCCAGCCCTCTTAACCAAGGTTTAGAGCGTTTGCGACGGAGGCAAATTACAAAACTGAGTCTTGCGTGATCAAGTAGTTCATTTAAAATTTATTTCGAGGTAGAGGTAAACATTTACTTTACATTTAGAGGGGTCTTAGCGATATCTTGAACAGCAGAGTTTGCTATGACTTGCCACGCATGCCTGTATCAAATGTATTCTGCTCTCTCTTCGTTGACAAGTTGGTGATGATGTCATTCGCCTCTGCAAAATCTGCAGGGATACCATGGATACGTGTTGTCCCATACAATCTCACCCTAATTTGGGCAGAACTGCGATCTACTAGGTAAAACGCAACAATGAAATTAAAGATGTGTGCCGCCTCCCCCCTCCTCTCCCCACATGTTAACCAAAAGATGTTCGAGGGAGAAGAAGTCTCCTTAATGTAAAAAAGACCATCGTCAACTACTCACGAAATTTTTGCGGGAGTTTATTTTTGCAGATTGGCGATTTTTTGTGTATCGCGGGAACTAATTTTTGCGATTAGGACAGCTTAGTTTTTCTAGCTGGGAATTAATTTTTGCGATTTTCAGAAAGTAGCCAGTACCCAGCATTGATAATATTTTCGTTTTTATTGAGTACGTGCCATAGAAATACATCAAGCAATAAACCAGTATTTTGTCGTTTCTGAATGAAAGGGACAAGTTGTCATTGAACAGACACGATTTCTTGGTACTGAATTTTTGTGTAGCGAATTTAAGTTAGAGAATATTTACTCTGGAGTAAATTTTTGCGGGAAAAATGTCTGCGGTAATTTTTATATGCGGGAACTTGTTTTTGCGGATTGCTGGAAAGACCGCAAAAATTAGAACCCGCAAAAATTTCGTGCCACACGGTATTCCCAAGGAAATATTTCTATAAAAAGGGTACAAAAAATCTCGGGTGAAACTGCGTCTACGAGACAGAGCTTCGTTCTTCATTGTTCGCAACCGTGTTAATATTGTTCAACAAAAAATTTGCCCGCGTGCTGGCAAAACAGCCAGATGAACGCAATATACAAACCTACGAAAGTTTACAATTTTCTTGGCTTACTTCACTAATACCTGACAAACATAGATACAACACACGCGACGGAGAGCGTGAACTAGCAAGCTCACATAGCTTAGATTATCAGAAAAAAACGGTATGTTTTTTTTTAATCTAAACTTTAAGTACCAGAAATCATGGTGGTTGGCCATGAATTACAAAATAGTTTCTGATACCAGTTATTCAGTTTTTATGGAGAAAATAAGTAATTTCTTTGCATTTTTTATTAGCAGCAGGTACTTTGGATCTCTTCCAAAAACTGAAAAAAAATTAAGTAACCATTGTATAAACTTTTTCTTTTTTTACAATACAGTGCAGGAGACTGAGAGACTTGCCTTTCAGGGGTGTCTAACAAAAATCATACCAAAAAAAAGCATTTAAGACAGTTAACTGTAGATCACTGGAACATGATACTAAGTTCAAAAACCTTACGACAATTGTGATACGGGCAATTGCTTAAAATTCGCATATTTTATTAATTTTTTAAAAGGTGCAAAGTGTATAGCGTCTATTTGTGGCTTCTAAAAAGCTGAGTTCATTATTAAATGGATCCCACAGCAGAAGCAGATGATGACAACTCTCCAACGTGTTGTATAGCGTTCTTTTTTGAGCTGATAATTCGAAAGTTGATTGAAAAAACACCCGAGTATATGTATTTTGTTCTTGCAGCTGAAGGATGAGCTGCAAAATGCAGTGAGTAGTTTGGCCGTTTCGCTTCAGGAGAGTTTACATTGAACATCTAGTGGGTTTGCAGGCGTACGTGAAGCTTGAACAAGCTATTTTTTAAGAACTAGAATGGCCTTGCGACTTCATAACACCAGAATACTCGAGGATAACACTTGCTGTTTCAATTTCATCTTTGAAGACTTTTCCAATATCGGCGAATGTGTGTATTCAAAGCCGTTCGCTTTCGCTGGTTATCGCTGGCGTTTTCAAGGCGGAATAAAGGGAGGACAGTTTAATGTTTTTTTGAGATGGCTCGGTGGAGGGCAGTTCACTGAGAAACTTAAGTGCAAGATACGATTTTCCGTGCAAATTATCAACAACAACGACCCTTCGAAGTCTGTAAGAGCTGGCAACATGAACGAGGACGACGAATTTCCTAAAGTTTTATTTGGAACAGGATGGAGCAAGCTAGCGCCAGTGGATGTAATTGAGAAGCCCAACTCGGGCTTTTTGGATCGTAACAACTTGTTTGTGGAGATGAAGTGTTCAATGGTACAGACCGTATTTGAGGATAAGTTAGTCATCAATTTGTCATCCCGCACAAGCCACGTCACCAGCTCAAAGTTTTCTCTGTTTGGCGAGGAATGGTATCTGGTACTTTACCCAAAAGGGGAACCGAAGAAAAATTCTGGCCAACACTCTGAACATGCCGCGGCGTATTTACACAGAGAAGAACCGTCGATGTTAAGGTTTAAAGCTACGTACTCAATTTACATCCGAGACGGGCGTGAGGTACAAGTAACCCATAACTTCTCCGATAGCAATGCCAGTACAGCTTTTGGTATTGAGAAGTTTATACGCTCCAAGGATCTCAAGGCAATCTCCAAGGGAGGGATGGTCTCCATTGGAGTAAAAATCACCAGCATTGAGCCTTACTATTACCTAGGTTTTGACACAGCCCGGTGGAATCCTCAAGATCATCAAGGGATTGAGTGTGTCATTGAGGGTGTAGACTTGGCATTGAAAATGAGGTCCCTGGATCAGAAGACGCTGGATTTTAGCCTGAAGTTTGATCCCGGACCAAAGTTTCTTTACTCGGAATTGGACGAGAGTGCTTATTACATGAAGATCCTTTGGAGCATCCGAGTGATCTGTCTCAAGGACGATAATACAAGTGTGACCGTGAACTCGTGGGATGTTGCTGGTAGAAGCGCATTCTGTCACAGTCAAGACGAAATGATCATAAACACAACTCTGGAGTTAAATGAGGTATATCACTATCACTATCATCATTAATTGATATTAATATTATTATTTCTATTTCTATTATTATTATTATTTAATGAAGGAATCAGAAATGGCCGATCAAGGGCAAAAGCATTCACCTCCACTCCAATTGACAAAACCCTACGAACGAAAACACTAGTCCACTACAGCTCGCAGCCGATTATATTATTATTACCCAGGCCCCACTGTTAACAACACCAACGTTAACTTCATTTCGGCCGAGATCGGTAAAGTGTCCCTGATGAACAATTTATTCCGGCACATTTTTCAAGTGGGCACGGTGTTAGCAAGTCGTAAAAAATAAAGCATTTAAAATGCTCCTAAGGAGGGGTCAGTGAATTTATGAGCTCAATTCTCAAAAGAAAATCTCTTCCGCAACGTCTCGATGTCTCCGTATAAAAGGTAATTTTATAGAATTTTTTAATCATTTTGGTAATTTTGTTGTAGGGTCTGCCGGATTATGCCGGCATAATTTTGAGCATAATACTATATCTGGAGCATCAGGCATAATGCTGGCATAATACTAATATTTTTGGAGCATAATGCCTCTGTTTCTGAAAACTGTGAGAGGTGTATGCAAATTTTGCCAGCAACTCGCTCTTAGCGACACTCTAGAATGTACAAAGTTGATAAAAGTGGGAATATTTTAACTTGATACGTTAGACTCGTACCCAGTGCATTTTGCTATAATCCAAGTTCATTGGAGAAAGACATAAAGTAAGCCTTTCAATGCCTCACAATTTCCGACCTTTCGCTTGCTCATCAAATGTTTAACTGAATAATTATTGTCTAACAATTCTTTCAAAAATGAAAGACTAGGAAAGTTTATTAACAGATACAGGCCTATGGGGGGGGGGGGGGGGGTGGAAGTGTCATTTTAGCCCGGCATAATTTTAGCATAATACCTCTAGTCGAGCATAATTTTGAGCATAATACCCTAGTTTCACGGGTGACGCCCGAAAGCATAATACTCTATTTTTCGAGCATAATCCGGCAGACCCTATTTTGTTGTTGGTTGGAAATTTGAAAATGCCTGTGGAGTGGTTGTCACGTTAAGTTTCGAAAATATTTTCATGGTTGTCTTTGTTCTAGACCTGCGATAGACAAACCAATATTGATCATTGTTGACACTGAAAAATCAGTGCAAAAATACAGCTACCGCTTCACATGCGGATGTACCTCTCTTGTATTTTTAGGTGCTGAATCCTTACAGCCCTTACTTAGACGACGAGAAGCATGTGTGTGTTCGGTTAGTCATCAAAAATATCAATGAAGTTTATGATCCTCTTCTGGTGAACTCCGACAAGCACAGCATTGCGAAACTGAGAGAAGTGAACGCAATGAACAAAGCGACACTGGAAAATTTCTGGTAAGACTTACACTTGTATCAGTACACTAAGTCGAACAGCAATCAATTGAGTGTAACAAGCAACTACCCTCCAGAAATAAAATGGAGACAAGGTAACACTATCTGTTATCCCGGAGAAACGGATAGGCGACCGGGTAGGGCAATGATGTCATTACGACAGGTGGACAATCATGGCTCAGTTTAAAATTAATCAACGCGACGGTGTAACTTAAGGTCCCTAATGACAACAAATGACTGCTCGGCGCGAGAAAATTCCCCACAGAAGAGTTCCTAAAGGTATTGGAATCAAGTCCACAAAATGAAGGCTGCATAAGTAAGGGACATATAACAAATCTGCTTTTTTAACGGAAATTAGCCCCCAATGCGTCTCCATCTCCCCGCCCGCCTGCTCGCACTTTCTAGCTTTCCCTCTATACCCCATACGAGAACCTGTATGCATGGTGATAAATTATGACAGAAGGTAAATGTCGAGGCTAGGTAAATAAACGAGAAAGATGTTACAATCGAAAGTTTTCTTGATACCCACGGGTGACCAAAATTAATTTTCTCTCACAATATTTAAGTCAATAGCCCATGAGGCCGAAGGCCAAATGGGCTATTGACTCAGAGGCCATGAGGGCGAGAGGAATAATTGTTTTAGTAAAATCCAACACGTTGGTCAAAAATATCGAGAATAGAAAAAAATTTAGCTAGTTAAAGCTAGACTTTAATCCTTTTTTGCCGCCAAAAAGCCGGCGCTTTTCGCTACTAGTGGGCTATAACATATAGCCTAGTAGTAGCTCAACCAATCAGAACGCAGCATTGATAATAGACCACTAGTTGGATTTTACTAAAAACATATATTCAAGAGAAAAGGTTGTAAGAATTGATAAAATGATCCCCAAAGGAGAAATCCATTGATCTTTAATTGAATTCTCTTAACTGATTCTTTTAAGCTATGTATGGAGATCCGTTTGGAGAATTTGTAGGTGAATATTGGGGATAAAGCACAGGTGTTGCAGTATGCCTTATTTTACAGGAAAGATCAACTAGATGTTGTAGCTTCCGAGAAAGATCGGTTATTGGCTGACAAGGAGGAAGAGATCGCAGCAAAACAGGGGGAGCTTGAAGAGAAAGAAGCTCTTATCCAAGAACTAGAGAAGGAGATTAGTGAGAGCAAAGAGTGCCTTGCGGAGATCGAGAGTACTGTTGACGAGGTTACTTACTTAATTTTCCATATTTCTCTATATAATTCAGTTGTATATGTGCTCAAGCCCTGTTACAAATATGAGTAAAGTCGAACAACCATGTGCGATCTCCTCTCGTAGTCGACCGCCTATCCAAAACACAAAATTTTTTCCCGCCAAAGCCCTATAATCAGAATCTAAGGATTAGTCACTCCCCCGTTGAGTTACTTGACACATGGTGTGATCTCTTTGTTCGCTTTATGTACTTCGCCACTCAAAGTATACGACGAACTTCAGTAACAACAGAGAGCTACACATCTCGTAACTTAGAAACTGTATACAGAACATTTTCTTCCAAAAAGTATTCCTATTTCGTCTGAACTCGATCCTTTCACTTCAGCCAGCTTTGAGTCCTGTAATCTGTAACTCGATTAACCGATGATAAGCAAAGATAAATACCCGTACTCAGTCAAGCATTCATACTCAAGTTCACTCTCGTCATATACCATATGCATAATCACTCATGTAATAGCCGCACTCGTGGATAAACCCCATCCCCATCTTTCAACTTTCCCACCGACTAGTTGACGTCATTGCAATAATAAACGTTTGTGCTTATTTTTTTCCTCAAGATTGATGGAAAAAAAGTGAGCAGTATAAAGGACCTCATCGAAGAAGCTCAGCCGGACCAAGAGCAACTTGAGAAGCAACAGGAAGTTGCAGAAAAATTAAGATCCTTTTTGATGGTGAGAGGGCATTTTCATTTTCATAGAAATTGGGCGACAAGCTACTAGAGAGATGATTAAGTCCAACAAGCTTGGAAACGAACCACGTCCTCTGGGCTTTCCTGACTGATTTTCAACATAATGTCACGTTTTTCCAGTGACTTAACGACTACAACAACACTTTACTAGCAATTTCACGTCTAGAATCAGTGAGATGGAGTCTCTGGAAGGAAACCTTTTATGTATCTTTTCAAATGAAGCATCTTTTGTAGTACTTCTGCAACGTATCAGTACTGTATGGGGGATTTCCATAATGACTTTTTGTTTGTAGAACTACATTATTTTAGCACTCTTAGGACTGATAGTACAGTATACCTTTTTTCCCAAACCTCAGGAGCAGCTTCCATTTACTGTCAGTCGTATTTCTGTGGTTGGTGCCGCTGGTCAGGGGACAACCATCGGTGGATACCGTGAACTAGACTTGGCAGTATTTGTTAAAGGTACGATGTTTGACACTAACTGTAACCCTTAAAATCGCTCGTGTACCAACTGGAACTTTTTCAGGGGGAACTCAACATCAGTAGCACCAAAACATGTGTGGTGACCCATATCTTTACTTTTATCAAAAAGATTTGGTTCTATAAGATGAGTTGATGACCACATTTTAACACCGTAAAAAGATTCCTCAAAAGCCAACGTTTCGAGTGTTAGCCCTTCGTCATAGTTAATCATGGTGTGTTAATGTTAATCAACATGGACAACAAGAATAAAAGATTTGTGTTTCACTCGCCACCGACAGAGTATAACACTGACAGACTAACCACTCCTTACTCAACCACATAAATGAGATTTGCGCTTTTATCGACCTTAAAGACCAATGTTATTCTTGCCTACTGAACATCAAGCAACTCAGTGGAGCCAAGCAAGCGCACTTTCCTTCTTTGCGATTTATGTTGGTCTCATTATCACACT
>OZ037785.1:5602799-5645299 GCA_964035525.1 Porites cylindrica
CATGTTTTGCTCTGCAATACATGTTTATACAGATCGGTTCACAGACATGGGCATCATTTTCATTCGTCCCCCCTGGCTGAGGTGCGAATTCCTCGCAGAGCTGCCGCTCGTGCTCATTTTCTGGTCATAAACAAAGGTGCTCGACAGTTCTATCTGAGCTTCGATACAAGGTAGCATACAATCCCAATACCTTTTTCCTGAATTGGAAACAACGTACAGCAGGAAAAGCCGTTGAGGATGCTTTGCAATACATCAAAATGTATGTAGCAGGAGTTTGAACCAAAACTGCCAGGGGATATTTTAAAAATGTCGAGGAACAAGTCATTCGACGTCAGAACAAAGTTTGGAGCAATTTATAGTGCTTCTAAAACTAAAAAGTACCTTTTAAAGAATAGCACGATAGGCAATCGGCTTCTGTTTTCAGAATTAGCAAACACTGAATTTACTTGTCCCGAAAATTGAAACTGGTGTCTCCTTCTTCCTGATAGTAATTTATTTTTGAAATTCCAAAACAATTTCACAACTGAATTTTGAGCGACTTTTAGTTACGGACTTCTGCTCCAACGATTTTTCTGAAATTCCTCTGGCATATTTATTATATCAATTAAAGCCGATACCAGAAATTTCAGTAAAAAATATCAGCAAAATTTTTTACTAGACGCGATTTTCTTTGAACATTAGGGTCCTTTTAAGGGCTAATTTCTCAAGAAATATTTACCATCAATGAAATCGGAATATTTCGTATTATTGCCGAATGATATTTGTTGTTCTTTGCAAAGTTTCGCAGCCATCGCGTTAACATCGAAAAAGTTATGACGGAGACTTTGTCCCGAGCTAAAAGCTCTTGTATTAATTACGGAGCCACCTTAAGTACCAAAAAAAACTAAACATTCACTTTGATAGCTTGCAACTCTTAAGATACAAATATGTTAAATGACGTGAGTTTATCAACAACAATGACAGGTTTGGAATGTAATGCAGTTCCAATGAATGCATTTTGGCAAAACTCACCTTACAACTCATAAAAATATCATGTATAAGGATGACATTGGATTTTACATTAATTTATTCTAGGCTCTTAAAAAAATTGAAATACTCGCTGTTCATTGTGTTGTAAATTGTTAATCTGCATTACAAGTTAATTTAACAAAGTGCCCTTATGTCCACAATTTCCTCCTTATAGTTATCCATTTCATTCATTTTATAATAGTCCTTATCCTGAGAACAAGGTTAAAACTTAACACTTGATGTTGATGTGTATAATTTTCCTCAGTGCAAGGATCTAATCCGTATTGTGAAGGCATGGAGTAACACTGTTGCCTGGCGGAATTCATCATCCAAACCCAGTCAATACCTAGTGTCTCTGCTGGTCACTGCTGCTTATCAAGTGGTTAATGAGTAAGTAGGCTATTTTAGCATGGGATGGAGGTGGATTACATTATTCTGATTTATTGTGATTTGTAAATTACACTCTTGCAGGGGAAGTGAATCTCAGGCAGTAAGGGCAGACAAAGATGTGTTTTTAGAACTTGCAGACATGGTTGGTGATGACTCACTGGAGTAAGTAAACAACTCATACCAAATTCCTACTGTCCTAAGCAGTCAATTTATCCCTTCCAAACACCTTTCTGACAAAGACAATGTATAATTGTAGAATGGCCTTCAAGTAAAACCCCCCTCCCCCAAGCTACTGTGTATAAATAATTATTAATGACTAATAAATCCTGCTGTTTAAATAACAAAATTAGGGGAAACAGGAGTGGTGCAAACCTCCCACCTCCTGTACCTTGCATTCCCAGCTCCTCCCTCTTTTTTCTTGGCTTCCTTTATTTTATAGCCTTTTTAGTGGTGAAATATTTGAAGCAGTGTTGCTTATTTCCACTATTTCTCCCACTCCCACTCTTTTAGAACTCCCACCTCCCACCCTTTCCACTCCTGCCTCCCATACACCTCCCATCCCCTGTTCTCTTGGGCTCCCATCCCCTGTCCTCCCCATCAAATAGACCATAAAACAACTGTGAAACTATGATCGCGAATTAGGGCAAAGTGATGAGACCACTTTGCATTCTATCTTCTCCACCTCCCCAAAATATAATCCAAATGTAATACTGTGGCAAATTTCATATTGATTTTCCCTGATAACAGAGTCCTACTTTCTGCTATAGCTTTAGCTATTGATGTCCTTAATGTTGGAAACACTTTGGCCACTAGAGTGCTGAGCACTCCTTTCCTAGGGCTTAATTCTGTAGCACACAGAATACATTTCTTGTTTCTACTCACTATTATTCATATAATTTTACTAACCAGTACTTGAATAATATCAGCAATAATATTACTATTAAATTACTGAGCAGTTTTCTCTCTTATCTAGAGTATTCTGGAATGAATATTACCTGGCAGATGATTATCCACGTGAGAATTTTCCTGTTTCATTTGAGCTGCCAATCGTTCAAGATCCTGCTATTCCAACTCACAATGTGGCATCTGCTGGACTGGAGGACTGGGCTCAGTTTAGGCGGGAGCTGTCGAAATGGGTTGCAAAATTGACTCTTTGATGGCATCTTTCTTAACCTTGCTTTATGTTATTTTTCAAATCCAATACTCTCACAACATGACCCTATCAGACCTTGCTGTAAGAATCCACTATGTGCTGCAAAAAAATCCCAAGACATAAACAATGAATCAAAATTAAAAATATAACTGAGAATAAAACAATTTATTAGAACACATTAGCAAAGACTAAAGTATGCTAGTCTATGTTTAAGTACAATAATAAAACATTAAACTAATAATAATCTGGCAAAAACTACTTCAAAACCTTGCCTTTCAGAATATGAAATTGTGATGCACTCCTACTTTTAAGTGTGCTTGAGATTGCAAAAACCCCTTTTTGATGGGAACAATGCAAGGAGGCATAAAATTAGACTGTCATTTATTTATGTCAGTTTATTTTCTGGAAGTATTTTCAAAATAACCCCCATATTTCACTGACTTATAAAAAGTATCCAACAATAAGTTTTATGCAGTTTAATTAACAGATCAAGGTCTTTCCTTTTGGGAAAAAATATAACATTTCAGTCATCTAATTATATTCCAGATGACTTTGAGGCATTTATACTATACAAAATATAGAAGTGAAGATAGCCAGCAAGTGAATAAACTATCCATGATGTAATGTATGAATGGAGGCCAGGTTCCGGCAAAACTGCATCACCAGAGTTGTTACGTCCCCTATACTTTTGCAGGGGCAATCAATGGCTGAAAATTTCCAAATTTATCAGAAGTTTACATAATAGCTTTCTCTATGCTTAGGAAGCCCTTTTGGTTAATTTGGAGCTGTTCTAAAAACTATTTATCTGTTTGGATGTCCTTAAGGGAACTTTGGTCATCTAAAAAGTTTTAATTGGCATTTAATTTCGTCTAATCCAAGACTGTAGCTACTCTGATGGGTCCGGTTGAAAATCTGAGGACACGTAGTAGCCACCCTTACTTTTTAAAATTCTACGAGAAATGAAGCCTACTAAGTGCCCAGCAACAGATAAAAAATGAAGCAAGAAAAGCACAAAAAGAGGGGAGGAGAGAAAGCGAAAAGTAAAAGTGAAGACTACTGTGTGACTTTTTAGTTTTAAACCTCAAAACTATCTCGAAACTTTGCTTTCTGTGCATGCCCAAACTTAGCAAGCTAATATTTTGTATCTGGATCAGAAGGCCGCGAAGTGTATGACCTGTAAACGGCCTTCTGGTAAGTTTTAGCTCTTAACAGTGACCAGAAAACCACTCGACTAGTTTCAAAATGCATTCTTTGGCAAAATTTCCAGGGGGGAATGGGTTAAGAGGGAAGCATTTTAATCATTCTGTAAGACAGATCAGCAAGTGTGGTGTGGTTTTGGTCTTGAAATCTGGTTGTTATAATGGTGTGCTTGCTAGATCTAAGCAGGGAGGAACAGGCAGGGTGTGAGACAAGCAAGAGGAGAAAGAGAGAAGCGAAAAAACATTGACACCGAGTTAATTCTAGCGCTTGAAGTCAGCTCACATAAACTGCCTAGAGAGGGGCCCAAGTAAATCATTTTTTTAGAATCTTATTTCAAAGAATCTAACAGTCAGGAGTCAATAGACCTATTCGGCTAACTCAAAGTTGTAACCAATTCAAACCCTTTGGGAATAAAACGTTTTGTTTTAAGAATTTCCATATTATTTAAATGTGAATGCCACATTATAATGCAAATACAATACACAAAGAATTTTAACCTTGGGAGATTCGAATATATGTATAGGTAATAGCATAATTTGTAGTGATATTTGGCATAAATACCACTCGTGATATTTCCAAATTGTTATACGTAATTTCACATGCCATTTGAGACCATTTTGAAATATCACGAGTGGTATTTATGTTGAATATCATGTACAAATTATTCTATTATTTTTTTATACCACTACCTGCAAAAGGTTTGTAATTTTCACAGGTAGCTATTTCAAATTAAGCTGAAATACCACTGCTCTAAGCCAATCAAATTGCAGAAATTATAAAATGTGCAACTTTTAGTTAGCCGAAAAGGTCTATTATCCCTGTTTAGCATTTAAAACTAAGAAGTGTTTCATGATAATCTCTTAGAAAGTTATTATTGTATGATTATAATGAATTTAATTGTTGTAAATGCACTTCATAATTTTATAAAGAATACAGTCACATCAAACTTTGACTTTGTAAGCTTAAATTTTTTGCATGCTTTTTTTCAGTCTCTTGAATTGGTGTTTTAATCTGCAACTATTATTCACAAGTGAAGTAAACTTCCCGTAAAACTCTCGTAGTAACCCCAGTTATGGCTCTGATCTTAAATTGCAATATTAATTACATTTTACATTTAAAAAAAAACCCACCTTCTCAAACTGTACCAGCCTAAGATTCCTGTCATTTCAACACAATCAGGGTCTTTACGTACATCTTATATGAAGTAATTCAAGAACCGCTGACATTGTTTTTTTGGCAGAAAATCTTTTCCACCAATCAGATGTTCTGTTAGTAGACGCGTGCATTTTCAAACTTTTCCGTCGATCGATTTGACAACAAATGGTTGATCTTTTTATTCCTACACAACTGATCTAGTAAACAATGCTGAGGAGTGTGAAAGGAGACCAGGAAAATCTGCCTGTTGAGGTAAAATCTTGTTTTATGATGTTTGCAAATGACAGTCATCGTTCAGTTTGCAATCAAAGATTGTTTTCTGATTGACGTTGATTCGCGCTCGAACCGATTGCACAGTGAGATAATTTTTGTCCCCAGTTAATTTTAATGTTCTTGTTGACATTAATTTCTTGATAACTTAATAATATAATACAATCGAGTGCTGTAATAGATAAACCATTCTGACATCTTGGAGACAGTTTTATAAGCGAAAGGTTGCGTTCCTTTGAGGTCCTTTGGGATGATCGAATTGGATCCGGTTCTGTGATTGGTTGGTTTCCTTGATTTGCTATGATCTGAGGGTGCGTTCCTTTGGGATGCTCTGGTTCAGGATCAGCAACCCGAGATCACTCGGATCATGTTGCAGGAAATGAACCGATGAATCCACTCTGGACAAGTATTCATCGGACGGGGTTATTTGGTGCAGCATGATCTCAGTGATCTCAGATCACTGATCGTGATCCAGATAATCCCAAAGGAATGCACCCTGAGTGTCTTGGATCTTGGATCACTGATCTCCATCTGGATCATCCCAATAGAACACACCCTAATATTTCCATCCAAACTTGAGTATTGGTTTAAAATACTCAATTATACTCAATCCATTGGATCAACATTTTCAATTTGACTGAAATCAATGATTGACAGGTGCTAGCTTTGGTCACTCCATCAAGACACCCATTCAAGAATGTCTTGGACAGTCGTGCAAACAATGGTACTCCAAAAAGATCACGATATTCAGACCTTTCGACAAGAAGGCAGTTTAAACGGAAACAGAGATCAAGGAGTCTCAGTACTTCTTTGAATAGCTTGCATCAGCTTTCCAGTGCCATCAAGTCACTGCAGGTCCCCTCGCCAGTCCATGAAGAAATAAAATGTTCTAAGAAGGATGTTTTGTCTCCTACAAAGCTCAACCAAGTGTCTGTGGAGGATTTTGTAGAAAAAGTTGTGGGGAGAATTTTGAAAGAAGTAGAAAAGGTTTGAATTCAACTTCAATACTTAGAAAATACAGCAGAAGTCAGTTTAAAAACGAGGTATAATGATGTGATTTTTGTAAAAGAAAATAACTGAGTAGTTATAGCGATACTCACTCTGATGTCATCTATTGATAAAAATGTGCCAACCAGAAGGGCATTTGTTCTTAAACAAAAGATTCCTTTGTTTGACTCGTTACAAATTTGAATAACAAAAACAGTGTTGTCTCCTGTACTTGTAAGTTTCATCCAAAATAACGTGGTCTCATAAAAAACAAGTTGCTCATAGGAAAGTAGGGGTCATAAGACAAGGATCCACTGTGTTGATAAAAGAATAAGAATAAGAATATTATCATTGTTATTATTATTATTATTGTTGTTGTTATTGTTATTATTATTATTATGAGGTTATGTTTAGTTATTATTATTGTTATCTATGACTATTTTAAACCTGATGATTTTTTATTTCTTTGAGAATTTAATTTTTACATAAAAGCATTCACCCCAAACACATTTAAATGCTTTTCAACGAACCCCAACAGAAATAGATTTCGCTGACTGTATGTTCTCACATAGTTCAATGCTTGGTTCTAAATTTTAATTTCTTTGAATGAAATCCTAAGTGTACAATGAAAACGAAATGTACTGGGCAGTAATTTACTCTGTTACAGTAACAGATGTTATTCTGCAGATGTCAATAACAAGCTGAAATGAAAAGTTTAAAAATTTGAAAGTGTGAACATTCAATTGATACTTCCTATGACGGCCAGTTTATTATGCTGTACATGTACATTATGCTTCTCTATCTTTTATCATGATCTGTATCTCTCCTATGGTGATGTTTTTGAAAATTATTTCATTTTGGCTTCTCATTAAATATTAAAGGGCATAAAAGATTTAGTTTTAAAATGACAGCTGCCTTGCAGCCACCATTTAAAAATTCAAAACCATATTTTTAAGAAATTAGCATAAAGGCATTTTAATATAATTATTGGACATATAAGTGATCATTAGCATTTTGTCTCCAAAACATTCTTTTTTAACAGATTTTTCATTTTCTCTCACTATCAGAGTGACTCAAGAGTCAAAAAAGAGGATTCCTTGCCAAGTAAGATGGAAAGTCATGAGTCAATTATTCTGCAGATGAATAAAGAAAGACTGAGACTTGAAAGGCAGTTGTCTTTGTTAATGAAGGCAAGTTTCTTGCAAATGGTTTCCTGTCATTCTGATTTTTGTAAACCTTGGTTTACTAGATTATCAAGCAAACTTTCATATGTTAACTTTCAGCCAGATTTTTTGTAAATAAAATAAAATAAATTTTTTTTTAGCTTTTTATTATGCATACTTATTTTATAATATTATTATTTTTCATTGTATCTACAGTCATGTTGAATAACTTGTGTCAAAGTTCAAAGACACCAGCTTGATGAATATTCATAAGTCAGAGTCAATCCAACCAAAATATTTTGCCTTACTCTTCAAAGCTCTTGTACAATACATACATATTGTTAGCAAGATGCCTTTAAATCATTACAGTATTTAAGGTAGTAGCAAGATATTAACTTGTTAATGCTTATAGTTTTTTTATCAAGATTGTTATTATGAGGACAACCAGGAACTAGAATTTGTATCATATTTTTCCCTCCTTCATCTCTAACTAAGCTACATGTAGTTTGTGATATTGCATCTTTCAGGAGCAAGCAAGGTATAACAAGCCATTGAACAGTACTACTACAGTAACTGCAGCTACAGTCCTTGAAAAGGAATTAGAATCAAAGCAAAAGGAGCTCTGTGACCTTCAAAAGCAGTGCAAACAGTTACAAGAACTCTTACTGGAACTTCCTGTAGTTAAGGAAGAACTATACAAGAGCAAAAAAGACACAAAGGCTATTAGTGAGGTTCTTTTTCAGAGCCGTAAAAAGAATGCTGAGCTCAAAGATCAAGTTGGCAAACTAAATAAACAAATAGAAGACTTTGAAACTATTACTGAGCAGTACAGAGATCTCCAGAACAGATTAAAGGGTGTAACCAATGAAAGAGATAAAAACGCTTGTGAAATTCAGAGACTGTGTAGCATTGTTGAGGACAAGGATGAGGAAGTTCAAAGAAATAGAGCTCACTGCACAACACTGAAAGGATTGGTAGATAGATTAGAGGTGAGATGAATGACTGAGCACTTGGTCCACAGCTCGGATCAGAAATTTGATGAACTAATATAGCTAAAATTTGCCCATGGGTACACATGTATAAACACTGGTGGAAAATATCCTTGGTCCACTGTAGGCTGTATGACAATTTTTAACAGGATCTTGGTGTTGTAAGGTACTTCTTAAACTTGTACTAATGTCAATCAAGTACAGTACATCATGCATTATCGTATTTATATCAGTCTATTAAAGACTTCACTCACATTTCGGGAATTCCATGTCGCCTACAAGCCGTGCATGATAATGCTGATGGCTTAGTAATGTTTTTATAGATGTAATAGAATTGGCTTGCTGAAATTTCATTTTTTCTTGAAAAAGTGACATGAATTTAAAAATTGGATCACAAACTACTTCTGGTCTAGAAGCCCGGGACTTCACTGTGCCACTCTTCACTTGGGAATGCAATATTGACTTTCTTTTTTCTTATTCCATGTTTTCCTTTTTAACAGAATGCAGCCCTAGAAGCAGAGAATTACTTGGCTATCAGTAGAGAAAATGAAGCAGGACTCCAGTATCAGGTCACTTGCTCTCTTGAATTAAATGAGTATTACCGTATTTGGGGGCAATTATTTCAAATATTGCTCACTAGAAGTTGTGCTTTAAATATTTTGGTCTATTTTCCCATTAAATCAAAAAAATAATCACATCAAATAAAATGAACACTGACATTTTAGGTGTTCCAAATTTGGTTCCTTGATCACTTTTTAATGTCAATGTCTTCAGCATCAGAGCTTGGATCGTCACTGATCAGTTTTGCTGGATCAGACTCCACTTTAGCTTTATCCCCACAATTAACAGGTGTACCACGTTGGGTATCCCTAGCAGGTAACCTAAAAAAAATAGGGGTGATGGGAGGGGGGCGCAATTATTCAAGTGAGGCAATTATTTTAAACATTTCTGTAAAGGGGGGTGATCATTCGAGGGAGCTGATAAATCGAGGGATGGCTATTATTGAAGGAAATACGGTATATACTCACTCCTCATATACTCACTGAGCTGTTTAATATATTATTGTATAAAGTTGATTCTCTCTCTTAATGGACACTTAGCCTGGAGAGAGTTGACTTAAATCTATTCAGTGCACTGTACTTATCATACTAACTATGAAACAACACAGCTTTGAACTGTTTGAATTTATATGATAAGGATTATGCAATGTATCTTGCTTGTCTCTTGCAGGGCTGTCATTAAGAGCCAGGGGCCGGGGATTTCCCCCGGCTACTATGAGTGTGGCCCCGGGCTACTTTTAATGGAAAATAAAAGAAAATTAGAACCAAAAGAAACCCCTTGGGGTTTGATTCCCCACCTACTTGTTGTATTTACCCGGCAACTCGAAATCTTAACGACAACCCTGCTCTTGTGTTTTGGATGCCTCGTCTAGAGAGATCCATGCAGAAGAGATCTTGCATTATTATATAACAGTTAGTATTTTGCATCATCAGATTGACGAGCTACGCTTGTGTTTAGAGTCGAACTCCCAGCATCTGGAAGACAGCAGAAAACGTGTCGTGGATTTGGAAAGTCAATTAAAAACGTCAAGGTCAGCAATATATATTACAAAGAGTGGAAGCTCTTGTGAGCGGACACCTTCGGCAGCGAAAACGGCTGTGTCCATAACTGGTGCTTGTCGCTTACCTTACGGGAATGTAAAAATACTGAGTTTGTACTGATTGGTGTTGAGAAAACCGAGGTTTTGTGAAGGTGGCAGTAAGTGATGGTTAGGAGAGCTTCTACTGTATATTTGTTTCCGGCTTTAAAAAATTTACAAAAAATATAACTTCATGGTAATTTTATTTTAATGGTTAAAATTCCTTTTAACCAGTGGATGTCTTTAACGTTGAAAAAGTACTGTATATACCTTACTAATACCTTGCTCACTTAATTATACGTTTGTTCTGCGTAAAGCGTGGTCCAAAAGTTCTCCAAAACACCTGCAAGTTTTGTTGTTTTTAGTAGCACCATGCACTTTCACCAAATGCAAAAGTTCGTTAGCCCTGCTGTTTGACCATAAAGGATCTTTGAGGGACGTATGAACGACGCGGCAATGTGTCCTTCCATGTGAAACTCAACAACGTCCGCAACGTAAAATGTCATACTTGTTTCTTTTAAAGACTAGTGACGGAAAAGAAAAAAATCTATAGGGCACGAAAGAGAATTTTGAAAATTTACGTTGCTATTTACCCCCCGCCCGTCCCAACTAAGAGGCACTTTCTTTAGTTTTGTGGTGTATTTTATCCCCTTTCCCTCTGACTGCGAACTGAGTAAAAAAGTAAACGATTTTTTTTGTCTAATTTCTAGAGAGACCGAAGTGGCAACGACAGAGCAGCGTGAGAGGTTGGTTGAACAAAATGACTTTTTAGCATCGGAACTTGACATTCATAAGATGGAAATCTCAAGGCAGGATAACTTAATCGACGGACAACAACGTGAAATACATGACTTGAAGGTGAAGCTCTCGAACGCTCTAGAACAAATGGAGGTATGTAACATAGCCCCGCCCGTTAACCAGCCCCTGGGGGAGAGGGGTGTCCTATACCCCACAAGAAAGCCTGATCATGGGCTATATAGATCGCTTTAAAAAGCGTAGTCTGAGTATCAGGCCTTCCATAGGGATTAGGAGAGAGAGGAGATTTTAGAGCGGGAAGGGGAAAGTGTTTTTCTCCTTTGAAAACAAAGCATACATTGTCTGTTGTCAAACTAGGTCATGTTTTTTGTGACGTAGCTAGCCTGCGTGGCAGTTGTTAATAGAGAAAGGGGAAGGGGGAATTCGGGCACGCGGAGGGGAAAAATAGACGACAGTAATGGGATAGCGAAGGCACTGTTTCAAGATTAACCGCCTGCTCTCTTGGTTACTGAACTATACCTCACAGATTTGCACACCAAAGGGATACTCTATCGTATTTGTTTAGTGAAAACAACTTTTCATAGCCCGCATTTCTTAAAAGTTCCGTTGTATCCATAGTAGCCTGCGCAACAAGCGCTTGAAAGTAATATGCTTTTCTCGCTCCCTTATTACTTTCAAGCGCTTGCTACGCGAGCTATATCCACAGAAACTCCCTTGAGTACCTATTGAAGTATTCTCAATTTGAAAATAGCGTTTATGGTAAATGCACTTACGGTAAAACTAGTATCCCCAAATAATGCAGCACGTTACACACTCTTTTTTCTTGATGAAGTCTAATCAAATAGGCATTCGTTCTGTTGTCTTTAGTACATACAATCTCAGCAACGAGAAGTGGATGAATTTACCGAAGAGGAAAGAAGGAACCTTGAGAAAACGCTTTGTGAAATGGAAGACCAGGTAACCTAAGCTGCTCTAGCATGGGAAACCAGCCGTCTCTCTTTTGTCCCCGCCCTATAAGGACGTCTCTCCTGCGAAACGTCCCTAGCGACGTGGAGGGAGGAGAGACGGCTCTATTCGCATGCTACGTAAGCTTCTTTAGTGTGTTTTCAAATTGTTCATGTCGAGATCACGTGTATCCAATACGGAGCTTGAAACATGGCAAAGACTTAAGCGTAGGCAGTGCAAGAGAAAACGTATGATAAACCGCGAAAACAGTTTCTTTGTAAGTATTTTCGCGTTTTATTTTTCATTGTCGCTGTGACTTCGCGCCTCACTCCATTATCTGAACGCCTGGAACCAGGCTACAAAGTAAACTGTTTATTCTCCATTCCTGACAAATATCTTTACGTTTACCTTGTTTGGTGTTTTAGTTAAAACAGAGTAAACTGGAGAGGTCAGAATTAGATGCATCTTTAAGGGAGAAGTCTGCAAAATATGAAGAACTTGCAGAAGAAATGAAACACTCAAGGTAGTTACAAAACTAGTCACGTGATGGTTTCCACATGCGACTGTACTACAGTGCTGATCTATAACGTACTATACATTGTTTTTTGTTTTGAAAGTCCAGGAACCACACCCGAAAAACTACGTCACGAGCACAAGGATGTGACGGTTGATTGATAACAAAACCGTTTCAAAACAAAATCTTTAACCCTTGGTAAGACATTGTTGGGTTAATTCGCTTTGTGCTAGCAAAGTAGTAAGTCCACTCGCAAATTAGCGCAATAGGTGTAAAAGTGACGAATGGAACCCTTTGATTGGAAATTTAGTTAATTATTAAGTACTAAGTTAAAAGAAAGAATTGAACTATTTCGATCAATTAACTCATCTTCTGAGTAAAAGAACGACTGCTGCACATCTTTTTTTTTATGTCATTCACGATTGAAAATCCTTGCTTTGAAAGAATATGGACTTGTAATTTACACTGGGGATTCACTTTTAAATCATTAGGCCTTCAATACTGAATTCTTTGCTTTTAAAACGATCTAGCTGTGCTAACAGAATGGAAACTTTACCCTCTATACCACATGCAAGCTTTTCATAGCCAGGCGCCGGTTAGGGAAAAGGGAAAAAGTGGTCGCGTGCACGCGTTCCCCCGAGCGCTCTATAAACTAACTGGTAGCCTGCGTAGCTGTGAAGCATGGCGGTTTTGCTGGGTGCGCAAACAAGCCAAGGTAGGGGCAGTGAAACTGCGAGGAGATTGGGGCGGGAGCAACGAGAAACTTCGCCGCTTATTTTCGGGCGCTTTTGCGACTTCGCCGCTTGGCCCAGTAGTACGCCCGACAAAACCGCCACGCTGGTTAGCTTTTCTAAGTTACTGTTATTTATATTCAGAGGCCTTTTGCAAGATAAACAAGAAGAACTGGACGCTACTCAGTCACAGGCTCACTGGATTGTCTTGCAGCAAGAGGCAGTTATAGCGGAAACCTCAAAGGAGTTGAATGGGATCTGGGAGCTCGTTAACGATTGGCTTTGTAACTTAAGCAAGGAATGTTCACAGGAGGTACAGAGGAAAGTTACATTACACTAGCTACAATCAAATTAGCCTATTCCAACTTCCGTGGTCTGTCGGGTCCGCGAAATTGAAAAGGCGCGAACAAATCACGCGCTTATGTTTCCGCGTGCCTTTTACTTACACGTCACCCCCATGATCTGAGAGCCTGGGACAGGTTACAAAGTCATCAAATCCCACTGGGTGATTTAATTACTTCTATACTTCGCTCTCTAAGCTAACCCTGAAAAAATCGAATAATATGTTCAATATTGCATATAATATATTGCTTGCGCTTCGCGTTTAATTACTGGAAAAGCAACTAAACACAAATTACTAGTTTTGGCGCACCTTTCACTTGATTGTCACAAAACCAGAGCAAATGGAGACAATTAAATAAGCCAATCACATCTCGAGTCTCAAGCAAATACTTGTACTAGGCGCGCACGCGGAAACGCTTGCGACGCATGCGAACAAGTGAAGACTGGTTATAAAAATGTAAGGATAGATTTCCGCTGTCGCGCAATTTTGACCTACCTAAGCTCATAAATTTTACGCGTGTATATTAGAGGCAATAAATGAAAGGCTGCGCGTAAACGTTAAAATTGAGCGATGATCATCTTTTACGTTTACGCGGGACCTCTCATACATTGCCTCTATGGATACGTAAAAAAAATAGAGGCGATTTATAGAATGCCGTGCTTAGACATAAAAGTAAAGCGAGGTTTAGTATACGTGCGTACTCACGTAAAAATTACGCGGAGCTGCTCGAGGTACTTCAAGCGCTGTAACGTCAGGTTTCACGATTTGCACATTACTATCTTGGAGCCTGGAACAAACCAACCTGTAATATAACCGTGAAAGCTAACAAGGTTGTTAAGTTCTTTCCACGCTTAACTAAAAATGACCTTCAGGTTGATGAGGATAGTAGTGCCAACGCCGATGTATCTGACAAGGAAAGCCCCGGAAGTGACGCGAGCGACTGCATCATGCCTCTTAAGTCTCTAGTACAGAGCGTTCTAGAAGCTACAGCCGTGAGGGAGAGCAACCTACAGCCCGTGAGTAGCATGATTGCATGAAAATGTTTAGCACATTCCTTGTTATCTTTCTGTACAAAGAAACTATAGCAGCCAGAAAGTCACGATTACGTTTCTATGCCAAATGTAACATGTTGACGAATGATTACTTGAAATATTCCCTGATCTCTCTCTGGCCATGGCTCGGCACGTCGTCAAGGGTAACACGCAGAATTAGCAAAGAAAGGGCGTCGACAGTGACGATGGCGCGCGCAGGCCAAAGAATCGGCTCGACCAGTGGCAGGGCGCCAAATTGGGCACCGGAAGTCGCGTTCAGTCCTTTCCATGCTCTTTCGAGTTGGCGTTTGAGGCTGTGCGTTGACTTTGCTGGTAGCCATGTTATTCAGATGAAACTAATAAGTGAAATTTAATATTCTTGATTTTTGATAGCAGGGAACTAACGTTGATTCATTTGTTTATGTCTCAGGCGGACCGACCTCGCGTGAAATTAAGCCCCATTTTTGAAAAAAGCGAAGATGAATTCGAAAGCTCTCGACCGACTTCCGAAGGTGAACTCGACAGCTCTCGACTGACTTCGGAAGATGAAGAAAAACTACCGACTTTGGCCGATCAGGCCTTAGAAATTAAGCAAGCCTTACTACAGTTGGCGAAGATAGCTAGTGACCAGGTCGCCCCTGTCCAGGCGCAGAATACGATCAAAAGTCTGCAAGAAGAAAGGTTTGATGATTAACTCATATTAATGACGTTCATTTCGTCTGTGTCTGTCTTATGATAAGAACTTCTACTTCTACTGATATTCTCTCAAACCTTTTCGAGTTCGCATTGAAAAGAAGCCACCAGCCTTGCCCTAGTAAGGGTGAAAAATGATTTCCTTTTTTTTATTAATTACATGAACTACTTTAACCGTGACTGTGTTTGTAAACCCCGTATCGGAAAACTTGTAAAGAAATTTGATGAACTTCAACATTTGTTACCCATCCCAAATTGATTGCCATGGCCCCGGTTGTTCAACTTTGGATAACGCCAGTTGTTCAAAAGCTGGATGGCGCTATCCATCGGATAAGTCACTTATCGAGCGGATAAGGCCCGGTTCAAACGTCGAATTTCACATGTGCCGAACCTAACGCGAGAGTTAAATGCATGTGAAGTGCGACGTTTGAATCAATTAAATTCGACTGTGTAAATTAAATGCAACGTTTGCCGTATCCGTGACTGGCTTTAACATTTGTTACAAGCCGGGCCTGAGGCCTGTTTCTTGAAAGTCCCGATAACTTGTCGGGCCCGAAAAGCTGTTTACGTTTGCCACGTTTGCGTTCAAGATCAATGTGTCATTAATTTTGAAAATGATACAATGAAAATATCAGATAGCAAAACAAAATTCACCAGTTAGTGAACTAGAAACTGTGCTACTATTCAAATGGATTTGATTTCAAAATTCGCTTACGGACCCAAAAAGTTACCGGGCCTTTCGAGTAACTACCCCCTGGGCGCACAACTCCTAAAATCTAATCCATTATTTTTTTATTATTTTTTTTTTTGTTTTGGTAGAGTTTCATTAGGAAAGGAACACAAGTCAGCGCTTGAAAATCTCCAGAAAGAACTTGAAGACTCCAGAAAATCAGAAACCAGTCTGCGCCGAGAGTTGTCAAAGAAAAGCAGCGAATTAACTTCTCTTCAGAAACAGCTTGAGGAGAGTCGAACCAATCTGGAGTATACATTTAGAAAAGTCGAATCTCTCAGTGAACAGTACGAGAAAACTATTGACCAACAGGCTAAAGTAACGGTAAAAACTGAATTTTCCCTTTTTTGTATCGACTAAGCCAAAAAAAGAATTCTAGTCATTATGCTCTCTGTTCCGCAGAGGCTGTCGCTGGGAACCCAGCCTCCCGACGACACAAAAGGGAGTTTTAGCAGCGACGGCAACGAGAACGTCAAAACAGCAGTAGGTTTATTAAGCAAAACTAAAGGTTTGCACGTGCATCAGGCTTTTTTGCACATTTCTTTGTCGTTTCTGCACGACTACGACGTGAAAATGCCTAATTTTACGTTTTATGGAGGACGTAAACAAGCGACGACGAAACTTTCTTTCTCTTTCTAAACTCGAGTGCCTTTCCCAAGAAATCAACTCTAGCGGAATTTGGCTACAGTAGACATTTTCAGCGAATTGGAATAAATGCGACAAAGTTTGAAAAAACGCTAATTCGTTTTAAGAGTGACGTTTTCGCTGCCGTCGCCGTCGACGATGCTAAAACTCCCTGAAGAGGCCTCAGCGGAGCTGAGAGGGCCACATGGACAGACCGATTGTTTTACCGATAATTACTATCACTATTCTCATGACTGTCATTAGCAGTACATTTCAGTTTAGCCTGTGGAGGGAAATATCGAAGATAGGACGAGGAAACACAATTTGCTGTTGTTATCCAATGTTAAAATCGTTAAAGTTATGGACACAGTTGGGTTTATTTTAGATCCTCGTTAAAGTTAGGGACACAGTTGGGTTTATTTTAGATCCTCGATGCTAATGCGTATGGTTCAGTGGCTACACTGTTTATGTAAAACATAATGCAAGACTTATCTTGTGAGCTTTCTTTGTATGTCTTTGTTCTTACAAGTCTCTTTTAGCTTGGTTATTTTAGTTCTTTGCAGATCCTCCAAAAAGAGTCTCAGCACTATAAATCGGAAGAAAAGATTCTTCTCCTTGCTGCAGACATGCCAAACACTGTAGCTTATTGTGACAAAAAAATCCGTTAAGCTTGTTTTGTTTTGGCACCAGGAGCTCACTGAAGATCTTCGGCGCCTTACTAAAGACATCAAGGCAATGGAAGTTGAAAATGAGAGTGTGTCGCAGCAGTTGAAAGAAAGTCTGGCCAAGCTTGATGACCTTTCACAAACCCAGCCTGACGTTAACAACAGACAACACCTTCTTGGGACGATGTTGGAGGAAAAATTCAATTTGGAAAAGAAGGTAATGTACAGTCATTTCTTTGAATGTGCTGTCGATTACTAAAACCGAAAACAAACTACCGTTTAAGGTGTAGCTTGTTTTAGCAAACTCTGGGCAGAAAAACTGTGACGATTGGAATTCTGACGCTTTTGGAATGCTTCCTACATGGGATTGCGGATTTTATAATGGAGGCAATATTTCTATAGTTAGCTTTAGCTGATTTTTATTCTTAAATTGGAGTACAGCCCATCGGAACTCGTCCTACTCGCTTTGTTCTTTGTCCGTAAAGGTCAGGTGGTCTCTTTCCTCGCCCCAAACTCAGAGTTCACTCATCTTCATCATCTCCAAAGTCAGTGCCACTCAACTCTTTAGGGCACTAACAACCGTCAAACATGAGTCTTTCCTACCCAAATTACACTTGGTGAAAAGAATTAGAGCTTATGTGTGGGTATGGCGATAGTTCAGTGTGTATGAGTTTCCGAAGCATCTTATGCCTCTCCGAACTAGTCCTCACTGAGTCCTGTCGCATCCAAATTGAAAGTCTTTGGGTGGGAATTGCATTCACTCTTTCCATTAGCGTTATATATTTTTATTACGATCCCGACCATAACGGCATTGAAAGGGTAAATAAATAAAATAAATGAATAACGATTAGGAGGTAGCACATCCACAAAGTGGTTCTTCGGCTACCTTATTCCTGGTCGAATTGGAATTTGGAACTGTTCGTTTTGAGGAGAGGGGAAAACTGGAGTAACCGGAGAAAAACCTCTCGGAGCAAGGGAGAGAACCAACAACAAACTCAACCCACCTATGCGTGGACGCCAGGATTTGAACCCGGGCCACATTGGTGGGGGGCGAGCGCTCGGCTCTCACCACTGCGCCATCCCTTGCTCCCCAAAGGTACCTTTATGAAGGGCGAAAACCAGAAACTATTTCATTTTGTGACTGCGATATGAGATGAATTCAGTTGTGAAAATTTGTTTCCCTGCTTGTAGATACAAACGCTGAAAGAGAAGTCTGTAAACTATCGTATGCAGACTGAAGACTATATGTCAGAATACAAGTACAGAACAAATACAAAGGTAACACGTCTGACCATCTCCCGTCCCCTTCCCCCTATTTATTTCTTCTTCCGCCAAGTTCTGTTGACATATTGGAAAAAAACGAGTCTAAGTGAGAGAGATCTGCAGCACCGACTGTCATACATCTGGTAATGTAAAGTTGGCACAAAATTGTTTAAGTTGAAGTCACAACTCATGCACAGGCGTAGAACAGTGAACTTTCTCTAAGAAGGACGCCGTGTTGGAGACCATAAGTTTCGTCACTTACAGAAATACCCGTCTTATATAAGAGTAAAGGAAAATGACTGGCGAACATCAGGGTCCAACTCGTAGGTAGCCGTTAAGGAAGTCTTCGCCTTATAGAGAGTAAAAGAAAATAACTTGAGTATGGCAAGGACCAACTCTAAGTGTCCGTTTTAGGGAGGTTACCATCTTTTAATGCTTTTGAAAGGGCTGGAAACAATTTTGCCAGGTTGAAACCCTTCCTGAGTAAAGGCAATCCTCGGTTTTTCTATTGTTTGTTTGCTTTTTTCTGATTTTTTCCCGGCAGTAGTACACAACTTCCATGATGTAATGTTGTAATTTCAACTGTAACCTAATATGCGCATTTATCATATTTTCTACAGATACGAGTCCTTGAAGGCAACATTGAGAAGGCTGAAGCGGAGATCTGCCGCCTAGATGGTTTGCTAGAAAAGATTCGACTGGTAAGTTGTAGTTTGTTATTCTATTCTTATCTTATCAGATGAACAAAAAACACGACGCTGCAAGAGATTTGACTAACTCGTTGTTCTAGTCAGCAAAAACGTCGCTAGACGACGTTTCTTTCTTCTATCACCATCAACTCACTTATCACCAACTATTTACATGTACAAGCAAATGTTAGCTTTTGAATAAGAGATAATAAGAATAAGAAATTGGAAATTCTCTCCCATGATCGGAGTAGTGCCCTCAGAAACATTACGTAACTTCAAGCACTCTTCCTTGCCTACCATTAGACTTTTAAAAGTACCTGCAAATTGTAGTTAGCTGCACAGGCTGTAAACCCTTCAGTACCTTGTCTGATAAGAGCGAGTCAGAAAACATTGACTGCGTGGGAAAGACGCTTAAAATTTTCTCCACCCACCTTTGACGACGTTTTGCCGGCGTTTTCATTGGTCATATTATTCCTGCATTTGACCATACATGATCATTATTTTTCCGTTTTCTGACAAACAATTAAGTTTAATGCTTTTGAAAATGATGCTGAAATATTGACATGGCTCCTTTAAAACACTAAAAATAACAAGCAATACAGTACAAGAATGATATAAGAACGTCGTCAGGGTTCAAAGAATAACTGAACTTTTCATGTTCCCCTAGGTCTTGCACAAGTATCAAGATATGGTAACAAGCTGCCCAGATCTGAACAAGTTACTATCATTTCTCGATGGCCAGGATATTCAATAGTTACCCACTTCCATTTAGCTCTTTTTACTAACTTTTCATCACATAGTCCTTCGTCTCAAGGTTTTAGTCATGCTTTTGTTACTACTTTTTAAAATATGTTACTGTTTGTCTGGTGTTTCATGATGTTGAAGCCGGCCATCATCGACTATACTTAGGTTTCTTTTGGCAGTTGATCTCCTAAATAGAGCTTCCTTGGTTCTTACTTCCTGGGACTTTCAACCTGCAAACTCCTTTCACTTCACTCATATTTGATCTCATCCACCGTTGTTGAAATCCTTCTTTGCTCTGATTTGGTCAGAGTATTTTATAGCGAAAGATGAATAAAAAATAGCCTGAAAATCTAACACGCTTTGACCGAAATTAAGAAGGTGGATACTAATCGGTTATAGGCTCCTGTGTCTCTATAGAACTCATCATTTTTTGAAAAAAAAATCACAAAAATTCGATGCAAAATTACGTCTGCAAGGACACTTTTAAATAAGTGAATCTGATTCTGTCTAATCACCCTCACCTCACAACGTTTTTGTTATTTCTATTCTTATTTTCCCCTTTTATCATTTTATATTTTTTCTCGCAATTCTGTTTGTATTTTAAATAGAACTGATTGGCTAGGTTTTTGCTATTAATAAAGCATAAGTATCTGAAGTCAACTGGTTTGTTTTCAAAGTGGGTAGATATCTGGTTTTAAACTTTAGAAGGAAATATGACTTACCGTATAGCGCCCAAGGCATTCTGTAGCTCCACGTTATCTCTTCAACCAGTGCATTGTTTTGGTTTAGACTCAGTTTCCAGATTTATTTATGTGTTTTTACAGCTTAGTAAAACTGTTTTAGTGAGTGAAAACTTGGATTTTAGTTTTTACTTTTTAAACAGCAGTTTAAGGCCTCACTAGAACAGTTTTGCGTATTTTTAATTATGCTGCTGAAGGACAACATGAACAGATTATTACAGCTTAGTGATTAAACATAGACTCTTTTTCGCCTTCCTTTGCAAACATCCTCCTCTCCTTGGCGGGCCATGGGTTCACTCTGTAATAAAGGAAAAAGAGGCCGATCTTCTTCAAAAAAGGTAATTACGTTACGGCTTATAGACATTTCCAGCATCAACAATTTGCCGTCTGTTCCCTTTAAAAACATGTATAGTTTTGGTTTCCGGTCTTCTAAATTTGGTTATCGTTGATGCCATGCATAGGAGATCAGCTCTCCACCAAAGCTGACGACATGAGCCTGATGTTTAAACAAATCAAAATTCCGTTTTCCTCTTATATGAAAGTTTTACACGTATTACTTATATATCGTCACTGTTTTCCTCTTATATACTTACCAGAGAGAGATTTTGACGATTTTAATTTTGGGTGGAATGAATGTAGTCGTAAAAGAAAGCTTGGTCGTGTAAAATGCTTATAAAAATTGACGAGCAGAATATATAATGAAAATCAGGAGTAGACCAGCCTCTTCCACACTGACTGCTTTTTCACGTTATACTGTTCGGTGGTATTATTATCTTTACCCGTAACAAAAAACTGAGCCGACGCCAGAAGCATGTAACCCGTGCCCTTGGATATACCCATCGGCTCCAGTCACACCCCATTTAGCAGGTGCACCAGCTGCGCATCCCACGTGACTACTTACTATGACGTCACACCCTTCTTTGTTGGACGTATTCATTTGCACGAAAACAAAAACATTGAGGAAGTTTGTAAAGGTGCGAGAATTTTTAGGAGTTTTACCTGCGTATTAAGCAATTATTTACGGGATTTAAAGGTGAGAAAGTTGAAAGTATTATGTCTTTTTTATTACGAAAGGTTAAAATGGACTATTTGCTCTCAAAGTGAAATTTTTACGGTGTTCGAAATTTCCACCAGCTGTCAAAACTCTCAAAATGAAACCTTACATTTTGTAGTGAAGAAGGATGGTGTTTGTCTTCGTTCAATTCTTGTTAGTAAGGATACTTTTCATGATTCAGTTTCAATCAAGTTTTAATATGATTAAATTCGTACTGATTCCTTTTAAAGAGATAATACTAGTCGCTAATATACAATCTTGTATTTTTAAAAAACCCTCTCGCTCGATTTGTTAAACACAAGATTATACCAAGCCGTGAAGGGTACGTTTTTTTAATGAACAACATGAAGCGAATGTAATTTTTTAAAGCTAAGTTAGTTACAATTACTGTGACAAATTCTTTATGAAGTAGGTTTTTACCTTGTGAATGGTTTCAAAGGAAGAAAATTTCTTTTAGAATCACATCCAGTTTGGTTGACGTCATTGATGCAACGTTTGCATTAATGCGACATCGTTGTAATGAATGATTTGTAGCTGTGCAACAGTGGTACGTGTCAACGTAAAATAAACAATGAGATGAGATGGGATTTTAATGAGGTTTACCGCAAATGATCTATTAAACGCCGGGGGCGTTTATTAAATTTTAGGGTCCAAGAGGGGGCTTTTATTGGTGGGAGGCGTTTAAAAGAGAGAGGAGTTTATTCTTGTAACTTTTAATACAATAAGCTTTTGGCCAAAAACGTTTGTGTGTTAACAGAATCTCAACTGCAGGCCGACGGCTTTTGCACTCCAAGGTTTCTAATTTAACTTTTTTTCTCTTTTGCTACAATCAAGAGGGTACTTTAACGAGTACGCACCGAGATCAAGAAGATCAAAGAGTGCTATCCTCTTTGAACTTGAAATTGAACATGACATAATACACAAGCCGACGTTAATCAAACAATGAAATTGATAAATTGATTGATTTTGCTCTATTTTGCCGTTTCCTAGTATTTTGGAGCAATTTTTACCGGGGGGGGGGGGGGGGAGCGGTTATTAGACAGGGGCGTTTAATACAAACTTAACAGCATAGGAGGAGTGTTTATTAGATAAGAGGCATTTTTTTGAGAGTGGGCATTTATTAGATCATTTACGGTATATGCCCGTTCATAATAAGAGTAATTTTTGGTTGATATACCCAGAAACAGTTTTCAACTGAATATGGAAGCATCATGTATCATGAGTGGAGATTTCCCTAACAACTGTAAATAGCATCTCGCTGACACTAAGCAATTTCAGGATAAACTTGACTACAGAAACTCGTGCCAAATGCCGAACTCTAGGCTATGTCCTTCAGTAAAAAGAGCAAGACTGAATGAATGGTTGTGATGATTCGCCTTATGGGGTTTAATTCCAATTTGGCAACAAGCGTCCCCATTCCTATCATTTAGGGTTCCCCCGAGCTAGCATTGACCCGAAAAGCCTAGTGATTGTCTTTTCAGGAGTCAATTAGCAAAAACTTTGGCAAAAAGTCTTAACATTTCGGAATCCATAGTTAGTATATTTTATTGATGTGGATATTTATAACCCTCTATCAATATTAGCTTGTATACTGGGAAAAGATGGAATTCAATTTTTTGCAACTTTACCATCCAATTTTTTTTTAGAGGATATGTCAGAAAAAGTTTATGTAGGTGGTTTAGGCAACAGTGGTGACAAGCAAGAGCTATGGAGAGCTTTTTCCAAATATGGAACACTGCGTGATGTATGGGTAGCACGCAGTCCCCCAGGATTTGCCTTTGTCCATTATGAAGATTTCCGAGATGCAGAGGAAGCTGTTAGAGCTATGGATGGAAGGCGTCTTGGTGATAAAAAGTTACGAGTTGAACTTTCAAGGACTAGAAACCGTGAAGAGGGTAGAGGTGGGAGACGAGGAGGTCGTGGAGGCGGTTACCGAGGAAGCAGCAGTAGGTATGACAGGCGAGATGATAGCAGACGAAATGACTATGGCCGTGGAGATTATGGCAGTCAACGATTCTCACAGTCTCATCAGAGGTATTAACCTTGCCTTTATTACCTTTTTTACCGTTAAAGTGTACATGAAATGGAATAGATTGGTTGTTTTCAGAGAAGATTAAATTATATAAAACAATTTAACTTGTGTGCATTCAAGTGGTCAGAAGGAAATTTTAGTCTCGTACTCTGGCCAAGAATTGTATTTTGGTACTGCCAAAAATTGTATGTTGAGTTGAAAATGAAATCAAAACATTATATTTTATTCTTGACCAACATTCCATTTCATTTGTGCTTTAATGCTGACCAGAAACATATAACCCTGGACAGGGTTATATGCTTCTGTGCTGACTGAAACCATGTTATTATTGATATTACTTTGTAAAGAACTAACATTTTTGTAAAAAAACGTTTTATTTTTCATTTTACTTATTAGGTTATTTGAATGTGCAGGGGAGAGAGCCTTACTAACTGTCATGATTACCATTTTTATAGGTGATTCATTCAAGGGTTTTTAGTCCTTCCAAACCCATTCAACATCTCTTCTGATCAGAGAAGAATTTTAAGCTCTCGACAAAGTTCTGCATTACATCTGGGACTACACATCCTTCAATCCCTCCAACACCTGTTAATTAAGTGAAAAACCTGCAACCCAGTCAACAGCAGAAGCATTTTTCCTCACCACTCTACGTCATCTGTCCCTTACAACATTTTAGGCTCAGTTCTTCAAACCTTAGCTGCTTTCCTGTGTAGTTTTCACAGATTTCGCTCAACCAGCAAAAAGTGGATGTTACTTCATTGCACTTCTCCCCCCAAATTGAGTCTGTGCATGCTTCTGTTTTGGTTTGATGTGTCGGCAGGAGTATTTTTACACCAAAAATCCATGCAAGCCATTAGTCAGAAGTTAATTTAAGTTCTGCATCCATGTGAGGGCAAGAAGGTTTTTCCTCTAAAGGATTGTTCCAGTCAACTTGTTTCCAGCAGCTTCCAGTGCTGCTAATGTCTGCAGATGACAGAAGAATTTCACCCCTAGAAGAGCTAAGGTTGCCCAAGTCATCTTATGACACCAATGAGGCTTAGTATATGTAGTCCTGACGCTGATTATATTGAAGCATCAAAACACCTTTACTTGTCAATTTTATCACCGGGTAGCTCAGATGTAAGTGTCTTAAGGGTAGAAATAGTCTATTGTGTCTGCATGTAAGTACATTTGGGTGGCTAACAGCTGGAGTTATAAGTTTAATTAGATTTATTTAACCTTTTGTATTTTGCTGCAAACTTTTTATGTGAAGGGGTGCCTGAAGAAAGTGCCCCAAGTGTCCTTCTAATAGAGCGCTGCAATATCCTAGAAGTTTCCCTCGGTTTGCTTATAAAATGTAAGGACAGCAATAACAATATGATTTGACTTGAGAATGAGAGTCCCTTCCTTTTCCATGTGCACCTCTTCATTTTAGTGAAAATAATAACTTATGTGCTGGTTTGTTTGTTGTTCTCAGATGGTAACGGTTAGCAGTAATAAAGCTGCCTTATTCATACTTGTGCATAGTACTCTTTGACTTTTATATAATGTCATCATAACAAAAAATCTTTTTAAGTGAGATAAAGATAACTATAGACATATTAATTAATATTATTACTTGACGTCACAACCATGTTTACATACTCTCAGGCAAACACGCCTCTCAGCCAATCAGAGCGCGTGTACTATCTTAGCTATTTTATAAAAACAGTTAGATTTATCTAAGAGAGAATTGAAAGCCAGGAAGTGTCAGGACCAGATGATGGACTGTAACTGGACAAAAATAAATTTATGTTTGAACAAATAAATTTGCAAACCTGAGAACCATTTTGCTAACCTTACTGGGGTTGGCCATTTTTTAGAATGTATTTTTTTTGAAGAGAGTTAATGATGTTTTCTGGATTCTGAGCAAAGTTGGAATTTTACATGGCCCATCTTATTTGCCACCCATCATAAATGTCTTATTAATTATTGTCATCAATGATTTTCTTACTTTGCTGACTTTTTTATCTTTTTTACATTTGTGTCTGTAGATCTCCACCACCAAGATCCCAGGACTATTCACAGTAAGTTTTTTCAGCTGTCCAGAAATAGGTAATATAAGGAGGCTGGGGTAAATACCCCTTTCAAAATTAAGAGTGCACCCCCTCCCCCACCCCTGCAGGAGTAGTTGCCAAGTGCTTGCATTGTTGTATTTTCAGGGGGAGATACAGTCGAAGACGCAGTCGCTCACGTAGCCCAGTGAAGCATTCAGATTAGAATTTGACGTTTTTCAGGTAAAACAATAACTGCTGTGTTTTCTGCTAATACAGTTTAACGTATTCTGCTGGACAACTTTTAGTCACAGACAGTTCTCTTAATGTGCTTTCCATTTGTCAGAACTGGCCGACCAGACCATTCCTGTTAAAATAAGTATTTCACACTGAAAACTCTCCTGCCAGATCAGTCAATTCCTAAATAATATGCATGCAGTTGATGGGTTTTTCACCAAAAACTCTTCAAAACACTCACCTCATTGATTATTTCAACATGACCATTCTAAAGCCCGTTTCTTGAAAGGCTCGGAAACTTTTTGGGCCCAAAGGTAAATTTTAGAATTACAGTCAACTCTCTCTTAACGGACACCTCTATAAGACGGACCTCTCTGTAAAACGGACACTTAGAGTTGATCCCTGCCCTTCTTTACTCCTTTTATTTGACTCTCTATAAGACGGACACCTCTCTAAGACGGACACTTAGGCAAACTTAGTGCCGGTCCCAAAGGTGTCCGAGAGAGTTGACTGTAAAACCTGTTGAATGGTAGCACAGTTCATAGTTCTAAAACCGGTCAATTTTGCTTAGTTAACTAATAATTTCATTGTATCATTTTCAAAATTATGGAAACTTTGATCTTAGGTGCAAACACGGTAAACATAAAACAGTTTTTCGGGCCTGAAAAGCTACTGGGACTTTCAAGAAACCGGTACCTAGCCAGGCAGTTCCAACCTCTGAAAAGGGCCCTTAGTTTTAAAGTTACTCATCTTCATACTGATTCCCTTACTTTGTAAGTTGTAATAAAGGGGAATAACAGTTCTTCTAAGTATCTTAACATAAGATTTCTTCTTTGGCTGTATGGGTCCAAGACTAAAAGTATGCATTTACAAGGTCCTCTGAGGTGAGGGATGTATGTCACCAGGCAGAATTTCAAAACCCATGGTTTCGCATATTGAGCATATTTTACTGTTGTATATGTGATTGTCCTGATCACTGTTGCAGTTTCAACGCCATTTCACCTGTGTTATCTCTAGACTGTACAGATAGAAAGTTGTTTGCCTGGGTGCAGACGTCTCCTATTTCCTTTGTTGCACACAAAGGAAATAGGAGACGTCTGCACGCAGGCAAGAAAGTTGTAGGCATGGAAGTCGGTTGTTAGTGTCTTGTTTTTAATGCATTTGCATAGAACAGTATAATATTGAGATGGAGTACAATATTACAATATTATGTCTTTTATATCCATATGAATGATTTTTTTGTATGCTCATGCTTTTCCTTTCTTATTTATTTTTCAGAGTTAAGAGCTTTGCAAGTATTAAAGCAGGCAGTTTGTAGAAATATTTTAATTAATTTAAGTCTGTCTCTGACACAGCTTAATTTTCACATCATTACTATTAATTTGAAATTTCAAAGTGAGAAAAAAATGCTAAATACGAGATCATTAATGTCATTGTTTTATTATTGAAATCTTGTATCCAGGTCATTTATCACAGTTCTGGGTAGAGATTATATTTAAAGTTTTCATGCGTCCTTTAAAAGGCTGGTCTTTGAGACCAGGAAACTATTGTTCTTTTTATCAAGTGGTACAGATTTTCCGTTCCGTAGTTCCGTAGTAATATTGTAGCAAGACCACTTATATTTAACAAGCGCTTAAAAAGCCCCAAGGTTGTTATTGCAAAGGAAATTCCACCTGGTGCAGTGTTTTTGTTACCTCTGCGTCCTGCATCCCTGACGCATAAAAATCCCCAAAGACGCACGAAAGTTCATGGCATGCATCCTGTAGGACGCAAAAATCAATCAATCGATCGATCTGAAGATGGTTTTGTAAGCATTTTCAATTCACGACTTATTGGTTTTTTGAAGTGGGACTCAACGGTTCTGGACAGGGACTCATGATTTGTTCACAATATGAGTGCCTGGACTCACCCTAACTATTTGTAACAAAGTCACTGCTGGTGTTACGGTCAAAGCTTTACTCAAAATGCGAACTAATTTCAGTCTCGTTGAGAGTAAAAATTATAGACTGACTGGACTATAATGACTGTAAGCAATTGATGTAAATATTCGTTGCAATATTGCCTAGACTTTTATCTGTTATTTTAGCGCATCTGCCTGCTCAAGTAGACTGAAAAATAAACACTAAACAGTTTCACCGTGTTTAATTGAGTTTGACTGTTTGTTGCTCCTGCAAGTATTCAAGTGCAGTAACTGTTTATTAGAAGGTAGCCTGTTCCAGGCGTTTAGATGGAAGGGACAGTACAAAAAGATGTAAGAAGCCAAAGCAGCGAAGAGGCTGGAGTAGGGGGTGAGAGCGAGGGAACCTCCTGCTGTCTCATTATTTCTCTCTCCCCCCTTGTTACCACCCCCCCCCCCCCTCCCCCCACCTCTCTGACTTGGCGCCGCACTCTACTATCTGAACGCCTGGAACAGTCTTATCAGTAGGAGGCCGAAATGCGTGCGATTCCACGATTGGTTTCGGCTATTTAAAACTAATGCATGTTACGGTGGTTACGTTAACACTCATTTTGGCTTATGTGGCATTTAAAATTATTATGGTAATATTGATCCCGTGTTTTTTTGTTTTTGTTTTTGTTTTGTTTTTTTTTTAGTTTTCTTTCTGCAAGGAACATGATATAATGAAGCCATAAACTCTTCTCAGTTTTGGTTCATCAGCTTAATAAATACCTACATATTTTTGTTTTCAGAGAACAGATTTTTTTTTTCAAGCTACTGTTGCCTTTCCGGGAATCCCTATTTTTGTTGTTCTCTTAGTATTAGATGCCAATATCGACAAGCTAGTGTTCACAAGCGATGCAAGCATAACGCAAAATAAGGTTTAAGTAATAGGCCCGGCAATACTGAGTCTTGCGTCAAGTCCGGAAAACGAAAGCCGACGCAAGCACAGGAAACGGAAAAAGCAGATCGTTTAGATTTTTTCTGCCATTGTTCTTGCTTTTACGTCTAGGCCCTTTTTAACGGGGCGAAATAACAAACAAGGACTCGAACTATGCTTGGCTTGATGCTTTTAGCATTGCAACTGAAAACTAGGCGAGTTGAGCAATCTTGGGGGTAGAAATCAGGATTCTACTGTAATTTTTAAAGTGACTTAACTCTTAAACCCTTACATCAAAATCTTAATTCTCATTTGTTGTCTCTATACACTTGCTATAGAAGCAGTAGGGAGAAGTTGTTAGAGTATTATTAATTCGTCTTCTGTGGTCATCTCTAATTCTCATGACCAAAACACTTAAAAAAAGTGTTGATATTACAAGGAGAAATTTGATGCCGATCACTCTTAAAGCTTAAAGGTATAACCCGGGGGGTGTGACCTTTAAGAGGAGGCTCCGTCCGAAAGGGGTACCTTTTTCAGGCTGCAGGTATGTGAAAGCGTAGAAATTTCTCAAGTGGAGGTACATGACAGAGTGGGGAAATCGCCCATTTCCGTCTGTAAAAAGGCCCAAAAGAGTTAACAGATGCATTTTATGGCTGCGAAAGAGCCGAGAAAACGTTTGCTAGTTGTGATTTATTCATAGGTAGTTTATGGAGGGGAATACAGGACAAGAATGTTACTAGATCGTACCATAAGGTGCATTATATCGAATTTGCCTGTATACTGTCTTACCGTACCCGGTATGTTGTTATGTCGTACTCGGTGATGTTGTATTGTAACCGGAACAATGTATTATCGTACTTGGTAACCTTATATCGTAACCAGAATAGTATTGTATCGTACTCCAATGATATATTAAAAGCAACAAATGATATATTAAAAGCACCCTATGATAGCAAGCTCAATATACATATACGGTTCACTATAATAATCATTTATGAAGTACTCAACTGCACAAATTGGAAAGCTGCTCACCATATTGCATACCGTATTTATTCGATTAACCGCCCTGGGCGCTTATTAAATTTTTGGACCTTGAGAGTGGGCCTTATTCGAGGTGGGCGCTTATTCGAGGCTGGGCGCTTATTAAATTTTCACCATTTTCAGCAAGTGAAGTATGTTTATTTTGCAACAAAATAATAAATGCCACTAACAAAACGCGAAGAAGTAACAAAGCAAGGTTTCTGTAAAATACTCTGAAGAAAACTCCGTCCTCAAGGAAGTCTCTTATTGGAACTTATTCACTTAATTGGGTGGGGTGGGAGTGAGTGCTTATTTGAGTTTGATTGGGGAGAGGAGGGGGTGGGCGCTTATTCGAGGCTGGGCGCTTATTATCTTTTTCTGCCTTTAGGATGGGCGCTTATTCGAGGTGGGCGCTAATTCGAGGTTGGGCGCTTATTCCAATAAATACGGTATTTTCACCTTGTACGACTTGAAAGAAAGCTCGACATGATGCTATCGGGTACGATATCAGGTTACTGAGTTCGAAACAACAGCATACAAGTTACGATGCATGGCTACCGGGTACGATACATCAGCATTGAGGTACGATACAATACTATTCTGGTTACGATATTAGGTTACCGAGTACGATAATACATTGTTCCGGTTACAATACAACATCACCGAGTACGGCATAACAGCATACTGGGTAAGGTAAGACAGTATACAGGCAAATTCGAGATCATTCGATATAATGCACTTTATGGTACGATCCAATAACATTTTTGTCCAGTATTCCCCTTCATTAAAGAATGTTTGAGAACCGCTCAAATTGGGCCTGATCTCAGGTTAGGTTTTAGGTGGTTTCAGGTGTACAGACGTCCCCCCTCCCTCTGAATAAAATTTTTTCTGAGGGAGGGGGGACGTCTGTACACAGGCTAGTTTCAGGTCGTTTCAAGGGGTTCCTTGTTTTAGTATTTATTCATACCTAAAACGGTAAGGGGTTGGTCGTGGTGGCGGAGACTCCTGTTATAGAAAACTTTGTTGAGTACCCCTTCCCCCTGAGTATAACCTTGTTTTTTTGTTATTGTTCGACCTCCCAAGTACAACACAGATGTGAACACCGGTAAGTATGCATTTGCATATCATGAGAATGTTATTGGTGGGTGGGATGCGATGAGAGCAGGTGACTGACCGCATTACCTGCCAGACGATTCACAGACGCATGTTCGACGAACGTTGACGAGTCGCCCTTGGTTTGACTTCGAAACAAAATAACTATGTCGAATTTGGTAGAAGCTAACCTAGCAAAAACTACTGGCATCGTTGGAATAGCAGTGGGGATATGTGGTCTGGGAAATGTGATCTGTGGCTTCATTTGGCTTGGACATAATGGATACGGAGGACACGGACTATGGTCTGGCTTTGGGGTAGGTTATTTCTGTTACTATTTATCTGGAAATAAAGTACTTCAGTGTGTAGATACCATATATATATACGCTTCCTTTAAGTTATTGGACAACTGAGGGAAGTCAAGAAAACAGTGCAAATAGGCGTTGAGGCAACGGACAGGTGCAGCCGGCGATGGCGATAAGTCGTTTAGGCCGAAGACTTCGCTTTTCTTAAACAATTAACTCATACTTAGTCTAAACAAAGTTAGTTTTACCTCTCTATCGTCCCATACTTCACTTCATATCGGAAATTTTGATTTTTTTATCCATGTGTTGTTAATTTCGAACAAGAGAAATATATATTATTTAACTTTGATTCGAGAAGGCTGGCAATACAAATTTAAGTTCCTTCTTTTTTTTAATTTTATTAATTTTCCTTGAATTTCCTTTTCGCAAAGGGGGTTTTTATAACTTCCAATCTTTGAAATATTCGTCAAAAATACTCTGTAAAGGTTTATTTGTTTTAAGGACTGTGCTTTTAATGAAAAAGATGGTGTGCGCTTTCAGAATATTGCATGTGTGGGTGTCTTGGAAAAGTACTGTTGGACTCTTAGCTTGGAGGCTTTTTGCCTTTCATCGCGGCTGAGGGTCTTGAGATATCGCATGAACAAATTCTCGCTTTAAGAGTTGGCTATCGAGTCACCTCATGGATACAGTTTCCGCACTGCAAAGCAGCCGACGTTGTTGATTCAGTAATTTATACTCGCGTAATGATTTGGTGCAGTGCTACTAATATTGAGAGAGGATTTCCATCGTCAATATAGGGAAAAGAAATAAGTAAGTGATGGGTTTCTTAACTCGCTTCTGATAGCGGCAAGGTACTTAAGAGACGCTTACTACTACGCTTGGTTTCTTAAAAGTAACCCTGCTCTTTGCATTTAATTTGCGTGTAAATAGGTATGCGTTATAAAGGTTTGATTAAACTGAAAAATGACTTTAGATTTCACAAATTTAAAAAAAAAATACTTCAAATTTCATGAAGCATTAGGATCAAGCTATAAAAGTCTTATAAAGAAATGTATTAACTGCGCAACTTCTTTCTGAACGGATCTTGTGATCTGTCAGTTAACGAAGGTGCCATATTGTCTCAATTGTTTACCTTTTTAATCAATTCTCCTTCAGTCTTCCTCATATTTGCATATCAAAACCATTAAATCTTTCGAGGAGGATTTACCGACGTAGATTGAGTGCCGTGAATTAATGTTCCCTGACCACTGCTTGCTCCAAAATCTGATACTGCACACGGATACTAACCAATTTTTTTAACTCACAGGCCCCTTATAAACCTAAAATTTCACTGCTCGTGGAGCAAATATACAAAAACGTCAGTGCTCTTGATAGACAACAAGTTAGAATAGTGTTCGACACCTGCTACGCAGAACATCTACACAATATTAAATTAACAGATTTAGCTGATTTATCAAGTCCAATACGACCTTGTTTTTTCAAGGGAACATTTCCTAAAGATTGACCTAACTCAAAACTAATGCTTATTCGTCCACTGCGCCAGGCAAAAGAAGATCATTTTAATAGCAAATACTGACTTTGTCAAGTACACTCGTTGATTTATGGAAATCTTTTTACGAGTCGTTAGGATGCGGCTGCTGAGAATCTAGTCGAAATATAATACAATATGTTTTTCGTTTTAAGTTAAGAGCTCATGTTTAGCTTCAGCCCTTTTTTCGATGTCGAAAACTTGGGTTTCTCTAGAAAAGAAGCAAATTTAGATTTGTAGTCTTTACGTAAGTTATAATTAGCTCTTATCCAGTCCCTAAAATAAGAGAGGGGTCAGCATCGAAAACAATTTCCTTGATCCTGCGGACTGCCGTTTGGGCTAAAAATATGTTGGCGGCCTGGGTCCCTCGGTCCCCCCACCTCTCCCCCGTAGATCCGCCGCTGAAGAATAACATTTATAATCTTCTGTCTTGAAAGGGAATTAAAACTTTCTTTCTTTACTTTACTTCACTTATCTTTACTTGCAGTTGATTTTTGCTGCCGTATTGGGTATGATAATATGGCGGAACAGAAACAAGAACTTGGTAAGTGCTTTCGTTTTTTGTTATAAAACTGAACCTGTTCAACTTTGATGATGATGATGATGGTGGTGACGATACGATGACGATGATAATGGTGGTGATAAAGATGAGTCCCGCAAAACCTGAATTTAGAAAAATATTGATTCTTTTTTCCCTTGCTTCTTGACTCTTCCTTGTCGAATGCAGCTCAGTGTTGACAACTTTTATGTAGTGTAGTTTCATACGAGTACCAAAAACAACTCTCATTATCCAACAGATGATATTTTTCCTCGTGACGTGCATTATTCTGGTGATTGTCATGATTATCCAAGCCGCCATTGCAGCTATAGCGTACGTCTTCTGGAGTCTGTTCCAGGTTGCAGTGGACTGTAGGGTATATCGTGGTCGATGTCATTGTAGAAACAGCAAAGGCGAATCTATTCCTATTGAATGTAAGTACAGTTAAGTCTGTATTAACCGTACACCCGCGGGACCATCCTTATTTCCTTGCAATACAGGATTGTTTTACCGAAAATATGGAGATTTAGTGTAGGACATGCCAATATTATAGTGAGGCAAACTTGAGTTAGTGTCTCAGGAAACTCCAAGAATAATGCACTTATTTTACCTCTTGATGTAGAAGAAACCGATTGTTTACAGACCATTGGCAGATCTAGGGGAGGGACCCCACGATATTTTTAGGCCAAACTGAAGCAGCAGTGTTTTACATAGGCCGAAGTTCAATAATTTTTTATAAACATGTGTTACTGGGACGAGGCTTATTTTTTGGTTTTCTATTTTCTTCATTTCGTCAAGTGGAGACATGCGAGCTTATTTCTTTGATTGACGGTCTCTTCCTCGCCATTACCATATTTTCTGCACTGGGCACGATTACGACCCTGGCTGGCTCGATTATTGGGTGTTTGGGAACTTGCTGTGCTACGAATCAGGTGAGGCACTTCACTGCGAATTCAAAGGCAGTTGCCAAGGATTTCAGCGATTAGTGCATATTCTGTCTCAAAGTAGTTCCTTTTTAAACTTTTATTACTGTTCTATTATATCTTATTTACAGCATACTCAAGATTTGAAACTTGAAAGTGAGGCCGACAAATTCTTGTCGATCAATAGAATTTATACTGTAATTCTTTTCCAAAGTGTTGAACGACTGTTTTTTATTACAAGCTCTACTTCCAGAACCACGCCAACAAAATACTATGCTAAGCACGATGTCTTTGCAGAACTCACGGGATTGCATGTTACTTCAGCCAGCTAATCAATAAAATGCGGTGATGAAATAATTCACTCCCACACCCTTAAGGTGATGTCACACGAGACGATTCGCAACGAAGATTTTTAGCGCAACACAGCGTTGCAACATTGTTGCGACATCGTTTCGAATGGTCACAACATTGTTCCAGTATTGCAACGCTGTGTTGCGAATCGTTCCGTGTAACATCACCTTCAGACAGCCTATTCTTTTAATGGTTAAGCCTGTACTCTTCTGTACAGTAAAAGAGACGAACACGGATCATCCAATCTCAGACTCGCAGATGGAGTCTCAGTTCCGTAGATCGATTGCACTACGAAGTAATTTGTCGAAGAGTGTTTTTTTTGTTTGTTTTTTTTTTTTAAGAGAATGCCCTTTTGGGTCTGGTATGCGACGATGTTGTTACAGACCGTTGCAGCTTACTGCTTACTTCAGTAGAACCGTTGTCAAGTGCCATGTGCGAAAACGCCGGAATCTTGTCAAAAAATGGTTGATCGCTCGAATATTGTCTTAGACCCATAATAATATTCTGTTTCTTTTCTGTTTTATGTATCAAGCAACCTGGAATGGTAGTGGTGCATCAACCAGCTGGTACCCAGTCCTCACTGATGTATACTTCCCAGCAGTACCCCTCTGGACAATATCCTGCTCAAAACTATCCGCCCCAGTATCCCGCGGCAGGCCATTACCCTCCACCACAGTACCCCGCAGCCACTGGGCCCGTAGACTCTGGAGCAATACCGCCTAAAGCGTAGAAAACTTTAGCTACAACAAACTATAGCCGCCATACAAGCTTTTTTAGTAGTGGGTTTATAAATCAAAATGTAGCCTTTGACCAGTCCCAGGAAATGTAATTTAGAGAGAAGCCGAAGGTCATTTGCAAGACCCTTTTTCGCTTTACTCCATTTATCTGCTTTACCTGCGACTTGTGCTCAGTAAGTTAATAACTCAAAAAAGATATAAGATTACTAACATACGCGCAATGCAACTTAGCACCAACCACGGTTAGAGAGAATGTATTAAAGCTGCAATAAGGCACCGGATCTCAGGTAAACGTTGAAGGTACATTACCAACCTGAAGGTACACTACTGACCTGAACGTTAGATTTACAGTGGAACCCTACCTTACGGCCACTTTTTTCGGCCCGGCCCGGCAGAAGAGCCATACATTTTCTTATAAAACAAACTCCGTTTAATAATGCGGTCACCCACGGCCAAATTTTTTTGACCCGTTGGTGACAGTATTAACGGGGTTTAGCCTGTTCCAAGCGGTGAAAAGTCGTTCCGTGAAAAGGAATGCGAAAAACGCGCGGGGGCTGGGAAGAGACAGGGCGCATTTTTCCCCTTTTTCCCCGCTGCCACCACCCACTTTCCCAAGTCGCGCGCGTCTTATTTTCGCTTTGCTCGTTTTAATACGTCCCCACTATACTATCTGAGAGCCTGGCACAGGCTAGCGGGGTTCCACTGTAAGTACCATTTAGGTTGAGGCTATGTTCACATGCACTATACCGCTTGATTTCTCCGTTCACATAGCCTGCTTAGCGAATGATGAAGCCGCGACGGAATAGCGTTAAAAAAATATCCATACCAGCGCCTTCAAAAAATCATTCGTTTACAATCATTGTATAGGTGTGAACGGAAGCCGTTACGGCAAGAGTTTATGGTATCCCTCACTGAAGAAAGTTATGACCGACTCGTGTGAATATAGCCTGCAGTAGTATAAGTGTAATACAGCTTTAGAATTGTAAGCCAGTTATTTTCTTACTACTTATACTGTCACTCTTTTGAACAGCATATAATGCTGCACACTTAACTTTGATATAGGCAATTGCTGTCATTGAAAGTCGTAGATTAAAAGAATTTTAGATTTTAAACTCACCGAGTGGCAACGCACAGGCGGGCTTTCTCCATTCATCAAATATGGGGGGAGGGGGGTGTGCGTTTTTTTTTACATTTTATGGCTGTGTCGCAGATGAACTGTGTCGATGGGTGGGAGCCTGTATTACACCCAAAACCCCCCTGAGCACCTCCAATAATGCTTATAGTGCAGGCTAAGTCTTGCTCTGCACTTGAGTCTCCCTTTTCTTCCTAAAAGGTCAAAGCTTCGAATTCTGTCGGTGACTCAAGGTTTTGTCTTTGTTCTTGTCCTACCCTCGAACTAAGACAAACATTAGATTTTTCTCAACCCTGCTATTGTTTGTTTTTCATGTAAGACGTTTCCTCCAATTCAAATAGACATCAAAGGGACACATCCCAGTGTCCCTTCTCCCAGTTTGGCTGATTTAGCAACAGAACAGGAACGTCAGTTGACAACTGCGCGCGCAAATCAAACAACTGGCTTGGCCAATGGCAGAGAATGGCAGAGCGGCAAATTGGGAACTGGAAGTCCTGTTTAGTCCTTTCCGCGCGCTTTCCCGTCGCCAACTGACGTTCCCGTCCTGTTGCTAAATCAGCGTATTCCTGAATATGCTTTACATGTGTGCATGTTCTTTTTTTTTCAAACAATCTCATATAATTTAGCGAAAATATCGAGAGAGTTTATATATAAGTGCGATATCCAGTACATCAATTGATTAGAAATCCATGTCGCTCTTAGACTACGAGTAGTCCCCATTTTTCCTCAGGGATAGTAGAGCGAACCGAAACGCGAGCGCGCGTGAAAATCAAACGCGCTCGCGTTTTGCTCGCTTTACTATCCCTGAGGGAAAAGGGGGAATACTCGTAGTCTACATCGCTCTTTCAAAGCTTAACGTCACAATCCTCGCTGACCGTTTGTCTATCTTGTCTTCGAAACGAATTGACTGATAACTTTGCGACATTGAACAAGGTGCAATACGCAAACTCTTGTTAATCAAACAAGAAACCGAATAAATTCAATGACGTTAGTATTTTGGAGTAACTTTTCGCAACTTTCATGGGAGACCTGGGCGTTTTTTTACCCTGGACAAGAGAGGTTTACTCTAGAGGGGGGTGATATTAAATATTTGTTATTCCCATAAAGCCACCTCCATCTGCACTCACGTGCAGGAGTTTTCGCGCCTTTTTTTGTCGCTGCCGGCGGCTTCCAACCACTTCGTTTTCTCCGGGTTCGTTTTAGCTGTAGCCGCAAAAAAAGTTTTTTTTTAACTTCCAACCCGATAATCATGGCTTTCAAAGTGTCAAGTTCTAAGTTTTCTCAGCTGGATGAAGAGGAGAAGAACTTTACGATACTAGCTACATGCAAAACGAGAAAGTCAGCTGAGGTAAAGTTGCTTTTTACATGCCGCTCATTTGAGACAATTTTGTAACAAAGTGTCAGGCTTGTTCACGTGTTTTAAAAGCTTTAATAGATAAGTTTTTAAATGTTCAGCATGACTATACCTCTTTTAGTAACCGCAGTGGAAAAATTGATCAGTTTGGTTCCTTTTTTTCGTAAATATTATTTTGACAGATTAAATTCGTTTATGAAGTTTTTTTTGTAAACATCGTGAGCCTTTTCCAAAACAAAAGCATTTGTGGTGCATGTAAGCTTAAGTTTAATATCTGTGTCATGAGCTGTGTAAAGAGCTTGTTCTGTGCTTGTTCTTTTTCACTTTACTAATAAGCCTGTTATCTGAAAATTATATGCACTTATACAACTGCATGCAGTCGTATACTACAGTTTATGATGTTATTAAATATTGACAGGGCGCCAAAAATAAGATATATTTTTAGCTTCATTGACTCCAACGTTCAAACTGTAACGTTGTAAAGATTTTCAGTGACCGCTTTAAGAATGGAGATAGGGTTAATTCGGCGCAAAAATAACAAAACGTGACCACCGCCGAATACTTCATATAAAATGCAAATTAATCTCCCTCATTATGCAATCAGCAATGGCGGTCAAACTGATCCGAAACGCTGCTTGAAGCAGAAACTGTTTATCATTACAATAAAAAACCGAGGAAATTGTTAGCTTGGTCAAGGATGTTCAAGCGATCGGAAGAAAGCCTTGAAGGGAAATAGATGAGAGAAAATTAAGCTTACATACGGAAAGGTCGACAGTTCCAGACACGTGGACACAGAAATTGGAGGAAACGTTTTTCCGCAGGTAAGCCGGATTATATTATATACGCTAACTTTGTGCATTATAAGTTGCTACGCGAACAGTTTCCAATTTTCCGAGAGTTAACATTGCCCAAAAAACTTGAGAAACAAAACTGAAAGATAAACTGTTAGCCAGGAGTTTAAAACAGTTATACATGCATAAATTAAAACAACAATCTACCTAATAGCTTCATATAACTTCCCAGATGCCAGTATTTTTAGTACAATCAGATAATACTTATTTTCTGTTCAAGTGTATGTTTCAGCAACGAGTCCGTGGTGGGAGAGGCTTGTTGATATTTGTGATCAACAGAAACAACACATGAGGAAAAATAAGAGGGAGAAACAAGGACAAATATTTTCTCATGATCCCACATTTTTGACTTGTCAAGTACAATCTTCCTATTCTGTACATTCGAACCTCCCGTAAGCGACCACTCAGTATTAGCATTTTTGGTGGTAGCTTACAAGAATTGAATGGCAGGGGGCCTCTTCCGAGAAGAGGTCCAAGCAAGATAGTATAATGATCAAGTTATGAGTCTGAGTTGAGTTAGAGTTGAGTTTGAGTTAACATTGAGTTAGGTTTGCGTTACCGTTTTCGGTGCTATTTATTAGGTTTTCTTAGTTTGTCAGCGTTAAGGTTTATTTCCACTATTGCATAATTTTACGTGCGTGGTGAACACATGTAAAGTTTACGCACGTAAATGAAATCAGTAGAGGCAATGTATGAGAGGTCCATGTAAACCGGAAAGTTGAGCGAGGTTCAACTTTTATGTTGTATTTTATTTACATGCGTAAAATTTATGTGTGTTCACCACGCACGTAAAAATTGCGCAACAGTGGAGTCCACCTGTACACTTATCAAGTGCGTAAATCCAATGCCATGCTTTTTTAATTCTGCAAAAAGGACAGGGTGTAGACAGCCACATCCCCCTCCCCACCACATTCTGAATGCCTGGAAAAGACTTTTAATATTGAGCGAATTATTTCAATACTAATATTACTTGTGAATGTGTTTTACTTATGTGCTTTGTCATGATCTTCACTTCATGTTGATGTTTTCTGGTCATTTACTAAAACATCTGTTTAAAGGGGGGCAAGGTTTGACAAGACTTTTTTCAAACAAAATTATTAATGTCACACAAGGTTTGCCGTCTTTCCTTTCTCGTCCTGTTGTGTAAGTTTACGACAGCGAAAACGTCTCTTAACAAGTGAATTCACACTGTTTCAAAATTCATCGTTATTAATCCATGTCCTTCAATTTGTCAACTGTTGGTGGACTGTATCTAAGTTTAAAAAAGAAAGAATCAAAAAATGGTTGTGTGGTGTTCACGTCCTTGGCATCCTCTTGAAAACTAGAAGTTAGGCAGTTTCGTGTCATGGTCATGCAACAATGGCAAGAAAAAAGACATGATGCAGGTGCAAAGTGGTTGTTTTGCCAACCTAACCCTACTGCTTTTTGGCCGGTCTTGTTGTTGTCCTTACATGTATGTTTGGATCCTTGGCTACCACGGCAACAAAAAAGCCTTGAATTTGAAGCTGATCCTGCTAGCAACAATGTTGCTTTGTAAAGCAGAGAGCACCTGACTTTGCAGTGAAAGAGTCCATGCAATAATTTATAGGTTTTGTTCTTTAGTATTGGAAGCCGCAACATCAGAACATGATAGAATGCTACAAGTCAGTTTTTAACAATCGTGGGGAAAAAGAACAGTTGTTACATTTTTTCTTCTCCTTGTCCATGTTTTTTTTTTGCACAATGGCTATTTAATTCTCTTTTGTCGTCAGCTATGAAGACAGATCAACTAGAAACGATTCAATTCAGGGTATTTAGGGACCAGAAACACAGTTTTATGTTTGAATAAGGAGAAGATCAAAGAACTTTCAAGGGCACCCAACGATGGTTTCCTGTTAAATACATTGAAAACTGTTTTTAGGCTATCCAGAGTCCTTTTAGACTAGAAATGCACTCTAAGCGGCGCTATAACATTTGTATCTGTTCGGTCATCGTAGGGGAACTTGAATCTTTTCGAAATTACAGGGGCTTCAGTATTATTTTCCCAAGAATTTTAGATACAATGGAATGTTTTACGTAGTGAGAATTGTTCTTATTCCTCTTTCCATCACATTTTTGAATCCAAAAAGTTTAGGTTTCCTTTTTCTTCCAGAATTAGGCTAACATGGGGAGTAAAATGTGAGAAATTAAAATTTATTAGATAAGCTTTGAAAATTGTACCTGATTGGAAAGATCATTTAGAAATTTTTAGCCGTCCTCAAGTAATAGAAAATTATAGGCAACACTTGCTTCTCCGAATAGATTATTCACAGAAAACAGTCATTGGGCGCCCCTGAACTTTACTGTTACAGAACAAGGGAACAGTGCTCTCAATAACAGGTGCCCGTGAAGTGTTTCGTTTCCTTCGTGGGGCGTAGTTTCGTGCTCCAATCATAGAAATGCAGCAACAAAAATAGAAAAAATCCTAAAAACAGGAACAAAAACGGTGAAAACGCATTTTCTGTAAAAAAAGGCGTTTTTTGGTAACTCAAACTTAACCTTAACTCAAACTCAACTTTGACTCAACTTTTACTCAACTCAAGCTCGTAACTCAATAAATAGCTGATCCTGGTCCAAGTACATCCACTTTAAGTTAGAGAATTCATTGCTTGCAATGTCTAAGTTGCGACATGTGTAGCTCCATATTGTCACTAAAGTTCTTCATATATTGTAAGTACCATAGTGCATGCAGGGAACATAGAGATCAGAGAATGTGTCAAGTGGTTGCTTACAAGAGAATAGAAAGAGGAAAATCATTAACCATCAGGCCCAAAAAGTAGTCACGGTCACTTACAGGAGGTGGTCAGTTACTAGAGGTTCCAACTGTAAGGCTTTGACTAGGAAAAGTTTGGTGTTTTGGATTGGCAGTTGCTGTGGGAGGTGGTCGCTTTCCAGAGATGGTCGCATTTGGAGGCTCTATTGTATTTAGTTTTGGCAACTTATAATTATGATAAAAGTTGAAGCATAGTAAATTAATATTGGTTAGACTCTGGGAAGATTGCTCCGGAAGCCAAGGTCATATTTGATGTTGAATCTTGAAGCTCAAACACAAAGTGACACTTGAGCTATTATCAAATACTTTTCAAACAGAAAATATACTAACTTTTTACGTAGGAGAGGCCCTGCCATGGAAGGTGGGGGGGAGAGGGGGGGTCCCATGTCACTCAGCTGAATTTCAAAAAGTCTTGTGTCGGCATTTCTCAATATTCACTTCCCTGTTGAAGATTGGACAAAAATCCTTTGTTACGTATCGGAAACAGTAACAACAGTTGTTACTGTTAATTGCAGATCAGTTACTGATCTGCAATTGATCCCTGTTTATCATAGCCTGCGTTTTTTTGGGTGTGTTTTTTCTTTTGTGGTTTGTTAAGTAAGAGTAATACATTTTTTTTCTTTTGTTTTACATCATCTGTGTCCGGTACACAAAGTAAATGCCTGGGAAAGGAGGTGGGGGATATGGCAGTTGCTCTTCCTTTATGTTCATGGAGATGTTGTGACTTTGAACTAGCAACTTTATTATTATTGACACCAGGGAAAGCGTGAAGCTATTGTTCTTTGTCCCTTATTCTCTGCTTTGTTGTCATTGTGGCAATTTGACTAGGGGAAGTTACCTCTTGTCACCATTTCATTTTAAGCTCTTTCGCTACTTTTTGTGCCATGTCGCCTGTCAAAATTTATCCTGGCAGCTGGGTCTCATAAGAGGTACAATAGTGACATGCTTAGAATATCCTAGCAAACGTGATTTAGTTTTTAACAAAGGGTGCAGTCACTGTAAACATATAAAGTCTTCTTATGCAGCCTTTTTGTCTCGTTGCACAATACTCCACCCCAACAAACAATAATTGGTCACATTTGAACCAAATTCCTCCCCTGATTTGAGCCAATCACAACTACTGTTCCACTTTCAAAAACTTTTTTGCATTAAATTTATTATTCTTTCACATCAGGAGCACCGAACAATGGTTTCCTCCTAAAATACCTCGTGAAAACATTTTTTGGGCTATCCAGAGTACTGTTAAATCTCTAGAGATGCATTCTAAGTGGCGCTATAAAATTTGTATCAGTTCAGTCATCCAAA
>OZ037785.1:5650299-5667799 GCA_964035525.1 Porites cylindrica
TTATCTGAAGAAAGCTAAAAGTAACAAGCATTTTCTTGGATAATTTTCTCTCTTATTTTTAGAGCACCCAATCATCAACTTGCTGACAGAAAGAATTAAAGTGAATTTACTTTTGAAGCTTTCAAATCTGAATTCAAACTTCGCACTAAACCAGGTTATCTTAGTCCAGCTTTGAGAGACTTTCTGAGACTGTGGCTTTCTCATTAAAGATTAAATAATTGTTATTAATTATTATTATTATTAAAACAGCATGTGCTTAAGTTTTCAACTTTTCAGTCAAACAAGACCAAATCTCTATAATGCTTTGAGTGCATTGATGTCACCATGCGGCAATTTTTTCAGGGCAAAAGCCGTTTTTATCTATTCCTGACAGACATATTGTGGTTTTGTTACTATTTCTGGAGCCTTTTTATATTGACCGTACCATGCGTTTTAAATTGATTGCCACATTTTATTTACCCCAACTTTTCTGTATTGTTCTTTATACAGCAGACGTCTTTCCTACTCAAGGTTCTTGGTCTTGAGATCTTCCATTAAGTTACGGAATGAAAAATTATTGACTGAAAATAACAGGTTAGTTTTTTAGTTTAATAAGTTTTTCTCATTTTTTTTTTCTTTGTTGCTGTTGTTGTTTATTGTTTAATTAATAATTAAATAACCGACACCTTAGATAATGTCTTTTTAAAAGTCAAAAATGTTGAGATAAGCAAAATTTTGCACAGATGCCATTATTTAATGCTATGTACTGAGTGGGTATTGGTGGATTTTATGATGAGCACTGTAGTTTGGGAAGGCATAATTTATTCATAATTTCTGCCATATGGCATTTTTTGGTTGTGCATGTATTAGAAGATCCTTTTACGACCTTTTCTCATCTGACCATTTATTTTTGTCCTTAACTAGACCAGTAATTCCTACTTTGGTCAGTTGTTGGCAGTGGAAAATTTCTTTGGAAAGTGTTCAGGATAAAGACAGCAGTTCTCCCAACCTCAGCAAGGTTAGCATTACTGTTAATATATTATTTGAGTTTATTTATTTCCTTATGAGCGATTCTCTGTAAGAACCAACCAGTGATTTTTTATTAAAAAATTAATTTTGCTTATGTTTTGGAATATTAAAGCCTCTACTTGAGTAGTTCAGTGCTAGACACTAACGCTAGTCCACTAGCCTGGGACTAGTGAAACTTCATGCTCGGCTAGTAAAAATAAGCTTCTAACAGCCCCTAGAGCAGTTAGTTTGTTGGTCTTAGGAGGCAATTTGATTTTTGGCTTGTTTACATGTAAGTGATTGGTCCACTGAATAGCGTCATCCAACTTTTGATTAAAATAAGTTTATTGTTTGTCTTTTTGCCAAAATAAGCTTGAGGCGAATATTTTTGAATAGTGAAGCTCTCCATATCAACCCATACAATAATTGTATAGTAATTATTACTATGTTACGCGGTACTGCTAGAAGTATTATAAAGCAGAAGTGATCACATTGTGAGTCTGGGATGCCTATACCCAAACTGAAGTCTCTATTTGCTATGTTGGTTTTAAAACTTAATGGCATCCCTAGTTGCTTTGTATAATTATTTAGAATACCTCTTTTCTTAGTATTTATATCTGACCACTGCATTTTTGTTCAGATTGATAGCAGTCATAAGATTGAAATGGTTCCTTTATCTTTGGTGGCATTAAGCATTGGATACAAACAGCAGATCTCTGATATGAGGTTTGTATTACGGAAAGTACATTATTTCAATTTCTTAATTAAAATCCACAATTTTTTCGGGAGATCACTGCAGACCTCATGACAAGGTCGTTCTGAGGTCGTCCCATGAATTCTTATCTCTAACCAGGGCTTGAAAAATGTTGCGTCCGGTAGTCCAGGCCATGTGCACTTTCATGCTGAGCAAGTAACTGAGGGATGGACCAGTAGAAAAGAGATGGGGGGTGGGGAATTTTCAGCTCACAAGAATTTTTTTTGGCCCATCACCCGTGCAAGAATTTTTTTTTTAGTAGAGTACCATGCAGGAACTTTTTTGGAGGGGAGGGGGGGGAGGAATTTGCTTCATGCGTTATTGGTTATTTAAAAAATTTACTGGTAAAAAGGTTCAGAGTATACCCGGTTATTTAGCAGCTTTGCAACCCTGGAGGTGGGGAATTTGATCATCATATTAAGGAGGTGGAAATTTTAACGATGTAGCCTTGAACTGATTTCCAGTTAGTTGAGTGTGTCTGAACCACACAGGGCGTAATAACTGCGCCGGCAGAGCAGAAATTGGAAGATTTTCACGGAAAAGAACATCGTGGCTTTTTAGTTATTGATTAAAGAGGACTGCAAAAGCTTTCCTGCAACAAACCTGCCTGCTGACACATTAGAAAGTTACATAAAAAAGTAATATGAACCTTAGAAAGACATTCATTTTAGGGGGGTCCCTCAGAAAATTTTTTAATTTTACTATTTCTCAGATGCAATTAAGCCACATTCTGAACATAATTTCATTCTACTTTGAACTTGGGGTAGGTAGAAGCAGGCTCTGTTTTTTTATTCTCATTCAAGGCGTGCAATTTGCTAAAACGTACAGGTCTAAAATTTATTTAGGTTATGTATGGCTATTTAGGTCTATGTGAGGCGATGTAAGGCTATGTAGGGCTGTATATGGCTGTGTATGGCCATGTAGGGCTGATGTAGTGCTATGTGAGGCTATGCTATTACATCGCATCGTTTATGCACCTAGAAAATAACACTGAACATTTGATTTTGGTTTGTTTTAAAGGTCAATGAAGTTGCACTTTATTGCTGTTTAATGATGTTTTTCCCATTATTTAGACAGGGCAACGCAGCTCTCCTTCGATGCTTCTCATCTGAATTTCGCAAGGTGGAATAATGGAATAATGGAATTATCATGGAGTTCAAGGAAACCATGAGGCATTGTTGGGCTTTGTAGGGATCAAGGGATCAAAAGATCAAGTGGAGTCCAAAAGGCATCGCAAGCCGAACCCGTAAAAAAGGACATGAGGTAGGGAAATTATATTTTAAAACTTTTAAATTTTTGTAATACTAGTGGGCAAATTTGACAAATAGCGCGACTTGTTTAAAAACGTATCTCTTAAACTACACGGGAAGATCAGATAACATCAGTGCTCCAGTATAGTCAAAGTGTAGTAAAAATTCAATTTTGGCTTTTTGGTTAACGTTTATGCAAAATTTGTTGAAATGTCATGTACTAAATTGACGAACAAGAAGGAAGTTAAAGAACAATTCCATCGACAAATTACAACACGGATGTGAACTAAGGAGTTACGAATACCATATGTTCTTGAACGCTAATCTACAGAAAATAGGCAAAATTTTGTTCGCAATTTTTTCAATAATTAATTCATTTAAGAGATTTGTCACCGTAGCACAGGTAGTTGTTTCTATTAGTCTTAGGATAAAAATTTGTGTTATAACTGACGATGAATTACTCTCAAAGATCATGTGTCGCTGTGTTTCAGAATTTTTTTTTTTATGAAAAGGGATTGATTGCCAGAACGCTCAAATCAGTGCCGCACATTATCCGATAATAAATCAACTTGATAGGTATACTATATCGGCTTAGCCTTGGTAATTTCATTGTGTTTTGCTTCAAACAGCCTGATGTGGTGGCCTACTTACCTGAGAATTTAATTGTTTCGTTCAATGTTAAATTTGCAACTCGAAGCTTCCACAAGACAAATTTTAGCGCGTAGGTAAGGTAATTACTCTATCAACACTGATGTGCTGTCGTACTGCGAAATGTATTCATTACTTTGCTGATCAGCGCTACAACTCTCAAGTGTTAAACTCCTGCGTTTTCATGGAAGAACTGTCAAGGTTGTTGAAGATGCTTATCGTGCTTTTTTTTCAACAGATCGATTGCCGCTGCTGCTGCCTGCCTGTGTTGGATCACGTCTCAATTTTGAAACTGAAGAACGAGGTACTACGGAAGTTGTAGAAAACAGATCGCAGTTAAGGATTTTTCAAGAAAGGGAAGCAGTTCGAAGATTGTCGGGTGGTCTAAATGGCTTCGGTGAATAATTGGGCCCGTTGTTTCGAAATTATCTATAATTTTTGTGCCTGGAGCTATATTAGAAGTCATAATTTAAGCACATAAAGCGCAGTTTTTAGCCGGTAAGTTATCCGCATTTTGAATTGACGCATTGTGAAAAGAATATAGCTTTCCGGGCACGACAAATTATTAAGACGTTCGATAAACGGGCTCTGTAAATTCAGAAGGCGCAAAAACTTAAATTAAATGCTAGCTTTTCAGCAGACATTTTGGGTTTTGCACATTTTGGCCAACCACACGGTGTAAACAAATGGGAAACTATTTTTCAGCGCTCAAATAGATTCCGTGGTAATAAGAGTATGAATATTGACTGACTGTTGTGTTGTCTGTGCTTCGCTCAGTCAACGTTCTTTTTCTTTACCAATGTGTCGAAATCACACAAGAAGTTCGTGTAAGCTGACAGTGCAGCGTCGTTCAGACCACCCGACATTTTTTTTTTAATTCAGAAAAAAAAACTCTCGTTTCATGAGTATTTCAAGAAATTTATTTCCCGTTCAGTTCTTCAGGTAAGAAATAATTTCTTCGCAGTTTTGTTTTGAAAAATCATAGTGTTCGTAGTAAAATTTTATGTTAATTTCTTGTCCTCACGAAAATATGATTGGAATGTGGTTCCAAAAGACTTAGAAAAATACGGCGCGCCCACGGCGCATGCGTCGTATTTTTTTAAAAAAAAAAATAAAAGTTTATTTACTTAAACTACTATTAATAAAAATAAACAAACTTTTTCAAGTTGTTTTCATATTTTTATTTCTTTCTTTGCTAAGTTATTATTTCTATTTCTAATACAATAAAGCAATCAACACTTTTGTTTTATTTGTTAAAAAGGTGTCAAGAAAAATTTTTCAAAAATATACTAAGTCTTTTGGCGGGAAAATCTGAGCAAATTTGCACAGCGTTTCCCCTTACAACATTTTTGTCTCAAAAATTGACAGAGTTTACTTTACAAAAATTTCCGCCATAAAACTTTAATACAGCACCTCGCGCAAATTTTTTTTGCACAAGTTGGAGTATAAAGAAGTAATACAAGCAATGTTTTCCTACAACAACTTGCGCACAAGGCTACGTTGCAAGGCAAGATACAGTTTATTGTGCGTGTTGCTTTCTACCTGCTCAACAAATTTTTATGTTGCAAGGAGAAGTATCTTCTACTTCTCACAACACAAAAATTTATTGAACAGGTAGATAACAAAACACACAACAAACTGAATCTCAACTTGCAACGAAACCTTGTGCGCGAGTAGTCATAGGAAAATAATGCTGGTATTACTTGTCCTTAAGGCGGTTAATTAAAGGCAAAATTGGCAAGCTATAAATCATTTAAAACTACGAAAACTGTATGTATTCAAAAATCAAAATCCAAACGAAATATTTGTTATAAAAAAATAAAAATTTTTACGCGGCGAAAGTATATCGCCTTTTGAATTTTTCTCCTCCCCTTCTAAATCATTGTGATTCAAGTTTTGACGATAATGTAATCTCCAATTTCATTTGATTTTTCCGAGTTATAACTTGCCATGTTGCCTATAAAAACCCTCTCCAGCTCTTAGTACACATGTTTGTAGCACAAGACAAACTGCCTCTATTTAAATTTCTTTTTTCAAATTTAATAAACGATTCCATTGGAGCAAAGCTTGAACTAAGTGAGTATTTTAGATCACAGATTTACAATTGGTTTGCTCCAACTTTCTCCGCAGTATATATCAATATAATTGCCTACTCGGTGTGTGTATAATTCTTGCTTTAATTTTTTTCTCAGTTTCTCCTGTGCTGCGTCAAGTCAAGGCTGGAAAAGATTTTCTTACCTAAATTAACGATAACCCATTATAAAACCCAATGTCTCGCTTTTAAAAAGTCCTAAATTTGTAGTTCGCATCCAATGTGTTTAATATATCTTGTTGTGCAGACCACAATAAACGCGTGCGTTTAAATAGTCTTCGTACATACTCTGTTATAATTTAGAAATTGTACACAAATTTTATGTCACGTATCTGATTCAGTGCGCTTGTTCGTTCAAAATATTTTCATAATCTTATCAACTTGCACGAACTTGTTCACGAATGGTTTTGTATTTTATAGTTGCACAAAACACAATAATCAAATTCAAATTTCATTTGAAGATATAGATAGATAGTATTTTGGAGTAGTTCAAAACACATTGTTCAAATTCGATAAAATTACAACGAATGACTGAAGAAGACTCGTGTTTTCTGATCTAATTTACACTTGTATGATTCCTTTCTTGTTAAACACATGTGGAGTTATGCTAAAATATTTTATTCAAAACTGATTTTGGTCTTTTAATAGTGTAGAACAGACAAGGAAAAAGGCTTTCCAACTAGTTTCCTGACCTTGTTACACTGAGATTTGTTGAAGGAAAATTCCTTCTGGCTTTGGCAATCTTGCAGTTATTCTCTCTGTTACAAATGACGTCATAATTATTCAAAATGGCGTTGGCTGGAAAATTAACGAGAATGGGCGACTTACATATGAAGTCTCAGTTCACTGAAATCTTTTTTCGATTGTCATAAAACAAAAAAGTTAGTTCCATTTATGGTAGCAATAGAGGATCCTTTCAAAGTCCAAAACAAACATTGATAAGTTTTTCTGCAGATAAGGCGGGATATTAAAAAGACCATCTTCTAGGAAATTATTAGTAACCATTCTTTTTTATAATTCACTTCATGAAAACTCCTCCTTGCCGCGCTGAAAGCTTTTTGGCTTCATGGCACTTCGTCAAAAATTGATTTAATCTTTTTTTTTTTCATTTAAACCTTCTAAAGACCGCAGACTGTCAAATTTAAAAGAGTTAATCCACAACTTCAATTGTTTTCAGCACCGTTGGCAAAAACTACATATTGTTACACAAAATGACCGTTTGGAATAAATTGTTATTGACGAAAGTCAAGTTAGTTTTTTACCGCTCCACTACGTTATTAAGCTCCTTAATGTTCAAAAAGCAACCAACATGCTTATAATAAGGAGAAAAGAAAGAATACTATTTGCATTTCTGAACTAAATCCTACACCTCGACTAGTAAAATGAAAACATCTCCATGCTTAATCAGAACTTCACCTCATGAAAATGGTGACTACAAGTCACATTGGACTCGACAGTTTTAGTCAATTTTTTCTTTGTATGTCTGAAATGGCACTTTCTAAGAATTTTGGCAACGGGCAGGAATATTTGAATTATAATCCTTGCCTCGCAATTTTATAGTCCTGTAAATTTAGTACTTTAATTTACCGCGCAAAGTAGTAAAGTAAATTCTCACTGATGAACAAACAAACAGCTGGACTAACACGTCTTAGTTTTGAGACTTTGCCACAAAAGTATTTAGATAAGGCCATTATTTAGAGCTGCTTTTCAAGTGGAATGCTGGTCTTGTGTTCCTCTTAATTTTCCAACTGAATCAAATTCAAGTTTGTTTTTGTTCGTGCGAACCATTTGGTGAAAAACTGAATTAACTTAGTCGACGAGTGAACTTTGTTTCCCTTTTTTCAAGGAAAAATAGTTTCTATTGTTCACCAAACAAGGAAGCAAAATTGTAACTGCTAATTATAACTGCTGGGCAAGCAAACAGCTAGACCAAAAACCTTTTTCACAGGGGTACTCAGTTAAGGCCATTTTGGAGCTGTTTTTGTTAATGAAATGCTCTTTTTGAGTTCGTTTCCTGGTAAATTTTATCATTCGATTCAATTAAACTCTCTTTTTGTTCGTGCGAACCATATTGTTCATTTTGATTTTAATTCTAACAATAACTTGACGAACTTAGTTTAAAAAAAAACTTTTTTCAGCTTAACTTTGGGTTCAAGTTTTCTTACATTTAAATCGTAACGAAAAGAAAAGATTTTTTGTATCAAAACTAGATATCACTGTTGAAGTTCTTTTCTAGAAACTCGACCATCCTTAACTACCAAACAGCAATGTCTACAGCCGTGTCTGTTTCCCTAATTACGGTATGCAGGAAAAGCTCTCTAAAACGAATAAAATTGTTGACTTTTTGAAAACTTAATATTATTGTTCTTGCTAAATGTTTTTGAAATTCTGGAAATGGTTTCAGCTCTTTAAGGTAAAACACTTGTTTCGTTTCTTTTTCTTATTTTTTATAGACAGGAAGAAAAACATGAAAAAAAAATCCACGCCTGAGCAGGCTTTTGTCGGAGATTACTTTACAGAAATTATTGAATTTCGGGGGAAACACTGGAAAGTGGAAAGTAAAGTGAAAACTCCTCCAGACCCCGCTGAAAACGTTTTTTTCTTCATGGCACCGATCTAATCTTGCAGTTATGTTCAACTAAGATATTTGTACGACTAGGAAAAGTGAAAACATTTCTATGCTCAATCGAAACATCACCTCGTAAAAACGATGACTGCAATCAAATTTGGTCAAATTTTTCTGAGTATGATCTCTCGAATCGAACCTCCTGGGAACTTTAACAACGGACAGAAATACTTGAATTGAAATCGTTGTTAAAAAAATTGCTTGGTCCTGTAGCAATTGGTTCTTCAATACACGTACCACAGAAGGAAGTAAAATGAACTCTAAATGATCAAAGAAACAGCTAGACAAACACAACTACGTTTTACGACTTTTCCTCAAATCACTTAGATAAGTTCACTTTAGAACTTGTTTTTTAAAGGAAATTCTTGTCTTGTGCTTGTGTTTTGGTAAGTTAATAGTATTCTTTCATGCAATTACAATTAGCGTAACGTTCGATGGTGCATGATCAAATATGCTTTTTGTGTGAAACTTAACTTACTCGTCTTTATTTTATTGCACGGTCTTTCAACATTCAAATCCTCACCAAAACAAAAGGTTTTCCCTTCTAAAACCAGACGATTTTTTGGCTTGCATTCATGATTCTTCACGGGTTTCAATTTCCAGAAATTCGATCATTCTAAACTTTGAAACCAACAGAATGAAAACAGTATTTGCTGAATTTCAACTTAACGTCTAAAGCCATGCCTTTTTCTCCAATGATTCAGGAAAGTGAGCTCTGTTAAAGGACTGAAATTGTATACCAGTCTTAAACCTGGAGACTTTCCACCATTTTAAAAGCAACATCCTTGTTTTATTTGTTTTCGGTTTTTCTTTATGCGCAGTCTACCATTTTCCATTCATCAACTAGAGAAACAAAATTACAAGAAAGTAAAACTTTTTTAAAAAATGGACACCGTTTTCGACCGAAATAACTTAACAAAAAATATGTACTTTTATGGAAAGAAAAATGAACTCTGCTCCTGAGCGTTGAAAGATTTTGGATTTAAAGCACTTTATCTGTAAACGATTTTTTCTTTTTCATCCAAACCTCCCAAAAAGAGAACGTCAAATATCGGGCCGACCTTCAATAGGGATGGTGACGTAACAATGCGCCTATCCCTGAAAACAATAGGTAGTGAGGTTATAGGGACCAATGAAATAAGAAGTTTGGATGGGTACAGGTCAATCGCAAATATCACCACTTCGATTTCTTTGTGCATCAATGGCCAAAACTACTCAATGCCTATTGTTTGAAAAAAAGTTTCACATCATTTTCATTTTCATTTAAAATTGGCCAAACGTTTCGACTTATAGATAAGTAGCTCAATTTATGATCGTTTGAAAGACGTATGAAGAAAAACAGGAGTAACTTTAATTATTATACTATACTGTAGTGTCAAGGTCATGAATGTTCAAAAAACATCCCGCATGCTGGCTTATTTTCAGAAGAAAACGATGTATCCTTGTATATCTGTTGAACTGAGATAGAAACCTACACCACGACTAAAGAAAATAAAAACAATTTTTAAAACGTAACCCAAACTTTACGTCAAGAAAACGACGACTGTAATCACATGAATAAGAAAAGGGGTAAAAAACGATGAACAGGACTCGATATTTTGATCCGAAGTTTTCTGTTAACATTTTCTCGTATCAAACTATCTATGAATTTGGCAATAGAGAGAAATATTTGAAGTGTAATCCTTTTTTGCTGTCTTTGGTCCAAGACAAATAATATGTTTGAAAATTTGGTTCTGTACAACTCACCACACAAGAGAGTCAAGTAAAAAATGATGGACATACAAACAGGTAGACCAACTCGTCCACGTTTTACGGCTTTTCCAGAAAAGTACATAGTTCACGCCTTTTTAGAGCTGCTTCTTAAATGATAAGCTCGTTTAGTGTTCGTGTGTAGGAACATTCTTCTTGGCAAATTCACTTCAGATCTGTTTTTATTCGTGCGAGCAATTTTGTTCATTAGAAATTCCAGTTAATTTATTTTTCTTTATGGCGAGACTGAACTAACCTAGTCGAGTTAACTTTGTCCAGCTTTCCTTTAATTTCAACTTGTACGATGTCTATAACACTCAAATCCTGACCAAAAACAATAGATATTTCGCACAAAAACTGGATATCACTGTTAAAATCTTTTGGCTCCAAACTTGATCATCCAGGTTTTCAATTTCCAGGAAGTCTACCATTCTAAACTACTAAACTGCACAAACATCTATGCTGAATTTCAACTTGACGTCTAAATCCGTAGCTGTTTCTCTCCCTTTTTTTTCAAAGTCAGTCAGTCTACCTTTTTTCATTCATCTACTAGAAAGAAAGAAAACTTTAAGAAAAAATCCAGGCCTAAGCAATTCCTATCAGAAAACAAATTTGAAACCAGTTTTCGTGCAAAATAGTACGATTAGCTTATGTCGTTTCGTCAATTTTCATGTGTTTTTGTTTTGTCATTTTTACCAGAAACAAAGATTGGAACAAGTTTTTAGCCAAATTATATGTAACTTTGCAAAAAAATTATCGATCTGCGGAGACACTTTAGAAAAAAATGTGAAGACTTCTCCAGACCGCTTGAAAGCTTTTTGGCTTCATACCACTTCGTCAAAAAGCCATTTTAAAATCTTTTTTTCATCCAAATGTGAAAGATTGAACCGCCACTTCAGTTTTTTGTGCATCATTGGTCAAAGCTACTCAAATGCCTGTTGTTTTCATTTTCATTGAATGGCAAAACTAGTGACTTAGATCAGTAACTTACTATGTGATCATTTTAAATAAATTTATATCAATCAAAAACATAAGTAACTTAGTCAAGTTCCTCTTACTTTACTATGTTGTCAAGATCCTTATTGTTCATACGCTGATATTAATATAAAGTACCACGACTAGGAAAAATCATCTGTCAAAGCTTCATCAAAACTTGATCTCAAGAAAACAACTGCCTCAAAACCGAAAACACTGAGCTCGAATTTTAAATCGAAATATGTTTTTTATTATAAGTAGAATCAAACCATCCAAGAATGTTAGTTTTGGACAGAAATATTTCAATTGAAACACTTGTTTTGCATTCCTTTGATCCAAGACAAAATGTCTAAAAAGTTTGTTCTGGGATTTGCCTCACAAGGAAGTAAAATGAACTCTAATGGACGAACATACAGCTAGATCTTCAAGTCTTTTTTACAAAAGTACTTAGACCAGCCCAGATTTTTTTTATCAAACGAAATGCTTGTCTTGCGTTCGGGTCTTGGTAAATTTTTCTTTTATTATTAAATTCAATTCAGTTCAACTGAGCTGATTTTGTTCGTGAAAGCAATATTGTTCATTTATTTATTCCAATGATATATTTTTTCTTGCGTGTAAAACGTATCTCACTTATTCTTATTAACTTTGTTCAGCTTTTCTTTTCAATCAAGATCTTTTAGACTCAAAACCTGATCAAAACAGCAGTGTTTTTGCATCAAAACTCAATGTTATTGTTTTCTTGTTTCAAACATAACTCTTCGGATTTCGATTTTTTTTTTTTCAGAAATTCGACCGTCCTAAACTACTAAACGCCACCAAAATGAAAACATCTATGATGAATTTCGACTGAACGTTTAAAGCCGGGCCTTTTTTTCAGATTATTTAAGGAAAGTTGTTCAAAAGGACTGAAAATGTAGACTGCTTTTAAAACAAAACAGCTTTACAATATTATTCCTTGTTTGTTTTTGTGCTTTTGTCGTTTGTCTGTTTTTTTTTAGAGTCGTTCTCTTTAATTCGTCCACTTGAACACTATTGGAAGACCAAAACAATTTCTTTTTCAGAAAAAGACAGTGGAACAAGTTTTCGGCCAAAATAATTTTAAAGATCATGTCGTTTAAAGCTTGAATAACTTCAAAATATATTTTTTTAAAAAAAGTGCTTGTTTTGCGCGTGTGGTCTATATAATCGAATTTATCATTGAATTAGAATTATAAAGTTTTTCTTGGCGAGACATTGGGATTTTATATGGTGAGGTAGTGGGTCTACGACAGAAGAACAGAGGCCCGTTTCAGATGTAACAAATAAAAATTTCTTTTGGCCGAATCTTTCCCCAACACCCCTACCCCTCTAAAAGTCAATTTATGAGAGTGTTTCCCTTTCTAAATTAAAATCAGAATTTGCATCGTAAGAACTGAAAATATTGCTGCACTGAAGCAGTCTCTGTTCTTTTGTCGAATGGACGGGCGGAAAGCAGAGAATATTTACTGTTAAGGTGGCATTGTATTTCTTGAATTTCAGAAGCAGTTTCCAATATGCAAATTTGACAACGCTTCGCAGTGACGGCAACACTTTGCAAAAGCAGCAATTTGCAATAAGCATTTTTGGTATAATCTTTCAATAACAGCAACAATTTGTAGTATGCATTTGTGGTATCATCTTGCAATAGCGGTAGCAGTATGCATTTTTCATCCAGTCTTGCAATAGCAGCAGCAATTTGCAGATTACATTTGTGATATCAGTATAATCGTGCAATAACAGCATCAATTTGTAGTATGCATTTTTGGTACAATCTTGGAGTAGCAGCAGCAATTTGTAGGTTGCATTTGTGATATCAGTATAATCTGGCAAAAGCAGCAACAATTTGCATTTCTGATATAACCTCACAATGCCACCTTTAGTTAGTAATATTTCCCTCTCTCACCGCCGTCGTTATTGTATCCAAAAGGAACTGAAAGAGAGAAATCTTGAGCAATGGCAATCAAATGAAACCTTCTGAGCAGTACTTTTCTACTGTATTGTTTGTTTAGTTTAAGTTGAGCTGTTCAAATTGTTCAGACTTTGGAATCTGTGAACGAAAATCTGTCGTGTGACCAATTTTGCAATTTTTTGAGTTTTAGCTTGTTTATTTTAGTTTCGAGTGTGTGATCGAAATCGTTTAGTGTGACCATTTAATAAGAACCCCTTCAAATGGCTAACATTCAGTTCCTTTTGGAAACTAAACTTTAACAGTGGTTGAGAAAAACATGTAGCGCAATGACTCGGATATGCTTCATGCATTTTACATGTTTGTCCTTATTTCAATAGCCTTTAATTTTCACGGATTCAAGAAATCAATAGTTAAAGTTTGCCTGTAATGTGTGAAGTTTCCTAAGGAAAAATAACACATTTTTCCAACCACCATTTTGTTAATGATATTAAAATTTCAAATTTCTTAACTTTGTAGTGCTTTCTCCTGGTTTAATGCTTTATCTTTCCTTTTAGATTCTTTCTCTTTCTTCTTCTCCTCTTGTGTTCCACACTGTGCTGGTCTAAAGAGAGAAAATAACAGATTTATTGTTGAGAACAGGTTCATTTGAATTCTAGCGCGAGTTATTTGCCAGTAACTGGGATGAAATAAAACCAATCTTCGCTAAAAATTACAGCGCAAGTTTTGAGACATTCCTTACAAGTTTAGACGCGTGAATGTTAAATGCGAGCGCTACTTTCGCCGAGTCAGAAAATTCTTGCTTCAAGTCTGTTTATTTTCGTAAAACACAGAGCCAAACTACACAAAAATTTGTGGCCCACGTGCTCTTATTTCACCAAACTTTAAACGTTCCTCTCAGTCTGAAACAAAGTTTAAAAAAAAATGTGTGAAGCAAGTGTACCTTTAGTTGCTGCTGCTTTCTTTGAAGTTGCTTTTATTTGCTTCCAATCCTTCTCTCCTCCCTCGTTCAACTGAGCGACATCTTTCCTTTCAGAATAAACGGAAAAATATTTTCAGTTTAAGGGTAAAATTAATAAAGTATTCATTGAAACGGCTGAGCTTACCTTCGGAAAATTTTTTGAAATGTTCAGCCCTCGTTTCGCCTTCAAACTTTTCAAACTTGGACAAACTTATCCCTTTCAAACTTAGAGACAAGATCAGGAGTGTACATGCCAAAGATCTCAAGCAACTGGAATATTCCTAACCATGCGAAACTTTTCGAAATTTCTATGAATATTAATTAGGAGCTAAGGAACCAATCGCTGAATAGAGCGCAGTTTCTCTTTGCACGCTTTCCGACCACATTTTCTGAAAAAGAAAATCGCGTATGAAGCAGAGTTAAGAAAATAAAGAACTAGAACCTTACTAAAAAGAGCTCGATTTCTTGGCTTCAAAGTTTTTTTCCGTAAAAGTATTCCCCACCAAAATAAAAAAATGTTAAGAACAAAATAAAAATTCACTCGATAATCGAACCCGTGCGCGTGGAAGTGCGTTTGTTGCTCTCTCTCTCTCTCTCTCTCTCTCTTCCTCCTCCTCTGACCAGTACACTATCACGCTAACACGAAAGATGCGAGAAGAAATGTACTTATTTAATCATAAGTGCCTTCTCTCAATAAAGATTGATAGCAGCGCTACTCCAAACTTCCTTTTTTTACCTTTTTGGTGCCATTTATCCGAGCAAAATTAGAAAGCATAACCACTAAAAGTTGCTGTTTAACTGGTTCTTAAAATCAATATCTAGGCGCCTTACATAAAACGCCACTGAGCGCAGACGGGTCCTGTGTGCCTAGTATACTAGGTGTTTGTGTCAACATTTAAAAAATAATCTTTTTGGTAATTTCAGCAGGTGGTGTTTTTTTAGTATGTTCTTCATTTTGACATTGTGAAAGAAAATCCTATGATGTGAACATTCAAATTAACTTGGAGACCAGTATCTTGCGCTAAATATGTTTGTAACTGAAGATAAAATGTTTCATAAGGATCGGCCTTACCGTAAATGATCGATTAAGCGCCGCTTTTTCCATTTTCCTCGTTATACGTGCGCCGCTTATTTCAACTAGGGGTAGAACATTAAGGGGAATATAGAGAAAATTGGAAGTGAGATGCGTACCATGTATGCACAATTTAGTACGTATAAAATATTTGAACACCTCGAACTGTTATATGAACCCGGTTTCAAGCGCCTTAACAAAGGTGGGGCGTTAATTTTTAAATATCCAAATTAGCGGCGCTTATTCGAGAGCGGCGCTAGCTTATTTTAGTAGCGGCGCTTAATCAATCATTTACGGTACTCGTCGTAAAACGTGGGTTCACTTGAACCTTAGCAAAGTCTTCCCCCGCTGTGAACGTTGGAGAGTAGCGGGTTATAACAGAAAATTTTCGTTAAGATTTTTACATTCAAATTTCGTTCTTTAAAAACACTGAGGAAAAAAACAAGTCTTTCCCTTCCAAACAAAAAATAGTCTGCAACCAAGGTTCGAACCCGGGTCCAAGTAGTTATACGGTCCCCTCACCACTACACTACCACGGCAACACAACAGGAGCTGGAAGAAATTTAATTATACAAATACAATTGCGCATATTTTTGTAATAATGAGTGTTACTAACGTTTTTCCGAACTCTTTGTCGTAGTTCAAATTGGGTCAAATACGGAACCTTTGAAGGGTTATTTAAGATCTTTACCACCATGCCCTTATAGAGCCATTTATGCGAGAAAAATTAAGGCGCATCGAAAACACGGCGCAAACTTTCAAAGTGAATGATGCATAAAATCAGCTTTCTTCGAGTCTTCTGCCATTTGTTATGGTCTTCATTTTGACACTATGAATCAAAAACTTATGATGTGACCATTTTTAAATGAACTTGAAGAGAAAACATGGGCCCAACTTTTTCAAGTCTGTTTCTGCCTTTCCTAAGTAAACCAAGCCACTCTTTTACATTTTTAAAGGAACGTTTTAGCAAGGCCAGCCCACTTTTGGTGGCTTTCAATTAATCCACTGTTGTTGGACAGTGGTCACGTCTTGGTGTCCCTGTACGCAAATTCAAGAACAAATCAATATCAATTCATTTTATGCAATGCAGTATTAGAAAATTTCGTGGCTCTTCACCTGAGTCTTTTCTACTGTCTTTTCTGAAATCAGTGTCCCTGACTAGCGGGTTATAACGTATTATCTGAAAAATGTTGTTAAGAACTTGAGCTGTCACTACGAAAATGTTGTTTTCGTAATCGGTCAATGCCATTTCAAAGACACTAAGAACAAAGTATGTCCCTACAAAAAAAAATACAAAAAAGTTGCAACCCAGAATCGAACCTGGGCTCGAACACTTAACTCCGCCCCTAACCTCTACACTACCAAGCCGACACGATAGTAAAAAAGAAAAATTTGATTACGCAATTTTAATTTCGTATCTTCTCGTTATAGAGAGTACCCCTTACGTTTTTTTCCAACTCTTGTTCAAATTGAGTTAAAAAACTTAATCTTCTTTCTGCTAGTTCCAGTCAGTGGTGGAGCTACCAGGGCAACTTTTGGAAGCTTTCAATCAGAACAAACACTGCTCTGACTGGCTCATGTTAAAGAAGTAAGAAAGTTTTGGTGACCCAACCTCTTTCAGACTCTGTTCACACTACATCGGATAGATTTTCGTGTCGACAAGAAAAGCTATCTGATATAGTGCGAAAATCTATCCGGTAACGCCAAACATGATAAGTGACCCCTCTAAGGTAGCCTCATGTGCGTAGCCTCTCCCCCACCCCACCACCATTTTCCCTCAGTCTACTTTTTATAGCGTCGTTGAGAATGTTGTCACGTTTATCAACCAACACGAAAACAAAAAATGAAGCTACGACCTCGGCGCTGCACTTTTCGTAAAAGATCGATGTTCCTTTATAGAAATAAAGTACTGATTTTTAAAACTTTCGCCACGCGGCGACAGTAATGTGTTTAAGGACAGTTTTTCAAATATATATGATAACGTCAAACATGATAGGCACACCCTCTAAGGAAGCCTCATTTGCGTAGCCTCTCCCAAGCCCCCACTTCCCCTAGTCTACGTTTTAAGCTTCGGGACACGTATTTGAAGCAATACGGAATACAAGTGCCGTTTGTTGAATGTTGTCACGTTTATCACCTCGGCGCTACACTTTTCGTAAAAGATCGATGCTCTTTTGAAGAAATATATTTTAGCCGTTCACGTTTTGACTCAAAAAAAATATTTATCGCCCAGGATTGAAACCGGGGCTTTCATTTGCGCTACACTGTCCATCACCACTACACCACAAAGCTGATCCTACCAGAAACTGAGGAATTTAGCTATATAATGCAAATTAAAAAGAAAACAAAAAGAAAAAAAAAATACTCAAATAGGTCACCATAGCAGAGATCGATGTCATTTTTATAAATAAATATGTAGCTGTTGTTTTAAGTATTGACTGAAAAAAAAGTTTATCGCCGGG
>OZ037785.1:5670299-5902799 GCA_964035525.1 Porites cylindrica
TCAGTAAAACCCAAGGTAAATGTCAGTTCGGCTATTTGTCAGTTGTCAGTTAACCCCATCCAGACCCTCTGTTATTATCATTATTATTGTTATTGTTATTGTTATTATTATTATTATTATTATTATTATTATTATTATGATGATGATTATGATTATTATGCTTTACTTTGATTAGGCAATTGCCAGCCAATGCTAGGCCTGTGTGATCAGCTAATGATTAGATAAGAGAGAGCCTAGGTATGATTAGGACCCGTCAGGAAAACTAGCAAACGAGAGCCCTTCTTGAATAAGCGCCTCCTTCTCCTTTCCCTCTCATTTTATTTTTTGGTAAGGCTATATTTGAAGCAATACGGAATACAAGTGCCGTTTGTTGAGAATGTTGTCACGTTTATCAACCAACACAAAAACACAAAATGAAGCTATGACCTCGGCGCTGCACTTTTCGTAAAAGATCAATGCTCTTTTAAAGAAATAAATTTTAGCCGTTCACGTTTTGACTCAAAAAAAATTTTTATCGCCCAGGATTGAAACCGAGCCTTTCACTTGCGTTACACTCTCCATCACCACTACACCACCAAGCTGATTCTACCAGCAACTGAAAAATTTAGCCATATAATGCAAATAAAAAGCCAAAAAAAAAGAAAAAAAAAACATATATAGGTCACCTACAATTTTTCTTTGTTTTCGTTCTTTTCCCTCTTATAACCAAGCAATTAAGGTTAATTCGTAAGTGAAAATACAATGTTCCTCTAAAGAATAAACCATGAACTGCTTTGTAAAATTACGGAATCAATCACTGCCAGCCGAAACGGACGGTCGATGCAGAATCTTAGGTTTTACTTTACAACAAAGTTATTATAGTCCGAGTTAAAAGAAAACGCTAGGCAGGATAAGTTTTTTGAAATAGTTAACATAAGCTTATTAAAAACAACTCAGGAATCTCATTTTAGTCCTTAGCTTAATTATATGTTCTTAATAAAGCCACAGTAAAACCGGCAACAAAAAACGTGCTTCCTGTTTTGCAACACTGCTGCAAAACACATTGAGTGGCGATGTGTCACGTTTTACATCCCACTTTCGAACCTTTTTTGAAACAATAAAGGTTGCAACGTTTTTTTCCGTGGGTGATAGGACGCTATTTAACTCGCAAAACAAGTTGCATTGTCCGTATTAACGAACCTAGAGTAAAACGTTTTCGAACAAGGTATAAGAAGCTACCACAAAACGAGCTAAGACTTTTTACCTGGTCTGCCGAGAACAAAGCTGAGTTTCCTCCTTAAAACCAACAAATGATGTAAAACTTGTCACAAAGTTTTTCCCGTAATGATTTTAAAAAACATCTTTGCTTCCTCGTTGTCTTCAACTTGCTCCGATCCTGCGCCTTTCGACATACAATTTCCCGCCCAAAAATCGCGGGCTACCACACCATTTCCCGCCAAAAACACGGCATGCATGCAATAGTGAATGTCATATTTTGGGTTACTTTACATGTAGTAGACGGTCGGTCACCTTTGACCGACCGTGCGAAATATCGTACATTTCCAAAATTGTAATCATCGATTTACCAGTTTTGACTTTGCACAAATGTCATTTATGTATGTCACCATATTCCCTCTGAATTTTTTTTGGTAGAGAAGTAATTTTCTACCGCGAGTGGCATGTCCTCGCGTGCGGGAGGCACTCGCGTGGAAATCACAAAGATTGTGTGAATGTATACCAGGTCTGAATTGTCCGAGCGCAGTTTGACAAAAATTTCCGAATATCATTTATATCATATAATTATCATTTATGTATGTCACCAATTCAGTCTGAAATGTTTTTGCGTCTCCTCCAGGGAGGCGTGCGGGAGGCACTCGCGTGGAAATCACAAAGATTGTACTGATGTATACCAGATCTGAATCATCTGAGCGCAGTTTCACTAATATTTCCGAATTTCCTCTACGTCCAAAAAGGAGGAAAAAATATCAAACAGGCGAGATGCGTTAGAGACCAGAAGATTGATTACGATCTTCCTTATCGCGCGCACTCATTCTTTTTCACTATTCGAAGTCAATATTCGAAGACTTGTCAGTCGAAGGAAAATCCTTTCTGGTTAAAGAAGATTTTTCTGTTAGCGCCCTAAAATAGGTTTGGCTTTCAAAGCATGAGAGAGGAATTAAGGAAGTCCTTGAGTTGGGAAGTCAGTCTTCATCAAGAGCACCTCAATAAGAGGGTGGAGGCGGGCGGGCGGGGGGTGGTGGTCAACGGATTGGGTCTTCGGATAAAGGCGTTGTAAACAGCATAAACAGTTAAGTTCCTTACAATAAAGATTTATTTAAAGCCAACTTGTAATGATATTTACAAGTCTTCTATCCTTTCTTGTCGAGAAGAATAATTTATTGAGGTAAGTAGTTGTTTGATGTTCGTCACCCTATCTATCACTGATGATTTGTTCTCTTTCCCTTTCTCAAGACGATCCAGGGTTATTACTATGCTACACTCCTTTACAAATTCCACCCAGACGGAATAAAATACTTTTTTCTGCTCTGAGTTTTTCTATTCATTCCGACCTCTGTTGTAAATACGCGCTCCACGCAGAGTTTTTTTACTAAGCAGATTGCGATTCGTCCATTTGCCTAGTCAGGCCAGTAAATGACTTAAAAGTTCGGTATCCGCAATAGACATAGCACGTCTCTGATAACCACGCAATACCTTCTCAAGTAACATATCACTAAAAGTGATCAGGTTATTTTCTAGTTCTCTCATAGAAAAGCATATAAGCACTGCTTAACAAGACTTGATCACGTGACGCAGCCTCTACCACTTCATCCGAAGCGTAAAGCCATTTCGACGCATGCTCCGTTTCAAACCTTCGATAAGTAATGTAATGTCCATCGTCGACCGTTCCCATGTGAACAATAACAGCCATTAGCTTGTAAACTGCTCGGCTGGTACTGTAAAATAAGATGAAATAGATATAAAAAACATCAGGGGGAAAAACAATGTGCAGTGGGTAGAATTGATGGATCAACATTAAATTTCCTCATCAAGTCAGGACAGAAAAACCAAATCAATTGGTTAAAGAGACAGCAAGAATGGAAATTGCTATGGCCATTCTAACGGCTACTAGTGCAATACCCTTGAAAACTCCTCGCTAAAATATAAATTTCTATGTGAGACCATATTTCTCGGTTGCACTGTTTAAACTCTGAACGAAAGTTCGTGTTTTATATCGAAGTCCCAGAGACAAATAAGATAAAAATATATTTTTTTACTTTATAGTGTTCTCTACTCTTAAACAGAACCCTATTCCACGCATATTTATAAACCATTTCGCGTCACCTTAGTACCACTCTACCAATCCAATAAAACAAGGCATCAAACAATCGGAAAACATACCAGAAAATACCGTGTGACCCTGGAGGGGTACACCCGGCTCCAGGCAACGGAAATTACCGCCGAATTATCGATTACAAACGGATAATCGTTGAGTTACCTTTTCGATTAGCAACTGTTCGCGGTAGCTATAAAACATTACTTATGCACTAGAAAATGTAGATGATGGTAGTCATCAAATGAATTTCAAGCACATTTCACAAAAAAAGGCGTATGTCTGTATCTCTTAAAACCCGCGCACTTCTTTAAGATATATGACGAAGAAAAAGAAATGTGGAACAAAAACAATCGACACCTTTCGGATTTGGCCACCGGTTTATTTCTACCAAGACCAAGTGCGCAATGCTTAACCTCCGTATAGGCTCTGACAGACAAAACCCACAAACGAAACACGACTATACTGTTTACAGTTTCACTACAAAATTGAATACATTTCAAACTGTTTTAAAGTGTCTTTCTTTCACTGTGCAGTGAGATTCTTTTGCTTTGGATTTAACCTCGACGACCTCCACCCGTCCCATGAAGAGGGACGGGTGGAAGGGAGGCCTGGGAACAAGACTGGGATCAGAATTGTGTTAAGAGAACCATTCCGATATTTTGTGACCGTTATCATATGCAGAAAGCTAAATGCGTGGAACATCTCTAATAGTTAAAGGGGCTGATAACACGATAGACTACGAGCAGTCTCTCTTTTTTCTTCGTCCGTCGAGCAAAACGCCCGAGACACGTAAATGACCACGCGCGTGACTGAAGGCGCGAGACGGGAGAGGCACCTGCCGCCCTCGTTTCTCGCGTCTCGCGGCTTCGACGCTCAACGCTTGCGCGCGCGTGCACTCCCCTTACTAAATCTGAAGAAAAAGAGAAACTGCTCGCAGTCTAATGCCACGAGGACATTACTGTTGTAGGTCAATTCTGAGATAAATTTAAGTTTCTGGGAAACTGCCCACCTACCACTTCCCTAAGCCAACATTAAAGCTTACTTCTCCTTTGGGGCAAATGTTGGCTTAGGGGAGGGGTAGGTGGGCAGTTTCCCAAAAATCTAATAGGCTATTTTCACGGTGACGACACGACTACCAGAATTCATTTCGTTTTTGCTTTCTTATTTAAATTTGTCAATGCCGCTGAGGATTACAGAACAATAGCTCTAATTTGCACAAGAAAACAACAAACTAAAGGATTCTGGTAGTTGTAGTAAAATGACGTCATCGTGCAATTGTCCTATTGATCCCAATTCTGTGCTAAAATAATTACTAAGGGCATTTACCCATACACAAAATGCCCTTAGAGACAAGAAGGTAACAAGCAATTTCACCAGGGAGTAATTCTTGCAGGCATAGCATGAAATCCATGTTTATCCTTGCCATCCATTGAGACAGACGACAGGAGACAGCTTCTTCTTAAATAACAAAATTTGGCCATTATGTTTTGGAATTCAATTCATGCAAACAAGGGTTTTAGCTTTTGAAAAAGATAGAAAGCAGGGTGACATAGGCCCTTTAACCCTTTAAGCCGTAAGAGTGATCAGCGTCAAATTTCTCGTTGTAATGTCAATGCTTTGTAAAACAGAGTGGTCATGAGAATTAAGGACATGATCACACAAGATGAATTTGCTTGATATTTTATCAACTTCTCCCCACTTCTTCTGTATGAAATGAATAAGGGCAACGATTATGAGAATTCAACTTTTGATCTTAAGGTTTAAAGGGTTAAGCTTCTGTAATAGCCGTAGTAACCACAAAAACGTTTCACGCTCACCTCTTGTTGCCTGCACCGACAAACGAGCCAACCAGTTCATCAAGATACCCATTTAAATCTCCATTTCCAGCTGTTGTTGGAAAAAATTTCCTTTCAGTTCCATTCTGACGAGAGTGCTGTTCTAAAGGCTCGTATAAAAACGGTTCCATGTCAAGGAATTCAGGAAATTTAATGAACGCGTTGTTTTTGTAAGGTATTCCATTAGTATGCCAGTAAGTTCTTTGAATGTGGATGCACAGGCATTGCGGCAACTGAGGAAAAAACAAATCAGACCGGTAAAGAGCTGTTTCAACAAGCAAAGGTATAATTCAAGTACAGTCACATGTAACTGTTCCATTACGAGAGGTCAGGGTGCGAGGGCACGACGCAGTGTCCACACATAAACGAAAATGTTGCAATGACATGTTTTTTGCATTTTTTTTCCAGTGCACGAACAATATACAACTATCCCACGAATGGGAGGTGAAACAGAATACTGGCGGATATATAACGAGACGTGAAGTGTCGAGGTATTTAGCTAGTACTACGCATTCAAGATTGACGTTGTGTTTCTGGGATTTGTCGAGTACACTTTCACGATTTTGTAGGAAATTCAATAAGCAAATACCGAATTAATTTATTCGATTAACCGCCCTGGGCGCTTACTAAATTTTTTGGACCTTGAGAGTGGGCACTTATTCGAGGCTGGGTGCTTATTAAATTTTTACCTTTTTCAGCAAGAGTATTATGTTTATCAGTGCAACAAAACAATAAATGGTAATAACAAAATGCGAAGATGTAACAAAGCAAGGTTTCTGTAAAATACTCAGATATACAAAACTCCATCTTTGGGGAAAGTCCCCTAATTTAGCAATTAATGAATGAGGCTGAGTAGGATATGAAGAATTAAGCAGATCGAGGAGGGTGTTATCCACTGAGGCCGACATTCAAAATAATTCCTAGTTTACAAACATAGCTAAAACATGCTTACCTGCATCGATGTTAAGTTCATCTTCCATAGTGTACGTTTAGGTTTGTCCAGCTCCGCAAATATTCTCTAAATAGCAGATGTCACCTCCGAGTTGTCTTCTTGCTGTTTTTGCCATGTTCCTAGCTATTATTTCGCCTAGTTCCAGCTGTAGTTCTTACTCTCGAAACAAGTGAATTTCCGCCTTTTTTTCACAACCAAAACAACTCAAAGTCGACCCCAGGTCTTCTCGGTAACAGTGCCGTAACCTGTAGCGGGCTGCATTTTTGACGTCATTTCCTTGTTAAACACAAAATTCTTCCAAATGTGGTCATCAGTAACTGGTTATGGTGAATTATGCGTGTGCTGTTAGCCAATCAGAATTGGGAAAATATTTTGAATGAATAATAAAGTACTCTACTTTAGGGGTGGGCGCTTATTCGAGGTTAACTTTTTCTGCCTTTAGGATGGGCAGTTATTCGAGGTGGGTGCTAATTTTGAGGTTGGGCGCCTATTCAAATAAATACGGTACTTTTCTATCGCTACCATTATGAATCACTGACAAATCAAGTTTCGCCCGATCAATTTCTTGGCATTTTTGGGTATAGCTTGTCGCTAAAATGTTGTCTTCCGCACAACAAGAGACTTCACCTTGTAACCTTGTGCTCTGACACATGACCCCTAGTGTATTTTAAATGACCTTATAGTGTATACTTGAGACCACCAACACCTTAAGCATCGGATAAACATTACCATACCAAATATTGCGCGCAGTATTGCAGCAGTATAATCAGCTAACGGTACTTCTATATCATTATGCACAATAAATTTCATTTAAAGAGGATTAAAGAGTATATACTCCTATATGGGTCTTTTTCCATAGATAAACACTTCGTTATCGAGATCTTTGTAAAAAGCTTTTTCAGATAGCGTATGACAAAACAACAATTTGGGACCAAATATGATTGAAATCTGCTACAATGCGTGTTATTAATACAACACAACTTTCAATCTTCAGACAATCAAATTTTACATTCAAGACTAACCGATGACGACAAATCAAGTTCCCCATCACAAGGAAGTGATGAAGTGCGTAATGTTATAATGTGTTGCCAGGTCAGGAGTGTCAAGGTGCGCTTATCCTTAAAACGCAATGTTACACCGTGTGTTCTAGCCGTTAAAGCAGGCAAATACAAGCAACATTTCCCTGCACCTTGTCCAGCCAATGTTGTGATACAAGCTGACGTTGTTTGTTGCGCATTTAAAACTACCTGCGAGCACAGAGCTTACATGGGAGGGAGCGGCTGTACACTGGCTATCTTAACTAACTGCTTACTTTTCCCAGTGTAAGTCGTTTGATAAAGCTGGTCCTCACAGAGCCACTTGACTGTACTGAGTTACGCTCCTTGCAACCATTACATTCAACAGAGTCTACGATCTCTGAGCAGACAAACGTACGTAGAAGATCCTCTAATGACAGCCCAACCTGAAGAGGAAAGCCCAGACAAGGAGACGTGTTTAGTATTATTAAAAAAGCAATTTTATGTGAACACAAAAATGACTACATGGAACTTTAAATAGAAAGAAAAGAAACTGAAATAGAGGTAATTAAAATTGGTTTAGTGAACGCGCAAAAGAAAACAAACGAAATGGGAGCTAACATAAGCAGTCATCTGTGGCAGATTTCTCTTTATAAGTCGCCCATTGGCAAACTCACCGTCAACTAACTCACTCTGAACTCTCTTTCGTGGGAAATGAGTTCTTTAAGTGTGGCGTGAAAAAAATGTGTATCTTTCTCGTTCTATAAGAGCGTAATTTGATAAAGGCCATCAATCAGTGTCTAGGAGGGAGGTTTTCCATGGGAGAGTTTGTAGCCTTTCTTCCTATCCCCTACCCCCTGTCTGCTACACAGGCTAGAAAGTTTGTTGAGGGCAAGTTTACTCTTTTCATGTACGTTTGGTGCAAATAGTCGGTACAAATAGTCCTACTAAGGAAATTGACACTATCGCCTGATGAAGACCTGCAGTTCGTGCTTGAAACGTTGTGATCAATATCTAAGTAACGATCTTGAGATAAACGATAAATGAGACCCTTCACACACATAATAATCCACGATAAACAATACCCTTCATGTACTTCAAAAGTCACTTGCAAAGTGCATATTTTATTAATTATTTGACTCGGATGGTCAAAGCAAGTTACAAGAAAAAGTGCATTTAGTAAACAAAATTGAAAACATACCTGAAATGTTGATGGTAAACTGAGTGATAAACTGTCATAGCTATCAAACTTGACTGGACACTGCATGATACAAGAAACAAAGGTTAGACATTCCCCTTACAACAGATCCCTCTCTGTCTTCTTTGGGGAGTGAGCATGGGTGGAGATGTGGTGACAACACTCTGTCCCACCCATGTGACCCAATTTGAATTCTGGACCCAATGCCAAGTTTTTTTAGTCTGTTTCAGGCTCCGAGATAGTTAGGTCCGCAAAATTGAGAAAGCATGAACACGTCCCCTTTTCCCAGATCACACGCTCATATTTTCAAGTGCCTTTTACTAACACAACACCTCTACTATCTAGAACCTTGGAACAGGCTATGTTTTTTTTCTCTCAGATACTCGGGCTTGTGTTTACATTTATTCAAAAACCATAACCATCACATGGTATGTCCTTGAAAATTAACATTTTGTAACATGTTTTTTTTTTCTGGTGGGAGAATTAAGCTCCATGGTTGAGAGAGAGAGGAGCCATACTACCAAACAGGATCTAAACGTAAAAAAGATTCGTATTTCGTTCAGGAACACATCGTTTTATTGCTGGTGTTGACTCATTCAGTTATCGTCTGTTTCAGTACTGGTAGACCTCACAGCTTTTATTGCAAGGCCAATATTGTCATACATGAGTTGCAGCCAATAGCATTTGGACAACTCAATTATCTTTGCATAAAATAACCAAAAGAGGAAATTTTCAACATGCTGATCTTCACACCTCTACAAATTAGAGCTCAATTTATGTCCCAAAAGCTTTAATCTAATATCAGGTAAAAACACCTTCATGATTTGCTTTACAAACACAAAGCTTAGCAATAATTTTTAACAACAGAAAGTTCTTCTTTCTCCCTGATATTTCTCGCCTAGCAATTTCCAGAATCAAATCTGACAAGGACGACACATGGTAGACAGAGAACCACCTTTAGAGTTGACTGTGCTGTGAAAAGTAAGATGGGGGGTTGAAGAGGGGGAGTGTAGTCATGTCTCCTTCACCTCTTACATGTATGTTTGTGTCAAGGGCCCATACTCTGGAGCAAGCAACTTCCATAGTAGGGATATTACATGGCATTTTCACGGACCGCTTTACCTTTAGATACATTTAAGAATGCTTAATCCTGCTAAAATGAAAGCTCCACTTGGTCTGTTTGCATTTGAAGTATAAGCTACCAAAAGAAAACTAATCGTCATAAGAAGGTCATAATGCCATTTTAGGTCTGTAGGTTTTTCTGACTGGTTTGTCGCACTAAAAAGATAGTCAAAATTTGTGCCAAAGTAGTTCTCAAGATAATCAGTTTCGACCTTTGAAAGGAGTACATGGAAGTTGTTCACTCTGGGTTACGGACTCCTGTTTGTGTCAACCTACCTTTGTTCCACATTGTTTACACACCAACTGACTTGCTAATAAACCATGGAATGGCAAATGAGGCTTGTTACAGTCTCTTCTTAGAGGAACTACAAAAAGAATGCACTCAAAGTCAACAGTTTAACAGAAATCTAAGGAGGGGTGACACAATTATTTTCACTTCACAATTAATAATTTTTATTTTATTAACCTATACGTATTAATCTGAGATGCGTATTTACATTTTTTCAGTTAAAGATATAACTCACTTAAGGCCTGTTTACATGGAGGTAGGGGACCCCAGATACATGAGGTAACATGTGGCGGGTCACCTCACCTATCATATAAATGTGATCAAATTAAAATGAGAGATTATATGGACAGGCGTGTTACCTCACCTAAGCAAGTTACCTCCCGTACCTGGGGTCCCCCACCTCCATGTAAACAGCCATTAATGTTTGTACTTATGCATGTGAGCACAGAAGAGACTTTGAGAAGTTTATCTAAATTACTTCCATCCATATCAAGTGAGCACCTTTGTTTCTGTGTACCATTGATTTGTCTTCATTGACATCATTCTTCTGCAAAAAAATTAGATACTCAGATGAATAGGGGTGAATATAATTCCCTTGACATTCAAACAGATTTCAGGAAGAAAACATCAACACTTTTTGTCATTTTTCTTCCTTTTTATGTAGTTTATTGTATCCTGTTCACAGACACTATAGTTTTTCAACCATGAAGATAAAAAAATGCAGAGGAATGACTGACCACCCACAGCCACAATTAGCTTTTGCTATTGGCAATGGACCCTTCCACGGTTTTTACATTGTTTTGATCGGATCAATTTAGGTTTCTTGGAAAGTACCCACCTACTCCTCCCCTAAGCTGACATTAACACTTACTTCTCACTTAGGGCAAAATGATGGCTTAGTCTGGGGGGGAGGGGGAGGGAAGAGGGCGGTAGGTGGGCAGTTTCCCAGAAGCGTAGATTGATCCTTTTGATCAAGACCACTTAGCAAAAATCATCAACACTGCTGGAAACAGTGCCTTAAAGTTAGGAAACTGCCAGAGTGTTTGAAGGAATTTGTAAGGTGCCTCTAACTTTTGAGTCTTAGGACGAAATCCTATGATGTGACCATTCAAATGAAAGCTCTCTGCCTGTACTTACACATGGTACTATTTGTTTTTCAAAATTTTACAAAATGAAATTTGGAAATCTGGTTAAAATTTGGCTAAATTTGACAGTGAAAGGGTTAAAGGTGATCCAGAGCGAGTGAGGATATCACTCCACAATGATGCCAATTTTTACAGATGTTGATATGGTGGGGGCATGAACTTGCCCCCACCATACAAACATCTTCATTAGCTTTCAACAGCGTGAGTGCATGTGCATGTGCACTCTCAAAATTCGTCAAAAAAGGAAGAAAAAATGTTTGTAAAAAGGCTCATTGTATCTTTAACTTTGAAAAATTGAGCCACTGGTACCTCTACAATTGCAACATCACTGAGATTCATGACACCAGGAAGTTCTCCCTGCAGGAAACAAAAAACAAAGCAGAACTAAGCAAAACTAAGCAAACTAAGAAGACCAAAACCTTACAGAAATTACTTGAACAACCTTTGAAAAACAGAACCAAAAAATGGATCTTTTTTTCCTTTTTCCAATATTTCTTTAAAAAGAAACAAAGTTACAGAATAATTTAAATAACAATAATCACTCCTCTTACCATTTCATCGTCCAGAGTAGATGAGAGGGCGTGAAAGAATTCATGAGCATCCTGTAAAAAATTATATTAGGTGAGATGATGTTCAGATTTAAAAATTTTCAGCAGTAAATATTCAAGGATCTAAATTTCAAGTAATACTGAACTTTTTCAACAGCAGTATTACTTGGAAGAGATGATGAATTTTTTTACAGTCATCATCATCATCATCATCATTATCATATCATCAATGAAATGTGATTATCACATTGACTTACCATCATAATCACCTCAAATATCTATGATTTGATAATAATCAGGGATTTATTGTTTTTTGAACTCAGACTCAATGGTTCTGGACTGGGACTCACAATTTTTGACAAGATGAGTCCCAGGACTCACCACAACTATTTTTAACTGATCATCGTCACATCATTTATCATCATTGTCGTCATCATCACCATCATCACTATTATCATCACAATCAGTAATCAATATTGTCAATCACCACCAGACCATATATTTGTCATCAATGATGACATCCTCAAAAAACCTACATCATCACCATCATAAGTCATCACATTCTAGTCATCATCACCATAAACGATCATTAACATTCTCCTGTATCACTATCACCATCAACACCACTGCTATTAAATGTGGATAAATATTATTAAGACGAAGTTAAACTCGAGCAAGTTGGCCTGCAGTCTTCTCCCACTCCAGTATTTGACCTATGGGGCAGCCTTTGGGGAACTGCATGGCTCCTTGTGTGCTTTTTTGCTAGTGTTGTGTGGCATTGTAGCTTTGCTTGCTGATCTACAGGATCAATTTTTGCCTTCTTGCAAATCATTGCAGATTCTTGCTCCCTCTCCTCCCTCCCTGCTGTATGGTTTTGTAAGACTGTATTTTCTCAGGTAAGTGCGGTGCCGGTTAGTGGCCCCTCTTGGGGTAGTTCCCGCTTCTAGGGTTGCCATGGATACCTCCTCTCTGCTTATTGCATTTGGCCTCCCACTAATCTTAAAGGCACCTGCTCCTAAGCTCATTATTAGTGATGAGTTTTATGATTATCATCATCATCATCATCATCAACATCATCATCCTCAACTTTTAATCTTCAAAAAATATTATTGGCACTGTCAATAATCAGATTATTATCAATTAACTATCACCACCATTATCAACATATTCATCGGAAGTCATTAACATCATCAATCATCACATTCAGTCACTATCGACACCAGCATAAGCATCATTGTCCTCTATCATTAATAAATACATAAATATCCCTACCATCACTTTTCATCACCAACACCACTGGCATCAATTGCCAACGTCATCATAACAATCTCTATTAGCAATCCGTTATCACCATCATCATCATCATTATCATCATCATCATCATCCATTGTAATCACTACCAGCAAATACCAGTATATGTGCAGTGCCCATTTAGAGGTGTCTAAAACTTTGTCAGACAAGGAATCTACTCTCACTCACAGACACTTCTTTGACCTTTTTCTCCTCTGGATAACATAGCTCACTGTCTGTTACACTCGAAACACTTAACCTATCTTTGCGGTTTTTCCTTTGCTGGACGTAAAGTTGTTTTGGCCAATATTAAGGTGGCTCGATACAGTTTTTCGGGGTCAATACCTCTCAAGTGTGAGCATAAACTACGTCGCCAAAAACAAAGTTTTGGAAAAATTGCCACCACAGTTGTATTAGATAATGATGAATTTTTGTTCTGATCAGTGTTGCAACGGCATCGGAGTCGTCATAGCAACAAAACGACGCTATTGCCTATTTTACTTGCAGCAGTATATCTCGGCACTGGGAACTGTTCTTCGAAAATCATTTACGGGAGCTTTTTCCTCCAATAGCAGCCTCGATGTTCGTGAAGTTTAAGCGAAATCTGTAAGAGCGTTATCGAGATATTTTCCGATAATGTTTTTATTGTTAGAAACACAGTAAAAAATGGACAATATTGTTGTTTGGCCGTTATCTGTAGAAAATGAAGCGCTTTTGACGCGCAATTTCACCTGATAGTAGTTTCAATCTTTTTAAAAACGTGTGTGAAAGATCAAGGAGATAGCTCCAGCCGATTGCTAGAAAGAAGGGTTTGATTAGTATGTATCGAAGCGCTCTTGTTAGTGGTTTTGTAAACATTTTGGTCTTCTTTAACAAATGAGCGAATAATTATTAAACCGCTCGATAGATTTTTTTAAAAATTTAAGATTCTTGAGATTAACCTTCCTTTTATATAACCTTTTAGTTTCAAGATTATTGATATGTTGTAAGGCAGTAAAATAAGGGCTACAATTCGTTACTTTTTTATCGGAAGTTTCGTCATTACAAGTGAAAGCCCCTAATTATTCAAGGCATTGTCTCCAAGTTTCATTTTCACGTGAACAGCAGTAACTAACAATGCATTTAAAATATGCAAAAATGCTAGCTTTTGTCGTGCACGAAAATATGAAACTTGGACACAATACCCTGAATAATGAGAGGCTCACACTTGAAAACACAAAATTTCTGCCAAAATATTAGCGAATTGTAGCCCTTATTTTACTGCCTTACAATATATCAATAATCTTGAAACTAAAAGGTCACATAAAAGGAAGGTTAATCTCAAGAATCTTAATTTTTCTAAAAAATCTATCGAGCGGTTTAGAAATTATTCGCTAATTTGTTAAAGTAGACCAAAATGTTCATAAAACCGCTAACAAGAGTGCCTCGATACATACTAATCAAATCCTTCTTTCTAGCAAACGGCTGGAGCTATCTCCTTGATCTTTCACACACGTTTTTAAAAAGATTGAAACTACTATCAGGTGAAATTGCATGTCAAAATCGCTTCGTTTTCTACAGATAACAGCCGAACACCAAGATTGTCCATTTTTTACAGCATTTCTAACCACAAAATCTTTATCCCAAAATATCTCGATAACGCTCTTACAGATTTCGCTTAAACTTCACAGAACATCGAGGCTGCTATTGGAGGAAAAAGCTCCCGTGAATGATTTTCGAAGAACAGTTCCCAGTGCCGAGATATACTGCTGCAAGTAAAATAGGTAATAGCGTCATTTCGTTGCTATGACAACTCTGATGCCGTTGCAACACTGATCATAACAAATTTTCATCTTCATCTAATACAACTGTGGTGGCAATTTTTCCAAAACTTTGTTTATGGCGACGTAGTTTATGCTCAAACTTGAGAGGTATTGGCCCTGAAAAACTGTATCGAGCCACCTTAAGTTGACATTTGGCTATTAAAGAACAGAAAGTGCGCAGAAACTTTAGGCACCTCTCTTCGCTCAGCATGCCTCGACCCAGTCGTGCTCATTCAGAGGCACTGCACCCCTGAGTCAGTGGAAGTGCTCTTTTTGAAATAGTAACTATGTTCTTACTAACCTGTTGTTCACTAGGTATGATCCAGCCATGGGAGCTTAAAGCTTTTAGCACAGAATCTGGACAAATGACTTCCTCACCTTCCATACAACCATTATTCAAAGCTGGAACATGAAAAAGAAAACTAAAACAAATTAGATAGTTCTCTCAAATGTAGTAACTGGTTAGTGCTTGGTTTGGTCTTAATCTCACGCCCAGATCTCACTCAGACTTGTGCTTGGCTAAGATCTTAAGTAAACTTGGAACTTAATTCACCACAAAATGGAAACCCACAAAGTGATAAACTCAACAGGCTGACCAGCTAAAACAGTGTTCACTGCACATGACAGTGGTTGCACTGAAAGAAACAAATGACTGTACAGCTTTATATTGAATGAGGATCAAGGAGTTTCAGTGGGATAAAATAATAATGGTTGATAAACAGCCACATACCTTTCATTATTTTCTTTAGTTCCATAGCTAAAGATGTCAGAGAATTTCCATCTTCATCAGAAATATCTTGTAACCATGCTGCAAAGGAAGGCAAGAATGCGAGGCCCTAAAGAAGGGAAAAAAATAGCAAAGCATCTTTTAAGTAAATCAGGTCTTTTTATATGGTGTGAAAAATATCACAAAGTATTATTGCTGGTTTGTGGGAGAAAAGACTCATAATGTACAGTGTGTGGCAAACTATCCAAAACTTCTCTTGCAAAGATCTTGGAAAGAGGACTTTCTGCCTTAAAATTCACAACAACATAGAAATGTTGTAAGCTGCCCTCCACAATGTTTCAAAAGGAATAGCCTTAAATTGCAAAACTGCACTCAAATTTTCTGTTTACATTTTTAACATTACATAAATATGGTACATACAAGTACAAACCTGTAAAATGGAGTTCATGAAACAAGTGTTACCAAGATTCACCAGGCCAGGAGGGTGATCTGATGATAAGAAAAACAACAATAACATTGAACAAATTTCATCTGAACTGATTATGTATTAACACTTTTTAAAGTGCAAGCTAGTGGGGCATTAATTTGACCATCTAGATTACCAACATACTGGAGAATTTGACCAAATTTATTCAAAAACATACCAGCAGTAGCCATTGGCTAGGAAATGCGGGCGAAGATGTGAATTGGAATTTAATGGAACATTATTTACATGAACACATTCACCAACAAAAATTAATATATGTGTTTTTCCAAAAAAAATATCCATACTCTCTCATATAGCAATACACGAGTCTTTGTTCTTCCACTGTCAAACTCAGAAAACCATGAATACATGAAATATTTCTGGAACATCTATTGTTTTGTGACAATTCACAACAAAGATCAGAACATACAAAACCAAAAACTGATTACTGTTGTTATTTGCGGATTAGTTCATCTCTTGCCTGATTGACTTTTTCCTTGCAATACGATGACATTGCAGAAATATTTCTGGTCTTCGTGTAGCCTAGCCCCTAAAAAATCTCAGCTAGGTCAAAACTGGACTCTACCATGACCTGCGAGAGGGGCTTGTCGAGAACACCCTCTCACCCACTGTTTCCGAGACTTTGCACGGAAAATGATGCAAGAGAGAACACCTTGGGATTAGGCTGGTGTTTACGGTTTTCTGAGTTTCAAAATAAGACTTAAAGTAAAATTAAATTAACTAATAATTAGATATATATCATAAATATTTGGTGATTATATATGACTGTGATATATTTCTGTATTTTTTTGAGTTCTGTGCACATGTAAAAACTGCTACACTGCTGCACCCGTCTTGCATGATGACAATTGTGGATAATTTGCAATATATGATCATTGACGTCTGAATAATTGATCTCATCAATGATGCTATACATGTATTACAATCTAAGCCTCTTCTAAATTTGGTCAGCCCCGGCTGGTTATGAAGAATTAGCCAGGGGATAAAAATCAGTCAAAAACGGAGAAATATTTTCAATGAATAATAATATATAATGGCCTTCATTTTCAAAAAGTCTACAAAACCGCATGCAAAGGTGAGGCTGAAGAGATGATGATGAGAGGTGTTTTCAAATGAAACTGTAAGCCTGTTGTCTCTCATCAAAGTTGAGGCAGCATCACTCAGAGGGGCAACGCAGGACTATCAAACAATCTTACTCTTACCTCTTTTGACTCCCTTCTTTTTCTTTCCATCAGGAGTTAAAAATACATAAAAACTTGCCCCAATCGCTGCTGCTGCAGCAAACACTGTCAAACTGCGACCATCCATGTTGTCTCCGGGCTCTGTCACGTCTCACTGATCTTACATAGAGGACTTTCTGAACTTTGAAGAGACAGGACTGGAATCTAACAAAGATGGCGGATGAAAGTGACAAAGAAAAGGAAGGAAAATCATCTGAAAAACCTTTCGTTCCTCGAAGTGCGACGGAAATACAGAAGATGAAGCTCGAAAAGCTTATGAAGGACCCTGTAAGCTATAACACTATCATCCAAATCATGACCTGGAGAAAAGTTTTTATGAATAAAGAATTTTCTAGCTAGGGAGGACAATTTCACTTGTTTTTATGATGTCAATTGACAGGACAAACCAGTGTCAATTCCTGAACTTCCGAAGCAGTGGAAACCATCAGAAGCCCCTGAATTCGTTCGATTTGTGATGGGTGAGTTTTTGCCGTTATCATCAGTATCGTCGAAGTTATGTATTATACTTAAAGCTTGCATGTATTGAATTAAATAGGTATGTACATGATGAGTTGACTGTGTCTACATCTCTCTCCACTTCATCTGTGCCACTCTCTCTTCTTCGTGAAGTGAGGAACTGTTGACCTGTAAGAAATACTATGGAGCTATTTTAGAAAAAGTTTGTGAAACAAACAATAGTCTGTGAAGGTTACCCTCTTCTGTGACTTAATTGTGGTTGCAAGAGGGGAATCTTGCTGAGGCATTGTTGGTTTACAAAGCGGCAGGGGTATTTTGCAGAATGCTGAATGCCGAATGACTCTGAGTTTAGTGATTGGGGTTAGGAAACTGAGTGAATCAGGTTCCACTTAGGGTCATTTAACTGGGAAAACAGACCTGAAACGTAATTCACTCAGTTTCCTCACCCTAATCACTAAACTTTAGAGTCATTCAGTGTTTTGCAGTTCCCCAAACACCAAATGCAGAAATTATGCCAAATGACTCTGAAGTTTAGTGATTAGGGTTAACGTTACGAACTGAATGAATCGGGTTTTATTTAGGGTCATTATACTGGGAAAACTGACCTGAAACTTGATTCACTCAGTTTCCTAACTTGTATCACCAAACTTCTGAGCCAGTCGGTGTTCTGCATTCAGCGTTCTGCAAAACCCCTGACATTTACAAAGAAATGTACAAAAAAAAAGCGAGATGCAAGTGCAAAGTAGTTGTTTTGCTAATCAAAACCTATCACTTTTTTTCCCCATTCTTGTTTTCACTGTTGCTTAGCTTAAGCTCCCTAATCTGAAATGTCAATCGTCTCCTCCCCCAAACCCATGAGCACCTATCTTGGGTTGGGGGTGGAGAGGTGGGGGAGAGACATTTCAGACATATGACTGTATTGATTACTTATTCCAAGTAATCCTGAGAAAAAAGCTGCATTTGGCGACGCCACCAGTGAATTCCCTGTGAAATGATGTCCAAGCAACGAGTGTGGAAATTCCATACTGATGATGTGTCACTACCCAGATCTGAGTAGCGCTTCTGATTGGTCCTGTCGCAAGAGAAATCTGCTTCAACCAATTAAGAGCACTACCCAGATCTGGGTAGATCTGTGAGCATCATCACTATGGACTTTCTGCAGTCGATGCCCAGACATTATTTCACAGGGAAACCAGTGGTGATTGTCTGAAATGTCACATGTCTCCACCTTAATTTTGCCAGGATCCAGTGCTGGTGCAGGCAGTGGAGAATTCCATGTTTACCGTGCTACAAGAAGAAGAGAATACAACAGAGTGGCCTACATTGAAAAAATAGCAGAACAAGTATGATCATGGAATCTATCACCCATTTAAAATAGAATGCTATTTTTTTTGTAATTCTTTCCGACTTGCTCATTGTTTCATTGTACAGGGCCTTAGTATAGCTTACCTTTAATACATTTTTCTTGACAATATTTCTAACCATTAAGTGGCCACCCCAGGTGTACCAGCAAAATTCATGATCTTAAGCAGAAACATCACTTTATTTTGAAACATACACATGTCAGGAGTGGCATATACTGGGCCATATTCTTCACCCTCTTGGCTGCTTAACAGAGGTGACAACAAAAGAAGAACTCTTTTCAGGATGGCCACAGCCACTTTACAGAGACCCGGGGGGGATGCTTGGGTTAATTTTTGCTGGGTATGTGCAGCTGGCCTCTCAGAGCCCCTATCCCGTTATAGTCTATTCTGTGGCCAATAAATTATAGACTCCATCTTAGTCACTTTTGGGCAAATATGTCATTTTCACGATCCCAACTTAGTGAGGTTTAATTTGCAATTTATTCTTTTATACATTATTAGTTTGGGACTGTGATTGCTGGCTGATTTATGTAGGGTGGCCACTTAATAGGTGGTTGCTTAACAGAGTTTTGACTGTTATAATAAACATTGTTTTTTATCCTCAGTCACTCTTTACACAACAAAAACACAGTCATCTTATTTGTTGTTCACTTAGCATGAACTTGATGAAAGCTATCATAAGAAGCTTGAACAAAATAAAACTCAAGCAGAAGAAAAAACAGCAAAGAAAAGAGCTAAAAGGTATTTTATTGTCCAAGTAATCTCAATTTAGGGGAGGGGCAGGTGAAGTCAGGAACCCAACCTAAATGTACTCATTGGCCTGGTAGCCTGAGAAAACAGACAACATTTTGCAATGCCACCAACAGTTTCCCTGCAAAATGACATGTGAGAAATGAGTGCAGAAATTCCATACTAAAGTGACACAGCACAACCAATCAGAAGCAGTACCCAGATCTGGGTAGTAATGGGTCATTATCATCAGCACGGAATTTCTGCACTCGTTTCTCAGACATCATTTTGCGGGAAAACCGTTGGTGGAATCGTGACATGTCTTCTGTTTTTTGAGGCTATCAGCCTGGATGATTTCATATTTATTAACTTCAGTGCTCTTAAACAAAATAATTATTACAGCAGTTGTAAAAAGCTTGATGGACCTCCCATCCACCATAAAGTTTTCTTGAAACTGCCCCTGTCTTCCACCTTAACTAGACCCCATATGGAGTCGACAACAATGCTTTTCTGCCCAAGCATGGGAGGTCTATCACCAGTAATCAAATCAATAAAGCCATCTTAAGGGGGTATGCATGTCCCTTGTTTGAATTTTAAACCCTTCATTTCAAGTATCGAAAAGGAGGCGTTGTTCCTGTTGGTATGAAATATATTTACTATTGAATTTTGAACTTTGTTTCCTGTGTGTTATTTTTTTTTTACTATGTGTTATTTGTCACTACTTCATCTGTCTTATGTTGTTATACTAAGGCCATGTTACTTATCAGAATTTTACCCTTAACCTTTTAAGCCCCAAGATCCACATACAAATTCTCCAGACTGATCTCCACCCATTTATTTTAAGAATAGTTGAATGGTTTTTGGTAGTCAATTTATTAATTCTCATAACCTTTACTCTCATGATCTGCTGATGTTTTTAGGAAAAATTGATGTTGGTCACTCTTCGGACCTAAAGGGTTAACAGGGCCTCATAAACAGTAGCCTGCGAGCAAGCTCTCTTATTTGAGCGAGTGAAGCAAGCCTTGCGAGAATGCTTCGCAGCTCCCTTGTGCATTCTTGCAAGACTCGCTTCGCTCGCCCAAATAGGAGAGCTTTTTCCCAGGCTACATAAACAGATCTTCAAGGGGTACCCGAGTTCCATCACTCAAGCCCTGCCTTTGGCTCTTTCCTTGTTAATGAAATGTGGATGTGCAACCATAATGTTTTAAATTATGTTCTTTTTCCCAGACAAAGGAAAAAACAGAAAAAGCTGAGTGCTAAAAAGAAGAAAGAGGAAAGGAAAGATGACGGTGAGTTGTTATTTCTACTTATTTTAACAGAAGATGAAAAGAGTTTCTACTGTAGCTGGTTGGGATCAGCTGCATGAGTAAATCTTTATGTTGAGAGTAACTGCTTACTTCTCATATTCAGCCCAGTTAACCACTTCACTTATATGTCTGGCATTATGTTTTGAGCAAACCTACAGTGTTAACTTACAGCTTCTTTTGTTTTAATCTCAAGATATCGATAAAAAACAAGAAAACAGTGAAAGTGAAGATGATGAGGGGGAGAATGAGGATGAGGAAGAGCCACACTTCATAGTTGGAGGACAGTAGCCAACAATCAAAAATAATTTATTTGACATTTCCTTGTCATTTAGCTCTCTATTTAGGGACATAAATGTACACCTGCAGAGACAACTCAAAGATAGTGCATCGCTCCTGCACAAGGTCATGGTCAAACCACGAAGAAGACATCAAGCTAGGCAGTTATCATTTCATATTCAAGATTAATGTGCTGTGCACAATTCTAGAAGCTTGTTATGGCCTAGAACTCAAGATTTTCATGCATTATGACTTTCCTTCCCCTCAATGAACATTTTATGAATAATAATTGTTTTACACAGTTGTTTTATCTTTGGACTGACTTAGATAGATTGTACTGCCGTCTTTAAAAGCATATTTCAATCTGCAGCTGTACCTAGGTCTTAACTAACTGGGCTTTTTTCTTTTTTGCTGCTCCTGTTGTTTTTGTTCTCTTAAACACATTGGGTCGGTTATTTAAACAAAGTCTAACTTAGTCCGCGGTTTAAGAAATCATGGCACCTCCACATCTCTTTCTTAGTGGGTTAATTTAAGAAAACAAGTGCTTTTCAAGTCTACACTATATGCTTTATTGAAATTGTTCAAGATAAATGGTGTTTAGATAAAAGCATTGGGCAAACTGAAAATGGCTTGAAAATTGATGGGGTTAGGACTTATGGGTTATGATTTCTATGCTGTATCCTTACAAAATTTGAAGGGATCTCAGTGCTCAGAACCTGTGAAATTCAGGCTGCCTAGCATGTGATTTTAGAAGATTTTTCTCTCGTAATGGACAAAGAAGTGCACTGGCTGCCTGTAAGAGGAATTCGAAACTCTCATTCTCTTTACACCCAGGCAGTGCCTTTATGATGGAAATAATGGATAAGAAGACTCTAACCTTGAAGAGCTTTCTACATTGGTCAAATTCTGGAGTACAAGAAAATTCATTATTGCTAGAACTTTCACTTTCTTCTAGCAGGATTTAGGAGCCAAACTCAATCTAAATATGCATTATACATAGAATAGTGGCTAGTAGTGCACAGATTGTGCCTAAGCAAGCACGTTCTACAGTAAATGCCGATTATCCTGACTTGTAACAACCAGATAATGTACCACAAACAATGATACTGATCTGGAGAAAAAGAAAATAAACAATGATTTTTTTTTACAAAGTTTCCAACAATAATGCTGTCTGCTCTGCAGCCAAATCGTGATGAGTCATTTCCATGAATCAATTCCATGGTCTAGTTTTATCAGTACTGTTATAAACTATAGCTTTCAACCAATGAGCAAACAAGAAATCACTCACAGTTATTGTAAAATTGTTGAATAATTCTTTTTGATTTAATATAACCTCAAATACTAATATTTACCAGTTAACCAGCAAAATGAAATCTGCCCCTAAAAAACACACAAACAGTAATGAAGTTACGAAAAATGCTGTTGCTACAAGTTTACTGAAGTTTGACAAATCCTTGCAAATCTTCCAGAAATTTTATATAGTGTTGCTGTTCTAGAGACGTGCTGTAGTCAAGAAGCCACTGGCAAAAGTCATTGTTCACTCCTCTCTCAGCCAACATATTCAAAAGCATCACATACAAGTTCTGTCAAAATAAAAGGATGTAAGTCATAGTTTCTTGTTGTGGATGTTACAGGTCAAAATTATATTCAGGTTAAAATTTGTTACTCTAGGTGATTCTCAGTCTCCCTTGTCTCTTAGCCCTAATTATTCATGAATTAGTGCTAGGAGGAAAATGGAGAATCAACCCAGGTAAAAAAAATTTACCCTGAATTAACTTTTAACCTGTAACATGGATACCATAACTTGGAGATGAGAGAGAAAGGAGATTAAACGATGTCTAATAGTGCTTTGCACTAATGATGTCACAAATTTCTGGGCCCTGCTGTTACTCAGACATTGAACCTGACCAGCATAAGAGTTTTGTAAGGGAAAATCACGATCGCTAAAAATTTTTGTCGTCTTTGAAGGTTTTTAATGTCAAAGGAAACAAAGTCTAGCTTGGTTTCGACAACATATATCCTGAAAATAATCAAAGCAAAGCTGTACAGATGAGTGATAATTTATTTCTTATGTGAGCTTATGAGGTGTCATTAAGTTATGTTACAGCATTTTACTAAGAAATGTGTGGAGAGCAGGGCTTCAAAGCTGTTCATAAAACGGTGCATTGGGTTAAAATTATAGGCAAAGGTTGCTTAATTTTTCTTTTTGAATGATTATGTTACGCTACTTAGTATTTACAGAATGTAAAGTACTGTGGTATCTACCTGGCCACACAACAACAGAACAAACTCACACAATTTCTAGTTTGCGCCAATGTTAGTGTGCTTTTAAGCTTAGAAATTCTGCCACAGGCTTGCGAGAAGCACATACAGACTCAAATTTCGGTTTTGGAGTATTACACAGCCAGAAATAATGTTGTGTCATGTTTTAGTAGGGATCCGATTTCAGTAGCCTTCTTTGATCGAGTTGCTTTATTTTCTGATTTTAACCATTTATTTGAGTGATTTGGACCAGGTTTTGCTCCCTATAGCAGTAGTACCTTTTATATTATTATTCTGAAGAATAAAGCTCAAGAAACATTGTAAAAACTGCTCCCTGCGAATTTTATGAACAATTTTCATGTCCGAAACTCATACAAAGCCTTTGAGCAGAATGCAAAGTTTGTCTGACTCATGCAGGGGGGTCTTAGGTGACAAAACCTATTTTTAGTAATAGTGTAAAGAGCTATTTTGGTACAAAATGAAAGCCCTGTGGTATTACATGTTGTCACAGGCTCGAATTCTGCCCTCTCGCAAGTCTAGTCTTTGATCTTCCCTGAAGATCTCTTAAAGGGGATAAAGTGCTGGCTCATTTTCCCAACCAGGGGCTAGTAATAGAGCCTATAAAGAGTTTCAACCTTCATTAAAAACACACCTTCTCTCGGTACTGTGCATTGTCACCTAAAGAAGATTCAATGACAGGTCTGTTTGGATACTTGACATTCACAAGCATGTACTTACACTATCCATGTTTTCTGTCTCAGCACAGTAGATAGTTTTCTCTTTATCTCTGTTAGGTGAGTCCATAACTGATACATTTATTATATGAACCATTTCTGGTGCAGCTCTTTCACCTTCAACTTCACTGTCAGATAAATAATCTTCCCCTAGGTCAGAGCTGAACTCACAGTAGAACTTAAGAGTATGGCCCTAAAACATTATGGAAAAGCAAAATAATATTTGAAGACACAGTGAAAAGACCAGCATGTTATGGCATAATTAAGGTTACTAGATCAAGATTACATCAAAGAAAGGATGACATAACATAAAAATGCTAAGCTTCTAGCCTGTGAAAACAACTGTTTCTCCCCACTCTTCACCGCTGAGGTCATTTCGTGAGGAATAATGTCTGTGACTCAGTGACAGAAATTCTATACTGACGATGTAAAATCTGTCCAGAATCCAGTCAGAAGTGCTGTTTGGTCGACGGAGTAGTTACACTGTTTCACCTGTTGTTTACGAATGACAGACAAAAGACAAAAGGCCATGAATGTCAAATGCGCGACGAATCTCTTAGAAAACAGTCAAAACTAGTGGAATATATTCTTCTCTAGAAGAAGCATTTGAATTTTGCTGGAGCTCGTTTGAAGATGAACACAACACTTTACTAAAATCGACCAGGAGAAATGTAAAATTCAACAAATGTGCATGTGGAACCCCATGACTACCAGATATATTATGTAAACATTGATTTACGTCATCAATATGGAATTTCTGACGCTGAGTCGTAGATGTTCCTCAACGCGAAACGTCCCCAGCGGTGAAAAGCGAGGAGAAACAGCTGTTTTCCCAGGCAACTAAGCTTCCTGTACTTTCCTAAAAGCTTATACAGGTAAATAAATAAAAAATACATTTATTGAATAACATGTGGCAAAGGCAGAGATTGTAATTTCATTTAGCAGACTTACATGTAATTATTAAACAGAGACTTTAAAAATTACAATACAACCAAACAGATGTCTACTACTTACAGTTTTCTTTGTGATTTCCACAGTAAATGATGGATACGACACAATCTGATAATAAACAAAAAAGAGGAGGATTAATTAATAAACCGGTGTAGACAAAACGTGGACCCTCCCTTCTGGACCCCCCTTTTGGACCCCTTTTTGGATCCCCTTTTGGCCCCCTTTCTGGACCCCATCCAGTCACCTTTCGAGCTTCATGGTAAAATGTGCAACACGGAGTGATGGTAAGGGACTTTATTATTTGTTTGCTTGCGTTTTTTAGTATATTTATTATCTATTTATTTTTTTATTTTTATTTTAAAAAAAAGAGGGGTCCAGAAAGGGATCCAGAGGGGGGTCCAAAAAGGGGTCCAAAAGGGGGGTCCAGAAGGGAGGGTCCATGTTTTGTTTACACCCTTAATAAACTGCTATTGTGATAATCGATCACAGGTGACATTCTCTATCAACAAAGCAAACCTTTCCTTCGATTAAGAAAATACGTACTTGTCTATGTACATTCAAGCTTTTGAAACAAGTTTATCAAGTGACTACTGACTTCTTTCTGATTTGCTGGCTAGATAAATTTACCCATAGTCTGTTAAAAGTCCTCTATTTTTTCTAAGGCTGTTAAGATTGAACTTACAGTAGGACCCAGGGAACTCGAACTCTGAGGCGAAACGAAAAACAGTTCGAGATAGCGGGGATTCAAGTTATCAGGGTCAACTGAATCTTCATTTTTGCTATTTCAATATTGATAGTTTACTGATATTTCAGCACTTCAGTATACAGCAGAGTGCAAATAAACTTATCTCATCAGAAATTGTAACAGGATTATGCATTTTTATAATAATACAGGGAAATGACTGTTAAATGCGTGATCTGATTGTTGTACTTATTAAAAACTAATTGCTATAGTGTTGGTTTTAGAGGTTTTACCGATTGCATGACAAGAAAAGCTAATAGAATGGCATTTGTGGTAAGTTGCAAGAACCAGAATATGGGTTATTCAGGTAAATTGTAATCAAGGGAAACAAAATTTAGTTCAAGTTAGCGGGGAATTCGAGTTATCCAAGTATGAGTTTTCGGAGTAAAAGCGACTGAAAAGTAGCGTCAAATCCAAGGGAAATGAGACTTAGTTCGAGTTAGCGGGGTTTTCGAGTTACTGGGGTTCTATTTCAGGTCTACCTAGGAGGGGACAGATTGGGAGGAGATGAAGAAAACATTTTTCTAGCCACTCCCTCCCCAAAGGCTATAAAACCCTGACACCCACCCCTCAATACATGAAACCAAGACACAACAAGCACTTGACCTCAACAATCTTTATAAGAAAAAATAGGGGACTTTAAACAGTCTAATTTTTCTTTTTGATTTGTGTGTGTGAATTGTATTGCTTGGGTTGAAAATCATTTGTCAGTAATCTAATACAATAATATTTAACCTTTCCTAAGAAAGCTTCCTCATCGTCACTACCAGCATCAACATCTGCACCTCCTTCATCTTGGTTTATGTTCTCATTCAGATCAAATGACAAAACAATCCTAGTATGTAGACAAATCAAATTGGCATAGACATGCATCAGCCCCTACAGACTGTTTGTGTTAGCACTAAAATAAGGGGAAAAGGTGCTTCACATCAGCAACTTTGAAGGTGGTTTAATGATTTGCCTAGTAAAAACATATTCTGGAAAAAAACATTCCTTGTGAGAGGTTGGCACATTTTGGTCTTCAGGGAAAAATTATTCTTAATGGTAATTCATTAGCACGGTTGTCACAAAGGGCTGGGATTCCTGTGTCCTATGAGCATAATTCCTGGTTAGTTTCATAAGGAACAAAAGGAAAATAGACCCTTGAGAAATTCCTAGCTGTTTAATTCTCTGCCTACAGATATACAGTCTGTACCTAACAACTCAAATCTTAGCAACAGCTCTGTTCAGGACAATGAATTTTTGTCTACTTCAAGACTAACCAGATAGAAATAGTTACAGTCAATGACAATACAGGAAAAAATATCTTTTTTTTGAGTTTATAGCTCCATAGACATTCCTACTTCAAAAATCACACATGAGAAACATCTTGAAAATATTACTGAGGTAACTGTCTTAGTTACTTCTTTACTGGATATGGGCATTTGTGATAACCTTGAACAACACTAGTTGAGACAACATACTGACTACCGAGACAATATTGAATGTGGGTGGGTGGGGGGAGGGGCAACTTTTCTGGTTGGATGACACTGTAGTATTCTGCATAGTTCACGAGATAAATGGAAATGTCTCAAGTTTTGTCTGAGTAGAAGTATCTGATGAAACATAACATATCTAGAGGATGAAATATTCTTTGAATTAATGTATAAATGGAAATCATATACAGTGGAACTTGATGAATACAGACACAACTGTACGTGCCACAGGCTCTAGGGGCACATTTTTTTTAGGAAAAGTTGTTTAATATCTTATCTGTAACTTTAACAAGCTCAACCTAAAGAACCTCATGATCATTTATCATTCGCAGACTAAAACTACTTTTCAAGTATAGTCGACTCCTGATAACTTGAACCTTCTATGGAAATCAAAAAAACTTCAAGTTATCAGGAGTTTGAGTTATCGGGAATTTGAAGCAAATTACGGAAAATAAGGAAATAAGCAAATGGATGGGGAGGAAACTCAAGTATTAAGTAGCAAGTTAATTGGGCCCACCTTTCACCATTGTGTTCTCTTTCCATTGAAACTTGAGTGCCATCTACCTTTGTCTGTGAACATTAAAACAATGGGACATTTGTTTCAACATTGTACAGCTGTAGAGTGCAGTTCTGCTTTGAATCTTTAATGCTGTCTTACCTGAAATAATGTTGAAGGTGACACTTTCGATGCATTATCTCTTTCATGTTGTATTTCTTGTTTGAGGAAATTCATTAGTTCACTGTCAGCTGCAAAATTTGGAAAGATGGACAATGGTTTCAGTCCTTTTCAGAGGTAGATTTTTGGTAACTTGTCAAAAAGTCACTTCCCCTTTTCAAATTACAGTGGAACCTTGATATAACAAACCTCTATATAACAAAGTCCTCGGTATAATGAACGATTTTCTTTACTCCAGTAATAGCAAAATATATGAAAAGGAACCTCAAAATAACGAAATCTCATTATAGCGAACTAATTTCGCCAGTCCCTTGCCCCTTTGTTACATCAAGGTTCCACTGTACATTGCCCATTCCCCATAGTTGTGTCACTTGAACATTGTACCTTGACACGTGACCACAATGCCAAACAGCAGGTGTACAAGGCAGTCACTTTATAGCCATATTGGAGAAAAGCTTCAAACAATATTTTGAGTGGTCTTACACTGTAGTGCACAAAAAATGAATAAGTTAAAGTGATCTTTTAGAAATACTACAGGACTATCTGTATAGGATCAATGGAGCTGTATATATGAAATATTTTGTGCCTTTAATTCCAGTATATATTCAGGCCCTAGTCTATTACAGCAGTTACCACTAACATGCGCCCTCAGAAAGGTTTTTTTTTTCTCTGTTGAAACCAGTTTTCGTGGAGGTCAATCAACTGTCTCCATGGTTTTCTCACGCACTCTGACAGAGAGAGTTCATTCATCGCTGAATGAAGGGCGAAGGCTTACAAGAATAATTAAAAAATTTGCATGACGACAGGATTTTTAATCATTTCATTATGATGAAGGATTACATTGTTAAAACAACGAGGTCTCTGCGAGCTGAGTGAAATAGCCAAAACACTCTCTATAGTTTACGTAAAGGTTTTCAGGTTGTTTGTTTGTCTGTGGACGTCGAATTGCCAAGGAGTAGAAATTCAAAGAAATGAAAGATATCACACTGACAAGGGAAAAAAGTTTCCTCTGAATGGAGGCTGTTTTCGGAAATGAATTTTGTAAACTGCAGATCTACTTATCATTTTCATGTTATCAAATAGAAATCAGAACTAGCAAGAACTCAGACAAGTTGTGAGCGTATTGAGTAAGCCTTACAGTGTGTAAATAAGTCCATAATTTGAGTTTCCTCCGACAAACTCTTAACAAATTCATATCCCTCGTAATCTTGAGATGATAATTATGGTGTCAGATCCTGTAGCAAAATATCGCAAAAACCGTTTAAATGCTGACATTTTCCTTCGAGTGCTCGAGAAACAGGGAAAGAATCTTTTCTTGTCCAATGCGTGAAACCCGTGGTAACGTTTGATTGACGTCCACCAAATCGCAGGTTTGAGCTGAAGAAAAAACCCTTTGACAGCACGTGTTAGTGGTAACCACTGTAATTTTCTGTTAGTATATGCATCAACTACGATGGCAACTATTTCTCCACAAAACAAATTGTCACTTTTCATTTTATACAATCAATACAATACTTTATTAAGCAATGCAATACCATCATGCTGCAAGATAAATTGCCAATCAGGCATTGGATAACTAAGCCACAAGATGCCACAGGAAAAAGATCATGGTTTTCAGCTAGCTCATGTGTCCTGATCTCTCATAAGATTGGTCGAATCAATATGAAGAAAATATTTTGAGGCATTCATAGTTTTCTTAAATTGCCAGAAACCTTGGCAGCATTTCAGGAAGAATACTGTCGACGTCTCTGGATTCTCACAAGTAGTATGAACCCCTCACTATCTATCCAACCCACCCCCCCCCCCCCCCCCCCCCCCCCCCACCTACGCCTCCATTTTCTCCCATGTCAGCCTAGACAGCATCCGCCGGCTGTTCAGAGAACGGAATAATGCACCATGATTTCTCGGAAAATAAGAACAAAGACCACAAAAGTTGCTATAGAACCAACCTTGAGTGCATTTATGCACTTCACAAGCACAAACTTTGGTACAAGCACATGGAATGGCATATCTAAGATTCTGTGAAGCACCACGTGTTGTTGCTGCAAAGATAGACCTTGCTCGACAGGAACTTTGGAAGGTATTCGCCACGTTTTTACTGGATAACACTCTAGCAGTTCTTCTGGAAAATAATCTAACAAGTCCAGTGAAAGTCGACATGCTGTTTTTATGAATAAGATGAAACTTTTTTGAAAAACTCCGGGCGAAATGTTGAAGAAAGCTGAGGTAAAAGGCTTGGAAGCAAACCATGATTAGGTAGCCAGGCCTCATGTAGTGAGGGACCTCGGGCCTCGGGTTTCCTCGCGCCCCGGGCTTTTTTCTTTCCGCATTGGCAAGGAGACAAGCCCCCCGACTTCCGCCAATAAAGTGAAACTTTTTATTTTGGCATGCTCAAACAAGAAATAATTCATCCACTCAAAGGAACTCCGAAAACTGCGTGAAAACAATTAAAATAACTGGAAGTACATAAATAAATGTAGAGAAAACTCCGTGTAATTCCCAAATTTATATTTCATTCGGTTTGTGGAATCTTTTGACCACCGAATGCTCGATTTTCCCATAATTTTTTCTTTACCTTGTGAAAAAAAAGTTCCATAAATTAAAAAAATTCACTTTCCATATTCCTTACTTTTCTCAAAGTCCAGTCCAATATTTATTTGCGTAATTTGTGAATTCTTGCATAGCAATATTCATGCCGTTGACGTCACAGATTGTGAAAAAACCGCCGCCAGCGGAGTTTCTCTTAGGGCGCCATCTTTATATTGAACTCCGTAGTTTGTAGAATCTTGAACCATCGAGTCTACTATCCAATCTCTTGCGAAATATTTCTGAACATATTAGCCACATTAAACTTAGAAGAATCTTTATAGGTTATGGCTGATGCTGAAAAACTCAATGTTGACAGCATTATAGCTCGACTTTTGGAAGGTTAGTTTCGCTTCGGCTGTTGGGTTCGGTCAATCAGAAGTTATCTGAGGACAGTTTTAACGCCGTTTCTTGTCTTTCAGTGCGAGGTTCAAGACCAGGAAAGAACGTCCAACTCACAGAGGCAGAGATCCGAGGGCTATGTATAAAATCCAGAGAGATTTTTTTGAGCCAACCCATCCTTCTAGAACTCGAAGCTCCTCTCAAAATTTGCGGTGAGTACGCCTTCAAAATGCCGGTGTTCCCGTCGTGAGCTTTTATTCTGCGTATTTGCGTGCATTTCGAACAAAATTTTATCCTTTGTATTTGATTTGTTGTAGGAGACATCCATGGACAATACTATGATCTGCTACGGTTGTTTGAGTATGGCGGTTTTCCACCCGAGTCGAACTATCTCTTCCTTGGTGATTATGTGGACCGTGGAAAACAGTCGTTGGAAACAATATGCCTGCTGTTAGCTTATAAAATCAAGTACCCCGAGAACTTCTTTCTCCTTCGTGGAAATCACGAGTGTGCGAGTATTAATCGTATTTATGGATTTTACGACGAATGTAAGTAAACATTTTCGAATTCTCAACTATTTGAATCGCTGGAAATTCAATTGAATTGCTGATCGTTGCGTTCGCTTGCACGAGTTTCACGTTTAGAGCATTACGTTTTGTAGTTAAATTTTTCGGTACTTTTTTCTTACAGGTAAAAGAAGATACAACATAAAGTTGTGGAAAACGTTCACAGATTGCTTCAACTGTCTCCCTGTGGCCGCGATCTTGGACGAGAAAATATTTTGCTGTCATGGAGGTGAGTTCTATTAAAGGTTTGAAACTGGTTTTTGTCGATAGTAACTTCTTGTCTTTGTTTAACGAATACTCCAACTGGAGAACGCACGTGAAAGAGTAGAGAAGTAACTAGAAGCGACAGTGGTGTTTAGAAATTTTTGTTGATTTATTTCCAGGCTTATCTCCCGATTTACAATCCATGGAACAAATTCGGCGGATAATGCGACCAACTGATGTCCCCGATCAAGGTAACCCGATTTAAATGTCGCAAAAAACCCGGCATAAATACATTTTAGAGCTGGGTAGCTTACAGGAACGTGTTGCTGTAAACATTTCCGCTTGAATTCCAGTGACCTATATCGGTATGTAGGTTACGTACTTTGGACTGTATTGAAAATGCAGCAGACTTTGTTGGTTAATTGCCACAGTCAATATATTTATTTTATGTGTTTATCGCTTTAGTGATTGAAGAAGTGATGGAAAATTACACATGTTGAGTCTAAAGGTTACGAGTTCTTTAATCGTGTTCTGGTTTTGCTCGAAATTAACTAGATTTGCCATCATTGTTTTGGACGAATCTGAATTATTAATGATTAGTTGAAGACTTCTTGAATTGCTGTTTTTCATATTTAATATTTAAAAAAACGATTGGAAAATCATGTCATTTGGTCAATTCAATTTTTTTTGATTAACTCAAGCTACCGAGCGAAAAAATACCAACAATTTTTCAAGCATGACCAATAATACTTTGATGTGGCTTTAAATCTAGTGAAAATTTGCATGTTGTGATTTAATATTTTTATCATACTATTTTTTATACTAGTTTTTAGTTAAGTTGAATTATTGTGAGCTGCCATTTGATGGAAGTTAATTATAATGGGAATAGCTGCGTGAATTAACCTTAAATTGTCAAGAACACTTCTTTTTGGAGGAGATTGCATAATGGCAACTACCAGATAAAAGGGATTAGCTCCATTGGAAAATAAATGCGCCACTGCATTATCTAGGAATTATACGTTAAAAAACAAGTTTTATCCATAAGATTTGTATAAGTCTCTGCTGCAGCATATGGTTATTTTGTGCAGTAGTATATTACTGGTAACAGGAGATGAATAGTTTTATCAGATTTGCAGAAGCAAGGATGTGGGTTCAAAAACAAAGCAAAGCTTGGTTTTCTAAACCTGATTAAGTTTTATGGTTATCAGATTAAACACCATCTTAAGTATTTCTGAAATTAATGAACTGTCTTGATGATATTCACATCATGTAAGTGTTTTGGCAATTAGGGTGGCATTTCCAAACTTTTCTAGAGAAATGAGTTTCTTGTAATGTACATGATTTATTTATGAATTGAAAGATCCACAGAGGGTGTTTAAAGCTCTTTACAAAGGCCATTATTAAAGTAACTTATGTTACCATCTTCAGTTAAATCAAATTTTGCATCACAAAGACTGCGTCATAAATTTTTGTGGGACACCATCAATAAGAAATTATTGAAGTAATTTCATTAGTTTATAATTATAATTATAATGTAGCTTAGGCAGTGCTAATTTGTTTGACGTGGTTTCTTCCATTTCATGCAGAGTAATCTCATTTGATTTTGTCAATTAGGGTTACTGTGTGACTTGCTATGGTCTGACCCTGATAAAGAAGTTCAAGGATGGGGCGAGAATGACAGGGGAGTGTCATTCACATTTGGTCCAGATATTGTCTCCAAATTTCTAGCCAAGCATGACTTGGATCTTATCTGCAGAGCCCATCAGGTGAGGTTTATATCTGGGCCCAGTTGTTCAAAAGGTGTTGTTCACGGGATAAAAATCCATCCAGTGGATAACACAATTGGTTTCTCAAATACTTATCCAGTGGCTAGGGCCATCCAACATTTGAACAATCAGTGCCTGGCAAGCACTATCCTCCAGACATTCAACTAAATTTGTTATGGGGAGGGTATGCTTTTCTCTTGTCTGAATTTCAAAACCATACATTTCACTTGTTAGGGTCATTTATACAAGGAAAAATAAATTGCATGTTACAGAAGACTTTTTATAATGCAAAAATAACATCTTAAATAAGATGTGACTTAGCTTAGATGCACATTAGGGCCATTTATACGAGGAAAAATAAGACGCGTCTTAAATAAGACGCAAACTTTCCGTATAAACGGCACATTTCGTCTAAAATAAGACGCGGCTTAGCTAAGACGCGTCTTATTAGATAAGACATGCTCGTATAAATGGTACAGTTCGTGTCTTATTTAAGACGCGTCTTATTTTTCCTCGTATAAATGGCCCTATTATTTGCTGGTATAAATGATTTATTTGTAAGTCCTATTTAAGATACATCCCCCTTTTCCTGTATAAATGGCTCTATTTCATAGTAAGCCAATAAAACATGTCTGCATAGTGACCAGTAAGTTAGCACTTGTTACCAATAAGTGAGTCGGGACTGTTGAGGTGAGAGTCTTGATCATTAAGCATGGAGTTAATCAAAAACACTGGTAACTTACTTTTTCATGTAAATGGTACTTTATGTCAGTGAAGTTAACTTTTCCATAGTTTACATATCTCTGTGCATGGCCAAGGACAACCATGAATATTATCCATTGCAGTGCATGTTCAAAGTACACAGACTGTATGATAGATAAAAACTATCAAACATTGGGTGACTCGTATATTTCAATATGTGCTAAGCCCATTGGGTTTTGTTGAACAAATTTCTCTTATTGTCTTATGTTGGTATAACAAGTAAGCTTAATAATTATTGTTTTAAACAACAGGTTGTAGAAGATGGTTATGAGTTCTTTGCCAAGCGGCAGTTAGTGACACTATTTTCAGCACCTAATTACTGTGGAGAATTTGATAATGCAGGTGCCATGATGAGCGTCGATGAAACACTTATGTGTTCCTTTCAGGTGAATATTTTTTTGTTGTTTAGCTTTAGAATCTTGCATTATGGTAAAAACTAATGTACTTTGAATGATTACTGTCAGTTATGTCTATAAAAGAATAAAAAATTGTCAAACTAGAAAATGATTGTATTTTGTGCATTATGAATTCTGCTGGACAAGGAACTTGCTCTACTACTATTTTCCCCTTTTCCCTTTTTCATCCTTACCGCAGGGATCGAAAAAAGTCCTGTCCAGTAGTTTGGGACAATTTGATTTCAATACTTAAAGCCCACTCGCTTAATGGGCAAAGGGCAAGATTCTGGGAAAGTTATCCTTCAACCTAAACAGTACGTAAGGACATGTTAGAAGAATTCAAGTTTCTTCAAGCCCTTCCTGCCAATGAACTATTCTTACTCACCTTAAAAAAGTCCAGCAATTTTTACTGTCATGATAGAAATCAGTCTTAACTTTAAACTGAAGTCTGTCTAATCATTGTTGCAATCATCACTGCCATAGCTGTCAACACTGATCAGTTTTCCTCTTTTCATATAGTAAGTTCTTTTTTCAAGGATCATTGCAATGGCAGTTATCATACAGAAACCAAACTTTATTTAGGTTATTTTGTAACCCAGTGCCATTTTTCACATAGTGTTTTGTTAATGTCCACAGATTCTAAAGCCTGCCGACAAGAAAAAGTTTCCATACGGAGGTTTGAACTCTGGTCGTCCAGTAACACCACCAAGAGGACAACAAGGAAAAGGGAAAAAGAAATGATATTTGTATGATACTATCTTTTGCAGAGACTGTAAAATATTATTGCCATACAGTTTAGTTTATTTTGTAGAGTAGCTGTAAAGAAAGTTGATGAACTTCTCTTTTCATAGTTTACAGAAAAAAAGCATCCATGTAATTTTACCTGTTTTGAGTGCAGCGTGATGTCATTTATGTGTTTTTGTTGTATTTAATCTTCTCTCATTAATTTTATCTGTTTTGTAAAATACTGTACTACCTCATTCTATAATATTTTTGCAAGTCTGACCAGTGGTGTTAAAGCATCGTGGAAGAAAGCTGTGAAATATAGGCTATATTTTTTGCAAAATTGAAAGCATTGATATTTTATTTTATCCAAAACTAAATTGCAAAAGTAAAGCTGCAAGATGCAGGTCCATCAATTGAAAAAGTATTTTAAACCACCGGTATGCTAGAAAAATATTGAGAATGAGGGAGTTTTGTTGTAGACATTATGATTATCATTATTACACTGTATCATCATCATTATTATTATTGCTTTGCCAGCTTTTAAAGCATTTAAGGGGAGGGTCAAGCACGTACATTGCAAAGATGATATGGCACTTTGTTAGCTTCCTGTTGGGTTTATTTTACTTTGAACCCTGTAAGCCCCAAGATCCACAAACAAATTCTCCAAACTGATCTCTATACATTTCCTTACAGAATTAGTTGGGAGAAATTGATAAAAGATCAGAGATTTTTCTCTTTGTGATCATTTGATTAATTCTCATAGATGTTGCACTTGACAATCTATGGATATTGTTAGGAGAAAATTAATGTTGGTTACTATTGGGACTTAAAGGGTTAAGGGACCCCAATAAAAGTGACATTTTCGTGGTATTAACCCTTTAAGTCCCAATATCCAGAAACAAATTCTCCCAACTGATCTCTATATATTTCCTTAAAGAATGTGTTCAGAGAATTTGATGAAAGATCAAAGCAGTTTCTTTTTGATCATTTTTATAATTCTCATAACCTAATCTCTTGACAATGTATAGGTATCATTAGGAGAAAATTGATGTCAGTCACCATTGGGACTTAAAGGATTAATGAAGCAGTACAGTTGAACTTCTTGTGGTCACTTCTGTGATAAAGACACATTTATTATGGGCCATTCTTTGTCCCACAGATCTATTTTTCACACTTAATAAAATGCAAACCTCACTTATAAACAGGGGGGTTATTTCTTGAAACTACTGGGCCTGAAAAGCAAATATTTCTATCAAGAGTTTTCATCCAAGTTTTGTATGTTAAAGTTTTCAGAAGCCAAGTTATAGCAGTACTCTACAGGTTTAAGTTGACTAATGTGCCAGGCAGGTTTTTAGGGTAAAATTCAATTCTGCTTGTGTACATACTTCTTGTAGATTTGATTTTAAAATGTTTTCATTTAGGCCTGAAAAGCTTTCAGGAGAAAGAAGTTTTCAACTGTATTGGTTTCTGTTTAACCACTTGTATATTTTGTGTCCATGTGATGATTTGTGCTAAAAGGGATCATTGTCACTCTTCCAAAATCCTAGCTCCCCCACCACTACTTTTGGGGTTAAAGAAAAACACCTGTAGTTAACCGTAGAAATGTAAATTTTACAGTCATTAAGAAAGATGCAAGCAAAAGCTTTAACTGCAGGCACTTACACAATAAATTCGTCTTGTCTGCATTTAAGGAGGCAGTGGTGGTATTTGACAAGGATATGTGAGTGCGAGAATGAATAATATTCCTTCAGGAAGTAGTGTGAAATTGCATCACTGTTAGTCCAGCATTTTGTACCATGTACTTCTTCTTTTTCCAAACCTTCTCTGCACTGCTTTCTCTTTTACATCTACTTTCGAATTAATGTTATTTTACAAATGTTTTATGCAGTTTTGTTTGTACTTGGAAATACCTGCATTGCCTTCTAGCCAATGACATAAACATTATCTAAACAGAGATGTAAAATATTTAAATTTTACTGTCTTGAAAGGTTTATCTCTTACTATCAAACAGTTTTGCAGTTGCACTATGCCACCTTTGGCTGAAAATTTTATCACCTACAAAAATTGAACCACGTCATCATTGTAATATAATGGCAATTTTTACTGTCTTTTGTAACAAAGTACAAGATAGTTTTGTGTATCATGGGGAAGTATTTGATTAATTTGGTCTCTTTTTTATTTTATGTAGCTTCTTAGAACACCATAGTATCGTGTGATGTAATAAGTGAGTTTTACTAGCCTTAAGCATTTGAGCTTTCAATTGTTGCTTAGGGCATTCAATTATCTCTTCATTCATATCTCACAGCGAACTTCCAACAGGATAATGTAGCCCTGATGAATCAATAATTTTTGATTGTAAAAAAAGATGAACCCAAGCTTCCATTTGGCAATGTAACGTAGTTCTTTCTGAATTCTCTTAACAGTGGGATCTAGAATTGTGTGGATCATAACAGTGCATTTCTGCTGATATTATTGTAGCTTTTGTCACATCAGGGTTATATGTACCACCCCCAATTTAAAGCCTGCAAACACTTATGTCCGGTTATTTCTTTTTCAATAGCGGGAAAGACATCTGTGTTTGCAGGAGCGGTCAGCTAACTCTTTTACTTAAAGCTCAATTTCCCATGGAAATAATTTCCAACATCTTTTTTTGTTAGCATAATTCTTTTATTGAAACAGGATATTTAAATGAAGACATTACATGTAAATGTAAAGCTTGATTTCGTCATCCTTCATTTCCTTAAGAAATCGTTTAATTGCCTGTCAATTTCATCTTGTACATACTGAAGAAATAAAATTTGTATAGATCGCACTTGTTTGGATTTTCGGTTAATATTTAAAGAGGGTCGTACAGGGGTATTCCCGTGATGCGGGATTGGCTGATTTTATTTTCCGTGAAACGTGAATTTAATAAATTATTCTTCGTGATCCGGGATCTGAAGGTTTTGCGTGACCCGTGAAGAACTTGAATTATTAACCGATATTCGTGATTTCACCACTCTATTTGGCGTGATTTTGAGATGCGAGTGCTCCGGAAGACTTATTACCGGGGCCCAGCCGAAGGCTGGCACCGGTCTTAAAATGCAGACCCAGGGGGGGGTGATGAACTCGTCAATCGCTCCTATAGGGATCGCGCGGCGGATGATCTTGGCCATCGTGACGTCACGAGAAATTTATCCCGGGAACTTTAAATGGATTCAGCGAGCGAAATTGTTTCGTGGTTTCAAGAGGTAAAAGTCGAGACGTTGCGATGAAACGACCGAAGGTATGTGTTTATCTATTAATGCTATATAGGAAAATTGCAATATATTCTAAGAAAGAGCATTTCCATCGTAAAAAATCAAGAACTTCCCGAGATCGACTAAATGGTACAACTCATACCGGGGCGTCTTTAGAGACGCATAACTAAAGAGCTCAGCAGAATTTAGTCTCGAGAAAAACAAATGACGTTAATATGGTATAGGTCTCTCAATTAGTGATAGAAGTGAGTCATCTAATAAGTTAGCAAAAATGATCAGTGGGATAAAAGTCGCAAACCTCAGGGATGTTTACAAAAATTGCGAAAGTGGCGTGGACAGGTCACGAAACATAGCGTCATGATGCTCATACTAGACTATCAAATTGTGTAAACAATTTATTACAACTAAACAAATGTAAGAAGCAAGTGTTTTTTTTTTTTATACAATATGGGCTATAATCTCCAAGAGTTTTGAAAGGATTTCCTGTTTGAGTCAAACGTATCAAAATGTTAATAAAGCGTATTGAATCTAATCGTCGCGCGAAAACCAAGGATATTATTATAGCTTATTATATTGCAACTGTTCACTATAAATTACGATCATTTTGTCAAAACATTTATTGCTCAAGATGGAGATAAGTTCACATTGCCTTTCTCTTTGCTTCTTCGCCCCACAAACAAAGGAGAACATGGTTTTTATCCTGTAAATAGTCAAACAGAATCTATCACTAGGGTAAAGTGCCGTGAGCTAAAGTTTTTTATCAACATCAACATTTTTAGGGCTTTATGCAGAGAATCTAGGAGGAGGAGCCGTAGAAAGGATGGGTATGTAGCTTTTCCTTAATCGCTTTACAGAGTTAATAGAAAAAAAAAACTAGAAAAAGCCAACAAAACGGACACTAGTAAGCGTTTCAATGGTGTAATATTGGAAATGTGTTTCCTCGGGCGTCCGCATCTTGAAAATGAGGGAGGGAAAAAATATCTAAGGATATAAAAAAATTGCAGGATTTTCATGCGATGAATATCGTCACCCTTCTCACACTTTTACAATATAAAAAGAGACTTCTTTATGTTACATTTTTTCGGTTTTCCTTTTTGTGTAGTTCAATAAAGACACCAAAGTTCAAGAATGACCATATAGTTCAATAACTACACGAGTTCAGAAAATGACATGAGTATCAATGTATGTTTATTAGGTAATGTCAAGGCAGGGGATCTACTGGGAGTGGGAGTGCAGGGGCATCAGTTTAATTTTCAATCATTGATGCTTTTTAACTTACTTGGACTCCATGCTATTGTCAGTTACATCAAGTGACACTGTCCAGTTGCAACAATCTTCGGGGCCTGCTCGTACAGTTTTATCACCCAGCTGATGTAGCTTTGTGGTAATTTCTTGGTAGGCGCAAATTAGTAAAGGCAATCATTCCATGACTATAGGTGTTCCATTATAATAGCTCTAAAGCCCATCTTTAAAATTTGCTGTTGTACTGCCTCTGCTAATATATTTCACATAGCCTTGCCATTGCTATAGTATGATTACAGTTAGGTTGAAAGGTATTCATTTAGCTATTGGTTTAAGATTAGAAACCAGTCTTTGGGATTATCTTGATAGGTTGCTTGAAGTAACAAAAATTTATAATTCAAGGGAGACATATTTTTTTACCGTTGCTTGGGGGGGGGGGGTGGTGGTGTTTGTGGTTTAACTCACCTATATTAATGTGAAGTTTAGGGAGTAGGTGAGGAAAACCATTATAATATCTGATTTAAGAGATGCTTAACAAATAATTAGAGATCTTAAGTGATAATATTGCCTTTATTGATTTATTTTGTTTTGACTTTTGTATATATAATAATCTCTTTTTATCTGACTGTTTTTATAATTAGGTGCTTCCTTCGTTTGAGATACTCTGTAGATGATGAGAAAAAACATTCAGTGTATGATGGAGGAGGTGCTGCTTACTGGATGTCTGTAAAGACCTAGTATAATAGATTCCACGAAGAGAGTAGTGCGGTGTGGGAAGTGGAGGATGTTAGATGGAGTGGATTCCATGGAGCAAGAAGAGACCATACAGGATACGAGAAATTAGAATAACCAGTTTCCTTTTATTTTTTCTATACTGAACAAATGTGTTTTCTTTCTTGCATAACAGGTCTGACTTAGACTTGTTTACATTTAAAAACTTTGCACATTGACTTTGATTAAAAGAAATGGTTTGTTATCAATAAAATTTTCTTACACTGGTGTTTTTCTTTTACTTCTTCTTTAACTTTTTGGTCTCTCCTAGAATTTGGTTAGCAAAGCAGTCTAGCTGCCCTGCAAAAATTTAGTTGCAGTTGGGCAGCTACCCACTTGGCCTCTATTACTGTGTTTTAATTTCTTTTGCTTTTTGTCTTAACCTTTCTTCTTTTCCTTTCAACTCTTTCTCTTTTCTTTCAATTTCCTTTCTCCTCTCCTCAATCTCAGTGGCTGCCAGTCAGCTCCTTACTTCTATTTCTTCTTCCAGGGATAGCTGTAAAAATGAGTAACCGACCTATAATAATCTGTCTATTGTTGTTAACTTATCTTACCCCCATCTCTACGATAATAAAATATGATGAGGTCATCCTTTAAAACAAAAAGCATCCTATCTGTTTGTTGAAGCCTTGTTTCATCAGGTACGGGGAGGGGAGGTGAGGTAGGGTAAACGCAAATAAAAATAGCCATAGGGGATTGTTATATTCTTAGACTTTCACTCAACTAAACAGGAACTGCCATTGGTTGATTCTTGGTCACGTGGCCTTGACTAAAATCAAATGTATCCCGATCGTGATACATTAAACAATGTATCCCGCTCGGGATACATTGCAGCACGTGATCAAAGCATGGAGGAAAGTGGCGTGACAGAAGGCGGGAAAAACACCGCCAGGTCCTGCCAGTTTTCTTTTTCGTGAATGAACACAACAACACAAAAACGAAGCCTCAAGCTAAAAAGCAACGATTTTTAAAGTTATCCCAGAAATTCCCAGAAGAAAAACAGCAGCTAGTGGAGGAAAAAGATGCAGATAATATGAGGAAAGTACTTTTGTTTGTAAATCATTCATTCAGTGGTTTTGACTTTTGAGAATTAAATTTGTGTTGTTATAAGTACCGAGTCGACTGTTTTGGTTCGCTCCGGTTATTCTTTTGTTGCTGTTGAAGTGAAAGTCTAGAAATATAACAAAACGCTTAATGTCAGGTCCCTCGGGAAACCAGTTAGTTTTGTTTTCCCTCGAGTCCTGATGTTTCCCTCGACTTCGTCTCGGGAAACATCAGGACTCTTGGGAAAACAAAACTAACTGTTTCCCTCGGGATCTGACATTAAGTGTATAATGGCGCAGGTTTTGGAGAAAAGGCCTGTTTCCATTCGTGCTGACGTCATTATGGTACCGTTTGGCTGAGCCCTATCTGCATTTTGTTATTTTAAGATGCCTTTTGCTTTCCCAGAAAACCATGAGATTGGGAGTCTTGCCCTATCAGCACTTTGCTAGTGTCACCAGGGGACTTCTGTAAATTATATAAATGAGTTACAGTACTTTCTCATTTCATTTTTGTTTGTATAAAGCTTGTTTTACTCATTTGATATCTTAAAATTTGAGGTACAATTTGCTCCGCACAAATAAAGATATTAATGTAAATGTATATCCAAGGCTGCTGCCTAAGAAAAATTTTAGGGAGCCCTTCGGGCTCCTAAAGTTTAAAGTTAGGAGCCCGAGCCACATTGTTAGGAGCCCAGTTTGAAATCCATGTATTGTTTTTCCAAGATCATTACATAGGTTATAGAGGTTCTTGCACACTTTAATAAGAATTCGCCGGGCCTAATAAATAACACGTAAACAAGAATTAACCGAATTATTTACTTTCATTTATTAATTTATTCAATTAACTTTAGCGGGAAAAGCAGAACCTTTGCCGATTTTAGCGGGAAAGGGCGCTAAGCACGTGCAGCAAGGCAGAAATACAACCAACACAAAGTTGATCATTACTTTAATTTCTTTATTCAAGGTAAAGACATCACATTACAAATATGAAATATCATACTGCGTTCTCTGGCGTGTTGTTTTTTAAAGTCTCTTGAAAATGCTGATACGTTGCAAACTGGTACATGAAATCGAACATCAAGCACGTCCAGTCGATAGCACGCAAGATAGCTTCCCATTCTCGCCACAAAAAAGTTATCAAATCGACGAAAACCCAAGCAAACGATGAACTGCACGAATGTCAACATAGGCAACAAACAGCCCATAATTTTGCTATTCCATATTTGGAAGTCAAATCTCAGACCCAGTCTTCAACTGCCATCCGGACTCGGAAACGATGGCTTCGTTCGTTTCGACAAAGCTTCACAGTTGAACACGTTAGGTTTACATAATTTACGGTTTATTTGTGGAAATTTTATACTGCCTAATCGCATCATCGCTAACCATATCAACAGTTCCACTGTTTAAAGTCCTACTCCAGCTAAAGGAATATAATGTACAAGGAGGTTAAGTCTAATGCCGTGTGTTAAGTCAGGCGCCCGCGCGGGCTCCTTGTACCGAAATTTGGTCGCCCATGCTCTTACCTTGGGCGCCTCTGGCGACCGGGCGCCCGTTAGGCAGCAGCCTTGAATATCATCATATCTCTGGGAGTATTTCAAATGTTTCTGCCTTTTATTTGAATGGTACTTAGCTCCTTATACAGACCTGCCAACCCCTCATAAAGGAAAATCTGGAGACTCATGGAAAAAAATCGGGAGATTCTACAAAAAGTATAGTGAGATTCTATTTTTTCCCGATCAAAATTAAACAACCCCTTTTCCATTAGGGGAATAAACTGTTTATTTTAATATAACCTTGCTTTAGTGTGGTCCCTTATGTAACAAATTAGATGCCGCTTTTTCTTTGATGACTTTAAGAGGCCAGAAAATAGGTTATCACTGTGACGAAACATACAGCAGAGTCATTTCTTTGGTCTAAGACAACTTCATCCAGGCACAAGAATTTCCCCACAAAATTTATGTTTTTATTCAACAAGGTAATATTTCAATTTAGAATATTTCCCAGAAAACCATGTTATTGGGAGTCTTGTGGTGAGACCGTGAGAAAAGTTAAAAAATCGTGAGACTTAGAGCAGAATTGTGAGAGTTGGCAGGTCTGCCTCATATGACATTTCCTATTGAAACCTGTACGTAGTAGGAAGAAACTTTGTATTAAGTGGGCACTACAGCATTCTCTGAGATGTCCGCTTAAATTATACAAGTTTCACTGTACATGTTTGACTCCATTCGCACTAACTATTGATGTGGAATGATATGAAATTGCTTCATGCATAACAGATGTACATGTTTGGAGCTGTATGTAAATCTTATTAATTTTTTTTTGCTATTTATGAAAACATAATGTAAGCTTATAGGTATTACAGAGAAATATCCTTTGCTTCAACAAGATGGTACAACCTTCAAGTGTTAAAAAAATATATATTTCTGGTGTAATTATTATAGATACATAGTGTTGAGGCCTTGAGGGAAGTCTTTGGTTTCCTTTTTCTTAAAACCGAAAAATAATTGACTTACATTGTGCCGGGGTAACCGAGTCGAGGTCATCTGTTTATATCAATATTAAGCGCACTCGAATGGACTGATCATTTTTACTGCTAATTTCTCCCATTAAACATCAAGGACAATGTTTTCCACTATTGCTGACCTACCCTTCTGCCAAGTTTGGAATTTCCACACCAAACCGATTTTCTAAAACATGCGATGTTAATATGCGATCATGCAAATTTCTGCGACAAATATTCCACTTGAAAAAATTGGCTTAAACTGTTTACGAGGTAATTATCAACAGAATATAATACAATTAACTCTCCTTCTCGGAAAGCTGAAAGAGCTGTTGCAACTATACTTTCCCTCTAACAGAAACTACTTTAAAGTTTACTTATCCCGAAAAGACAGCTTGAATAGGTGGTACTATTGGCATTATTGGAGATAACAGCAAAGTAATGAATACAATTGCATCAGTTCTGGGACTACGCTGGCACACTCGAATGGACTGATCATTTTTTCTGCTAGTTTATCTCAATTAACTTCAGATACAATGCTTTCCAATAGAAGTAACCCATCCTCATGCCAAGTTTCGATGTTCAACACCTCACCGATTTCGAGAAAATGCGATATTACTGTGCGAACATGCAAACTTTTACGGCACATTATTCCACTCGAGGAAATTGACCGAAACTGTTTACAGCTCTCATACGCGTTATTTTTCGGATTAATACACATTTCACTCACCTTGTCGGAAAGAGATGTTGGAACTGCACTATCCTACCGTGACAAAAACCATTTTGGAGCGTCAATATCCAGGAAAACCAACTTTAAAAGTAGCATTTGGAAATGACAACGGCGCCATTTTCGAAAACTCCTCGAAGTTGCGCGCTTCTCTCTTCGTGACGTCACGATGGCCAAGATCGTCAGGACAAACAAACTACCAAGTTCACCACCCCCCCCTGTGCAGACCGTCCGTTTTTTCAACGTTACATTGTTAGGGATATATCGCTGACTGAGATATATCGCTGGCTCATTGAAATCTTATCCGCCATTTTGAAAAGAAGAGCCATGGAGGACAGTCAAGAGAAAGATTATAGCTTTTTTCGGGAACGACACGTTCCCCCAACCCAACTAGTTTATGAGCGAAAATTTAAGAGTGAATATTTGGAGAGACAAATTTACGAGCGATCACTTCTGAGACTGAACCTTCCATCGTGAAACTTATCGAGAAATTGAGTGAACCTTCCATCGTGAAATTTATCGAGAATCAAAGCGAACACTTATCAAAATTTGTCTTCAAAAAGATTTCAATGATTGACATACCGAAGACTTCAAAGCTCCATCGCTATGTTAATAAGGTGAGAAAACTTTATCATGCACGATATAAATGTAATAACAAACGCGATCCAAAGATAATTAACTTAAATAAAATGGCTATACCCAAGAAAACTTATTTGTTGTCTTTCTTTAACAGGCATTATCACAGGATAATGAAACTAAAAATAATGTAAAGCACGTCGATCTTTATCATTGTTTTCTTGCAATTGTGTGAGTCATATGACCAATTATGTGAATTTCAAACTAAGTAAAGATGTTGAGAAGAATCCAGGACCTACTCAATACAACACTGATCATCATGAAGTAATAATTAGACCTTCTATGCAAAATCACAGCTCAACATTGGTTGAGATCTCACTAGAGACTTTACCATGGTAAAAAGGGCTTTACTATGGTAAGTCTCGCAACGTCTTCTTTACCGTAGTAAACCTGACAGGTCCACTTAAAAAGGCATTTGAAACTTTCCAGGCGTTTTTTCTCGCGTGATCGGTAACGTGAGAGTGAAAAGTAAAACAAATGATGACCTGCTATGAGAGCTGACTAAATTGAAATTACTGAACTGTAACTTCCTGAGCGTGACCCTCACAAGTGTACAAAGATGCTTCAATGTGAGAGAGTATTGTTTTCTGTTGTGAGCATTTTGCTTTTAATTCTGCTGCTCAGACGAGCAAGAAGAATGCGCTCCCTTATTACCTACCTTGGTTTCGAATACGAAGTTAGTGAAGATGTTTTAGTGACAGGTTTATTGATTACTCATCGAAGACGTATTCTTAGAGAAAGAGCGGCATTGCGAAGGCAAGCGTGGGTTTAACCTCGACCCCAGGAATGGTTTGAAGAAATGTACAGAAACAGAAACCTTCAAGCACTGTGGAAAAAGCAATCACCGATGTTCTAAAGCTATTCTGTTATGTGACCCTTTTTGAAACTACTTTCCTCAAAAATCATGACAAACTGTCAACAAAACAAACAAAGTTTAGATAGACTAGAGATATACCCACCTATTTTTTTTGGTAACCAGATGGTTATCGGTGATGGGTCATCTTTGTTCTTTCCGCGGTAGTCATGGAAATTAACCAGGGTAGAGTTTACCATTGTAAACTGAAAAATGCCGGTCACACTTACGGCGCCGTTTACTATGGTAAACTTGAGTTTACTATAGTAAACTTTCTCTAGTGTGACCTCAACCAATGCAGTTGAACTCTCCTATTTCCTCTGAGAATTTGATGCAGTCAAGATTAGGTGCACTTTGTTTACAATCAATAGATGTTGGCGGTGCAGGTGATTGTTTCTTTAGATCTGTATCACATCAATTATATGGCAAAAGCAACCATCACATGCATATACGTACTGCTGGGGTTCAATTTATGAGAGACAATCCTGAGAGATTTATTGAGAGCAATACCGAAAATTCATGGATAAGATATCTGAATAATATGTGTATTCAAGGTACATGGGCTGATGCACTTATCATTCAAGCAGTTGCAGATATACTACTGTTTACCCAGTTCAGGAAAGAAATACTTCCTTTACAATAATTACTATAGGCCATATTGATGAATGCCACTATGTATCAACCACTGCCTTACAATCAAGTGCCTCCATTTCAATGTGCAATGAATTAACAAATGATACTCAGTCATCAATAAATAAGCATTTTATTATGTCTGTATATAACACTGGATGACATTTTTTACAGTGCAAGACAACAATCCATGACCACAAAGATCTATTTCAAAAATGTCTTATGTCTGTTATCATTTCAAATTCACAGTGTTTTCGCAAAAAATAGATAAATGTGATTAATAAATCTCAATGATAAACCTGATGATAACGTACTTGAGAAAATGTGAAATTGTGATAATTCTGTAACAAACTTCTTTGCAAACTTTGTCATTACCATTCAACCCAAAACTGTCAGTGATTTTTCCTTTTCACTCAAACTTAAAAACAAATGAAAACCTTATACAGATCACACTTATTGACATCACAGTGTTACTAAAAACACTACTATAACACAGACCGTTAGCTGTAATAACACTGAACAAACTTACAACAACATCCTCCTTTCTCATGCATTTTGTTGCTTTTCTTCTGCATGAGTTAATTCAGACTAAGTATTAGCCTCCACAGAGGAGGGGGGAGGGGTGCGAGAGGTAAACTATATCTATGCAATCCCGTATCCCACTGGGCCCCGGTAAGTTCCACGTAGTGGTTCTAGTTTTAAGACTGAAAACATCAAATGTGACAAGTAAGAGACTTCGCTTTAATTAAAGTAATCCATTGTGCCAATTCCCGTGCTTTACATGCCTATCATGGATCAGATGTCTATTCCTATGCCTATGGTCTCCTATGTCACTTGGAGGTCAAAGGATAGTGATCCAAAACATCGAAACATCCGAGACATGGAGGGGACGAGTACGTATAGTACGATGAGGGTCGAATGTATTGTATTTTACGTTGACCCAAAGTCTGTCGGCTCGCTTAATTTTCTTGGAAAGGAACAGAACATCAGACTATCCTAAAGATAAAGTCTCATTCAGCCCTAACACTGTCGAAGAGGAGACTGTTACTTCTGCTATGACCGTTACGACTGTTACGCCTTCTACATCGCACGAGGTCATTGAAGATGTTCAAGTAATAGAGGAAGCCGAGGTAGAAGAGGAGGAAGAGTATGACACTGACTCAGACGTTGAATATCCTATTGCTTACAATTACGAGGTAGATTCTTTAGACGATTTGTTGTTTCTTCGGGCAGTTACAAAGCGAAGTGGACGAATGGTCAGAGTCGTCCATCGAGGGTGATTTAGGTATGCGATTTCCGATAAGCAGCCTTTACTTAGCCTTTAACGATTTTGCTTTCTTCAAACACTCTTTATACCGTAAGAGAAGGTTATTAAAACGAGTACCTTACTTGTTTATTTTCGTGATTCGGGAAAATGAAATTTTGATAGCCGTGATCCGTGATTCGCTGTGTTTTCTGTTCGTGAACCGTGCGAGAGACCCCCCCTGTACGACCCTCTTTAAAGTTGATACTAATTGTTGGAGATAAAGTTCCAGATACCGATACCAAATTGTTTGTTTGTTTACCCGGTTTGTTCCATGCAACTTGTCTGAAAATCTTCATTTTGACTTCTGCCACTGTCTTTGGCCTTTGAAAAGAGCTCCCAACTGTGATATCACTATTCCCCACACCAGACACTAGAAGGGGAATGGGTACAAGTTTTCGGTGCAACGATTTCTGGAATCGTTTGGGTGGACATGCGTTACTTTTTAATACGGTTAATGGTTGCCTTGGATAACATCAACCAATCATAACGAACGCTTGTCCACCAAACGATCCCGGGAATCGTTGCACCGAAAGCTTGTATCCATTCCCCATATAGTTCAGGAGAGGGGAATTAGTCTACCTGATGATTCAAACAGGCAGAAAAAGGTAAATGATTACCACTAATATGCTTTGAGAACTGTGAAGTATTCTTTACTACTGTCCCTTACAGCTGTTACAAGTTAGCAACTCCTGTTTCACCAAAGTGTAGACAAGTTCCGGTCAGTCCAGACGGCTCGGGAAAAGATCATCTACGATGGTGTTAGATACGTGAACGTCTAGGGGCGTAGCCAGGACTTCTCCAGGGTAGCCTGAGTATCAGGCCTTCCAAAGGGGCTAGGGGAGAGGAGATTTTAGATGGGCTCTCTCCCTTTTTCGCTTCCATCTTTCCCCTTTTCTCCCAGAAACGCCTGATACTCAGGCTATCTCCAGGGGTACGCACAGTTTTCCAAATCCACCCCAGCACGTGCATGGGCTAATTTAATTTGGGTTTCTGAACAGTATGGTAAGGTAATTATCTGTCTTGGTCATAGGACCACGTTCTGCATGCAGCGGATAAGACCCCCGTTTGTGTACGTGTGGCAAAGTCGGCGCAAGACAATTATTATAGCTTTCTTCTGAAAAACAGTTTGACAGCAGTCAAAGCATGGATGCACAGGCGTTTGAACTTTTTCTTGTGCTCATTTCCCTTCTGTTTAATATTTCTTTGCTGTTATTTTTCGTATTTTGTCTGTTCTGACCATTTTTAAGGTGCTTCGCCCTGCGTCGTTGTACAATCCGCTAGTAACTGACCACGCCCAGTGAGTGTTGCAACCATCCTATGTCTCGAGAGTGGCCGTCATATAACGTTTTCACGGCATTGAGAAGCCATGATAACGACTGACAAAAGAAAACGAAATGCAGGATATAAGTATGAACAGATCGAAGGAATCTCAAGAGACTTATGCGTTTAATTAGTCTTGCTGCTTTTGCAACATCCAGTTTAACTGTAAGTTTTTATTTCCTTTAAAATGTGGCTTCTTTTTAATGGCAACAAATCAAGCTATTTTCGTCTTTCAAGCATTACTAGCATCCAGGGCTCAGTTGTTCGAAGGTCGATTAGCGCTTAACCCGGGGTTAATTTTAACCCTGGTTTCTTTTTCTTGTGCCCAAAAGCATTTTCTCGGAGAATTTTATCTGTTATTTTTAGAGCTTCCAATCATCAACTTGTAGACAAAAAGAATTAAAACTGAAATGCTTTTTAAACTTTCAAATCTGAATTTAAATATCGCACTAACCCTGGGTTATCTTAATCCAGCTTTGAACAACTTGGTCCAGTATCTTCTCTCTCTCTCTTTTTTTTTTTTTTGCAATTTTCTTTTAATTTTCAGTCCAAAGTATCTGTTAGACATATCAGACTCTCTTCAAAGCATCTCTTTAGATAAACAAGAGTCTCTTCAAAGTACATAGTAAAGTTAAGGGGTAAAGTTGAGGAAGCTTAAATGACTTTTATTCGTTACGTAAACGGCAACAAATCTCTATCTTATTTAAATATAATAAAGCCGAAGTAGAAAACCATCGAAAACAGAACATCCCAAAGCTCGAGTCCTTCCGAAATCTACAACAAGTTGCTTAATTAATATGTTGTGGTTGCTTATTTAGCTTATTAATATTTATATATCATTACTAATTTGTAAACAAATGACTAGTAGAATTGTGATAGCACATTTTGGCTTGTTCTTGACCTTGACCTTTATGCCATATAAGGCTCTGGCTTAGGCACTCTGAACCGTATTTTATACTGTATGCGCTTTGTAAGAACTATGATTGATTGATTAAAGTTGATAAGCTGGTTCGCAAATTTCCAGCTTTTATTTGACAATTTGCATCTCATGAAAAAACTAATAACAGTCAGTTTTACGAGCTGATGAGACGATAATCTTATGGTATGCTTCTGTTATGATATGAAATAAATGCCCAAAAACAAATTTCAAGGTAACTACAGAAGAACCAGTATTTCCAGTGACTTAAGGTTTAGGTTCTTGTATGTAAAAAGCTATGACTGGCACACTTCTTAAGCAAAATTGCAATCAGAATGAAAACATATAACTTCCTTTTTTTACAAACCAATTGTACATGTCATCTTGCTATTCTTCTTTACCCAACGGTTAAAAATTCAACTTCAGTGGCGGATCCAGACCTTCAGATAAGGAGGCGAAGAGGGGGGGGGGGGGGGGGAGTGTCATCCAGACCCCTTGAGATAAGGGGGAAGCCTGGTCTCAAAACACCGCGAGACAACTCGCGAGGTCGCGCGCCTCCTTTCACGTGCGCCTCTCGCGTGACTCACTGGCTTGTAACTCCCCCAAATGGAGAGCTTGCTCGTAGGCCACCTTTTTCACTGCAACTGCAGCATTTTCATACTACAGTAACCTTGCCGTAAGGGGACCTTAGATCCCCGTAACTTATAGCAACGTGTCCATCGTCTGTCACTGTCATTCCCCGTACCCAGTGAATTTTCTCCCCTCTTAGGTAAATTTCCCGCACGAACTTGCCATTTTTTGCGTAGATTTGTACGCGAAGGATGTCTTTGCTACGATCTTTTTGAACGACGACGACGTATTCGCTCTCTCTGTGGAACGCAATCTTAGATTCCTCGCTTGGGCCTGGCCCACAAATTGAAAACCCGAAAATTTGGTCTCCCTGTTCACTAAAAACGAGTACGGAGCTCATTTCAAGGATCATGACACGATGTACTGTCGCAATTTGTAATAATCATCGCACTTTGTAATACCTGTCGCAATTTGTAATAAATCCATCGCACTTTGTAATACCTGTCGTAATTTGTAATAAACCGTGTCGCACTTTGTAATAAAAAAGCTGTCGCAATTTGTAATAACGGTCCATCGCACTTTGTAATAAACTAAGCTGTCGCAATTTGTAATAATTCCATCGCACTTTGTAATACTTTTGTGAGAGTGATGCAACTTGAGAGTGATTCAACATTAATATAATGCCAAAATATGTATGGTACTTTATAAATAAGAATGATGACGTCTGCTAGCACGTAACATCTCCGTAACATTTTCTTTGGTCAAACTTGCATGTCTTCCGCTATAAATTTTTCTGCCTTGATTAATCACGAGACCAACTAGAATCGCTTTTATGAAAGACATGAAACTTCTTATGACATATCACCAAAAAAGATATGACTCATGTTTAAATTTCAAATATTTAAATAACAAAAGCAACATCTAAAAACAGAAATCCATGAATTACCTGGCATTCGTCTACGAAATCCATGTTTGTTTGCCACGTGACACGTGAAGTCTTCGGGAAGGCGGGGATAATCCCATATATGGATGGGCTGGATAGGTAAGTACCGCCTGATAGGGTATGGTTTTTGAGGATCTCGAGCCTTTAATAGGGTTTTTTTTTTTTACCTTGTTGGCCTTATGTCTTTGGTTTGATCCTTAGAAAGAGTAATTCAAGTAGTAATGGATGGTTTATTCCATCCTTTCCATTTTGTGGGAAAAAAAGCAATTCTGAAAACGCTCGGAAGAATTGCAAGGTCTTACGAGTTGTATATACGTAGGGACATAGAATTTTTTACTGTCCCCACGGTATTTGCTTTAGAGGACTCCATATAAAAAACATTGTTTAAAGATAGAATGAGTACTCCTTTTGTTCCGATATGGGACCAAATCAAGTGAGAATAATGGACCAAATGGCCAGCCTGCTCAGTGTAAGACCAACTAAGTTTTATAAAAACAGATACATACGAAGGTATTGGCCAGCGACTAATTGGATTTTGTGTTTATGTTTCTGTTGTGGTTCGACGGTTTGCCACTGCTGAGGTTTTTTTGTTTATTTGCAGTAAACATTTTGAATCTTGAGGCCTCGTTTGATTAAGTTGGCCAAAATATGGAAGCCACTACTACTTCTTTAAGATTGCGTGTTAGACAAGGACGGTGCACCACGTGCTGTGTCGACCTGTTATAAGATCTAGCAGGAAAGCTTGAGCTTCCTGGTGTCCTTATTCGAATGACGTAGGATGGATGTTACGATTTGTGGAAATTAAATGCTTTTTAATAATGGCTCGTTTGTGTCCAGTGTGTCTAGATCCTGTACTCTGACAATGCTCTGTCCAGAGGCACATCTTCGTATTGACCATATAAGGAAATACACCGGCCGGGTAACCATTGAATGCAAACAATCTACAGTAGTATAATAGCAAGGTTTAAGAATACAGCATTTCGTAAGTCAGATAACTAATCAACATTAATTTAAAAAAGTGTTTAGGACTGTGAATAAAGTCAAATGGTTTGAATGAACGGAGATGTTATGCACCTATCAATGTTAAGCCCCAGGGTGGGGGGGGCGGGCTACCCACGGGAAATTGACTAAGAGTGCCCCCCCCTGGGTAGGGATTTTGACATTTAAGCGTTGCTCAGGGTCGGGAATTTGACATGGCCGCCATCTTGGAAGACCGAGAGAAACTGGATATGAGTGACCTGCCATCTTGGTAATACCCAGAAGTCACCAGAGGTAAATGAACTCTGCTTTTCTTCAAAGTATCAAGAAAACATGAGCGAAAGAAAGGTAAGGAAATCTGTTTTGTTTTTCGATATACATATGAACCATCACTTCTTTCATTGTATGACTGAATGTTTATAAATAGAAGAGTCTTTGTTCCTTCTGTTTCTCTTGGATTACTTTTTGTGTACGTTTGCATATTCATGAATGTTCTTTGTGATGCTTGATTGCATTCAAAAGCTGATTATTACGCATGTTTTCTTCGCTCTGTTTTAGATCCTTGTTTAGTACGGTGAGCGGTGAAAAGTTCTCGTCGTTGATGGCATATTTCCATCAACTGTTAAAAAGGAATTTGAAATCGACAGTGCAGAGACATTAGTCTTTAAGGAATATGATGATGAGTGGGGCGAGTATTAAGACATTAAACGTGGTGCATCAAAGGCAGCCAAGACGAGGAGGGAAAGAGGATTGAACAAAAAGGCAGAGAATGAAAATACAGAGGCTAGTTACTTTATTGTCAGTGCAGTTTTCGACTCGTTTTAGATTGGAAGTATATGTTTTTCAATTGTTACTAGTTTAAAAATCGTGGCTTGTGAGTAGTCACCATTTGTAATTGACAGGTCTGCCAAATCTGCAAGAATAAGGATCCTGATAATGCCCAAGAACAAGTCCTGTGGATACAGTGTGACACATGTAACATGTGGTACCATCAAGTTTGTGTTAGAGCCTCTTGGCCACCTTTATTATGCCCTGCAGAGGATGACATTTTCTGGCACTGCCTCTCTTGTGTTACGATGAACACTATGTGAGGTTGTAAAAGACATATCCTTTCCAACCTGTCAATTATTAAGTCCTGACTCTGTTAGAAAAAGTTACCCCAGAGGCGGGAAATTGACATTTAGTAGGTGCCTGGGGGTGGGGAATTTGCCTCTGGCTAACATTAAAATGTCAAATTCCCCTGGGTCTGCCCGCCCCCCCCACCCTGGGGCTTAACATTGATAGGTGCATTACGTGCTAGCAGACGTCATCATCTTTGTTTATGAGGTACCACGCATATTTTGGCATTATATTAATGTTAACGAAGTAAGTTGAATCACTCTCAAAAAATTATTACAAAGTGCGATGGAATTATTACAAATTGCGACAGCTTAGTTTATTACAAAGTGCGATGGACCGTTATTACAAATTGCGACAGCTTTTTTATTACAAAGTGCGACACGGTTTATTACAAATTACGACAGGTATTACAAAGTGCGATGGATTTATTACAAATTGCGACAGGTATTACAAAGTGCGATGATTATTACAAATTGCGACAGTACACACGAGCATCATTATCAGTCACGATGGCTGAAGCAGACTTGATTTTCTCTTCACCAAAACTACAAACAAACTGTCCATCAGTGCTGTACACATCGACCAAATAATTCACGCGATATCCTCCTCGAGTCTTCTCCCCTCGTATTCCATTAAGAAGAAACACTTTGCTGCTGTCACTAACTGCCAGATAAGAGGGCCGTCGATAAAACCCGGAACATGGAACATTCCGGAACATGCCGGAACATTCCGGAACATCCCGGAACATGAAATTTTTTTTAAAATTTTAAAAAGATAATAGCAAGAAATAAATAAGACAATAAATATACTTTATATATAACCAAAATAGACATAAACACATAAAATGAAAACGAAAAATAAAGAAAGAAAAGGAATCTAGTATCTTCTCCGAGTATAAGGAAACAATATTTTGTGGGAATCACGAGAGGATGAAGCTTTATCCTCTCTTGGTCGGAATTGATTTGCTGGGCGAGTGAGGGCAGTTCCATGCAAATGATAGTCATGATTGACGGTTCGCCTCTTTAAAATATAGTAGATTGGGGGTGCTTACCATTTGACGGAAAATTTCGGAAATTCCGGATGGAAAGTAAATGGTAAGATCACTTTTCGGAAATTCCAACCGAAAATTGAGGAGTACGTATTGAGGTAGTCCTTTCATTCCGGTTGGTACGAACCAAACGGAATGTTGCTTACCATTAACCAATTTCTCAGTTCCTTCTCAGTTCCAGACTCACGCGACACAAATTTACCCTTTTTTTGGATTCAAACCGTAACGGATATGGCATTTCTACGGTAAACTGGCAAATCGCTTACCATTATGCTTTCGACACCCCAACCGGATTTTTCTGTCAAATGGTAAGCACCCTGGGTCGCAAAGACGGGAATTTTTAAGCTTTCCTCACACAGAAAAAAATCTTTGGAAGTCGCTGGGACGATTTCCGAAATCCTGGTCATTACAAGACGAAAATCTCACGCATTTGGCTCTGAAAAAAGTTGGCAGGTACATGACTCTCATATAAATACTGTAAGTTTTAATATCGCTTAAATAAAAAAATGTAATCTATTTTGCCTTTTTCCTGAGAAACGAAAATACAAGGGATCGTACCTTTCGCAGGAAAATGAAGGGTACTCACCTCGATTTTTCCACTTCGTTTGGTCCCCGGTTTAAGATATGTAACACCAGTGATCTTCAAAAGCGAAGAAAAAGTCTTACAAAACATTTTAAGATAACAAAAGCAACATTTAACAAAGGAAACTGCACGAATTACCTGGCAGTCATCGTCCGAACTGCTGTCTGAATCCATGTTTGCTTTCCATGTTGTTATGAAGCAAGAGTGTAGCGTGATTGTGAGATGGCGTGATTTTATTATCCCTTTGATTTTGTTATTAATAGTTTCACTCGTCTGTCAGAGCGACAGAGAACTTGATGACAGATCGCATTAAAATCAAAAGCTTATAGATTCAAGAAAGTCACGATTTTGTGTAGTGTGTGAGCGAGCCGTTGTACTGTGGGGATCGAAGCTGTGAAATAAACCCTGTTTGCTTTAAAACTGTGATATCGTGAAGAACGGCCCTTCGGCATTCACGACACATGTGATCCTGAGTTGAGTTGGCGGGAAAGTATTGGAGCCTTCACTCATATGCTCTTTCTTTCTTTAGTTTTATTTTTTGGGCTCTTTAGTTATGTTTATATTTATTGTCTTATTTATTTCTTGCTATTATTTTTTTAAAATTTTAAAAATTTTTTCATGTTCCGGGATGTTCCGGAATGTTCCGGAATGTTCCGGAATGTTCCATGTTCCGGGTTTTATCGACGGCCAGATAAGAGTGCAGTTCATTGAAACCGCACCAGTTCCTTTTTACCAGAAGGTGAGAGGAGGTTCGCTGTAAGTGCGTTTCCTTATCGTAGACGGTTAAAGTTAGCTCCGTTGTGTATTCCATTTCGTTTGCCTCTCGTTTCAACAGATATGAAAGTGTGTATATGTTGCCATTTCGGTTAGTGACTACATCACAAATATGAGTTGGTGAAGGGGTGCGGAATTTTTTAAGAAACTTGCCGCCCTTGTCAAACACCTTTATTTCATTTGCTCTGTAGTCTGATACAATGAAATGGCCCTTTCTGTTTGTACATATACTATGCGGTCCTAGCAGTTTGTGATCTTCGTCACCTTCCTGTCCAAAGGACCATAGTGTCACAGAACATTCCTGCATGCCCAGATCTTGCAGTGGTTTCGTCACTCTGATATCTCTCAAAGGGCCGACCTTGTTATCTCCGTAAATTGGAAGAACACCGGGTAGCCGCTGAGTAACAGCCACAGAAGGCCAGATCCAAATGTGAGCGTCTTTTCCGACTGTTTGTGTGACATCATAAATGAGACGATTCACTTGATGAACAGTGGAGATGATTTCCAAACCGCCACTCATTCTCTGCCCAGCCTTGTGGTTGTCGCAGATTTCTTCACATTTTTCCTTCACGTAGGGAATACAATGGAACTCTTCCAAGCACAGCTTGCAGGGTGTTAATGCGGCCTCAAGGTTGTCTACTCGCTGCAGAATTGTTGCCGCAACGCGAACGAACCATTGCCTCAATGCGAACAGGCCAAACATGTTCACTGCTTAAAGCTTCCGTTGCTTTTGCACAAGCCATGTTGAATGCTTCTTTAGCATTTGAAAGCGCTCCTTTATTTGCGTCACCCAGGTCAGTTAGTTTCAGTCTCTCCATTCCCTCTGCTAGCGAGGTTGCAGAATTATTTTCTCCAGTTTTTACTGTGTAAAAAAGCTTGAACAAGTGGACAACCCCTTCTCTGAAGCAGTTCATACTCATCCAAAGATCTTGTCGTCTCATTTGCCACACCATTGTGTCGATCTCACGCACTATCATTTCAAGAAATTTTGGATCTGTTACATCGCCATCTTTAATTTGCTCGCTTGAAACTTTTCGGCCTGTGCTTTGGTTCAAGGGTAATCCAACAGTGGCCTTGATCAGGGCTGTGGTGATTGAAGTCATGACGGCTTCTTGAACTAAAGAGGTTTCTCACTATAAAAAGGCGTTTCCAAGGAACAGCAACAAAAAGTATGACCTGCACAGTAGACTAGGATAGGATAAAATAACAATACAGATCTTCAATGAAGCTTCACTGACATAACGTCTTCTGCTTGCACAAGTAAGGTGGAATAATCTAAAAGGACTTAGTTAGGCGGCTTTTATCACGCGATGTTTACCAACAGTTAAAGCAAAGCGGAAAGTATATATTCCACTGATCAATCGTAAACACAATAGCCGCTAACGAAGGAAGGGTAATTTGTGAGTGATGTTATTTTATAAGCATTAACGTCGGTTTCTTTCTTTCTTTGTTTTTTTTTTTTCTAATGCTGTCAAATGTGTTTTCAAATGGATTCAATCACTAGTTAAAGCTATAGTAAAGGGGAAAGTTCTTGCAATAAGTTGTTCCATGTAGTATACGTGCACTCCCATATAACCCGATATTTTCCTACACGCGACGTTGACTTCTTTCTCGAAACTCCGTTTTCGCGATGGTCGCAGTTAGCTAGTTTTTAGGGCGTTGCTCAAACGTGAACGAGACATCTAAGCTCAGTAGTAAGACAGTTCTAATCTGGTGGAGAGTAATTGTTGCCTGGTCTGGCTGGGGGGATACTGAATAAAATTTTTTACGGAGAGGGTCCGCCCCGAGGTCCAACCCCTGCTACTTTTACATACCCCATTTGCTGACAAATCGTACCCCTTTGACATACTTGTTTAGAACGCTGTATCCCTTTAAACTGCTGTAATGAGCCGTCTTTTAAATTTGAATAAATCAATAAACCAGAAAGTTTTCTTGTCATTTTCAAAGCCATTAAACGCGCCTGTTAGTTCTTTTAGGTCCTTTTACTAAGCGCAATAACAGATTCCTCTACCCTCTCATATAGTTCAACTAGTGACATCCTACCCTTCACCTGATGCCTGAACAAGGTACCCCTTTCGGGTGGAGCCTCCCCGTATAGGCCATCAGAGGGAGTACCCCCTGGGCCTAGTCTTACAAGAGAAGAGCAATATCACTGCTTAATCAAACAAAGATAAGGAATGAAACCTAGTGATGCGATTGTAATTTGTAAATAAATATAGACTGGGAAGCTTAGATGAAGACTCCAAGGAATTCAAAGGGACTGTATTTATCTTTTCTCCTCTGGTAATATTTGTCTTGAGAAAGAATGCGTAGAGAAGTCCGGAAAACAAGTTATCATAAAGTAGAGGGTACTCAACTCATAACAGGGGTTTTTCATAGCGTAAGGTTTACCAACCACTTAAGGTTGATTAACAGTGTTTCACGTGATCAAAGGAAACCGAAAATGCAACAAACCATGCAAGAAACAACAAGCAGTTTGAACAGTAACCATTCAAGCATCCATTTACAAGTGCTTTTCCGCGTTCTTCAGCTCAATTTTGAAGAGTAAAACAGCTGCATAAACACGTTGTGTTTACCAACTTTCTAACAGCAGTTATGGATACCTTTTATTTGCTGTCTATAATCAAAACTATAACAACGTTTTAATTTTAAAAAATGCCTAAAATATCATAAATATGGTTATAGTTGGACTTTCTGTCGACCAATTCGGTCTGTAATCATACTCGTCATTGAGCAAATCGGACTACAGACCGAATTGGACTCCACTCAGTCCAATTACCATTATTAACCGTGCAACATCCTTCCTTAATCTTGATTTTGACCCCACCCAACGGTCCAAATTCGTTTTAGGCCGTGGATATTTTAACTGTGCTAACTGAAAGATATCGGTAAAGACGCAGATACAAACAAATTTCTGTGCATCTAAGTGTTTGATAGACATCAGAGACATGATCCCTTTCCTGTTTACGAACACGTGACTGGGGAGGACAAGAGGGTGTAAGCCCTCTAGGATGGAGGACGGGAGGGGGATGGTGGTGGGGATCGAGAGCGTGGTTCCTATATAACGATGGGAAGTGGGAGAAATAAGGGAAAATCACGCAAAAATGCCTAATAGTTTCGCCATCAAAACAGGGGTACAGGGATAGCCTGTGTGCAGCTAAGCCCTCCCTAAGGGGAGGGGGGCGACTGTGTACAGGCTACTAAAGGGAGGAAGCTAATGAAAAATAGGCGGGAGGGGAGAAATGCGAGGTACAGGAGGAGGTGTGTGCAGGAGATGGGAGGTCTGGGGTACTCAACATTTAAACAAACCACCCGGGTAGAAATCACGTGCAGAAACGCATAAAGCTAAAGATATTAACGTGGTGGGCGAAGTAGATCCAAACCAACTGAACAAACTAAAAAGAGAAGCAAAATTGCATCGCCTCAAAACACAGCCCATATTTTCTGAATCTTCCCAAACGGAATGGCGCGAAGCATGTGGTTTTCTAACCAAAATTTCCGTTTTTCCCATGTAAATGTTAAGTTCCCTTGGATCCCCCTGTATTATAACGACCTAGAAAGTTTGAAATTCTGCCTGTCTGTAGCCTGCGTAGCAGGCGCTTGGAAGTAGTGGGCACAAGAAAAAACGGGCGCGCGAGGGAGACACCCCTCGCGCGCGCCTAATCTCTCGTTTACCCACTACTTCCAAGAGCCTGCTACGCAGGCTAGCCTATCTGAGGGGACGCCTGTTTTTAGCATTCTTAATTTTTGACTACACAGTACATAATACCTTTGTTAAGGGTTTAGTAATGTTTGCTACTTAGAATTCAAGGCTGTAGAGAATGGGAATGTTAACAGCCAAATCTAATCTGGCCTAAGATTTGACCCAAGAATTTTAATGATTTTGACTACTATCATTATTAAAAATGATAATTATTATCAACCAGTGAAGACTTATTCGGTACAGACATGACTATGGACAAAAACTAATACATACAAGCCCCAGGTACTGGTCATTGACAACAAATAAAGAATAGACTTTAAATACATATACAAGTAATAAATATCTAAAGTGCGTGGTTCATAGTTTAGTTTTAAAGACGTAAATGCAGGTTTTCGTTCAGTTACAGAGAACATCTGTAAATTCGCAGTTGCTACCGCAGGCCTTTTTAATCTCCCTTGTTTAATTCCCACGGGCAATGTAAAAATATAGGCACCTTTTACGCTTCGAAACCCACTGACAAGTCGTGGCAAGTAGCCAAACCAATGAGCACATCACCTGTTTAAAGCGACCCTTACTGTGGTCCTAATAATAATTTATGTACCTATAAAGGAAATATTCAAAAGATAGCTACTATTAAAGTAGTAATGATTTTTTTAAGAAGTAAAGGGTAGTTTTTATGTCCGAAGACATTATTGTAATGTGACCGTTTAAACAATAGCTACTGACTTGTTGACTAACAGACATGGGGATTGGGGAAGGCATCAGCATAACTATATATCAGAAGAGGTGTTCCTGAAGTCATGGTCAATATATTTGTATAAAAGGCAAGGTTACCACATATGTGTCTTCACGAAACTTTTTCTCCTCGATTCTCCGAAAAAAAGCACTTAATACCTTTAAGTATGTACTCAACAAAATCTGACAGAGAACGTGTCATAAACATTATCTGTTCGACGGGGTCAAAGAGGGTGTAAGAGGCGAATTATGAAGAAAATAGAGCTTCAAAAACTTATTAATCATTCATAAAGAAAAAACAAACGAAAATAATGTTCAATGACTGTCCATATATCTGATAAAGACACGGCTAAAATTTACGTCCAATTTTTTAAACCGAAATAACCCCAAAACTAAATACTAGTGGAAAAATGAGTTTATCTATATCAGAGATTTTGAAGCCGTTCAAAAACTCGCAGAAGTGTATTATCAGGTGTAAAAACTCTTGGTTTCCCCTGAGTATACACTTCTGCTCGTTTTTAAACAGTACTTGAACAATACTTCACGCAAATATTTATCCAACTTTAACTTAAGAAAACCATAAACATAAACTATTCAAAACACTACAGCTTGGCTGCATTACCCCCAAACACAGATCCACAAATGGCGATTTTCGCTACAAATTAGTTTGCTGCGAGTAAAACGTTTGCATCTTGAAGCACTGTCACTACCTACGCCCTTATAAAGCCCTTGTGGGCATTTTCTGCTCCAAAATATTTTTTTGATAGAATACCCTGGAGTACAAAGGAACTCTTGATAATTGCTGTAACTAAGTCATGTTGTACGCCCCTAACTAAGTTAAAGCACAGGATAACCAAGAAGGTAACAGTATCAGGAACCATTCCTACAATGGTGCTGCTATTTAAAGACAAGTGCTAAGTCTCTGTTTAACGCATTGAGCCCTTCTTGATCAGACAGGAAATTATGTTCTTATGTATTTTTGTTTCTATGGAAAATTGAAAATTCAGAATAAATATTTATCTAAGTAATAAATAATTATTGTAATTACCCCACCCCTCCCATACGGCTGACACAGTCCAACCAATGTTTATGTTCCCCATCCCACCCCCAAAATAAATAGCCCAAAAGATAACCAGTGTTGCTAGAACACCCTTCCTCTTCCTCCCAAGGCCAGGTTTACAAGTTTCCAATGGTCTCCTGATAATAAATAAAATATCTGGGGGAATAAAGATATTATTGCTACTCAGCCATTATGTACATAGCATCCAGGCTACACAGTATTCATCTAAATTTAGTGAGAAGTTTGGGTGCATTAATTGTAATAATAGTGCATTGTAATAATAGTGATCAATACTGGTTCACATTCACCATTTGAAGGAAGTTAACACAAAGAAGCTGAACACCCTCACTACTCTGTGGCAAAATGCTGCAGGGGCTTCCCTAACTACCCCACGGCAAATTGTTGGAACTTCCATTGACAAATGCAGATTTGTTTCGATATTTAGCCAAATGTTCCCTTAGTTAATAAATGGCCGAAAAGGGTCAACTGAAAATTATACTTAAATTGGACCAAAAAGGTTTTTATGTCCCAAGTTGTTTGCTTATTGTTCAAATTTTGTCCTGAATTAATTTTTTTCATACTGTATTTTTCAGCCCCATTACTTTTCTTTTATCTAAACTTATCTGAATACCAAATAACTTAAAAAAGATAAATTACCACCTGAGAAAAAGGAACTGATCAGTGAAAAATATTAACATTCAATGCACGGTAGATTTATAGTGTCAGCTCTTCAAATGATGTATTAATGTTGTGGTGGATGAGGAATTGGTGCATGTCCAGGGAGTCGTGGTCCTGGTGGTCCATGGGGTATGACTCCACCCATTTTGGCACTCCTACCCATTGTTCCCTAGAAATGTATAATTGGAACATTAGAAATCAAGCTTACTATCAAATCATAGTTTCTTGTACTTATGTGTAATTTACTGCTGCAAAGTTCAGCTATGTAAGTATTCAAAGCCATCATGGTAATTATATGGCACCCAGCCTTACAATAGAACAGTAAGCTTGCCTCTTCAGCAGCCACTATGACTGGTGTGATAAATTAAGAAGTGATTCCTTATAACCGCTGCAATCACTGATTTTTTCAGTAAACTTAGCAGTAGCAGGCTAAACTGGCACAAATACATGCACATACATGTGACTTAATGACAGTGGGATATAATCAACTTCTCCTTAACACTTCTAATATTGCATATAAGAGTTAAATTAGGGTTAAAACACAAACGATAGATTTGAGGTTTGCTATCTTTTAAAAATTCAGTTCATTCCAGTCTCTCTTAGTAGAGAAGTACAGGGTTCGTACCCTTTTTTGAACAAAAAATCCAAGGACTTTTCAAGGACTTTCAAGGACACATTTCCCATTTATCAGGGACTCCATTCTCTACAAAAAAAGAGGCATAAGTCTATGTCTTTTTTAGTTCTTCCCCAACATGACTCTCATGATTCACCTGAGTGATGGAGAAATTATAATAATAAGAGGATATTTGGTGATCACTCCTTCCTCCAAACTGCTTATAAAGGAGAGAGCTAGATTACTGAATACTGCATGCAAAGCTATCACTTGTTCACTCACCATACTTTTAAGAGGAGCTTGAGACATGGAGCCATGGGCCATGTCCCTTTCATGAACACCGCCTTCTATGGGACCTCTAAAGGAAGCATCAGGAGGAGATGGGTGTAAATGATGTCCTCCCATGTCACGAGGACTGCGAGGTGGTTCAGGGCTCCGAGGCCTTTCAAATAGATTTTCATTATGATCAAAACTTTCTCCAGGATATGGATAACCTTTTCTTCCAAATCGTGGGCTTGTAGGAGGTGCTGGCTCAGGAGGTACCTGCCTTAGAGGTCCAAGAGGGCCATGCTCCCAAGGAGCTGGCTTTAAACCACGTGGATCCAAGGCACCAAGTTTAGGAGCCCCAGGAGGGCCCAAACTGCTAAGAGGAACCATTCCCCTTGGAGGTGGGAGAGGGGTAGCCAGTTCTGATGTTGATGGCCCCTTTTGTTTTTTCTTTTTACTTTTATCTTTCTTCTTTTTTGAAGCCATTGCTAGTTGCTCTTGTTCAAGTTCTTCTGTGTAATTATCATCTACAAAGGCAGAGCTTTTCTTGAGGGGAAGAGAATGTAACTGTGCTAATTTTTGTGGAGGTTTCAGAGGTGGGGATTTGACTTCTGTAGAGGGGACCTGTTGTGATGGTAGACTAGGTTCTGGAATTGACTGAAAATAAAAGACAAGCAATTGTAAAAATGTTATAAATACCAACTCTTTAAAAGAAACAGTTTTATTAATACTGTGTTTTGTGATAAATCTAAAGAAGCACCTTAGGAAAACTTGCACACTATGGTTACAACAGAAGTGTTAAATACCCTCTGAGATCCAGTTTCAACAGGTTTTCAGTTAACTGATTTCTCCACAGTAAATGAATAGTAATATTAAAAAAATACACACATTTGCCCTCATTACCTGATGCTGTGAATCAATACTTTTTCCTTTTCTTTGCCCTTGGTTCTTGTCCTCCTCAGCAGGCTCTTCCAAATCGTCATCCTGAAGTTCATCTTCATTATCACTTCCAAGACTTGACACACTCAGTCCAACACTGACGCTGCAGTTATCTGCATTATCGGGCTCACTGTGCACACTTGAGGCACTGCCACGTCCCTGTTGCAAACGAGCGCTTGAGTATTCAAAATTGTCTTCACCATCCATATCAAGGTCCCCTTCTTCAATATTAATTATCTGCTCCTGTTCACCATCTTCAACATCCAGATTACTCACAACAACAAGTATGTCACCTTCCTCAGTCCTCAGATCAAAGCTTGGAGCTTCCAGTGGTTCTTTAGGATCACTATCATTATGAAAACCACTTTGTCTTGTTAGTGTATTTTGGTGCTTGTTCTTTCGCTGAGGTTTTTTATTATGACCTCTATTGTTCGTAGAACTGCCATCAACTTTAACCTCATGTTTTGCTTTTAGGTGATTTTCCTCATTTTCTATGTCAATTGAATCACCTTGAACTTCAAAGCCATGAAGCTCTGACACATCATTGTTCTGATCACAGAGAGATCCTCGGTGGTCTTTCTTGTCTTGCATGATGGTGGTATCAAGTTGTTGTTGAACAGTTTCAGGAGAGGGAGCAGAAGGTTGCGGCCTTGATGAAGCATGATTATTCTGGCTGTAGAAAAAAGGGAGTTGTACTTAATTTTTTTTTGTAGAACTATTTCAAGCACGATGATTGTGCATTTACAGGAATCATGAACTCATACATTATTTTAAAATAGGCCATTGTAAATTCAGTTAAAATAGAATACATAAATTGAGACGTAAAGAAAGGAAACTTCAAAAACACCACTCAATGGACGTCAACTGCTTTTGAAAATATCTGCCAGAAAACAGTTCACTCACATGCTAAAACTTCTGGAGAACAGGCAAATGTTTTGAAGAATTTCTAGATCAAGGTAAGGTTTGGTAAGACCCTGGAAATATTTATTAATCAAGACTCATTTTCAGCTTCATGTTCAGCTTTTGCATGATATGAATAATATTGTGTGACACAGATCTCAGAGGGTATTATCCTTTACAATTTGCAGCCTTGGTGGATAACACTCGTCCTTGATCCACATAATTCTTCATATCATACTCATCCTCATTCAATAATAATAATTATTGATAAATATCCCTCTCTCTCCTCTAGTCTACCTTTGTGTATTGGTGGGTGTTATCTGTTGATCATTGCTCCTCAAATGAGCTCTGAGAATCATCCCACAGTAGGTAAGCTGCTTGTTGTAAATATAATCCACAGCAGTAGCACCAAGTTTATCCTTCAGCAGGAGATCAGCTGTGATACACATGTAAAATAAAAAGAATAGTAATAACGATAATAAAAGTATTATGGTAATAAAGATCAAAGGAATTTTTAAATTGTCATAAGGCGTTATATGTTTTTTGATTCACAATTATTAATAATAAGAAAATCATCACTTCGCTAATTAATATGAGAAATGAAGTAGTTAGATTTTGTTAGCCATTGTCAACACTAGAAAATTAAGCAACAAAATGTACATAAAACTGCATTAAGAAGACAACCTGGGAACTTTTTAAACTACCATTCTATTTCATTACACAGACACAATGTGCCTGTATCAACCAACTCTGCAAGTAGAGCCTTTCTTTAACTTGCTCTATTTGGCATACTCGGGAAAAACTCTGCATAAATCAGGTAAGATCTTTGTTGACCATGTGCTGCTTGTTGCTGCGATACGCATTTGAACCAGGCCTAATAGCCATGTAATTGGTACAGTGGATTTAGGTTACGACCTTCAATTTATAAATAAATGGATGCTTGCACCCAGACAGCCAGTTCCAGGAGAGAATAGTCCAGAAATTTGGGCTTCCCCAACTTGAAAGGCTTTATGCAATTCACGCAAAGCCTCCTTTCATCTGCTCCTAGAGTGGTACTAACCTCCCCTTTCAAGAAGAAAATTGACTACTTCTCCTTGGCCACAAATTGCAGCCAGATGAGCTGGAGTTCTTTTCATGTTATCAGTGTCCTGAAGGCCTTCAATGCTTCCTCTTACTTCAAGAATCAACTCACATGCAGCTGTATTCCCTATATAGTTGAAGATTATAAGAAAAAATAGAATAAAAGTGAAGAAAGGTTACAAAACATAATCTCAGTGCTGTTAAAAAGGGATTCTTATAAACTGTTTTGAAATTACCCACATCATTTCAGACCAAATAGCACTCCACTCAGTTCAATCAACAACTAAAGTGCTTGTCCAGACAGAATGATACAAACTAATTGTCACAATGCAGACTTTTCCTGTCTTCATTGTTTCTGAAGATTTTTTCAATTATTTTCAGTCGATTCAAGAAATAGGTAAAATAAACAAACGTGTTTAAGTTTTTGCGTTATGTACAGATCCAAAAACAGTGACATCACATGTTCCATAATTGCAGTTGACAAAAAGAAGGAATAATTTATTAAATTATAGTACCTTTTTCCGCAGTTGTGTGGAGTACTGATTTTCCATCATTATCTCTTAGAACTGCAGAACTGGGTGACAGTAAGACCTTGGAAACAAAATTGAAAGTAGGGAAAGTGGAAGATAACTTGTAAGGATTGTGAAGTTGACAGGCAGTAGTGCAAAAATGTTTGGCCTCTTAACCTGTCTACGCTAATAAACTGTACTTCAAAAACACAATTAAACTGTTGACACAAATTTTCAGAAGGACGTTATATGAAATCCGAAAAGTGGAAATATTCGTATGATCTGCTTTTAGCCCTGGGGCTAGATTCATGAAGCCATCTTGTGCTAAGATGTGTCTCAACTGCTCTCTCAAAACAATTGGCGATAGTTGAGAAACAGTACGTAGGAGATATCTTAACTTACAAATTCAGCCCTAGAACTCTAAGCGGAAGATTCCACAAAATTATTTAAGCAGTGGAACTTTGATAAAATGAAGTAAAGAGTCTTTGGTATAATAATCGGACTGTTATTGTATTAAACTACTTAACTATTATTATTCATTCAAAATATTTCTACGATTCTGATTGGCTAAAAGCACATGCATAATTCACTAAAACCAGCTACTGATGAATAAATTTGGAAGAATTTTCCAATTAATCAACCGATGACGTCAAAAGTGCAGCTTCCTTGCAGGTTAATGCACTGTTAACCGAGAAGACCTGGGGACAAGGTTGAGTTGCTTTGGTCGTGAAAACAAAAATGGCGGACATTTTGCTTGATTCAAGAGTAAGATCCAGGCGAAATAATAGCTAAAAACATGGCAAGAACAGCAAAAAGACAACTCAAAGGGTGACATCTGCTCCATCGCTGGAGGTAAGCATGTTTTAGCTATGTCTTTAAACTAGGAATTATTTTGAATGAATAATAAAGCAATTATTGAATTCGGCTTTCATACCATATGAAGAATTAGGGAGATCTTGGAGGGTGTTATCCGCCTCAGCCTCGACAGATAACACTCTCCTCGATCTCCATAATTCTTCATAAGATACTCAGACTCATTCATTATTGTTAACTAACATGCTGTGTCCGTTCAGTTAAAAATCACAAAATTTCAGATGTGGTACAGTATAAAGACCACTGGTGGCCAACTTTCTTTGAACTTTTTTTTTTTTTAGAGAAGTGTAAACGCTATTAAGCACAAGCGCTCTGCACACATGCTTTATGTCTGTTCTGTCCCTTGAGTACAGAGCCTATGCTTTCTGTGGGTCTGCTTAACTGGGTTTCTACCACATCCTTATAACATTTTTAAAAACATGCCAGGCAAAGACCATCTCATCTCTCATCATTTCTTTATCAAATACCTCAAGGCATTCCAGGGAGCCTGCTCCCTTGACAGACCAGTGTATCACAGATTGTCCATAACAATCAGTGTCTTTGAAGATGGCATCTTCCTGTGGGTCAAGTCTGCACAGTGCATCATGTAGGACTTGGAGATTATGAAGTTGGTCAAAGTAACATGCCCACATAGCTGGTGTCAAACCCTCACTGTCAACTGCATGAAGACTGCCACCAAACTGAAGTAACATCTGTCCGTAAAACAATATTATTTGGTAAGTGCAGGGCGGTGCTTTAGCTAGCAGTGCTCAGCAGCCCTCTGGCAGCTTACTTTTTGTCTTTGGTAACAAGGAAATAATTGGCTTTGTAGCAAACTCATATATATTTAATAGGCCTATGTCCCAAGGAGGCTCTGCCAAGAAGATGGACCTTTTTCTAGATTCAGGTAATATAAAAGGAAAGGGATTTCAAGAGTTAAAGTATATGAAAGGGTACGGAACAAAACGAACTGAATAATTAATAATTATTATATTTCATAGTTAACTTCCCCTATCGTAATGATGTTCTCCCATAATATCATTCCAAGGGTTAGGGACAAACTTTCTTTAAGATACCACTTTTCAAAGGAAGGTAAGAGGTAACTTTTCTTTCAAAAATGGTACATTTGACTAAAGGGCAAAGAAAGGCAGAGCAACCCTGGGGCCATGTAGATTTTATAGGTGAGAGACTTTAAGATCCCTATGATTATGTTTTTTAGAACAAAAAGTAGAAGTAAGAAATCAATGCTAGAAGGCTGCAGTCATATAAGGAAGATCTGCGGTGCATATATAACCTTGAGGTTATCCATGGAGGGACTCGCTGCTGCCCAGTGAAGAGGTGTCCTGCCCTGATTGTCTTCAATGTGGTGAGAAGCCTTAAATAAAAGAAAAAAATTGTTCACTTTTTTTTCCAAATTAGGGTCCTAAAAAACACCTACCTATAATCAATAAACACATGATTAACTAATGTTAGTAATAATAACAATAATGTTATTATTATTACGGTATTATTATTTTTTATCCATTTGATACCATACACATGAAATGTTACATAACTACTTTGTAATAATGTTTAAGGCACTTACAGTAAAGTTAGATATGTTAATAAATTTAATTAGTAAAACTAAGCCTATTGAAAAACAAACTATTTTTTAAAACACTCACTGTTTATCTTATGTAATTGACTTGCGGTTCATCTTAATCTAAGGGAGGACACTTTAACCTGGGTAACATGGGATGCAATGGGTTCACTTTCCATGTATTTTACTGAAAAGCACCCATCAAATAGTTTAAGGAGAGTGCAGATAATAAAGCAGTGAGCAGTGAGAGGCAACAATACAATTTGACCAGGTTTTGACTGCCTTTTTGGCCACAGTATGTACAAAACTATATTATTTGACCCTTTTGCTCATAAAAATGGCCAAACTTATTTGTTTTAAGGTCAGAGAATTAAGGAGTATCATACAAAAGTTCTGCTAAAGAGGTTTCATTTGAATGGGAACACCGAAGGATTTCATCCACAGATTTAAAAGTTAGTGTCAAATAACCTTACCATAATATGGCCTAGGTATGAAAGGTTTGTTCATTTATAAATATCCAAAAAAATTACCACCAAATTACAGTTACAGTGGCTGCAGCCACGCTAGGAAACTTATACGAGTTATTTCCAGTTAACTAATTAAAAATCACTTTAAAAACTAAGCAACTGTGGCTATGTATTTTGGGTCTTCACTGAGTCTTAACCATCTTATGCAAATTACATGAGAACAATGGATTTTTTTAACTAGGGAGGATTTTTTAAACCAACATGAAGGGTTATATACTGCAGGTCATTGTTATAAATCAATCAATCATCTTTGCTTATGTATGAGAATCAACAAAGTTTAGGTTCTACCATGCACAAAAAGCACTAAATTTGCAAAACTCGCTTTCTTCATGACGATTGTTGTGTCCAACTTAAACACACTTATGTCCGGCTGATCATAAAGTTGATTAACAAAGTAAACAAAAAACTCTTTGGACCAGGATAAGCTCTGAACAATTTTTAACCAGGCATCTTAAAAAAGGTTAAAACAGAGTTGATTTGCTAAGTGCAGCTGAATATCTGCAAATGGACACATTGTTTTCTTTTTTTTAATGAGAATAAAAGCCAAAAATAGTTCAATGATCAAAAGCACTGTGTAAAATTCTAATAGAACATAACAAAATAACATTTTAGTTTTTGCAGTCACCTTGTTTCTGAGTAGAAGAGTCAAGGCTGCAGTATTGTTGCAGAAGGCTGCTACATGTAGGGCTGTCGTATTATCTGGTGATAATAATCATTGCAAAGATGTTCAAGAGAAAAATACAAAAAGGAAGACTTATGCAAAACTATGCATGTACACCAGTAAGTGTAAACATACACGACTGATAAAAACTTATCACAGTTTTTCTGTTCTAATAATAATTTGCAGTACAAACAATGCATCAAACTTAAATATTATAGCCTACTTCATGAATGTTAACGCTACAAAATATAGACACAGTTGCCAGTGTGATGTTTTAAACAGGCCAGGGCAACTTAAGATTGAGGTTTGATCACCTAACGTGCAATTACACTATGCAGGATTGCGAAGTATGGGATTTAAAAAAAAAAAGACAAGTAGTGATTTCAATGGACTGCCTTTTTTCATTTTCTCTCCAACTATATAATTAAGTGAAGCTATAATTTTAGTTCTAACAAGTAAAATTCCAAGCAGTTTACAAGTATTAGTATGAGATCAATCCACACACTGAAGGTGCCACATTAATTTTTGGTGCTATCAGATGATTAGATTCACCCAGGTTACATTGTGCACTGCTCCATTTTCAACGTCGCATCTTTTGGACAGCAGGTTTGGAATGAGAAACAAGACATCAAGGGCCACTTTAATCCAGCCCAAGAATTCACGGCAACTGTCCATACTGGCCACAAGGCACCGAAGTAAATTTTTACTTCTGCAAGGTGTATTTAGGTATCTACAACATGCTATTAGAAGAAATGATTTTCTTTACAGCCTTTTTTTCAATTATTAGACTAGCAGTGGGTGGATTAAAATGTATTAAAAGTTGTGTAATTTGGTCTTCAAGGGAAAAGATTTTCAGGATACTCTACCATTTGCTTGGTGGTCCAGATCACATTCAGCATTAATAAGCAATTCAAGACAATCTGTGTGAGCAGGTGTATTTCCATGTACACAGTACATAGCAGCATTTCGCCCTAAACCATCTACTTGCTTAGTGACAGCTGGATCTGCAATGAAACCAACATTGCACTTATGTCATCCAAGCCCTGTTTTTCAGTGTTTAGTATGATGTAACCTGTGCTGTCTTGTATTCAAAACCTAAAATTTTGCTAGAAACCTTAAAAAGGGAAAAATAGTATTAATAATATTATATTCAGACTTTCTAAGAGAGCAAAGGGTGGTAACTGATTACATAGAAGGATTTATTTTGCAAAAAATTTTTCAGGTTTATCCAAGTTTGTACTAGTCTGTGTAGCTGCATGTATTTCTGGGTAAGTGCACTAATGAATAACAAAGCTGGAAAGACATGTGCCAAGCATGCACAAATGAGCAGCAAGGCCACAAATAAAAATAAAAACCACCTCCCAATTCACAATTTGACAACGTGTTGACAGCGTTTGATTATCTAATCAAAATAAAAAGGGCAACGGGCCATGTAGCAGGCAACACAATCGCTTCTGGTGCAGAACTTTGGAAACCCACACACATAATTACATTTTCAGAGATTTTACACCTTTAAAATGTATGATGTGTGGTCATTTGCTCTTTGTTATCGCTTACTCATAGTATGCAAAAAATAGATGGGCATAGTGTGATTCAGCAAAAGAGAAATAAAACATGTAAGTTGAACAAAATGGCCATCATATCTCTCATGTGAGGTGAATATTGTTAATAGCCATCTTTTGCTCATGTTTCAAAACAATTTCCCAGTGTTCTCATCAAAATTTGATAATATCAATGGTTAACAAGGCCACAGGTAATGCTTGCTCTGCCATTTTTCATGGATAGCTTGCATCAGTCTTTTCGAGTTCTCCCCTGGAAGATAACAAAACGGTGATGTATATGGAATCCAATCCGAATCTGAATAGAATCTGGTCCGTTCGTCAGTACACAAACCACTCAAGAAGGCTGGTGAGTGTTTCCTTTTTCCCTCCCCCTCATTCCTCTTTTTTGCTCTCTTCCCAACTTTCTGGCTAACCTCAAGTGGCACTCCTATATCCAACAATCCACAAAAAGGTTTAGATCCCCTCCATCCCCGAGCCCTCACAGGACCAAGCATGGGCCTGCAGGAGACCTCAGGGCTCATTATAATAAACATTAGGGTCACTTAAACAAGGAAAAATAAGACACATCTTGCATAGGATGCGTCCTAAATAAGACTCAAATTATCCTGTATAAATGGCACATTTCATTTGAAATTTAGGTAAGATGCATCTCATCAAAGAATAGCCCCTAACCTCTGTTCTTTGATAAGATGCGTTTTTGCTAAGTAGCGTCTTAATGTGCTGTTTATACAGGATAGTTTGCGTCTTTTTTAGGACGCATCTAATGAAAGACACATCTTATTTTTCCTCGTATAAATGACCCTAATATCTATTAGTATAAAGTGACATGGATCAGAAAAATGATAAGTGATTTTCACCTATGATCTTTTGAGCTGGATTTCAGAGGCTGACAGCAAGAAGCTGAAGGGTGATTATATTTTTATAACCTAACTGTAATGAATTTACACAAGTATTTCCCTGATGATTCAGAGAAAAAGTAATTTGCATGCTTAAGTTCTGAACAGAGTTCTGAATTAACCTGTCAAGTTCTCAAATAACCAGCTGCTATTATGGCAAATAAAACTTTATGGATTATTTTTATCATCCCCAAATAAGAAGTGTGTATGTATGCATGTTTTCTCTCCAATTTTTGACACTCACGCAAGCATTTATTTATTTTTACCTTTATCTATGAGTTCCTTCAAAAGTTCGTAATCCCCTGATTTCGCAGCTTGCAAGATAAGGGGTAGAGAAGAATATTCATTTGTCCCAAGACTGGCTGACAATCTCGGTGATTCCAAGTTATACCACTTCCACTCAAACTGATCTCGTATACCACAAGCAGGAGAAACCGGACTTACACCACCGTTCAAAATAAGGCCTCCACTTAGAGTTTTTCCGTGAAATCGTGGCGAAGTTCCGCTGGAAAGACTTCGCTTGCGGAGTTTCTTGTAGTACCTTTGCAAGTGAAAAAGAACAAGATTCATGGCGTCACGCAGTTCAGCCGTCGATTCATCGCAGGACAGTTTGGAAAGAAACTCCTGAATTAGCCCCGCTGTTTTCTGGAAGTCTGAAAATACCAGATTTTACGTATTAATCAAAACTATCTACCACCCAATTTGAGCAAATTAACACACAAGAACTAATCAGGAAATACTTACCGTGTTTTTTTATAACCATCCTGTTTTATCTTTGCATGGCCCCGAATGGCGCGCGGGAAAAGTTTGTTAAGGAGTTTGATAGATTAATAACCACTGCCATTGTTAAATTATTGGAAGACACCTTTATAGGTTCAAAACAAGCTTAAACGGTGATTCCAAAGAAGATATTATGGTTCTTTTGGGCCACATAAGATTAAACTCATGACTGAAGTAATTGTCACATCTTCTCTAAGCATGCGAAGTTCTTGGAGGAAAAACAAACGATGATCGCTTGGACTTGTGGGAATTAAAATCGAAATCCAAAATGGCGGCCTCGGCAGTGAAATGTCCAAAAACTGTTGTTTTAGCCATAGATCGGACTTGTTCCTTATGTGGTGGTTCTTGGTTATCCAGATTAAGATATCGTATGTTCTCGGACTCCAAATTAGACGACAGCAGTACGCATTTTGGCTTTGAGAAGGTATCAGAACAAGACAAGGCGGAGAAAGGTAGTTAAACATAAGCTGTATAAATTCAATACGGATAGAGCCTTGTTTTGGTCTTGGCCTTGAGTTATATGGTGAACTATGATCTAATAGCGTTAAAATAATCCCATTAAGCTATCGAGGGAGTAAATCGATTCCGATGAGGTAGCTCTCGAGCAATGCCCTGGCAATGACCTGTATTTAACGAAGTCCTAGGTATAACGAACGATTTTCTTTACCCCAGTAGCAGTAAAATATATGAAAAAGAACCTCTATATGACGACACCTCGTTATTATAGCGAATAAAAATTGGCCAGACCCTTCATTATCAAGGTTCTACTGTAGTCATGTGATATCAGGAATGCCAACCTCTCGACATCTGTAAATTTCCCACCACCTGCTCACAAGTTCAACTTACTCCAAACCGCCAAAGCCTTGACACACCCACAGATGCAACCCAGCTCCAACACTCAACAGTAAAAGATTGTACCTCCCAACTTTTAATATTTCACCATGTAATTTCATATCCATGTTACCCAATTTTATGACAAAATCAGATGACTTTTCCCGGGGGAAGGGGGGCTCTCTTGGAAATTCTTGGTGGGGGTGTGCTGTCTGGTTCTCCAAATCCTGACCCTATTTCAAAAATGTCATTTTGACACCCGTTTCTAGACCTGGCCTCTGAGAAATTATGTCATTGTTACTTAGATTAGACTGCCAACAAAAAAAGAATTCTTAAAATCCATTTCAAATTCAAATATTTCACTTTCTTTCTTACTGTTTTGGAATAGAAACAATAAATACATTCATACACTCCTATAGTTCCCTCGAAAACCATAGTTGATTCCAGACAAACATGGGCAAAGTCTATACCCATTTTCAGACCAAAACGGCACAAAAACCCCACCCTTTGGGGTGGCACCAGCGTGCAAAGAAAGTAGTGTCTGATAGCCCGGGGCTAGCGGATTTTTCTATGGGGCTAGTGAATCCTGTTTTTAACTTACCCGACAGGCAAGTGATGTTTTTTGAGGGATTTGAATAACAGAAGAACTGAGAAATCAATATATTATTCTGCTCGTCAAAAAGCTTTCGGGGCTAGTTGAAATGACATCTGGGCTAGTAAGTGCTAGCTTCAGCTTGCCCGAATGGCAAGCTGTAAAAATGATTTTCTTTGCACCTTGGGCACATACCTATATAGCTTATATCAGGGAGTACCCTCTCCCCACACACACCCCCAAGTGACTTCCAAATCATACCAAAGACATTCCAGTGACTTCCGAACAATCGTGAAGAATCCCAAAGTTGTTCTGATAATTTCCAAGGGTTGCCAAATATAGAAGTGCAAAGCATCAAATCTTGGGACCACCTTTGTGAGATCACACAATTATCTTGGTAGTATCATCGAGTCAAGGTATCTTGCCAAGATCGAGCCTTTATACTCAAGATTGCTCATGTCTTTGCAAGATAACTTATTTGGTGTGATGGAAGTTTTCAACCTGCAGGCATGTGACACAGGCATACTGCTTGTGGGTTGGCAGGTATAAAAGATGCTCAAAAATGCTGCCAGAAACCATGGAGGATGTAATCTGGGCCCAGTTGTTTGAACACCAGTTAGCACTAAACCGGGGTTAAATTTTAAGCTGGCTTTCTTTTTCTTGTTATCAAATAGTTTTCTCTATTCTTGTTAGAGTATCCAATCATCAAATTGTTGGCAAAGGGAATTAAACTGAATTTGCTTTTTAAGCTGTAATATCGGAGTTCAAATTTCGTACTAACCCTGGGTTATCTTAACCTAGCTTCGAACAACCCGACCCTGGTGTACAGGTATTACTAAAGGTTCCATAACTCATACCCAGTCCACTTTAAATCAGCACCAGTACACAACATAAATATGAAAAATCTGAATTTCAGGGATTTTGCAAAATATTGGTGTTAAAGGTTTTGCCTTTTGTTTAAAAAAAAAAATGCTCAAAAGTTACATTTACTTTGCTCTGGCAATCTGACAGAGAGATCAATAGGTTCATTCAGTCTTCAGGAGAATCCCAGATATTTTTTTTGATAGTTGGGATATTATTAATATATAAAATACAAATATTCAGTATAAATTAGTTAAATTTGCTATCATTCTTTTGTCTCCAGTTTACAAGGTGTTTGAAAATGTTGCGAGCTCATATGACCAAATGAATGACGCAATGAGCTTTGGGATACATAGATTATGGAAAGATAGACTGATAAAAGTACTAAATCCTCCATCTGGAACAAAACTATTGGACGTTGCTGGAGGCACAGGTAGTTTATTACCTTATTGTACACAGACCAACCAAGGTCATACTGAGTCTTTCTGGAATGCTATTGCATTTCACTGAGAAAAAAGCCAATCAAGTGTGAGAAAGCTAAACTACAAGTAGCAACGGTAACTTGTGGTTTTGTGGTGTGTTTCCTTGGTTGTGACTGCTTACTATGTACACTTTTATCTGGGAAATCTGGAGTGTATGAAGACAATACTCAGGCAATCACCATTCCATCCAATGTCCAACACAAGTCCAGCTATGCAACTTGAAATTTTCACCTGCCTAAATTCATCCCTGTCCACACTTCTTGTGATGCTTTCAAATTCAGTTTGTGGCCAAGGACAATAATTGAAAATATAAGGTGGTAAAGAATTCCAGTCATAATTATTAATGATTGGAACTCTTTACCACCTAATATTTTAGACATTGATTAGACTGACAATTTTAGACTTGCTGCAAATGCTTTTTTTACTTAATTTGGCTGATCCACTGACTTTTAACTTTGTTTTTTGATTATTTATTTTATTTTATTTTATTTATTTTTTGTATGTAGATGTAGATGTTTTTCACTGAGGAAATTTTAGCAGTACGGCATTGTAGGTTGATTTGACCAGAAACAGATTTCCTTAATCATAATTGGGAAAAATGTCCTCTTAGCAAGCCCCCATTCTCTACCTCTCTTGGTTCCTGGGTCTTCTATTTGTTCAACATTAGTATAAACATTCTGTCTCTTGAATTTGTTTCATACAGGAGACATAGCTTTCCGGTTTCTCAACCATGTGAAGAACAAACTCCCAAGAAGAAAAGCACAGTCAGAAACTTTTGAAGCCCATGTTACTGTCTGCGATATTAACAGAGCCATGCTCGAGGTTGGCCAAAAGAGGGCTGCAAGATTCCATCATACTTCAGGTAGATGCTTTTAGCCAGCTTTGCACCCCAGGGCAGTTACAGCCCACATGTTAAAGGGGTGCAGATGTGTGTTGGAAGATTGGAATTATATGTTTAAAGGAGACAAATTTGTCTTAAACACACAACCCAATAAGAGCCAATATATAAGCTGTCATAATTCAAACGATTATTTTGTTTCATCCTTTTTGACATTCTTTAGTTGTCTTCTTTTTTGTATGTGTAACAATACCTGTGTAAAAAAACTAAGCTATTTCCATCCTGAACACCCTTTGTGACCAAAACCTACAATTTATAACTCTAAAAAACAATGGGCATCCCCACTCCTTATGAAATATAAGAAACATTTTGTTTTTGCTCAAGATAGATTTGCCTGCAGTGAATTCAATAATAAGGTATTTGATTTGCTTTCCTCTGAGGTAGCTATTTCATGGATTGAAGGAGATGCTGAAGACCTCCCTATAGCTTCATCATCTGTTGATGCTTTTACAATAGCATTTGGGATTAGAAATGTTACAAGAATACACAAGGTAAATCTTGGGATGCTGCACCTTAGCCTGCTTGCAGATTTTCTTTTTGGGGCTGCAAGCAGAAGGCGAGCAAATGAGAGATGTGAGTGGCTGGGTTGTAACATCTCTTGTGAGTACCATGAAGCAAATACACATCCCAAGTGGAGATTTTGCTTGCAGGGTATTGATGCTACAAGTTCATGAACCCTAGGCTATACCAGTACTTTGTATTTGTAAATAAACAGCATTATTCAAAACTGATGTATATCATCCTGTACCTTATATCTTGTCATTATTTTAAAAAATAAATGCTTGTTTAGTTGGGCTTGTTCAGAAATGCTGTGGGGAAATTTATTACATCAATTACAGGTAATGAGACATAAGGAAATATTCTTTTAAGACAAAATTTCCTCAAACTGTGAACAGATTCTCATTATTAGTCTGAAAACAAATGTATAAGGAACATGTCCAGGATATTTGATATTTTGGCTTAAAGGGTTAACTCAGTGGCCACCTCTTCCAAATGATCATCAGATGTTACCCCACAGGAGACAGCAGATTAGTTCAGAGTCAACATTCTTGATAGATTACTTTGTAAATAGCTCAAATGTTTTTAAAATGTGTAACTTTTCAGTTTGCCTCTTTTAACATCAGGCCTTGAGTGAAGCTTACAGAGTTCTAGCTCCTGGAGGAAGATTTCTTTGTTTGGAATTCAGTGAGGTTCAAAACAAACTTATAGCAAGGTATTATTCAGTTGTACTACTCAATTACATGAGGCTATCTTAATCAATATAATTTTGTTACTATATCATGATTTCTAGGACTTTTTTACATCCTAGTTCCCCTATATTTTGTTGAGTAGAAAAAGCAATTTTTCGCTGAAGCTCTCAGTCAAGGGATTTGGCCAAAAGTTTGAAAACCTATTATTATTTATAAATATTTTGAGACAAGTATTTTTACATGTTGCTTTTTGAACTTACAGCGCCTATGATAAATATTCCTTTGATGTTATACCAGTAATGGGACATGTGATTGCTGGAGATTGGAAGTCCTATCAGTACCTGGTGGAAAGCATTAGACAATTTCCTAACCAGGTGTGTAACTTGTTTGGTTTTCAGGAAATGCTGTTGGGTGGTTATTAAGGGTTGTACCTGGTGGGGGGGGGGGGGGGGGGAGGGGAGGGAGAGGAGGGTTCTGGCTCTGTTCATCTACCAAAAAAATAAACCAATCAGGAATTGCAGAGATCAAAATAATAAGTTTTCGAGTCACATTAAACTACATGTAAAGTACTGCTTTTTATCCTTTTCTTTCACAAAGAAAAAAGTGGCAAAATAGTGTCTGACAAAACAGCAAAGTGGCAAAAAGGAAAAGAAAGACTGCGTACAGCATCCTTATTCTTTTTTGATGGTGTTTTCATCTTCAGGAGGTCTCAAAACTGAAAATCACGGGGAAAAAAGTTACAAAATCAGAAATACCACAAATGGCCTAATAAATGCCCACCTCCAAATAAACGCTTCTCATCTAATAAACGCCTCCTCGAAACTGTTAAAATTGTATTAGATCCCCCGTCTCTAATAAACACCTCCTGTCTGATAGATGCCCTCCTGTGGGAATTACTCCAAAGTACTAGGTATTAGCAGAGTAAAATCATTCAATTCATTCAGTTTCTTGCTTGATCAATGAACCAGGCGTCGCGTATTTCATCTTGTTCCATGTCAATTCCAAGGTAAGGATAGATCAACTATCAACCCCAAGCAAGGATTCTGAAATCGATGCTGGGATTTGAAAGAGCAACATAAGTCTCAAGATGGCCTACTTGTATCAATCATGATTGAGTGGATATTCTGCTATTTTTAAACTACCTTGATAAAAAGCTTATTGGAATAAACACCTGTCTGTTTTAAACACTTCCCATCTATTAAATGCCCCTCCTTTGACCACTGAAATTAAATAGATACCCCAAGCATTTAATAGGACATTAACAGTCTTGATTAATAATTCCAACACAGCAAGTTTTATGTTCACTGAGCTTGGGCTGCCCATGGCTATCCAAATGCTACATTTCCTTATGTTGATGACAAATCTGGATGGAGTGTTACTTTATGATCTATCCCTCTCTTTCACACCCTGCATCTCCACATCCACCCCACCCCTAGGATAAAAAATGCAGTTATTGTCCTTTTGTTTGACCTGTCCTTTTATTTTCTCAAATCTTTTGTGCTTTATAGGAGGAGTTTGCAAGAATGATTGAAGATGCTGGATTTCGTCATGTAACTTATGAGAATTTGAGCTTTGGAATAGCAGCCATTCACTCAGGCTTTAAGCTACCTTAATTGGTCGAAGTCGTTTATTAAATTAATATGATGTGAGTTAAGACTTAAGAAAAGTCATCAATGGACATTTTTACATGTAAGAAAAAACTGTGTAAATGGGTAATTGTATGATTCTGTTCAAGATAAGCTAAGTTTCAGGACTAAAGGATTACTGGTATTAAACAATACAGTGAAACCTCTATTAAGCGGACACCTTCGGGACCTTCCTAAGTGTCCGCTTAATAAGGGTTTTAAAAATTGTGCAATGTTTGTTAATGATCAACATTCAACAGTTACTCTGTACCGTAATAAAGTTGCATGTTGTTAAAGAAGCTATCCAGAGTTCAAGTTCGTTACCTTGCATTACCAACTTTTTATTTGTTTGTAAATGCAAAAACACTAACTGTCTTCAGTACGTATTTCAAGGACATAATTCAATACTACTATTGTCAATTCAGTCCGGTGTCCGTTTAATAGAGGTTTTTAACAATAGAAATTAGCCAAATACAACTTATTTTAGTGTCCGCATCCACTTACTAGAGGTGTTCTCTGAATAGGGGTTTCTTATAAAGGGAATTATGAGACATTTGTTTCGGGACCTGGCTTAGTGTCCGTTTAATAGAGGGTGTCCACTTAATTAGGGGTCCGCTTAATAGAGGTTTCACTGAATTTCTTTGCCTCTGAAGTTGTTGCAATTCTTTTTAGTAAGGTGTTGCCTCATAAAAAAGCCTTCTGGAAAACACCACTGTAGTAGGTTTTGGGAGCATGTGAGAAGCCCAACCATTGAAATTTGGACCCTGTTTTACTAAGAGTGATGAGCAATATTTTAAGTTGTATCAGTCTCTTTTAACTTTTACTCCAAGTGAGGATAGTTGTTAACAGTGTCCACTGGATAAATCTCTTACCAGTGGATAATACAACTGGTTGCCATAAATATTTATACTTATCCCTTGGATGGTGATTTATCCAGAGGATAGCACTATCCATTGATTCAAAAACCAGCGCCAGGGCCGAATAGTGTAGCTAGCAAGTGACACTCAGACAAGATGTTAACCCCAAAATAAAAAAAAAATTGTCTTTAAAAAATATTATCCCAAGCTAAATGAAAACGATTTTCCTGAAGAGCTACTTTATGAAATGCTAAAAAATAGCATTTGAATCAGGAGATTTACCAAGATCCCACCACAAACTTTTCATTCACACAGCCATAATTTAGAAAGCTCTCCTAAGATATGCTTCCGGCCCGGGGACATGCTAGCAAGTAGTGCTGTGCAGACCATCTGCTTAGAGATTCATTAACCCTGTCCCACAAAGTAACCAGGAAACAAAAAGAAAATGAAATAGATTGCATGAGTCATGTAGAAGGACTATTTTTTATTGTCTGAAAGCTTTACAAAAAGGGTTTCTGAAGATGATAGAACTGAAAGTACAATTAAGGATACAGCTGTACATGCTGTTGCGTGATTTTCACGACAGCATTATTCAGACTTAAACTTATGTACTTCACACACAAAATATAATCTTTTTTTCTATTATTTATCGAAAGGATGGCAACAACGTCGCTTCCCTAAATGAAATGCAATACTACTGTCTTACTGTATTTATAAATAGAGCTGGCTAAGCTTGTTAGCAATTTTGCGCTCAGAGTTCAGACTTCCGCATAAGAAGTTGTTTCTTTCTTGTCAATTTCGTTCTGCACGAGCAACTCATCCAGACTTGAAAAGCAACACCGCCACTTGACCAAGATAGAAGTAGATGAAATGCTTGGTTTCATGCGTCACATACGAGCCAAAATTCCTTCCAACAATACAGTGCCAAGTTGGGTTGTATTTCTTGTCAAATTCCTTCTTGATGTAAGCCGCGATGTCTTTCTCGATGTTAAACTTTTCCATCGCTTGTGTGGCACACTCGACGGCATCTTGCTGCATGTCTTCGGTCATGTCAGCATTTTTTATCACTGATTTTCGGTCTGTCATCTAGAAATCGACATAAAGGCAAGACGTGTACAACTTGTTTTCAATACGTGAAAAACGACCTTATGAGAATAAGATATACCACGCTCCAAGAAGCTCACGAAAAAAGAGGGGTGCCTCCCTTCACGACCACGCCTACATTTAAAGGCACAGAGAAAAATGAAATGTACAAAAGAAGCGAATTGGTTACCTTGTCTAAAAACAGCTTTCCGCAACTTACACAAACCTTCGCCACCGATATTCCCTTTCTCAAACAGCTACAAATCAAACAAATTACTACAACATCCCTTCTTCAGAGTTTGATTAACCACGCGATGGTACACCTAATATTTCAAATTTCATTGGTTCATTTTTAGTAGCTTATTTTGGCGGCCTATATCAACCCATAATGCACTGCGTGAATCAATGTACTGCCCAGTTCTCTTCGGAAACTTTCGAACGTCTCTCAGTGGGAAAGGGAAACAGTATGAAAAAAAAAGGGGCAGGAGAAGTACGAAATACCGTAAAATTCCGAAAATAAGCCCCGGGGCGTATATTTTTCAAAGGCCCTTTTTGAGGGGCTTATTTTTGGAGGGGCTTATGTATGGACGGAAATTTGCGTTTCAAAATCAATTGGGCTAGCTTGTAGTGGGAAGGAAATTTACCATTTTTTCTTTGTTTTTCTTTGTATTTGAGTACAAGCCCCCCGGGGGAGGGCTTATAGGAGGGGCGATTTAATGGAGGGTTTTTTGCATTGCAATTTTGGGGGGCTTATATTTTGGAGGGGCTTATACATGGAGGGGCTTATTCTCGGTATTTTATGGTATGTACATTTAACATATGACCCATACACAATTTCGTTGGAAAATAACTGACGTTCTTGTTTGCGGTTCAGTTTTCTCGCGCCTGATTGGCTTTTTTCTTGCAACACAATAACATTCCAGAAATATTTCTGGTGTTCACAGTTTTCCTGGTTCGACTGTAAGACACCCTTAGTACCAGAGACTTTCTTCAGACTGAAAGAGAAGTTGGGCATCACCATACCACTTAGCAGCAAAGCTGCAAGGGTGTAGTTGATCATGTGAACAAAGCCATGAGCATTATGCTTGGCTCGTAAATTACTCTAGTCTTATCAATAGGGAGAAGCAAGCAACTAAGGGGATGAGTTACCAGCCAAAATAGCCCAATAATCAAATGTCTGAGGTCGATCACAGCCCCTTCACTTCTCTCCCTCTCCTAAAGTGAAGGTGCCTCAGTTCATCTCTGATGTCTGTGAATCAGGCTATAGCCAAACAGGGAAGCTAAACTGGAATGGGCAAAAGAAGAGAGACAGAACACACTCTTTCTGCCCACAATTCATCTCATTTGCTTTACTGCTACTTTCTCATCAGCAAGCTACAGTGGAACAAGATCACTGTCCACGATAATTATAAGGAACTATTTTTACATCAGAGTAATAGTAAAATAAATGCAAAAGAACCTTGATATGGTGGAACCTTGTTTTTGAAAAAGAAAGGCCAAAGGACTTTCAACAATGAAAACGTACATAGAATAAAAATGCTTGGTTTACGTCTTTATCCCCTGTACTCTCCATGGCTGCTGGAGATCTTACATCAGCGCAGAAAAGTTATTGACAGCTTGCCCACTTCCAAAAGCTCCGCCCCAAGTGAGACAAAATGTCTCACTTCTCCGAGTTTGTCTGGGCCTCAAAATTTTGTCGGACCACGTGACCCGAAACGCATAGGCCGTGCATAATAATGAGGCCTAGGGACTAGGCAAGATCCACCCACCATATCTGAGGCTAATCAAAGAAGGAAGAAAAACTGAGCCTTGCGTCGTTTATGAAATGGCACTTTATTTTTAAAAAAAGAATGTGTGCATCTTTCTGAAACTCATTGTCATTTGGTATTCACACAATAAAAGTATCAACACAAATAGTAATTTATTTTTAAAAAGATACATGTAGTGCCAGGGTGTTTTCAACTTAATATATTCACATTATTTGCAAACACCACCACTTTGAGTAATGGTGAAACTAAATAGAAAAAAGAAAGACAAAAACAAATTCATTTTTCTCCCTGTCAAATAATGGACATTTTACACTTGAGCTGCAGGATTAACCAGATTTAAACAGTAGAACAGCAACTTGTCCAAGATAGAAGTAGATGAAATGCTTGGTTTCATGTGTCACATATGAACCAAAGTTTCTTCCCACAATACAGTGCCATGTTGGGTTGTATTTTTTGTCAAATTCTTTCTTCACATAGGCTGCTATGTCCTTCTCGATGTTAAACTTTTCCATGGCTTGTGTAGCAACCTCCACTGCATCTTGCTGAATATCTTCTGACATGTCTGCATTTTTTATTACTGCTTTTCTGTCACTCATCTGAACAATATGGGTGGAGATATATTGTAGTTAATTTTTTATCTCAGGTAATTTTTGTTTCTATTTTGTTTTTGGGTATGGTAATGATTGCTAATGAAGTTGAAACAGAAGAAAAATAAAAATTACCTGAGGCAAAAAATTAACTACAACAGTTACACAAAAGATTGAGCATAACTTCATCTTGCTTTTCTTTACATAATATTAATCATTCACGCATAGAATAAAGACACACACTAAGGGTGTGTTTTTTCACTAAAATCCAAAATCAGATCAAAAATCCAGTTCATTGCGATTTTTTTTTTTTAAGAAAAGAAACAATGTATCCAAAAAAGGATTATTATTCATTCTTTTACATACAAAAGATTCACAAGAACAATGGTAACCCCGCAAAAGAATAACACAGCTGCTGACAGTATTGCAAGATTGCTGATCTTTCATTGTATTCTAGGCAATTAGTTCATGGAAACTGCCTTCGATGGGCCAAATGAAGACAACATTTAGAATAAGATACCGTAAAATTCGGAAAATAAGCCCCTCCAAATATAAGCCCCTCAAACTGGTAACGTAAAAAACCCTCCGTTAAATCAAAAGCAAAAACGGAAAATTTACGTCCAACTATAACGCTAGCCCAATCGATTTTGAGACCCAAATTTCCCTCCATAGATAAGCCCCTCCAAATATAAGCCCCTCAAAAAGGATCGACCTTTGAAAAATATAAGCCCCAGGGCTTATTTTCGGAATTTTACAGTACGTACTGGAAAAGTAATTTCTTGAAGGATGTGCCAACAAAGTTGTGTAGCAGTTTTCCTGTAATGAACTACAACAATGCACACCCTGTTGGCGTTACAATTCTACCCCCCAGAAAAACAGATAAAATTGATTGCTTAATCCATGCCTTGGGTTCAAAAAGCGGCTGTAAAGATGAGCAGTGCAGTCAAACAGCTGGTATAAGTATTAAAATTGTTTCCAGTTACCGCTGGCAGTAGTCACTCTTTTCGGATCTGTAGTAAAGAAACGCTTTGGGTCTTGCATCCGAATTATCCACTTCAGCTGGATAGTGATCCAAATAATCCAGCTACATTTTTTGAAATTTGGTAAAGAAACAAAACGTCCCTTTTTAGACTAAAATCCGCATTTGGATTTTAGTACGCACCTTAAAAAGTAGATCAGTGGATAAAAACCTTTAACTGTTTCCATAGCAACCATCAACATGTCCACATTTTCAAAGGATTTTGTTGTAAAATGTGGTGAATACAAAGATCTATGCAAGAGCAATCTGTTGACAGGCTGTGTAAGGTATTTCATAAGCCTGTTTTATTTTTACTCCTGAGAAGAAATGTGTAAGCAAGTTTTAATTTCATTAGCTCACTTATAAAATACACTTAAAGATTAAAAAACTATCTAACAGAATCTTAAGTGTAGAAACTATCCTTACATTGTAAGAGCCGACATTTACTAACCTTTACTTCTATTTACTGGGACAATCTGTATGAACAGAGCTGTAAGTTCCCCCTCCACGCGGAAAATTCGGAAAGTTTGTTTGTTCCGTCTGGTTTTGACAACCTGAAGATCTGAGGGGAGTATTTACTTCCGTTCAACTGATAGGATGCAGTCGTCTAAGAGTAGAATATGATTGGATAATTCTAGTTAATATTTCACCAGCCTATATCAACCCACAAATCTTCGCGAGCTATAAATCATTGATGCGCAAAAGTCCCTGTTTTACCAAACGGACGCCCCGTTAACAGCTTTGTTGAAACTCGTGGTCAGCCATCTTTAAAATTTTACGCGTCGCAACTATCTTTTTCTTTGAGAACGCGCTACTGTTTGAGCAGAATACAACGTCATGACGTCCATGAATCGAAGTAACAACAACAACAGGAGGGTATACGTAGGTAATTTACCTTCCAATATAGATGAGAGAGATTTGGAAGATATTTTTTACAAGTACGGCGATATTGCTGACGTTGACTTGAAACTACCGCGTTACGGTACTGGCGGCACTCCGTTTGCCTTTGTTGAATTTCAGGATCCAAGGTACGCACATAAATATGTGATGTATTTCACATCTTTTGAACCCTTTGAAATACTTTGCACGATATCCTTTTGAATAGCTTGGATGGTAGGTTTTCTAGACTTCAAGGAGTTCGGGTTTCGATTTCATTTGTGACGTTGAGATCGAGAAGGCTTTGTTAATAACGTGTGGCTATTTAACGTTCCGATTTTCCCTCAAAACGAGTCTTTCGGAAATTCGCTCAATTTTTTCTTTTCGGTGAAATTGGTCAATTGGCGCTTTTCACCCTGTTCAGAAAAAAGACTCGCAAAGATGTAAATTTTATGACTGTCGAAGTGAAGGTAAGCTTTTTAATAATTTATGTACGATAATGTTGAGAAAAAAGCTATTGATTTATTAATCGTTTTCGTCTCTGTAGGGATGCTGAAGATGCAGTAAGAGGAAGGGATGGATATGAGTTTGATGGTCAAAGAATTAGAGTGGAGTTTCCTCGTGGTGGACGTGGGGGTAGGTCGGGTGGTGGTGGAGGAGGATTTGGTGGTGGCGGTGGTGGTGGTGGCGGCGGCGGCGGATATGGAAGGGGCCCTCCTCCACGTCGCTCTGAGTACCGTGTCTTGGTATCTGGACTGCCTCCTACTGGTAGTTGGCAAGATCTCAAGGACCACATGCGGGATGCTGGTGACGTTCAGTTTACTGATGTCTTCAAAGATGGCACTGGTATTGTGGAGTATTCTCATTATGACGACATGAAATATGCCCTGAAGCATCTTGATGATTCCAAGTTCCGTTCGCATGAGGTATGCAATTCCATTAGATTACTCTTTTGCTTGATCAATGTGACAACAAGGATTTTGTGAAAGTGACTTTTAATATATTATACCTTTCTTTAATCCTTTAAGGGTGAAGTTGCATTCATTCGTGTCAAGGCAGACAGTAGGAGCCACGGTGGTGGTGGTAGTGGTGGAGGTGGAGGTAGATCTCCAAGCCGAAGTCGATCACGTTCAAGAAGTAGAACTCCGAAAAGGAGATCCCGCTCCCGCAGTCCACGTCGATCATATTCACCAAAGAAATCCAAGTCCCCTTCAAGGTCACCAAAGAGAAAGAGATCTGCTTCTCCAAGGCGTTCCAGATCACGTTCTCGCTCACGTTCATAAACATTGCCAGTGTTTTTCCTTTTATGCATTTTTCTCTCTTTTTTTGGCTTTGAAGCACAGAAAAGTAGTTGCTTGTAGCATTTTATTGTTTATATTAATTTTGTGGTCATGTGCCTTTTTTACTCTTCCATGATGTCATTTTCAGGGTGGCACAAGCAATTTGTGATTATGGAAAGGAAAGCTAGGAAACAAAACAACTGTCTGTAGATGTTTCTGCACTAGTCTTGCTAAGGATATCACAAACTGGATAAGGAAACAATGACATATGGAAACAGTAGGAACAATTGGACATAGGACATTTTCTTCGGACATGGTATGCATGGCTTCTCTTCAAAAATACAATGCTCCATGAAAAAATGTGCCACTTTTTAAATTCACCCAAATAAGCGAAGTGCTGAATTTCAAGTAGGAGAGTTATAAATGATTCATTTAAATGTAGAGACCAACTAGTTTGTTTCATTTTATTTTCACTTTTGGTATCTTAGGATAAATCTGTACTTTAATGCAAGAATAAAGCAGTTCAGCAGATTTCTCTGGATGGTTTCTGTAAGATCTTAGTGACAAATCATCTCGGAAGAAAAGTGTCACTAAAGACCACCAAAAGAACATGAGAGTTCATCATAGGAGAGTTGTAGCTCAAGTTTAGTCATGTGATTATTTTTAGTTAGCTGTTTTGACTAACCTGTTGGATATGAGAGATGGATGTGCCTGAAAGTTCAACAGTATTAATTTTCTTAAGGGTAATTTTGCTTAGAGGGTCATAAGTAGCCTGCCAGCAAAGGCACAGCTTTTAGGGTGGGATAAGAAGAGTTGATGAAAAGTCTTGTGCAAGTGTATTGACAAGTTAACTTCTTTATAATCCTATGACAGATCTAACGCTGTCTGGAGGAAACCGGATCCTCTCATGTCAGTGTCAGGGATCACGGATTAGGATAGGATCTGGAGATCACCTCCAGTACAGTTTTGGGACAGAACAATGGAAACTATCAGGAGTCAAAATTTTGGATCTCTGTCACATGCAAAGGATTTGGATGTTAACTGGTTTCAACATTTTTGGAGGAAAGTCAGGAGGAAAACAATCACTTTCTTTCAATTAGGGTTCTCACAAAGCACTGTAGTGTGGAGGTTAACATCATTGTGGTATGACAATTCAGTCTTGATGAAATTTCCATGATGGTACCTTTCCTAGACTTTTCTTTTAACTTGCAATTTAAGGCTGAGGTTTGCTTCCCAATTGGTTTCCAGTCACTCCTGCATTCCCCGTTGCCCTTGCATGCGTCACCCTGAAGGTTAGGATAAGTACCCTTCCAGCTAGTCCTTTTTCAAGGAAATGCCCCCCTTGGGAATTTGTTTTTACTAACCTTTTCACTTCAGGAGCACCATGGCCTTGGATTTTGTGCAGATAAGTAATTGAAGGCAAAAAGACAAGTCAAGCTTACTTTTGCATTAAAAACTAAATTGTTATTCTTGATTACCATTAAAAGTTTTCTTCAGATGAACATTTTCTGTCTGTTGTTTTCTTTGTTTGGGTGATTGTGTGTGCAGGGTTTTCATCATTGTCCACCTCACAAAAGTGTTGATGGCAGCCCACTAGGGGTGCTTACCATTCACTCAAACCACCCGGGTGGACATCTTGTGTATTACTATTAAAATTTGACATGGTGGGAGAATAGCTGGTCTGAAATGTCATCTGTCTCTTCATCTTAACTACTTGTAGGAGTGTGGGAAGAGACGGTTGTTATTTCTCACCAGAGAACTGCCCACTACAAAGTATATCCAAATCAACTGAACAGCTGAAGTAAACGGAATGGCTCATACCATTTGAGTTTTCATTTGGAATTTCTGGGTTTCCCTCTTAAATAATAAATACCCTAGGTTATCTCATCACTCACAGTTTTCCTGACAAGCTAGCGGCATATTGTATTTTGAGAAACCTGGACCCAGTTGAATGAAAGTGGATAACAATCCAGTGAAACAGGCAATAATTATTATTGTTCTCCATAATGCTTATCCACTAAAAAGTGATTTATCTGATGGATAGTGCTGTCCAACACTCTAATAATGGGGTGTAAAGGGTTAAGAAACATAACTGGGTAAGAAATCAATTGTTACTTGAGCTTGTGTAGCAGCAAGAGGTTACTTGAACTTGCGTAACAGCAAGAGTCTAAAACTTTTGCAAGCTGTTTCTGGTCTTCATCGTTGGTCGCCAAAAGGCGGGTCAGGGTTCTTGGCAGAAACCATGGAAACTAGGTACCAGGTTAACTCTTGGTTAATGCCAAAAATACATGGTCCCTGCATTTGTGTTGCATTTTATCAGAGATAAAAAACAGCTTTTTTCCATTTATAGCCCATTATATGAGTGTGCTCTTGTGGAGTTTCAACTGCACTTTGAAGCATAACAGTTCTCTTTACCCCTGTTGGGTATACTTCACTTAAAGGCCCATATGGGGATGTGCCACTTGACTGAAAAAGTATGGTTTTTGTCCTCTCTGGTCCAAAATAGGGTATATAATTTCACGCAAGTCGGTCTTGATAAAAAACAGGGTATTGCTTGCACAACTGATTTGGTTTGCTCACAGGCAGACCAACGGAACTGTTTGGGGCATCATGACGTCACGTGTGACATGTGGTGTCAAACATTTACTGTCTTTCGTGACACCTGCTCTCGGCTTTATTCAAGAAGTGGGAAGAATGCTACATGAAACATAGAAGTTTGCACCTTGTGATCCCAAAATGTTAATATATGTTAAGGAAGGTGAATTGAGATAAACTACCATATGGTTTCGGCATTTACTTCTGTGTTTTTGTTTTACTTTCAGTTGCTTGAAACTCAGTGACACTGCTGACCATATATTGGTGTGCTTGTGATTTACTTGATGCTTGAAGTATACAAAATTAAAGCAATGACAACTGATCTGAGTGAATTTGCCCGGGGGGGGGGGGGGTACTCTTATATAAGCCATATAATGTGGGTATGTGCCCAAAGGGTATGGCTTTTGGGCTTTTTTGGTCTGAAAAAGGGGTATACACTTTGCTCATTTTAGTCTGGAATTGGGTATGGTTTTGTGGACGTATTTATCGTTTCAATTCCAAATGAACAGGAAAGAACTAGAAATAAGTGAATTCAAAATGCATTTGAAGAAATTTTTTGTTTGTGCTCTAATCTGAGTAATGATGACATAACTTCTGCCAAGACGCGAGGTCTGAAAATGGGTATGGATTTTAGAGGTCAGGTCCGAAAACGAGTGAAGAAAATGATATTTTTTTTGGTCTGAAATAGGGTCAGGGTGGCACACCCCCACTAAGAATTCCCAGGCCAGGAGTACCTCTCCCACTGCAATTTCTCCTTTGAAATTTCCAGTAAATGGCTTTCAAACCAGACTGGTTATGTATCTTAGGATTTTTTTGTCCTAAACAGGTTCAGAGTTTCCAACCGTCAGCAGCTTACCCATGCCCAAATATTGATCGAGTTCCCCGACTTCATTCCTTCCTTCCCCCCCTCCCAACTCAGTCTGAAAATGGCACCTTCCTCTGGAGATCTCTGGAGGTCTCTAGACAAGCATAGTTGAACTTCAAGTAAAATAAAGCAGACTTCTGAGATTTTCGTTTTATAACTTGTAACTCAAGTTAACGGCGTTCGAAAAATGGGGTTGGGAAGTGGACACAGGAGCTCGCATAGGAGAGGGGCAAGGAGGAGGGTGGAAACTAGTTCCCTTGTTGGGGGTCTGGGTTCCAGAAAAATATATGGCTGACAGGCTGACAGTCACAGATGGGAAAGTAATCGTTGGATATGGAGGAAGAAAAAGGTCAAAAGAGACCCTTAGAAGAAGACGAAAGCTGTTTGCTTTCATTAGCTGATGAACTGATTGATATGGTGTTGTCTTATCCTTTTATTGATCACCAAGATTTGTGTCGCTGTGCCCAAGTTTGTAGAAGGTTGAATCGAATTGCAATGGGAAATGAAGTGTGGAAAAAGAAATCACTTTTGAGGTAAAGGACATATTTCGAGCTTATCTGCCTTGAAAATTTGGTAATTTTCGGTTAAATCTAGTTTTCGTGCGTGTTTTCAGCCTATTCCTTTCTTACGACCCAAACAGAGAGAGAATCTAAACGTATGTTAATAATCTAAAGTGTGACTGATCATGGGTGTTTATTTTCTTGTAAGCTTGCAAAATGGAGTATATCCACTTCATACCTTACCCCCACCATCTCCTATTGATGAGGTGACGGGTAGCTGTATCAACAGTACTCTATCTCTTGAATATTTCCATTGAAATGTGTTTTTCCCAGTGGGAAAAGTAAAAGTAGATGACAGACGTTGGAACATTTTGTCAATTTGGGCAGAAGTTTGAGGGTAGGTGTGTGTGTTACCTTTTGAGAAAAAACTATACCTGATTCCAAGCAAAGCGAGGCGTTAAGCGCCTTGCGAAAGCAAATTTATAGTTTTGTTGCACGCAAAGCACATGGAACGCGCGAGGATCATTAGCACTGAGTGCAATTTGGCTTTGGTCATAAATCTTCCTATAGGTTTGGTATCCGCAGTTCCTTAGCAATGGTGTCTCAATTGACGTCAGCAGTGTGACGTCATCATAAGCAGAGTGTGATTTGGCTTTGTTCATAAATCTTTCTATCGATTTGGTATCTGCAGTCGCCTAGCAACAAAATCGCGAAGCGTCCCAATTGGCATCACTAGGGTTTCCAGGCAACAGTTCCACTGGTTAGAACTGGTTTGATGACAAAACCGTGATTATTGTCAGTGAAAAAATGTTTGCAATCAGTGAAATATCACGCCCACCAAGCTATAAACAAAAGAGAAGAGCAATTTATGCAATAATAACAATAGATCAAAGTCTGCAAAGTTCAGTTCAGCAAAAACATCGCCCTTGAATAAACACAGCATTGAAAATGCTATAAATTTAAGACAGTACTCCCCATGATGGCCTATACGGGGAGGCTCTGCTTGACTTAAGGTATATGAAAGGGTAGGGATTTCACTAGTTGAAGTATATAAAAGAGTAGGGAAATCTGTCATTTGGGTCTGTGAAAGAGCCCAAAAGGACTAAGAAATGAATTTTATGGCTTTATAAAGTGGAGAAAAGGTTCTATTTTTGTGTTTGATTCCTATTTAAAAGACAGTGCATTTACAGCAGTTTAAAGGGATGCAAAGTTCTAAAAAGGGTATGTGAAGGGGGTACCATTTGTTAATAGAAGGTATACAAAAGGGGTACCTTTTTTGTTAAAAAATTATGGGTGAGGGGTTGGATCTTGTGGTGGAGCCTCTCAGTATCAACATTTGTTGAGTACCCCTTCCCCTGGGGATCCCTCACTATGCTTAACTTTGATTCATAAATTGAACACATTGATTCTCAATTTTCTCTTCTTGGGGTGTATAACAAATCACTTTATGACTGGTTCCTCTCGAACTAGTTAAATTTTTTCCCCGGGACTAATGTTAGATATTGATTTACTTCTAAACTACTTCAGTGATATTCATAGTAATCAAATTATGTGTCTTGAAGACAAAGTGTATCTTATTAAGAAGCAAACTAATGTATTTCTATTTATCTCCACATTGTGTAACTTTCAGATGGAATTTTTGGAAGAATGTGCCAAGAGAAAATTGGTCAACAACATACAGGGACAGATTTCTTATGGAGCAAAAAATTCACCATACTTTGCTGACTATATCTAGAAAGTATTATACTAAAGTAGATGTCTACAAGAAAGACCTTGAAAGATTTGTGCTCTTAGCAAAGGAGAGTCCTTGGCAGTCTTGTCATATTGATGATTCCTTGCATGAACTGTTACAAGGAGATGTCTGGTAAGAAATAAGTGTACAGTTGAACCTCCGCTAACAGCAACCTCTCTACCAATGGCCACTTTTTTTGTCCTGGCAGACAAAAAATCCATACTTAATGATTCTTGTTTAAAACCTCTCTACAACGGCCACCTCTTAACAATGGCCACTTTCTTCTGTCCCCAAGGTGGCCATTAAAGAGAGGTTCAACTGTATAACTGAAACTTCTCAGTCTTGTCTTTGGGTTTCCAACATTAAATCAATAATGGCCCAACAATGATCAGTATCAAATCAGTTTTGCATTCAAACGGCCACAGTTAAGTTATTAGAGACTGGTCTTAAGAAGGAAGTTAGTACGTGATTACCCAAAGGGAATGCATTTAATATTTAAATATTGTCCCACTAACCCAGTGACAAATGTATGGTGTAAAGAGAGGAGGATTTACTAATAATTATTTGTTTCAATAAAGCGGACTAACAAAGTGATTGTAAACAAGCATGATTGAGTTTCTTTACAGAGACAGACTTGGGTATTTTTCTTAGGGGTTCCAAACTTGTGTGCTGTTGAAACCATATTCTAACCATCCAATACCTGCCAACTTTTTCTGACTCAAATGCATGATATTTTTGTCTTGTAATGATGTAGTTTCCAAAAATTGCCTAGTGACTTTTCCTAAGATTTTCTGATGACTTCCAAACATTGCTGAAAATGTCTGCAGATATTCTAACCACCTTTGAGTGCTTTCAAAGCTATTTCAAAGAAGAGGCCACTAGTTTAGCATGTTGTGATACAGTTAGGAGATAAAGTAAGAAATTGAAAGTAATTTTCATTTAAATCATGTGTTAAAGTCAAAAAAGAACAATCATGTCCAGATTTGTGAGTCAGGCATGAGAAATTGTCCTTGATGCGAGAGATCAATGTAGTATGTAGGTGTGAGACTCATGTATAATTATGTGTGAGGGTGGCAGGCGTACCATCCCCTTAAGTTAACACTTAACAGTAATGAGAAAAATATTTTGATATTTTATTATAACCCTTTCTCAGGTTAGAGCTGGGGCAAAACTCCAGGCCACTCAGAATATCAAGAAGGATCCGCAAATGCAATAATAATTTGCTTCTCATCAGTGGCTCACATAGTTTCCGATCAGTAAATATTAATTATTTTTGTCTGCAGCAAAGTAAATTTGACCTACAGATATTATGCAAGGAAAGTGAACTCCTATCTCAAAATTGACCAACTTAAGGATGAATGGAAACAATTTCTAGCATTACCTGATGAACAACAACCACTTGAAAAAGGTAAAAATACCAAGAGTGGTAACAATCTACTTAATTGTTATAACCTTTTAAAGCTGTAAGAGTCAATAAAGGAGTTATGAAATGTAGTTATTAATTAAGTTAGGTTTTGTGGATGAACTACTGGGGCACAAACAATCAAATTAAACCTTTCCAGCATTAGTTTTACACAAGTTTTTTGTTTTCACAAGTTGTAAATTAAATTTGGAAATTCTGACTTTTGGCTTTTTAGGGTACAAGGTGATTATAACTGTATTGAATTTAGAATGAAACAGTTTTCCAACCACGCTGGAACAAACTATCAGGCAAAAATCACTGAATAACAAAAAAATAATTTTGCTTGATTATTTGTTTCATTTTCATTTTTTTAAAAGAAAATTGGAAAATAACGGAGCTGTTAAATATATATTTTATTAATTTAAAGAAAGATAGCTTTTTCGGTTTGTCCAAGCTCATAAGTATGGTGCCAGACAGAGGGTCAATGGTCACTGTGGTATCCATTCACTTCATTCCATCGTCAGATTGTTCCAAGCCAGATCGTGGTACTCAATAGTCAGGTTGTTACACAATATAGTCAGAACTTTTCACAAGTCCTTAGGCCACAAGCAGAAACAAGGGCATTACTTGTGTGTATTCTTCAGAAGCCAAAAAAGTGCACTTCACATTGAGTTTTACACTGAAACAGTGGAGCAATCTAACTATAAAATGTTCAGAGAACGATCTGGCTTTGAATGATCTGGAATGAAACATCGATAAACCATCAATGCTACTGAACTGTCCTGACTGTAGAGACAAAGCCCCACCCTCCTCTCCATTTCAGCAGCGCTGACAGGTTGATGAACCTACAATAAAATTTTTTAAATGGGTTGTTCCAGAAAAAATCCACACCCCCCCGACGGATGGGATTCTGGAAATTCTCGCAGGAGGGGGGGTCGAAGACTCCGGAAATCCAGGCGGGAGGGGGGGTTGACCTTAAAAAAGTCTTCTGCAGGGGTCATTTCCAGCGATAGTTGATACAAATCAAACGTTTAGTTCGATGACACTTAAGTGCTTTCAGACCCTGAAAATAGTCAAAATGTTTTGTTCATATATTTCTCACCTGACATAAATGATAATCTAAGTTGCTTTACAGGTCCTTTTATAGCAGAAAACGCGAACAAGATACTAAAGAACGGGCCTGAAGGAACTCGTCGCAACGTTGTTGTCACGAAGAGCATCAAACGCCTGACACATTTCTACTCGTACCCAGAGCCCGCGCGCGAAGAACGAAGAGTGATTTTTATAAGCTAAGAAATTATGTAAACACTCGTTCAGGTGTCGTTCGCATTTTTGTTTTTTGCTCCTTTCGTTTTTAGTTCCACGCGATAGAATTCTTAGTTTAATATAAGCTGAAGCTTTAGAAATTAAAACAAAAACATTTAGACGTGTTTGCGTGTATTTTCCATTAAAAATAAATTAAATTTAAGCCTTTTATTTTTTCCCGGAAATCCAGGCGGGAGGGGGGGTCTTCCACCTTGGAAATCCAGTTGGGAGGGGGGGTCTTGTGCTTCAGGAAATCCAGGTGAGAGGGGGGGTTAAAAAAGGACCCCATCCGTCGGGGAGGTGTGGATTTTTTCTGGAATAACCCAATCTGTAAAAGGTTTGAAACCATGAGTCATTTCATGATTGTGGTCCTGAATAGGACTGTTGTTGACAGTGACTGACATTTTGACAATCTGTGCAGTAGTCATCTTCAGAGTCAAAGTGAGTTGTATCACGTCAGTTGATGGTATTAGGCTAATTTAGCAACAGAATGGGAACGTCAGTTGACGATGGCACGCACAAATCAAACAACTGTCCTGACCAATGGCTGTGCGGCAAACTGGGCACCGGAAGTCGAGTTTAGTCCTTTCCGCGGGCTTTCCCGTCATCAAATGACGTTCCCGTTCTGTTGCTAAATCAGCCTATTATTAGACTTATTACATCGTGACTTAATTAATCAATTATGTCAATAACCAGGGTTAATACCACCCCTTGACATGATACAGCTCACTTTGACTCTCAAGATGATTACACACTGGTTGTTGAAATGTCAGTCACTGTCAACAGCAGTCCCATTCAGGACTACTCTCACTGGGACCATCATGTTCCAGCTAAACTTTCTTAGCAGCTCTTCCCTTTGTTATAGGTGCCATGTTAATTGCAAGATGGATACTTAATGAGGAGGAAATTGATGAAAATAGCACTTTTGCCGAACTTGATGAGATAGCAAAGATGGTGCAGGATAGTCTTGGGGGAAATCTTACCAGGGGAGAGACTGTTTTGACAACTGCTCCAGAAGAAAGGATGTCTATAAGCACTGAAGAGTCAGCTCCAGCAGTTACACACCCTGCTGCATGTTTGAGAATAATAGACTGTCTTAAGCAAGTATTATACCAACAGCTGCAGTTTAAAGGAAATGTTAACGATTACTATAAAAAGGAAAACTCAATGCTACATCAGGTATATATGGTCTTACGTTTTAAATGAATTTTTGACTCCCAGTCCAGTCAAAATCAGCCGGCAGCCAACATTTTGGCCACTTCCAGGGAAATATTTGCCACCTTCTCATCACTGAAAAAATACTCACGTTTTGGCCTTTGCCACCTGCTACTCTTGGTATGGAGCATTTTCACTCATGTGGACAGCATCTATGCAAATCTAATTTGGAGTAAAAGGAAGCGTTCAAATAAGAATATAGTGCATGCAACCCCCACAGGACTGTTTTGCAACACTGTCATGGCTGTCATTTCATTGTTTTAATTGGGACATCATTATGGCTGCCATGATGTCATGTGAAAACGCTCTATCCTGCTTGCTGTTGTAAAGCATTTTGCCTGGGCTGTGTCTCTGTAGGGGAACAACTCTCTGTATAACCAAAACATGCAGCTCTATCCATTTCTATTTGGTTGCTTTTGTGTAATTCACCTTTGTCTTAGTAGGTTAAGATGGACAGTGAAATAAAACCAGCCTATCTCTAAGAAAAAAGGTGGTCCTTTGAATATAGCTGTCTCTCCAGAAAGGCCTCTTGCAGTGAGTAATTATTAGAGGCAGCTGTACTTGCAGGTTACTTGTATCCCCAATGTTAATTATTTTCCTGTATATCAATCAAAAACTCTCATAATTTTCCTAAATCATTATTTTGTGATGAGTAAGCTTCTATCAGCTCCCTTTATCAGTATTCCATTTAGTGTGATAACAAATTTCTCAACATTTAGTTTACATAATTTTTTCGTTTATCAAGGTGTTAAAGAATCGCACAGGCAACCCAATCACGCTGTCAGTCCTATTTGCTGGAGTAGCAAGACGACTTGGAGTTAAATTAGAGCCTGTGAGTTTTGAAAAGTTTTCAGTAGCAGTAACTTTGTTTGCATTTTTACGTGAGTAAGTAGCACCCTCAAATGCTGTTATAATTACTCATCTATAGAATGAGGTTGAACTCTTATGGCAATTATTGCCACAGCTGTATCTTGTTTCTAAGTTTCCTGAATATCAAGCAAGTAAATGAGCATAAATGCAAACTGATGTAAATAAATACTTCACAAGTTTTCAGAAAAATTGTTCAATATGTCCTTCAATAACTCAATGTAAAGAGAATACCCTCTATTGCAACACTGCTAATTAACAGTTCTTCTTCTCCTTCTTATTTTTAAATGTTAGGTAAATTTTCCCAGCCACTTTTTGCTACGATGGAGAACAAACTTGGACCCAGAGTATGTGACATGAACATTTACAGTATTATTTAATCCCATATCACAGTCATTTCCGTGAATAACAATTTTAAAACTGCCACTGGAACTGCTTAGAACTTCTCTTGGCTTGGGAGATTTGATAGGTGATGATTGTAACTCCTTATAGGTGTCATTTAATAAGCAGCTAGAGGGGTTTTATTAAAGTTTAAAACACAAGGTACAGCAGAGTGTCTTAGAGATGATAAAACACAAGCTATTAGTTTAGTGAATGATCTAAAATTTTTCTCTTTATCTGTTCATTCCTCCAGTCATTCTTCCAATACTCTTTGGACTGTTGAGAAAATTGGGGCTAAACCTTACATGTATTTTATCACATTTGAAAAAATGAAACTTCTTCAGGAATTATTAATGTACTATTTTTTTACAGTCATGTTATAGGGTCTAGCTTTTTGTAGCTTTTATCGTCTTGGGGTATATGAGCTGCCACGACAATGAACCTTCTATCCGATGATAATAAATCATTAACATAACATTCTTATTTAGATAACTTCATTAACAAACCCACAAAAATGACATAAGTTTGGAATTTGTGATGAAATATTTTCATTGACTTTTCACCTGTGGGAGTGAAATAGCCTGTGTAGACTTGCTCCTTCCCTCCTACCCTGTACACAGGCTAGGAGTGAAAGAGTTGCTAACAGTTTTTTTTTTTTTTGAAAGGGCAGATCAGTCCACAGCGTATAAGTACATAGACTGCTTTAATGGAGGAAGACTTCTCTCAGAGGGACAGTGTATTGAGTTGATTTTACCACCCTCTCTGGATAATTCCTCCTTGCGAAAAAGCGCTTTTATCAAAGCCACGCCCAAACAGGTAATAAACAGATTAACGATAGAAATTGTAACTCAACTGCCTGACTGCTGGTATTCTACGAAACATTAGTCTGTGTTTCTCCAGTGTTTGAGGCTAAAAACTGTGCGTTATCGTAGCAGTTGAAAGCTTGATGAATGTAGTTTTAGTCAAACTCCACAAACTTGAAACAAGAAAATTCATAAGGTTATAACTTACTAGTCTGCTACAGCCGTTTTAGTGTCGTCACGCAACGTTGCGTGACGACAGTAAAAAGGCTGTGTAGCAGACAAGGTTATGACCCGGGGGGGGGGGGGGGGGGGGTACTGCCATATATGGGCTATATGGGTATGTGCCGCTGTGAAGGGTATGGTTTTCAAGCAGTTTACTCTAGGATAGGTTATATAAATCAGAGCGTTTGGGTCTAGAATAGGGTATCATTTTTCAGGAAACTGATCAGTTGGTTGAAGATTTTATCTAGACTGGGGAAACAGCTACTCTAGGATAGGGGGATTTTGAAAGTTTACTCTAGTATAGGGTAGCAAAATTCAGCTGAACTAGCTCTGGTATAGGTCAAGGGTTCCAGGGTCCCAGCGGCACATCCCCACCCAGAAATTCCTAAAGTGCCCCCCCGGGGGGTTATGACAGCAACCAATTTGAAAAAAGCTGTGGTTACACGCTAAGTATCAAACGCAAAAGAAGATCCCGCTGCAGCTATAAGACAGTCAAACCTGGCGACAGTGCTTGCTCTAGCAGAAGGATATCGTACAAATCAAACATACAATAGCTGCACTGTGAGAGTTTCTTCTGTCACAGTCAAACACATGACAAGGCTTGCTATAAACAGAGTGCCTTCAGTGTGCCTTTATAACAGTAGATAAGGTATCATTCAGGCGCAGACCAGAGCGCGCTGCACGAGTGTCTAACGTAACAATCAAACATCGAACAGAGCGCGCTGTAAGATTGTCTAACGTAACAGTCAAACATCGAACAGAGCGCGCTGTAAGATTGTCTAACGTAACAGTCAAACATCGAACAGAGCGCGCTATAAGATTGTCTAACGTAACCGTCAAACATCGAACAGAGCGCGCTATAAGATTATCTTACGTAACAGTTTAACATAGAATAGAGCGCGCTGTAAGAGTATCTAACATCGAACAGAGCGCGCTGTGAAAGTGTCTAACGTAAAAGTGAAATATCGAACAGAGCGGACTATAAGTGAGTGTCTACCATAACAATAGCCTGAGTAGCAGGCGTTCGAAAGTGAAGGGGAAGGGAATTAAGGCGCGAGACCACGCGCGAGGGAGGAGGGAGGAGGGGAGGGGTTCCTTTTCTTTCTCCCTCGCGCGCGCCCAAATTCCCCCTTCCTCTTCCCCTTTTAACGCCTGCCACGCAGGCAGGCGTAGGAGTTTAGTGCCCTAACGGGTGTCTAACGTCACAACTAAAAATGAATCATAGCGCGCCATAAGGGTGTCTAACGTAATAACCAAATACAAAACGGAGCGCGCTATGAAAGCTTCTAGCGTAACAATCAAACAATAGGACATAGAGCGCTATCAGTGTCTAACATAACAAACATACAATATAGCGCGCCATAAAAATGTCTCTAGAGTAACAAACAAGCAACAACGAAGCGTGCTATAAGAGCGTTGAACGTAACAGCTGAACGTAACAATCAAACGCATAGTGGAGCGCGCTATAAGACTGTCTAACCTAACAACCAAACACAAAACGGAGTGTGCTATAGGAGATTCCAACATAACAATCAAACATATAACAGAGCGCGTTATGAAAGTGTCTAACGTAACAATCAAAAACGCATAACGGAGTGCGCTATATAAGTGTCTAAAGGTAATAATCAAACATGCAACATAGCGCGCTATTTGAGTGTCTAACGTAACAACCAATGAACGAACAAACTGCGCCACAAGAGTTTCTAACGTAATAATCGAACACAGAGCGAAGCACTTAATATAAGAGTAACTAACGAAACTAAACAATAGATTTGAACTGGCTATTACAGCGTCTAACAAATCAAACGTAAATCAGAGCGCGCTATGATTGTTCTCGTGTAACGTGATAATCAAACACAGAACAGAGCGTGCTCTAAGAGTGTTTAACATAATTATCGAGGAACGAGCAAAGTGTCTTACCGAAAAATCAAACAGAGAAGAATAGGAAGCTTAATCATTTTAACACACGTTCTATAGCGCGTGTCGCCTTTTCTCGTGGGGTGATTTTAACGCGCGCTCGCGTTTCGCTCGCTCTACTATCCCTGAGGAAAAATGTGGACTACTCGTAGTCTACACGTTCTATTGGCGCTCACGGAATGGAAGTAAGCCATTGATATTTGTTGATTTATTGTTTTTTCCAGGTATTTATTCGCATGGTGGCTAATATCGTCAACAGCTACAGAGCAGGAGATCCACAAGACAATGGGTGAGAGCTTATAACGCTGAGTCATTATCAAGATACACAACTGAGCCACAAGGAGACACTATAGATCACAATAACAGCTATCAGGGCTGCACTTTGCTTTGAGAATTTCCACTTTTCAGAATCCAAACGTTTGTTATTGTGAAACTCACAAAACTTTGAACACTAGAAATGTTTATGGAATGTACTTGTGTTGCGAGAAATCAGTCAGTATACAATCAACATTCCTGAAATTTTTCATGTGTTCACGGTTTTCTGAGTTTGACAGTAAAGGGTAACAGACTGACAACGGAAAATTTGTTTTTGTGTGAAATCAACTCTTGGGAAAAATATTTCTTAAGTTTAAATGGAGTTAGTTTAAGTCTGTATTTACCTCTTCAGTCAGGAGAATACCAAACCTGAAAATTGTAGAAAAAAATTGAAGATATAGTTTTCGCCCCAAGTAAGGTAAATCGGATTCCTGAATCCGGGAAAGTTTTGTTCGTGGATTCCAGAATCCCGGGCTTTGGAATCCGGAATCTAGCTCAAGGAATCCGGAATCCGGCTAAGGATTCAGTAGAATCCAGTATCCAAGTTCGACTGACAAGAAATCCAAAATCCAGTACCTGGAATCCGTCACAAGGAAAAATACTGTCATAAAGGTTATATTTTGCTTTTCCCTGCTTAAGATTTCGTTTAGTGAGTTACAAATGGGAAAAAACATTAGTGAATCTGGGACGAGAAGGAATAACAAGCAATACAATTATTTGTACGTTTTTGTAAGGTTGAAGGGTCTGCATTCCTCATTGAATCTTGCACTTCTTCTGGACCCCTCTGATGAAAGTAGCAGATTACTTGTGGCAAGAATACAGCTACATTTGGGAGTTGACTTGGACGAGGTACTGAAAGCGGAAATGTTTATTTAGTATTTTTGAATTTAATACAGTATATAGTAGTTCATGTGAATATTGTATCGCCTAGACAGGCTCAAACAGACTGTAATATATTGAACTTAGTTTGAGTAGATCCCCCCTTGTTCAAGAAGACATGAGCAACAGAAATCCAGTTTTTCTTCCCGTAATTTTTGGCCAGTACTAGAAAGAGTAGCCTAGGTTTCTGGTGGATATTTTACCCTTACAAGCTCAAAAAAATTACTTGACTCGCCCGTAGCTTCCGAGTGACTTGACTACTAAAGCATTAAGTGTCATGTATTCAGGTTCATTGAGGCTGAGTTTTTAGTTAGTCCTTAATCCCGATCATAAACAAAAAGATATATTTTCATAGGCAATTGTCAGCTTGGAGATGTTACAAGGAGGCGGAAGTACCACAGCCAGGGATATGCTTGAACGAGCCAAGCAAAAGAAAGCTGAACAGGATCAAGCAGATGATACCCCACAGCCTGTATGTGTATGCCAAGATTTTTTTCGAGTCATTTTTAGTTTGCCTCTCCAGATTTATGGTAGTCAGTGCGATGAGCGCGCAACATGGGGGTTACCCTGCCTGTGGAGGGAAGGGGTGGGAAAGAAATGCAAACGTCCTTTTCTTTCGTTTCTATCTACCCCCGTGCGTGGCAGCAGCAAAGGGGGAGGGATAGAAAAGAAATGCAAACGTCCTGTTCTAATGTTATCATGTTCCCATGTACTCCCACTACGCAGGATACCTGGGTTATTGATTCGATTTTTGGGACGCCTATCGCTCCTTCTTCGTCTTTGTATAGCTTAGACGTTTTTTATACAATACAATACCTACATTAGTTAACCGCAAGTCTTCTAGAATTTTGTTTGCTGGTTGCTAATTTCGTAACTCTGTTACAATCCCGCTTTATGAAGGAACTTTCTTCAACCGATTACTGATCATGTATCGCGACGTATTTTGCTCGTGAAGCTAGGTCAGTGTTGTGACGAACTTCACAATGGGGCTGTTTTAGGGACGTTATCGCCTCTCATTTGTTTTGTATTTTTTTCTAATTTTTCATTGACATTTGATTTTTCTTTGTTTCGCTCAAAATTTGCATGTAAGCCGCGCGAGGACTAAGCCTCACGCCGCGGAAGGACTGGTTCCAAGTTAATTTCAAAGAGGCGTTGTTAGCGTCAGGATGGCGTAGACATTTTTTAGAGAGGTGATTTTTTCATGCTAGTCACGTCGTAGGTTCGATTACCAGCCGCTGTTCGGGAAAATGAGCCCGCACTCATCCCCCTCTTCGGGGAGGATCAAAGCCCGTACCCGGGAGACGGCGGAAATCGAGCCTAGTCACGTCGTGAAGTTTTGTAATCCGCCTGATTTAAGTCTTTGGTGAAGCCTTCTTTCAAGAGTGTCATTAAAGATAACGTCGCCATCACATCATTACTGGTTGGTGGTTCCAAATGCGATTGGGTCAAAATTCGTCCCTGCACAGTTCCATGGTGCATTTCGATACAACATTGACCCAGTCTCACGCGGAACCTTAAAATGGCCAATAATAAGAATGCGGAATTTATTACCTTTGCTTAAACGCATACAGCAAGTTAGTGATATCTGTTGTAGGCTACTTAAGCATCTCTTTGTCTTGTCCTCCTTGCCTTTTTATTTCAGAAGTTGAGGTCTGATCCAAGACATTCAGAAGTTGGTTTTAAAGTTGGAATGGTTATGAGGCACAAGTTGTAAGTATGAAGGCACCTTGTTGAAGGCGATCACCACATTTTTATCAAGTCTAAAGAACTAGTTCAACTACGTTATTATTGAGTAATGTTTAATGTTTTGGATTTTTATTTGGTTATTGCCATTCTACAGTAAAACTACCACGAGCGACCACCTTTCGTAAACCAAGCTACCTTAAGCACACCTCCAACACACAAAAATTTTGCCAGTCAAAGCCCTTAGTAGTTACATACAATGCCTTGTATGCTGTTTATTCAGGTACAATTATGGCTGTGTCATATATGGTTGGGATCCTGTTTGTAAAATGGACGAGTCATGGATTCGACAAATGGGTGTGGATAACTCTCCTGGTGGTCGGAACCAGCCATTTTACAACGTGCTCGGGGATGATGGCTCCAGAAGATATGCAGCACATAGTAAGTCATTTGCTTTATTCGCCACTTTAGAAACGAAAAGGAAACTGAGTGGAGTTGACTTTCGCAAAGACTTATGGGACTGTTAGTAAGGACAAGGAAAGTAAATTGGTCCACAGCTGATTGGCGTATCCCCATGACAATCCCAGAAATCTTTGCGAAAGCTAACTCAGCTCAGTTTTCTTCTCGTTTTAAACAAGAGAAAGACTGCCCACCGTTCTTCAGATAACAGCCAATTTGACCTAAGACTAATCTTCTCATAGTTTTCAAAGTATTCACGAGCTTTTAAAACACTGACCGAACTTACGAGTGGTCTTTGTAATAAAAAGGAGTAGTGAGTGATGAGCCTTCTCCTCTGTTAGTAACGTCTACTTACATATATTGAGAGAACGACTTTGTGTATTAGTTCGATACATGTGCTAGAGAAATAAATTTTATCAGTTCATCTTTCCGTCGCTCCCCGCACAGGAAGAAATTTTCTCGCTTTCATTGCATGTCCTTTTTGTCGTACAGAAATTCCCCTATGCATGTTCTTTAGACAGGGGAACAATGCTCGCACCAGGCTTAAGCGTGGAGATTAATATCCCTTAAAGTTTTTCTTTGTAACTTTTACGAAAATGTTTTGTTGTAAAGAACATTTGTTGCGAAGGAGCATTGCACGCGCCATTTTGTTAGCAACTTTTCCCGCAACAGTGCGGCATTGAAGGTTGAACAGAAAAGACTGTTCCACGTAGCAGCACCTTAAACAGGGGCACCCAACGACAATTTTCGGAAAATTATCTGTTCGGAAGAAGATTTGAGATCTAGAATTTTCGGATCATTTCCTGTAAAATTTCTTGCTTCCCTGCCTCTCCTAGGATTTTCGAACATCAAAAAAGTGGTATAATTGCCCATTTTTAACGGATTTTTATCCTAAAAAGGTCACCTAGAATTTTCGGAAGCCTTTTTTCTGGCTGAAATTTTCGAAAAGGTAAATTTTGATCCCTATAATTTTCGGATCACTATACTTTCAGCTAGGAAATCCGAACAGATGAAAAATTTTTAGGGGATAAAAATAAGCCTTTATCTACCGTTTAAATACTAAAGTACGTTCAACAATGCTATGTTTATGTGGTTTTGAACTATATTCTCGTTGGGTGCCCCTGCTTAAATGCCATTCATTTCTTTCGCTTGCAGCGAACTTGAGAGAAGACCCCCAGCAGCCGTTTAATCCACATCCAGAACTGGGAAAGTACTTCAAAGGTTTTACAGGGACACGGTACATACCCAATGAAAGCCTTCAGCAAGAATACCCCGAGGATGTGTTCAATGAGGAGGATCCATAAATATGTTAAAAGGAGATAGTAATCAAAGTTACCTTTCTTACTATTATGTATAGTCACTGAACTCTCTTTTAGCAGACAGCTAGATTTGATCTCTGTCATTCTTTAGACACTATTTAACCTATATAATAGGTGGACACTCTCTACAATGGACTATGAGTGCGGTAACCTGTCAAGTCGCCCGAAAGTCATCTCGCCCGAAATTTTAAGTCAAGTCGTCCGAAATTTTAATAAAGAGTGTATGTAATATATCTCGTTCTTTTAGCCTTGATGAAACGAAACAAGCACGTCAAATGAGTAATACATCACCTTGTTCTTAAAGATTTAATGAAACGAAACAAGCGAGATGAAAATGTTAGGATGTTGCTAAGCTCGATAAATTTTCGGGCGACTTGACTAAAAATTGCGGGCGACATAACTCTGGTTTCGAGCGACTTGACCGTAAACCTTGAGTACCTGTCTACTCGGGTCGGTCTTGATTTTGGGTTTTCTGTTGTGACTTCTCTGGAACATACGTAAAAGACAGCTTTGTACAATAATGTAAAATCATATTGACCGTATTGTAAAAGCGTGAGATGTAGAAAGTGATGAGTAGTACACTGAGTGAAACGTCCCATTCTTATGCCAAAAGAATAAGAAGCATTTTTTTTGTAAATAAGATCACGTTTTACTTAAAGGCAGTCTAAAACTACATTGAAAATTGAATAAATTGCATGAAAAGGGTTTTTTGAACACTCTGTGCATTCAGTTTACTTGTTTAACTAAGGCCAATTGCGGATTTAAGGGTGGGCCGAGGGGGGCTCAGCCACCCTTTTTTCGTTGAAATTTTGTATTATTTTTATAGAATTCTCAGAAAAATAAAAAGTATCTACATAGCTGGGCAAGTGTCCCGGCCACCCCTTTTCTGATCCGCGCCTGAAGGCAACTGGAGAGCGAGCGAGCTGCGATCTCTCAATATGAGCGCCAAGGTCGGTGTCTTGTTTATATCTTACAAGCTTATTTTAGTGCGTTGTACAATCAGCGTTGCAATCACACTTAGGTTATGTTTGTCAATGAAATCTCTCCCGGTTGTGGATCCACATTACGCAGCTTATTTGTTTGCTGTCCTCTACAGTTACCGTTGGTACCGCTGCAGAAGACCTGACCTGCGTGGCTGGATTTGGAAAGAAAGGGGAAAGGAGAAGTTAAGAAGTGCAAAAACATAAAGGGCGCGCAAGGGAGGAGGGAACTTTCTTTGATTCTCGCGTTCTCGCGTGCCTTTATTCCCGATGTCCCCTCACTTTCAAAATCCTCGTGCTACACAGGCACAGGTACAGAGGATCTGAAACTAACATTTAAGTGCTATTTAAGCTTGAGGCGTATTCAACACAGTCAAATTAGCCTGTGCCGACTGGCTCGCTTGGCTCTCAGCCCCGTCTCTCCCCAGCCCCCACAGGGTTTTCGCGTAAGTTTTCTCGATTTGCTTCAGCTTCCAACTATCTTAAAGCCTGGAATTAGCTACCCAAAGTTACATCGGTGAGGCAAGCGGAAGAGGCTAAGAAAGTAAAAGCATTTTAAAATCTTAACCCTTTTTTCTCTCTTGGTAAATGCTACTCGAAGCCTGTTTTTCATCTTTTTCAATCAAATCGGAAGAAGCCCGCTGACGCCACTCCTCCCATGAGCCATCATACACTATGGTGTCCGTCTTTCCACAAAGATGTGAAGCGAACGCTACCACACATGCTGTAATCCCAGATCCACAGGATACAATCAGGGGTTTGTCAAGATCAATTCCTGCGTCTTGGAACAATTTCTTTAGCTCGTCAGGAGTTTTCATGAGTTTTGTTTCAGGATTCAGACACTTGGTGTAAGGAAAGTTAATAGCATGTGGGATATGACCTGATGGAAGATTTGGGTGTGGCTCTGTTTCAGAACCGTGGAACAGTTCCGGGGACCTTGCATCAGCTACTTGGTAGGTTTGCTGTGATATATTGGCTTTCACGAAATCAAAGTTACAGAGGATGTCGGTATTCAAGATGGCTCGGTATGACTCATCACCTGTAAAAAAAAGTGCCGGCTAAACCAGTCAGGCAAGCTATAATTCAATTACATTTTTTACTTATTTAGGCCACGCTTACTAAACCTTTCGTTTCTATCACCAACTCTTTTGAAAAATTTGGTCCGAAAAGAAGTGGTTGGTTATAACTAAGAGCAGGACCCAATTTCCAGTGTGGATCCTGGGGGATGTTCCGGGCAATCCACCCTCTCCCCAAATTTTTTTAAATGAATTTTATGAGTTCTTGGACACCTAAACTTAAACTGTTAAAATAAAGGCGCACATACAGCACTCATCTTGAGGCTTTACAATGAATCTTGCCCAGTACTTTTGCCTCTTAGTGGCGTTATTCACTATTAGGAGCTACAACGCCGTTTACAGGAAAATAATGACCTAAGACAGCGAGAAAAGGTGGGAAACCGAGAATGATTACTTAGGGAAAACACTTTAAGACGTAATCCACCAGGAAATTAAGTAATTTTAATTTTTTGTAGACGAAAGCCTTGTACCAGAATAATTTAAAGCATATTGCATTCTTTTTTACATTTTTCAAGGGCTAAAGATGTAATTAGTCAGGCGAATAACACCAAATAAAATTTCTTACGATAGCCCGAGAAAATGAATGTCAAATTTCACAAAATTACATCTTACCAAGAGAGAATGATAGCTCATTCTCTCTTGATCTTACACATGAAATTTTCAGAACGTTACCTGTGTTTTCACAACTCTTGTGAAATTTGACATTCATTTTCTCGGACTCCCATGTGAAATTTTCTTTGGACTATAAATTACATCTTTAGCCCTTGAAAAATGAAAAAAAGAATGCAATATTCTTTAACTTATTCTGGTACAAGGCTTTTCCCCACTGAAAATTAAAATTACTCAATTTCCTGATGGAGTCCGTCTTAAAACTTAAGACAAGCTTGGACCTACAACATTCCTGGATTCCGCAACTGATTCCTGTTAATGCACAAACACCTCGTAAAGAACACTGAGCTGAAAACTATAGCTGGTTCTTTTAGTCGGCACCTTTCTCACGCAAAACCCGTCATTTAACGGACTGGAAAAAGTTTTAAGTTGAGAAGCATTTTACAAGAGTTTTGCCCTGGAAGGTTGAAGGAAGAAGTGTGTTGACGCAAACCCAAGCAGCTTCTGGGGGTAGGTACCTCATATATGATTATTATTATGTACCTAAACATACCTATTATTATTGTACTATACATAAGGTGATGTATGGGGTGTATGGTGTTGTATAGGGGTGTATGGTGATGTTTAGGGGTGTATGGTGATGTATAGGGGTGTGTAGGTATATTATAGTATAATAATAATATATAAATGGATATAATGGGTAAGTTTAGGTACATAATAATGTAAATCATATATGAATTACCAACCCTTCTGGGAAGTAGTGGGAAGTAGTGGACGTAAGAAAGAACGAGCCCGCGAGAGGGAGACACGCGTGCGCGCCCGCTCTTTCTTGGGCCTGCAAGCGTAGAAAGGGGTGAGGGACTTGGAAGAGGAATGGGAAGGGGGATTGGGGAGAGAGAGGGAAAGGACGCTCTGTGACTGACATTATCTGTTGGAGCGCACATGCTGCAACCAGTCCAACCCTCCACCTCGGGTCGAGGGGAACTGCGAAGACGCTGTGTACGCGGTTGTCTGTTCACGCGTTTGCGTTAGATCTGAAAATAGGGTAGAGGAAATCACATGTTTTGGTCCCCTGATGGCATGCCACATCGTCCAAATTTCCGGGAATACACCTCCATCCCCCTCATTGGCGGTTTTGCGCAACGCAAGCCGAACGGCAAAAATTACATCCGTGTCTGCTACACAGCCGTTTTTAGGGTCGTCACGCGGGGAACAGCGTTGCGTGACGACACAAAAACGGCTGTGTAGCAGACTAGGATGATCTAGCCTGAACACAGACGTTGTTTTATTTTTCTTTTCGTTCTTTTCAAAAACTTCGGAGAGCTTGCGAGCAAAGCAAGCGCGCGAGAGCGAGCGCGGAGCGCGAGAAAGAAAAATAAAGAACTTCTTCCCCCACCATTACCCCCTTGCGCTGGCGGTCAATAAATCCCCTGCGGGTTATATTTTATCACCCGCGCTCGTCGTACTTTGAAGAGAAAAACAGATGGTCTGTGAACAGGCTATTAGGATGATCTCAAAGTCAGGCTAAGATTTACTAAGTACCTTGGACCGCTGCTGTGTTTTTTTCTGGGCCCGATTCGATTGGAAAACCTTCCGCGCACCAGCGAGGAAACCCACCGTCCAAAACTGACACCCGATGATGACCAAATGCACGAAACATCCACCAGGCTCGAGGCGCGGAGTAAAGACCGACTTTTTCGTTGTTATCGTAGACAACAACGTGACTATCATTGCGGATTCCAAGTTTTCGTTTGCAGTCTGCGAATTCTTCGGCATTTGGCAAACTATGCGCGTAGGGTGAGAACTTATCTGCACATTCATTAACGTCGAAAAACTTGGCCCCTGGAATGCGATGGGCGAGAAACTCTTGTCTTGCATCGCGGTTTTCTTTTGAGAGTTGCAAAGACGCGTCTAAAATTCGGAGATGTTTTGGGCTTTGGAGCATCAGCTGACGGAGCCAATGGGCCTTAACCAAGGCCGACACGGACGACATGATCAGGAGAAAGTGAGACCATAGTTAATTGAGTGGAATGGTTATGAAACCCGTCAGGCTCCTTTGTTATATGTTTTTGTGGACCTGAAAGTGCACAACGTTCAAAAGAATTCCTATCATTTTGATTATATTGACCAATAAAAACGTTGCATTAATTTATTCCGTAACAATTTGCCAACAGAAAACAAAGGATTGTGCACTTTCACGGTACTTCCAACATAAACTGCAGCACTGTTGTTTTTATCATTGATGTTTGCCGCTTTTCATAACCAGTCTCCTCTAATAACTATGGTGAGACGAACTGTCTAAACTTTAAAAAGTGTGCGCGCTGCGGTTTTCTTCGAAAAGAATAGCACACGAAGACGTCGACGGGAAATTATGATGAAAAACCGTGTAAAGCTGCACGTTTATGTCATTATTGGGGGGAAGACAATACCTTTGAGTTTCACATGCAATTTTCGTGCAAGATTTCACATCCTAACAACTCACAACAGAGTATTGGGCATTTCTTGTTGGAAGAAAAGGACTGGTGACCAGTAGCATTAACAAGACGTGGATCGGGTCGCTGGCCTGGATCTTCGGATTCGAATACGGATCAGATAGGTCAGTTTATGTGTTGAAACAAAAAAAGTACAAACTTTTGTAATAGGAGGTTACTGGATTTTAAATGAAAATGCAGGCTATTGTTTTCAATGACCAAATTTTAACAAAAATGGCATTCAAAATAGTCAATGGATATAATATCTGTACAGGAGCTGCCTGATGTCAAGTATTCCTTGCTAAATGAGGGATTGTCTATATCAATCTCTAAAACAAGAAAAGGCGTTTTCTATTACTTTTTAATCATATTTTGTTGTACATAGCTACAAACTATCAATAAAGTGCTGGTGAATAAATATAAAGACTAAAGATTGTTGACTTTTAATTATCAATGAGATCTGCCTCCACCTCCCCCCTTATTGTTATATTACAAAACAATGAATGGCCATAAGTATTTAGCTCTTTTCAATCATATCAGTAGCACGCTGACACCACTCCACCCATGAGCCATCAAAGACCATGGTATCTCTCTTTCCACAAAGATATGATGCCAAAGCCACCACACATGAAGTGATCCCAGATCCACAGGAAGTAATGAGAGGCTTTTTGAGATCAATTCCTGCATCTTCAAACACTTTCTTCAACTCCTCAGGTGTTTTCATGAGTTTTGTATCAGGATCCAAACACTGGGAATATGGAACACTCCTTGATCCTGGAATGTGACCAGATGGAAAATTTGGGCGTGGCTCTGGTTCAGTACCATGGAATCTGCCAGAAGACCGAGCATCAGCAACATGGCATGTTGCCTGTGATATATTGGCTTTCACAAAGTCAAAATCACAAAACATGCCTGTGTTTAGAGTAACTTTGAATGGCCCACCATCTATTTAAAAACATCAAACAAATAAGAGCAAGAAAATAAAAGAGCTGTCAGCATTTTCACACAGATTACAATAAACAAATTAGAAGAATTATGGCGCTGGTTAGTTATTCATTAGCATATATGCCAACTCTTTTGTGTGCTTTAGTTTAGAATTTAACTTTTTCCCCCCACATTATGTCCTGAGCCAGAACCATTTCAAAACTTAGGAGCTGGGTTGATTAGTGTTTATAAGGGGGTGGGGGTTGTTGCTATGAGGGTAATGCAACAGACAGACACAACCTCGTTCCCAGGGTTCTCTCCTACCCATCCCTAGAGAGAGAACCTGGGAACAAGGTGACAGAAAGACAGACAGACAGACTGACAGACAGTCTCCAGATTTTAGATCTCCAGAGGTTGGTATTTCTGGATCTTTGGATCAAGAGAGTTGGAAATCTGGTCTTAAAATTCCCACTAGACACCCTTTTTTTAAACTCACTTCTCAGTGACTGGATATGGGATGAAACACTGTCTTGTGTTAGATCAGGAGACCATGGGCTATTGGTTTGATATATTAAAAGTCAGTGCTTTGATCACAATATGACAACACAGATTGGCAATTAATTGGTACCAAACAACCTAATTAATGGGCTTACTTTTCTGGAACACTGCATGAGAACTGATTTATTGTCCAGAACAATAAGAACCACTATCATTCTTGCATGTGTGCAATTGCCAATTCAGTGGGCTATTTCCATTCTTCTTAGACACGTAACAGTGTTATTGAAGCTATTGATGGTTTTCATGGTGACGTCATCAGATTGCAAAGTCAAAAAAGCGAGGTTTTACGAATTCTTATTTACACTAGGTTAAAGATTAATAGGAAATAAATCTTTGTACAAGTTTCCAGCCGCGAAGCATGTTTCATTTCAAAAATACAGCAGTTTGAACTTCCGAGTTTTCACAGTGCGTGACACCAAAAGAGGAATGCTATCTCCTTGAAAAAAGTCTCTCCGCTTGATTTTCAGAAGTTTAACCATTTCAAGTATTAGAAGATATGTTCATGCGCAAGTATGCTAGTTCTCGAGTGAAAAGGAAGAGCTTTTATAGAAAAAGTGAACTCCAGATGTTTTTGTTGATTTCCGGCGGCCATATTGGTGGACAGTTTCTGTCCACCAGTATGGCGTCTCCATACAAAGCTCTACAAAGGTGCGTGAAATGTTTCGGCAACTAACTCAGAAACTGTGGGCCACAAAGACCTGAGATTTGGACAAATTGTTTATATATTAGTCTTTTATAACATTTCATTTTCTTGGCTTCTTCCACTGGGCGGTTTCAAATGTATTTTTTTGTGCCGTGTTTATTGCGTGACAGTGAAAACGAAGAATAGCAGTACACATTGCATAACAATTTAATTTTCCTCATGCCCCCCCCCCCCCCCCCCGACCCCATCACTCTCCTACAATCCTAGTTAATATGCATGCCGAAAATATACCTTCAACTTTGGTTTTGTTGTCTGGGCCTGTTTCGATTGGGTAACCCTCAGCATGCCACTTCGGAAAACCGCCGTCCAAAATCGATACCCGTTCGTGCCCAAATGCACGCATCATCCACCACAATCGAGGAGATGAGAATAGGCCACTTTTCTCATTATTATCATACACAATAACGTAGCTATCATTATCAATTCCAAGACTTTGAACATAGTTCGAGAAATCTTCAGCATTTGGTAACATATGCTCGTAGTGTGAAGTTTTGTCTATACATTCATCTAAGTCGAAGAACTTGGCCCCTGGAATTCGATGAGTCAAAAATTCCTTTCTGGGATCTCGATTTTCTTTCGGGAGGTGCCACGACGCATCCACGATTCGCAGATACTTTGGGCTTTGAAGCATCAACTGGCGAAGCCACTGAGCTGAAATTAGCGTTGAGACAGCCATATGGCCGGTTAAAGGGAGTGTGTTTTTCCTTGTCGAGTGGCGAAAATCCTCTAGGCGTTCCGTGCGAATGTTAACAAAGAAACGACTGGTAACTAGTACCAAGTCTCCTCTCGGTTTTAACGTGTCAATATGGCCGCCCAAGAGAAGGTAAAGATTCTTGTCGTTGGTGATTCGGGCGTCGGAAAGACCTCTTTAGTTCATCATATTTGTCACAATGAAAGCATCCCGAATCCAGGATGGACTATAGGTTGTACTGTAGAGGTTAAACTATACGACTATAGGGAAGGTACTCCAGGGATGAAAAGTTTTTTCTTGGAGTTTTGGGACGTTGGAGGGTCAGCAAGTCATGAAAACAGCCGGGCAATATTTTACAATGGCGTCAATGGATTGATCCTTGTTCACGACCTTACAAATAAGAAGTCATTCTCAAACCTCAGGCGATGGCTAACAGAGGTACTAGGCTCAGGAAAGGAAGGCAGCGGTGTGTTAAATTCAAGGCAGCCAAAATCTCCCACTTCTAATGGAAACAAAGACAGATGGTTTGAATTTTCCATTGATATGGGTGATGAGTACGATCGTGAACAGTTTGCAGGGAATCAGATTCCTGTTATTATTATTGGAACTAAGCTGGATCAAGCAGGGACTGCAAGAATTCTTACGTCATCAAGAGGATTCAATCTGGCTGAAGAAATTGGAGCTGATATGATAAACATCAACTGTACTGACACTAAACAGCTTAAGCCAGGATCTGCTAATGCAAGAAAGTTGTATTCTTTCTTTGATAAAGTGATAGAGAGGCGGTTTTATTCTCGTGAGATGCCGCAGTTTCAGCAATCATATGACAGGGCAGAGTCATTAAAGACCTATGACCGCTCTAGTAAACGCAAAATGGTTTGAACATACATGTATGACCTAGGGTACTAACCATTTACATGGCAAATTCAGAAATGCTGGTTGGAAAAGCAAATTGTTATTGCACAATTCCATTTGGGGAGCCTCAGAAAACATGGGCTGTGATTAGAGGGGATGCAATTTTTCTTCTCCTTTTAGTCTGTTCAGCTGGCTGGATGTACATTATAGCGGGTCACTCTCCCACCATGTCAAATTTTGTAGTTTTATGTTTATAACACAAGATATCCACCCTGGTGGTTTGTGTTAAATATTTAACTACCCAATTCTCTATTTTTGAAACCCTCATAATACACTCTGTTTGCCATCCACAGAGTGCATATGGGGGATTTGAAAGTGTTCAAATTATACCAGTTTATAGCAAGGGTATTTAAAATCTGCAATAAATTATTACATCTATCTTGGTATACAACTCAGTAGTGAACATGTCACGTCTTGAGCAGCTCAAGGGAAGGAGGGCCTTCCTGGTGTTTTGGAAGTCGTGGGCTAGAATTCTCTTGGTGACGTACGATGTGACTGGGTTCGTACGGGTCATGAAAAATCTGGAAAGTCATGGAATTTAAGAATTTCATTTTCCGAGCCTGGAAAGTCATGAAATTTAATTGTCGGTCCTTGAAACTCATGGAAAATTTTAGTTTTGTTTGGTAGATTAGTTACTGAAGATGACAAAGCAAGAACAATGTAAGATAGAGAGGTGATTAAACAGCGCAAATGGCACACATTTAGGTGGACACCAGAGTTGGTGTCCGTTGAACTGTTTAAGGTCAAAAATACCCTAAACATAAAAGCTTCACAAATTTTGTAAAAGTAACAGCTAAACCTAAGGTCGTGGAAAACTTAAAACGGTCATGGAAAAAGTCATGGAAAGTCCTGGAATTTGAAGAGCTTAAAAGAGTACGAACCCTGTGTGATGGCTGACCCACATTACTACATCTCTCTTACTATATGTTTCAGTTATGGGATGCAGCATTTTTGAATGTGTGTATTAGTTGATGCTTTATTGCACAGTAGCATAAGATATTTTTCTCTCTCATACTCTATTATGACGAGCCCAAAGATTGAGTTAAAATAAAAGGCAGTTGTAATAATATCCCACAATACTACACACCCAGTCATTATGTACGACTTTCCCCTGTGTAATTCATCAAAGGGTGTTTTTGATTGACCTTATTCTTATAGGAATAATCCAAATATTGCATTAACAATCAACATTCTGGACAAGAGGGTATTGTTTTTGTTTTTGGTTAGAAGAAATTTTAGAGGAAAATTTAATGCTGGGAAATTGTCAATCCCAAATAGACAGTCTTTTGGCTTCTGTTTTGGAGAATATCATTTAAAAAAGCAGAGGAATGCTGTTTACACTGAATGTTGCCCGACTGAGGAATTTAGGAATAGCTTTTTCATTTTCCCTAATTAAGAATGTGTGCCAAAGAGTTTCCTCTTTGCTTGAGCAGATCTTTTGATATAGAGTGCCTGGTCTTCCTCATCTAGATTCTGTTTTTTGGCCGTTACTTCAAACCCTGGCTAGAAAGTGTAGAGTCTCATGAAGTCCCAATGTAAAAAATAATGTAGTACGTAGTGCTTTCTTGTTATGTCACAGGGTATAATGATATTAAACTTTCTATTGATTTACAATGTTTCAGTCTTTTATTTGCGATAAGGATAATAATCACGGACCATGATGATTATGATGGTAAAATGATTGATCATGGTAATGGAATTACATGTATTGGTGATAATGATCATTGATGATGATGACGATGACAATGGTAATGATTGATAATTACATTAATCATCATTCTTATGATTATTGATGATGATATTTGTCACAACAACGATGGTGATGATTTTGATGATAAAGACTTAGGGTGGGATACACTGGAAATGAGAAGAATACAGTTTAGGTTAACACTTATGTATAGACTAACTCATGGTCTTATTGATATAGATAGCCGAAAGTATTTAATTCAACACTCTGAGAGTCACACAAGGGCAAGCCATCAATTTAAATTTTGTGTCATATGCAAATGAGGATATTTTTAAATGTTTGTATTTTCTGAGAATGATAGCTGACTGGACCTGCCTCCCTGAGGCCATTGTATCATCAAGTTCATTAGAGTCTTTTAAATCAAATTTATCAGCTTTTCTTGAGTAAAAGTTATGTAATAATTATCTTCATTTAATTTTATATCATTATTTTATATTATTTTATGGTTGGTGTGATGTCTTACCGATTTTTACCGACCTAATATATGTAGATGATGATGGTAATAATTACCTATGATTAAAATAACTCATAGCGATAATGATAATAATGGTGATGATGACCAATTCATTAATGAAAATGTTAATAGTGATGATGATGATGATGATGATGATCATGGAGATGGTGATAACAATCTTTATTAAAGGGTTTTTTTATTTAGAAGGTAGGGACAGTTCATGAGCAACTCAAATAATGCAAAACATATTTTCTGCTATGCTAAGTTACAGGGGTGTAGCTACCTGTACGCACGGTACACGTGCCTACCTGTAAAAGTGAATAGTAAAAAAATTTAAAAAGCACAATGTTACTCAGACAATTCATTTATCCGGGCTTGTTTCTTTGAAATATTTTTTTTCCTATAGCAACAGATTTTTGTCTTTTTACTCAGGAATGTCAGTTTCAGGAGAAAAAACGTGCAATATTTTGGTGGACCAATATAATTTCGGGAAAGGGCCCAAAAGGCAGGAAAAAGTGGGTATTAAGCAGTAAGCTGCATGTATAAAGCATGTAACTTTTGTTGTAAGGGGTAGGAGGCGTACCTCTAGAAAAATACTGGCTACGCCCCTGAGTTAATGTTAGTAATCACAAGGAATAAGAACTTTTTAATCTTCAGCTTTCTTACGGTAGCCTATTTTTCTAGAAATTTCAAAACCATGGCAAACAAACCAATAAAACTATTGTTGACTGATGATCTCAATTTGGCAAATGCCAATGCTTTGCTTTGGCTTGAAATGGAACACTTAGATTAATAAGACACTTCTCTCAGGGTCTGGAAGGGGGGTCCTGATCCCGCATTCCCGCCCCTTTTTCGTGAGAATCCGGCATCCCCCACGTTTTTCATCAGTTTCCCGAATACCACTTTTCTTTCTCAGAAAAATACATTAAAAAGTCTAATTTCTACAAAAACTAATAAATGTAAGATGTAGGTTGATCCTTTCGATTGATATTTTGAATTTACGCGTGTTTTTAAAGGTTTCCGGCATTTCCGGCAGACACGCAAACATAAATCCCGCATCCCGTGCCCAATTTTTGGCGAGTCCCGCTTTCCAGGGAACAGTCAAATCCCGGATCCCGTCAATTTATTTATCGTTTTCCCAATTCCCGCACCGTATTTTGGTCAAATCCCGAATCCCGAAAATACCCTTCCAGACCCTGTTCTCTATGTCCTGAAAAGAGCTGAAGTTGTCCCCTGTTGTTCTAATGATAAGATTAGTCATCTTTGTTTGTTTCTGTTGTGTGTATGTGTTACAATGCAAGCAAAGTGAGTTACCACTGTTTTTTCAAAAAGAAACGCCATGGAATCAGAGCCTCTTCTTTGTTTTTACAAAGAAGTCAAGTAAGACAGCACTAAATCTTGGTAAGATGCAAATCTTTTGCTTTAAACCATGTACAGTTTATTTTACTGTGCAAACACAGCAGATTATTCATCAACTGCTGCTGATTTGTGTTCACGTAGTCCACTGCGTTTCTTTACTTTTCTTTTGGCAAACTTCACTTTCTCATGCTGTTCCTCAACAGGTTCTGAAACACCTGCTGAGATATCTGAATCACTATCACCCACTTCCTTCTCCTCCAAGTGACCGAGACTTACGGATTCACCTGAGGAGTTCAGCTTTTTATCACCAGAGAGTTTTTTGTATTCTCTTCTAGTTGTCTTTGCAGGAGATAGTCCTACCACATACTCTTTCATGATATTGACACCTTCCACAATCTGTGACTGTAAAGGAGCTTCATCAATCTCCATCTTATGCTTGATCGCTGATTTTGAGAACACATGTTTTTCAGTCATTACAACGTCTGATTCCGATTCTGAGTTCATGGATGAGTTTTCTTTTCTTTTACGGATGTCATCCAGAAAGGATAGAGCCACATGCCTGTTTAAGGCTTCCCCAGACATACCCGTACTTTTTTCAGTTCCATCATCCTCGAGACTATATTTGGTCCATTTCTGAGGATGCAAAACATGATCTGGAACGTGTTTTGGTGCTCGGGGGCCATGAGGCTTTGACTCTGTTTCACTTTTTTGCTCGGGTTCAAGGTTGTCTAGAGAACCAAAAATGGAATCACTACGACTTTGGAAGTCTAAATCACCGCTTATGCGCAAAAACTCCTCCTTTTTCTCAGTCATTTTGGCAGCAGCACTGGTTACAAAAAGAGACAATCTCCGTCAATATTAGGAGTCTTCCGCCATATTGGATGGCTAGGTCCGGTCCCGGTCCCAAGCCTCCTCGGGTCTTCCCGTCCCGTTGGAAACGGGGCCTCGTTCTGGTGTGTTTCGTTGACAACCAAAATGGCGGACGAACTTAACAGAAAAAGACCAAAATAACAGGAAGGAAATGGTCGAGTCTTTTAACGTTACTGCTGCGTTTCATTCGCAGCTTAACACTTTATGCATTAGAGAATTCCCTTGTGGATATGGAAGTTGGGTTAGATGAAACTCTGTCTTTGTACGATGGGTGTAATCGTATTAAGTTTTTAAAAGTTTAATATGTGTTCATCTGAACCAGACGGAGCATTTTACATCCATATCAAACGCAGAATATCGGGTTTTGTGTTTATTTTAGAGAGCCCCCAATGTGAGCAGTAATTTAAGCTTAAAAAGTACCACAGAAGTAAAAAGTATGGGTACCTTGAAACCTGCCAAGTCGACATCAACTCTACCTGCAATAATTCCAGGTGAGCAAAACAAAATGATACTTTATAATCGTTATTATTATCGGAAATAATATTAATAGTTAATAATAATGATTTGAAATTTAATCAGAATGAACTGCAATGGAAGAAAACAAAGCAAAAATATGATGTCATTTTACTACTACAACCAGAATCCTTCAGGAGTTTGCATCCTTGTGCAAAATAAGGCTTTTGTTATTCAAACCCTGCTGGGATAACCAAATTTGAATGTGCAAGGAAAATCAAAAAGGATTCTGGTAATAGTAGTAAAATGCCGCCATCTTGCAAATGGCCAATTCTGCCAGGATATGTTCTACAACATTGTTATATGGGAGAATCTCTCCTTGAACTAAACTATGTCTACAATATAATGCTGGGTAGCTCTAACGCTGGCACAAAAAATGAAAAGCTGTTTTGGAAAGGGCTCTTCTCACACATGAAAATGGTGATTTTGGCCCAGTTTCTGTAAATATGGAAGAAAGATGCCTCAACCCCAGGGGGGGTACACCAGATTTGAAGTGACAGGGATGATCAAAGGAGTTTTGGGGGTTTGAAATTTTTGATTTTGGTTTGAAAATTTTGATTTTTTTTTGTGGGGGGGGGGGGGGGGGGGGTAGCATGATTCGTGATAGTTCCTACGTACACCCAGCCGTGTAGCTCTGTGAATAATGCAAACCAAGAGAGGAAATTTTTATGGCTCAGAAATTCAGCGTGGGGTTTTTTGGGGGTTAAATTTTGGTCCAGGGATTTTATTGGGTTTTATTTGAAGTTCTAGGCATTTGTTTGGGTTTTGGAGTTTTGCCCCCATTCGATCATCTCTATCACTTGAAATCCAGAGAACCCCCCTGGGGCCTCAACACATCAATCTTGAAAGTGAATCATTACCTATCACATTGATTTCTATGCCACTGAACAGGTCTTGATACTATACCGGGTAATATTATACACTTAATGTCAGATCCCAAGGAAAACAGTTAGTTTTGTTTTCCCGAGAGTCCTGATGTCGAGGGAAACATCAGGACTCGAGGATACATTTGATTTTAGTCAAGGCCACGTGACCAAGAATCAACCAATGGCAGTCCCTGTTTAGTTGAGTGAAATTCTAGGAATATAACAATACATATTGATATAACAAGCTATCTGGTAACAGAGAACCTCTGTATGGGTACCCGCAGACATAGATTTCATGGTGTGTTTTCCCTCAAATCATCGGTTCTTCTGGTGAAATCATCGCACATCCAGAATAATTTTTGTTTTGCGTGGTGGCAAGCTCAGCACAACCATAACAACGACAGAAATGAGAAATAAAATCTGAGTTTGAAAATCTGCTCGAGACTTCATGGTGAAAATCTCTGCTCTCTTAAAGATAAAGAAGACTTCAAGATAGACACTCTGAGATTTCAAGATCAATCAAAATTTCTGGAGAACATTGATTTTTTTGACTGCATTCACCACTTCTGTTTTTGATAATAATATTTTTATCTTTTTATATGTTTATTCAGTACAGTATTTTGGCACTAGTGTCAGAGTGCCCATGCAAGCTTGGTTTAAGACAAAAAGTTAAAGTTTGCTGTGTTTTGCAGAGAATAGTGCACAGTTAGAGACTGTTGAAAGTCTACAAGCTTTGGCTATAAAGATCCCATATGACGTGGACTGCAGTTGGAGTAGTGAAGCTGCAAGCCTGCGAGAGATTGCTGTGAAGTCACCTGACAAACTCACGCAAAATTTCATTCTGAAGTTCTTTAAATCACTTCAAATTGTAGACAAAAAGGTAAACTGATAAAGAAAGAAAGGCTGAGCTTGTTCAGTTTCTATGTAGTGGTTTTTAGGTTAATATTAGCTGTGGGAAAACCTTTGGGGCTTGGGGGTTATATAAGGGGTTAAATGTGAGAATTCAAAGCTTGTTTTATGAATCTTATGAGTCAATGAGTTGTAAGGCAACTTATAATTCTTGTTAGGGTTGAAGTTAGAGGTTGGGTTAAAGGTTAGGTTTAGGGTTAGGGTTGGGTGACTCATGAATCAATGATGCTAAAACTTAAATTCTCATTTAAGATAGGATAAAAAACCTGAGGTATGGATCAATATGTGTTGGATTATTAATTTTAGCATAGGAAGTCTGATTTTATATAGTCTTCTTGTATTAATTATTAGTTTGGCTTTACAATTTATTTTCAATCAGGTAACAGAAATTGATGATGGACTTCTTCACCTGAAAAATCTAAAGCAACTGACACTGAGTGCAAATCTAATCAAGCATGTTGACTCCAAGAGACTTCCAAAAGACCTAGAGGTACTGGTAATTTAAAGTTAAGCTTAAAAAAAAATACTTCAGCAATTCTTTTTTGTCTAAGTTGACTAAAATTATTTGCTTGTCGTTTTCCTTGACAGGAACTGGAACTTGCAGCCAATCAAATTTCAGACATCAGTTCATTATGTGTTTGTCCCCCACCTCTCATCCATTTAGGCCTGAGCTACAATCAAATTTCTTCCATCACAGGCCACATGAAGGCAAGTTCATGGTAAGTCATACTTTCAAGTTCATGCTGACTCAATCAAATATTCAAGGAATCTCAAAAAAAGAAATGGCATTAAAAATCTGCCCTTTTTCACAAAAGAAAAAAAAATTATTTCACTAAATTATTCATGCTTATGATAAGCAAAAGGTAAAACCATTTAATAATCCTATAATTTCCTTCTTTTCTTTTTCAGGCCTCATTTACTATCATTAGACTTAAGCTTCAACAACCTTGCAGATCTCTACAGCACTATCAGTGTACTGAAAACTTTACCAAAACTAAAGAATCTTGTCCTTCAAGGAAATCCTTTGGCAGTAAGTCATCAGAGTTATTTTAGGTTTATGTAATACTGTTAACTGCATACCCCCTTGTCAACTCTTAATATTATTCCACAACTGAGCACATGTAAATGTCTGCACACATAGCAAAACCTAATTTAGTTGTCTAAGGTCAAATTAGATTCCTTTTTATTTGTGGATTAATATTGCTCCTAAACTATCTTTTTTATCCAGCTAGTACCAGGCTACCGTGGTTACACAATCGACTCTATTCGTCAGTTAACCATTCTTGATGACATCAGAATTTCAGCAGATGAGAAACATTTCTTTAAAGGACTTTCAAAACTCAAAGGTATTTGATTGTTACCAAGTGTACTGTTAAGTCTATCATTATGATAACTAGAAGTGAGTGTACAACATAATAATATTATTAGAATTAATTAATTACACGTCATTATTGCCTTATCAATAAGAACCATGGGGTATGGATTTTGTTTGTTGGTGAGAGTGCTGATCTTTATAACTTTTTTGATGATTTATCTTAGATGTTCCAGTAAATGAGGCTCAGGTCATCATAGATATCAAGAGTATTAAGGGAGTTAAAATGCCAGAAGAGATTGAGGTCAGTAAATTACACAATGTGTTTACGTTTATATTATTTTATTTATTTGCTGGGGGGCTTGCAATTCAAGTGAGCACATTAAAAAACTTAAGTTGCTCAGCTGACCATTGTTGCCCCATCATTACCCCATCTGGAAGATTGATGTAACTTTAAATTAAGAGGTTAGTTTCAAAGGAATCTGTGTGCTGTTTTGGTGGTAAGTAAAGTCCTCAAATTAAATGAAATCAATTTAGTGTAGCCATTTGACTCTATCAATTTGGTTGATAATTCTTTCAACCAAATTGATAGTCAAGTGGCCACAGTAAATTGATTTAAAGGCTGATGTCTCAAGCACAAGCTCTCCATCAGAGTGAGTTGTCTTTCTGTACAAAACTTTGTTCCAGGTTGTCTGACTTTATAGTACTAATGCTATTAAGTTTTTCATGCTACATCATCCATGATGGGCATGACTTTGGCAAGTAGGCCTCATACTGTACTTCTTTCGTCAGGCTACTAACCGTGGCAGAAGTTAGTACCCTTAAATAAAGTTATTGTTTCATAAAAATTTTGAGCTCAAGTACTGCCAGTCAATGTAGTTATGGCATAACCAATACTTTGGCACAAGAAACAAGTCATATCACAAGGAAGCAAATGAAAATGTGATGCTGGTGGGGTAAAGGTGAAAAACATGGAGTACACCATATAATGTTCACCTTTGGCAAACACATTTCTTGTGATTATAGAGTTAATTTGATGTACTCTTATTTCACAGGATCCAGAGATAAACTCTGATTTCCCCAAGACTGAGCACAAGTACCATGTGGAGTTCCAGTTCCTCAAGGCAGCACCCACAGTAATATTGTGTGAGTCTCCTGCTCTGTCAATACCAACTATCTCTTTTGTACCAGATGACTGCAGTAGCATTGCTCAAGAGGAAAACACTGACAATAGTCAGAGCAGTGACAATTCAGGTCAGTTGCTTTAGTCCAAATGTTAATTAGAAAACAATACCCAGGAATTTAGCCAGCTAGTTAAACAAGGTGGCACTTAAAAGATAGTGAGACCAAAACAGCGAAGTCCAGGCACTTGGCTGTGGTTAAATTTAAAGAGACATTGTCAATGACTATCTCACCACTTTTCAGTGTCTTGCCTGCTAAAGACATTCTGGAGTACTTCCAGTCAACGCCTAAAAGACAAGGGGAAGAAAACTGCCCCCATGGGGCTTGATCTTTCATACAACTTTCAAGATCTCCAGACCAGTATCCCTCAGGAGTGTGTTAACATATGTAGTTAAAGGACATCCTGAGTAGCAGCATCAATATGGTGCAAAAGCTGGCTAATTATAAAATGAATAGTTAAAATAATATCAGGGGCTGATTAGCCTAAAATTATTTAACACTATGGTATAGGTGTAACATTATGTTCCTCCTACATTTTGGGCTTTCTACTTTTCCCTGGCGTCCCCTTCTTTCAAACTCAAAGGTAGTGACAGTGACTCCAGAAAGTTTGCTATATATATTTACATGATTTAGGTAGCTGCTGGAAATACCCTGTACCCCAAATCTCTTTTAACAGATTATAGGCAAGCCTTAATCACTACTCATAATGGGAACCTGTCATACACAATGAACATACTGTACACACTTCCTCAATAAACTGTTACATGTATGATCAGTTATAATATTATTATTTGTGTTAGTAGAAAAGAGTAGCATCATATTGACAAAACATTAATGCTGTCTAAAGACAATACATTTACATTGGTGTATGTATAGCATCACTATAAAATGAAACACTTTATCTGTGGTTAAGTTAAAAGTGACTTTTAATAAAAGTGGTGTTAAAGGGATTAAATCATTATTTATAAAAGTGATGTTATCATTCTTTACAGGACATTTTCAAACAGTATCAACAGGAAGTTTGCCATGGTCTGAAGATGGAATAGAGCTTGACTATAGCAAGAAATTTCACACATCTCTGCTGGTTCCACTGCGAGATTTCATTCAAGATGGTATAAATTTTACCGTGATAAAGACAAAACATATGTATGTGCTAGAGGACCCGAATGCTGCACAGAATACTGAAAGCAAGCCTCCAGCATCAGCAAAAAGTAGTAAGTCACTTCTAAAATTGTCACCGATATTTTTACTGGTTCAATAAATTCTATTATGTGCAAGATGCACACACATTATGTAACAAATCAAGAGAATTAATTCAAGACTATAATTTACATGGGTGTTTTTAAGGGTGGGCCGAGGGGACTGTGGTCCGCCTTCTTCTGTGAAAATTTTGCATTATTTTTAAAGAATTCACAGTAAAAATAGTTTCTAGTATAAGGGAGGCAAGTGCTCCCCCTTCTGAATTTTCCATACGCACCCCTAATTTATAAGAGATGAACTGCCTTGGTTATGTTTAAATCAAAATGATACATTTTGGTTCTACTTTTTTGATTATCAGCATTTACACCATGCATAAAATGACACAACATTTATTAAGGATGGAAACAAGGTGGTTCAAAATACAACATAGTTTTTTTTTTCTGGAACCGGATATGGTTTCTGTGTTTTTCTTTGTTTTGCAGTACAGGTGGGGGTTTAATGACCTAGACACACTCATCAATCTTTCTGAACCATAGGCCTCTGGCCTTGATGCAGAATAACTTAACTGATTTTCCTGTCTCAGTAAACAGTTGATGGGAGCCATGCTTGAAATATTAAAATTTTATTTATTTATTTTTTATCTACTAAGGTCGACCAGGAAGCAAATCACAGAAAAGCCCAACAAAGGAGAAACGTAAAGACTCAGGCAAAGCAAAGGAAAAGGTTTGTAAAACAGAGTTTTCCTCAGTTGAATTTCACATTTACTGAAGGTAACCATGACAGTAATACAAATATTATAAAAATTTGTTATAATTCTTAAATCTTTAACTTATGCAAGGGAAAGGATGCTAAAGGCAAGAAAAACAAACAAGAAGACATTGAGTTGTTTGAGCTTCCACGAACAAGATCAACTTTGGGGTCATGTCAAGTCCCTATTGCTTCACTGCTGGAGGGAGAGCCTGCAGTGGAGGCAGAATGTGTGTGCTTAAGTGAAGAGGAGACTGGGGAGAGTGACAGAAAAGAAGGGGAAACCGGTGCCAAGTCAGATGCTAGTGACAAAAAGAAGCAAAACAAAGGTCAGTGATGATCATTGAGCTAGCCAATTGTAAAACGAGCAAGTCTAGTGCTCTTTATTGCACGAACAATTCTCTCTCAGGTCCGTTGATAGTCTCATTTAGGTCAGGCACTTTTGAGGGTGGGGTGGGGGTCTTGCTGCAGTAAATATAGCAGATTTGGAGGGGGGTGAGCTTTACAAAGACACAAGAGGCTACCTTATTTTAATAAAACAGCAGAATATATTATATAATATTAAGTGAACAATATTTTCATCTAAAAGTGTTACCCTTAAATAGAATAATTTGTTACAAGAAAAAAGGTAAAAGTGCTTGTTCCTGTATTCAAAGGATTGAGTGAACTTTATCTGAGTTATTGCTTGACTAATATAAAATCAAAAATCAAGTGTCCATTGGTAATGCTACCATTCCTGCTTTTGGTTTTGAATGACAGCGGAAGGGTAGCTTAAAAGTGAGAAAGGTTCCAATCCTGCCCCACTACCCATTTTTAACCGAAATCAAAATTATGCATTTTCAAACAAAACACAAAATGGGGTTTTACCTGGTAAATGTGCAGATGTTTAAGCAAGCTGACTTAAAACTGTAGAATTGTACCCAATGATAGCTAAAAAAGCTAAAAAAAAATGAAAAATCCTAAGGTTACTTTAGACTGTTCATTACTGTTTCTTTTTCTGCAGATGATAAGGCTTCTAAAGGCAACCTGCGCGCCGCGACACCAGGCAAAGGCAAAGGTGGGCGAGGAAAGTCGTCACACAAAGATGACAAGAAAGGCAAGGAAAAAGACAAGCATGAAGAGAGTATTGATGATGAGGAGGATATAGCTCCTGCTCCTCCGCTGACAATACAAGTGCAAGTTAAACTTCATTACTGGAAGTCTGCAAGAGAGGCTGCGCAAGAATTTCTACCACAAGGGGTTCCCTCACATACTGGGGCACACAACTAAATGGACTTCAACACTGGCTTATAAGAGCTGTATTGAACATTGTGTCTGAGGTGTTCCATATAGTCTGCAAATGGCATGCTATTGTTTAGCTTTGATGTTTAGTAGGTATACACTCATACAAAAAATTCTTACTATTGTTGATAGTTAAGTTTGAGATCATGAGTAAATCTCAGCATTTTTTACTCAAACCTACTGAGAAACAGTATCAGTTTTCATTAACAGTAGATATGTATATAGGGTATAGTACTGAGTCAAAAGTAAAGAAAATGTATATTATGTCAAAAAAATATGTTCATGCTTAGTTTTGTTTACAATTACATTCACAGATAAATGGAACAACTTTACTACAACACATTAGGTGCATTATAATACATGTACTAGGTAATAACAATATCCTGTGTTTTTTTCATGTACATTTAAAACAATTATGTTACAATACAAAAGTCATTTACATGTACATGTATAAAGCTAAAGTAAATTAAGAAAGTTTTACCATGTGCATTCTTTCAGTTAACGGCATTTTAATACTGCTTGTCTACAAAGAGAAGGCACCACCCCACAGGTATTCATGTGCATTAGCTAACTTTGACAAACTCTGTACATTATTTTGACCAACAGACTGTGATTTACAATGATGGGAGTTCTTACAAAAAGCCCCAAGTTGATCCACAAGCTAAGCTGTGAGATCCTCCTTTCAAATTTGCTGGTGAAAAACAAATTTCAAATTACCCTAAATGACCTAATAAAAGCCCTCTTCCAAATAAAACCCTCTTATCTGATAAAATAATGCCCCCCTCTATGCTATTAAAATTGTATAAGATGCCCAGCCCCTCTCTAATAAATGCCCCCTGTCTAATAGACACCCCCTGGCAAAAACAAGCAGTCATTTAATTCATTCAGTTTTTTGTTTTATTTCATCTTGTTCAATGTCAAGTTCAAAGTATGGATAGACTAATGATGGCAACACAATAACTCTGAGGAAGGATTCTGACATTGATGTTGAGAATTGAAAAAGCAATAAGGATCTCTAGATGGCTTAGACGTATCAATCGAGGGAGTGGATATTCCACTATTTTTAAACTCTTGTAATATTTTTGCCGCAAGCATATTGGGTTTTAGTTGAGCTTCTGAAAGTTATGAGAATAAACAACATTTATCTTTTAAGTCCCTGCTTGGACCCCTAAAATTAAATAAATGTCCTAGGCATTTATTAGGTCATTTAAGGTACATCAACAAACCCTTTCATTTTTTATTGATTGGGCAGCTCAGTTCTCTTCCACCTGCAACCACTCCGCTTGGTAAATCTTTCCATTTCCCAAACCAAAGAGGTGGTAAAATTGAACATTTCAACTATGCTAAAAAACGTTGAAATACTACCCTTGAAATTGGAGAAATATTTAAATAAAAGCCAAGATTAAGATGTCATTGATCATATTCTTTCAAAAGTTTTCCAGCTATCACTATTCTTTGTACTTCACTTGTTCCTTCATAAATTTCTGTGATCCGTGCGTCTCTGTAGTATCGTTCTGCTGGCATATCTGTCACAAAACCCATGCCTCCAAGGACTTGAATGCACTAAAGACCATCAAAAAACAGTACACTTTTAGAAAGGCTACACTCTCAAAGCTCAGAAGGGGCTTTATATGGGCCACTTAATTGGTGGTCCTGTTAGTTTAAGTGGAGAGCCTGTGCAACCTGGCAGAGTGAGATGTGAACCCTTTTACCACCAGAGTCAATGATATTATAAAAATAGATGTACCTGATGTGAAATGTAGGTGGCAGCCTCAGATGCTGCTAGCTTTGCCATGGCCGCCTCCTACAAGAAAGGGGAAAAAAGACACACCTATGGTCACACCTTTTTGCAAAAACGTAACTGGACACTTTTAACTTTGAATACCAACACACCTTTGTAAAATTTTCGCCTGCATCTTTAAGCATTGCTGCCTTCCAATTCAATAGCCTGGCACTTTGTAACCTCACTTCCATATCAGCTAATTTCATCTGTTTGTAATGAAACAATACCAACCATTATTATTCTGCTACAACAAACACTATCAAGATCACAAATTATTGACTTTCTATCTGGTTTAGGGAGTACAGCCAGAGTTTCACACAAAACTTCCGACTACTCTTGGGAACTAATGGAACATTCTATTCGTAGATATATCCAAAAAATGACATACCTGAATTCCTTGGAACTGTGAGATTGGCTGATTAAAGGCAACCCTTTTCTGTGCATAGTCAATGGCACACTCTAATGCTGCCTAAAATAAACATCATATGGATTGGTTTAAAAAAAAATTTAAACCTTTATTCAGGACCATTCGTCCTCTCCCTGGGCTCCGGGATAATCAGATACTCAAGTTTTGAAGTAGGTTTTTTTGGTGGTGTCTTGACATAGGTATCAATAGAAAATCACTTGATTCTATCAGGAATATATCATCCCAAACAACAAAAGAATAACATAGAAAACCAGGCAATAGGTAAAACGAAAAAAGGTAAACAGAAACCCTAACCCTAGTCCTGAAAATGTTAATTATTTCTGCTGTTTTTATTATTATTTATTTATTTATTTTATTCAACACATTTTGTGGTGTTCAAGAATGTTCAGTGTTACATGATCATTTGGTACATGGGGACTCTGAGGAAGCAAGCCATTTCAGAGATTAATGATTGATACGTAAAGTAAAACGAAAAAAATACCTGAGCAATTCCTAGTGCTTGAGCAGCAATACCAATGCGACCTGCATCAAGTGTGGCCTGAAAAACAAACACAAAATGAATCTTTAACAACTATAACAGCAAAGGACTAATCTTTCCTTTTTTCTGCAGAAAACATAAAAGAACAAAGTTGGTTATTACCATTGCAATCTTGAAACCAAAACCAGGCTCTCCAAGGAGATTTTCCTTTGGAACACGGCAATTTTCAAAAATCAAGTAGCAAGTAGAAGTTGCCCTTATCCCAAGCTTATCCTCTTTCTTTCCAAGTGACAATCCTTCAGTTGGCTTGGGAACAAGAAATGCACTGATTCCTTTATGTTTTAATGACTTATCTGTTGTTGCAAAGACCACTGCTGCCTCTGCCTCATAGCCATTGGTAATCCAGGCCTTTGTTCCATTTAACACCCAGTGATCTCCTTCTAATTTAGCAGTGGTCTTCGCTGCACCAGCATCACTGCCATTATCTGAAAGTTTTAACACATTAGGTCCATTTTTATCAAAATTTATTATACTGTTTGGGTGCTGTTTTGTTTCTTCTTTTCAGCTATGGACATCATAGACTGGGACAACTTTTGGTAAAAAGCCGCTAATAAAACTTCTGTCGGCAAACTCGAGGAAAAGTTGGTAAATACTTTTTTCTAGATGAAAATTATGTGCTGAACACTAAAAATTTGTTTACCAAGCTTGATTTTGAGTTTTTAACCACAAAATCTGACCTCGAAAAAAATAAGCTTATTTCTGGACATGGAAACGAGGCTAAAATTTCCCCCCCTTTTCAAAACCACATTTGACTCAAATTATTGCCCCAAATTAGCTAACTGTAAGTTTTTTTTGTTATGAAATAAAGTAATAGAAGGTTGAAGCCTGAAAAAAAGTTATTTGGAAATTCAGAGACGCTAGTGAAAGAAGTTGACGAGTGTGTTCGTCGTATAACTATCTGAAGGAAACATGTTCTTTTAAATAAAACCAGTTTTGATTAAGGAAGAACTATGCCAAGGGTGTTTTTAATCAGGAATATATTTCAGTTAGTACAAAAAGTCTTCATCAGGACTAGTGACATCTGGTGCGAGCATTAAAACAAAAATAGATCTGGCAGCAAAAAGGTTGCGCCAAGTTTTATCCTGCGTTGCATGTGTTTCCCTCATTCAACGATTTTATATCGTCCATCTTCTTACCAATGTATAGCTTAAAACAAATCACTACCCCAATGTTAATGGATGGAAAACTTGTAAAAAATGTTCTTTTGCTACGAAGATTATCAAATAAGTAAACCCATTTTAATGCTTGAAGCTTTGACTTTGCCTAGGAAACGAAAGTCAGTGCAGCGTGTCATATGTTTGTTTCAACAGAAAGGTAGCCGCTGAATTTTATTTTTCGTTTTCCTCCATTTAATGACTTTATGTAGTCGATCTTTTAAGTACTTTTTAAAAGTAAAGCTTTAAGCAAGTCACTTCTCCAGCATTGTGATTTTTGATGGATGGATAACTTGTTTTTAAAAACCCTTTTTGCTGGGCCAAAAAAAACCAAACAAACCCATATAAATACATGAAGCGTTGGCCCTGGCTAGAAAACGAAAGTCAGGCTCTACGTTTCATCCCAAAAACCATTCTGCTCATTCGAGTTACTTTTATTATGGAGAGTTGCATGGAAAGATTGTTTTCGTGGATTACATGATTTTTAATGTTGGAGAGGCGGCTAAGTTGGAAGAGATCTGCCCTTACACTCTCCTTGAGTACATGCATTATATACCAGGAAACGAAAAAAGATACCTTCTTTAACGCAATACAGCAAAGGCCTGCGTTACTGAAAGAGTCCTCTGAAGAACAAAGAAAATTAGGAGACACAAACAACACAGATGTAACAGACGCGATATTGGAGGCAATCGAAGCAAAACAAAGCTGAGGATTTAAGCTTGCACAAGAGCTGCTATGCAAAGTAGACTGATAAGGGTTAGATATAATTAAGTAGATTAAGGAAATCGCTTGATTCGTCGAAGGATACCCATCCACTGCCAGAAATGGCTGCAAGTTCAGCTCTCCGCAGCAAAACCTCTTCTATCGAATGGGAACTGTGTATTTTTTGTTAAGACGGGTCAATGTTTAAAAAGCAAATACTGTTCTCAGTGACAACGTTTAAAATGAGTCAGCAGATACTTGTTGGAGCAAAGTGTGACCACGACCTTTCCTTGCGTGTGTCGGGTGTGAATGACCAAATTGTGGCTGAGGGCAAGTATCATTCCGTGAAATTGCTAATGTTAACGAAGTATATCTCGATCAATAGATATAGCTAAAGATGACCGTGCTGCAGTGTTATTGTGGCTTGTTGCTGCGAGTTGCTGCATCAGGCAAACTGACATCTTCAACGTCAATCAACAAGCAGAAACGGTTCTTGAGAGATTAAAGAACATGGTTACTAAGGACGTGGCAACCACACAGATATATGAGAATCTCTGTTGAAAGCAGGCAGCCTCGGCCAGAAACAACTGGACACTTTTGTTAAAGAAAGGCTTATGATACCAAACGAAGATGAGAATTGTAAGAAGCTTAGGGATCCTCTTCCCAAAAGTAAAGCCGTGACATTTGTTTCTCTTTATGAGGCTGAAAAGAAAGAAAGAGAAAAGTCTGCCGCTATCGAAGTTGACAGAATGATCCTCCAGCGCATCATTACAGCGTACGATGCTGGTAGAAGAGTAGATTTGCTTCAGCTACGAGTTAGTCTCTGTTTCGCTTGCTATCGCAGATACCAATGGTCAGCCACAATCAGGAAATCAATCCGTGATGATAGAGCTGCTGTCTCGGGTGGGATGGAACATCCTCGGGTCACACCAGTCCCAGGACGTTCGACAATAGTAATTGCCGGTCAAGAATTAGTCATGTCTCTAGGAAGACCATCAGAGTGTAACAAATTCGACGATCTCGTAGATAGATTTTTGAAAGCTGCCCTTGTCTGTGGAAGGACTATGACCGGATGGATGTTGCATTTGATGGGTACAGGGAAGCCATCTTTCCTTTTCATGCGCTAACAGGCTGTGATACGGTCTCTTTCTTTGCTAAGCATACACTCTTTTTTTTTCTATAAGAATACATTTTATAAGAATATCGAGGCTGAAATTTGCGAAATTTTAAGAATATTTTAAGAATAAACCCCAGGCTGAGGTTTTGAAAAGGATGTAATTTTGTGTGTTCAAAAACTGTAAATACCACACAATTATGTTTTCAACTCATTCCATCCTCTGAATGGCAAAACTTTCCAACAAGGCGAAAAAACCTGCACTAACTATACTTGATACCCCAATATATTCTAAAACGGAAATGTCATAAGCTATAATTTAAGAATAATACAAGAATATTTTCAGCCTAAAATCGGCAGAAAAATAAGAATATTCAGCCTGGGCCGGAAAAACAACATTCTTATATATAAAAAAAAAGAGTGTAGCAAGAAAACTGCCTGGAAGGCATTTGCTCATCACCTCATCACCAAACGCTATTGGAAAATTTTGCAGATGGAGACCTGGATGACACGACTGTGAAGTCCGTAGAAAAATTCATTTGCAGTGTACAATACTGCTAATGCAGAGGGATGTGATAAAGCACGTGCGACGTTGTTTGGTTGGTGCAGATCCCCAGAGGCACTTCCCCACACAAGTGATGCAGCATGATGGCATATTACTAGCGCACACTTTCAAGAGACAAGCCCACAAAACGAACCCCACCCTCAAGAGACAAGCCCACAAAACGAACCCCACCCTCCCACTTCCAGAAACCATGAGATGGACTAATTCTGATGACGGAAAGCTTGTGCCTAAGTTAATGACTCTTGCCCCTAGCCTGTACCCGAAAGCTGTACCGAGATGATTACCTGTAGCTGCAAATCAGGATGTTCAACAAATAGGTTCAGCTGCCGGAATGTTAGACTGCCGTGTACAGGAGCATGAAAATGCAGAAGCACTGAAGATCTCAATTGCAGAAATGAAGTTGATGGTAATGTCATTGCAAACCAAGGACAGTAAATGGTACAGTTCAGCAGAACAAAGCGTTTAGCTTCTCTAACAAATTTTTATTCTTGTTTTATAATTGTCTATGGACAAATAACGGGTTTTTTTAAATTTTCGTCCTGTAGGATGTCTGATGTTTACAATATCAATTTAGGTCTTAAATATGTTTCAGAAGCTGACATCAGACGCATCTAAAATGGCTGCAATCAATCGAATGTTATGACCTTCCTTCTATGTTATAAGTACAGCATGTATCCAGAATGGTTAGGGTGTGAAAGTTAAAAGTAGTTTTAAGAAAATGCAGTTTTTGTGAATTATTTCAAGGATTTTGCAAACATCGAGAAATTCAATACTTGAAAATGGAAGTAAGATGTCTGCAATATATAGATCGCTAACTTACTGTAAATATCTTAGGAAATAGCTGAAAAATTAAATTTCTGTAGCTGCTGTAACTATTGGAGCGAATTGCTGGATTGGTAATTTTGTTTCTTTTTTGACTGTGCCATCAAATTTGTCAAAATTCTGAATAGCCCATAACCCCGTTTTCAATGGTCACGTGACCAGAAAAATCACGTGTTTTTCAGACGGTTTCTGTGAGGTACTGTAAGTAATAAGTTGTATCAGTCACCTGTTGATCTGAACGAATTTTAACCGTTAGAGAGTACTCTGCATCCTCATACAACATGCAGCCTCGTTTTCATGTCACAATGTATTAATGCTAACCTTAACGGCTAAGTTCAAGGTCTAAATGGTCGAACCAACCTTGGTAAACAAAATTTTCGTGTTCAGCACATAATTCTCATCTAGAAAAATGTGTTTACCAACTTTTCCTCAAATTTGCCGACAGAAGTTCTCTTTTGCGAAAGTTACCCCAGTCTATCAATGGGGAGGGTGTTAAACAATAAGTTTGAATTCCAGTGGGTAAACTCAAGTATTTTCCTCAACAGGCATCTGACTAAATTCTGGTGATTATCTTATCCCCACCAAATAAAAGAAAGAAAACACTTGTTCCCCTAACAAACATATCCCCAGGTTCAATTCTTCATTTTGTTTTTTCACCCCCCAAAATTCCAAGAGTATATCTGAGTACTCAATGTCTGTTGAAATTTTAGACCCCCTAAAAACATTTGGGCCCTCAATCCTAGAGATACTTTGACAAATTCCCAGGGTTTGACCAGTTTCGAATCTTCTTTTTCCCTGAGATAGAGTAGAGGGAAACTGTAGGATCTGAAAGGAAGCAAATTTACCTAGTTTGCTGAGGGACTAGTCACAAAGTGATACATAGCTCACTAAAAAACCTTTTGTAACAAAAATTATATATGTTCCAATTTATGAAACAAATCTCAGCAAGGGGAAGAGTGCATTGATATCCTCTGAAATAATAGATCTTGCAAATTATCTTGCCCATTCAGAGACTTTTATCACGACACACTTCTATTTTTGGAAGTCATATGACCTCAAAATCACCAATAAAAGTGTGCTCTGTTGGGTAAAAAATACCTCAAGCTATATAATAGCAGAGCTCTATGCAAAAATACCCCTTGGCCCACTCACTTTCTTTTTGACAAGGACTTTTTTGTGAGGAGCTGTTCATACATCTATTTACATTTTGAAATGTCTAACCTGGTTCACTGAGAGCAAAGCAGCCAAGACGCTCGCCAGAACAGAAAGGAGTTATCCATTTCTTTTTCTGTTCATCTGTTCCATACTTCAGCAATGGACCAAGGTAAAGAGACTGCAAAAATATCAATGATATACCGGTAATTTTATTATTACTGCTGGTGTACAGAAATACATGACTTTCATTTACAATTTTAAATTCAACCACTACATGCTTGGAGTCATCAACAAAGAAATACAGATCACATTTATGCACATCTTTACAATTTATTTTTTTCAACCACTTTATGCTTGAAGTCATCATCACAGAAATACAATACAGATCAAAACAAATGTTTATGATCAACTTACATTATTAACACTCATAATGCATCCAGTTGATGCACAGCCTCTGCTAATTTCTTCTGTTGCTATGGCATATGCCAGGTAATCTAAACCTGATCCTCCTAATGACTCAGGCACCTCCATTGACAAGAGGCCAAGTTCTCCCAACTTTTTCACCTGTTGATGGATATTTCAATTTCATTAATAAAGTATTTTTTAAATACTGTAAAATTTCGAAAATAAGCCCCTCCATGTATAAGCCCCCCAAAATTGTAACGCAAAAATTCCTCTGTTAAATCGCCCCTCCAAATATAAGCCCCCAGGGGGGCTTGTATTTGGAATTTGCCTGCAAATACAAAGTAAAACAAAGCAAAAGTGGTGAATTTCCTTCCCACTGCAAGCTAGCCCAATTGATTTTGAAACGCAAATTTCGCTTCGTACATAAGCCCCTCCAAAAATAAGCCCCTCAAAAAGGGCGTTTGAAAAATATAAGCCCCGGGGCTTATTTTCGGAATTTTACCTATTAGGTACAACAAAGAAATGCTTGGGATTCAAATAATCCGAGTTCCCAGCAGGAATTGAACCCATGACCTTCCTGATACCGGTAGGACAATCTAACCAATGAGCTATGGGTGACTCATTTTTATGTGGCTTAATATCATTTGGGCAAAATTAAACTTGACCTTATGCAACCAGCAGTCTTCCCCATCGGCAGTACGTGACCTTTGGGGTGGCCTCCAGGGCTTATGCAGGGTTTCAAGGTTCATTGCTTTACATGTACAGTGTTATCAGCTGATCTTAAGAACCGCTATTGCTTGCTAATCATTGCAGATTCTTGCACCCTCTCCTCCCTCCCACTGTTGTGTTTGGTTGTCACGGTACGTATCCTTTCAGGTACGTTTTCTCCACGGAATTATTTTAGTGTGATGGTGCTGGTTAGCAGACACGCATTTGGGTGGTTCCTACATTCCAGGGTTGCCAGGGATATCTCCCCGCAGCTAACCTTAAAGGCAACAGTTCCCAAGCTCATCTGTTTGTGATGAGTTTAATGTTTTAAATTTTGCTAAGAAGCGATATATTGCTGTTACAGGTACTTTTTTAAAATCAACAATTAAAGGGTTGTTTGGAATAAAGCTCCAGTTATCTCTGATATACTACTTAGTGAATTATCTTTTTTTTCAACATTCATCCCTGAACTGCCTGTAACCACAGATGCAGATCCACATCCCTTCCACTGCTTGTGATATATGAGAGTTTGTGACTCAGGACACAGAAAAGTGTCCATTGTCCCTATTGACCTCTGTCACTATTACATAGGTAAATGTGAGAGAAAATATATCAGCCTTTCATCGGGACCAACAAAACTGTCCAATATATACAGGTGTCTGCATTAACCAGGTGTCAGCTCCACTGCACTATTAAGTATAATTTCACAAAACAAAAACGGTTACTACTGGTTGAATAGAACAATATTGAAGGAACCGGCAATACAAAGGCAGAGAATTCCCCAAATCCAAAATCCTCTAAAAGAAATTACCTAAAAATGTGTAGTTCCAGAAAATATCCATAATCCCCCCACAGAAAGGATTTGGAAGTTCCTGGGGGGTGGGGGGTTCTCACAGACCCAAAAATATAAGTAAATGTATGAAGCTTGACGGGAATTTCCAGAGAGGTAGGGGGTCTAAGGAAAAATCCCTTCCGTGGTGGAGCTATGGATAATTTTTGGAACCACACAATGTACTTCAAAAGTCCTAGAAAAGTTCTCCTAAAACCTTGACTTTGTGAAGGGTCTGGGGGAGAAAGTTGTTTAAAAATTAAAGGGGGATGGGCCGGGGGAGTTAAAACATCCTGTACTTATTTATCACTAGCAAAAATCATGATGAAGGCAACAAAAACAATGATGACAAATATTTGTGACGTTTGATTTTATCGTTGGTTCAAATATTGTTTTTCTTTTGTTTTAAACTCATGATCAATCAATACCGTATTCGAAAAAAAAGAACAGAAAAACAATATTCAACCCAAGGATAAACTTGAAACAGAACACGTTCAGTGACGCTACCTGTTCCAAAGGAAACTTATGCTCTTTATCAAGACTTGCAGCAATAGGAGCCAGCTCCTTGTCCGCGAAATCTCTGCATGTTTGACGCAACATTTCATGTGTTTCGGGGAGTTTGGCGAGGTTTGATGTAGACCTTCTCTTTTCCATACATTTTCCAGTTCCGAACCGAAGTAAAATGCTACAAACTTGGTTTTTAGGGGAAGTTAAAGTAGACGCAAAACTTCGTGACCATATCGCCGCCATTTTGACCTTTGGAACCTGGCCACGGATATCAGAATCTACCCTTCATGTATGAACCTCCAAACTGTGCTAAGTAGTTACGCAAGTTCCTCCAACTCTTGCATGATTCATTTGTTATGTTATCGTCGAGATTTCTTTGTCTGAGAACAGTAATTGATACATCATGCTAATCAGAAGATTACTTCCACGACTAACTACGATTATACCCGTACGTACGACAAATTCATCTCCGCATCGCAGAATGCAAACATGGTCAATCGTGAGGCAGACAAAGTATATGTATTGTAGCGGACCAGAGAGCCAAATAGACACTAAAACATGGTTATGTTGGAATTGCAAGGCTCTAATTACATCAGCAATCGAATTTTTCTGTCCATCGTGTAATATTATCCAACGTCCATTAAAGAAGACCACTTACTTTGAGATCATGGACAGGTAAGCATAGTTAAGTGTTGGAATATACAATAACAAACACAACCTGGAGAGAAACATACGCTAGCAGGGAAGGTGCGTACTTTAACGGGAGAGGGGTAAGCCTTATGTGACGTTCTAGAATAAAATGCTGGTTAGCACTTCAGAACGATTGAGGCCCTGTTGTGGACCAGTCAATGTAATGCCCCCCTCCCCTCTCCCCCTGTCCCCTCCCGGCAGGGACATAGCGGGCAATTGGCTTTTCTGCAGATATCAGGGACTTTCATGAGATTTACACACTACAGACTTGCCAACCTCCAAAAGGATAAAAAAGTGAGATTCTGAACCTACTGCGGGGAAAAGTTGTGAGAAATGGGTAAAAAGCTGTGAGATGTCACAAATTTCCAGGCGGAAGGACTTGCAGTGGGGATTATAGGTATTCAGTGGCGGATCCAGGAAAGGGGCCCAGGGAGCCCTCCCCTCCCTTATTTTTAGACCAAACTGAGGCTTCAGGGCGAAAAACGTAATGAGCATGCGTGAACTTTTTTGCCCAGATCCCCTGGCCGGGTTTGAAAAAATGGCGGGATTTCAAATATTTTATTGCCTAAAAATAAAATGCTTCCACTCATAACCTGGAAAGAACAGGCAATTTGTCTTCAAAAGTTGCAAGCTGTGGTTATAACCTTGTCGTTTCTTAATTTTCTTGAAGAATACCTCATAGTAAAACGGACTGTAACAACATTAATTTCCTTGAGTTGTACTGAAAATGTGCATGCGTAGGTCCGATTTTTTTCAAGATGCATTCACAAAATGTGTTCATAAGGAAGTTCCTGGATATATAAGGTCCGGAGCTCCACTGTAGACACAAAAACAACATATCTTTGGACAGTCATTTGCCCCAAAAAATTAACGCTTGCCCACAATGTGTTTGAAGTCACTGAACTTTGTCGCACTCGAGCTGATATTTTAAAACCCTCGCTCGATCGGACACTCGTAGTTTCGCGGATCACTAAAATCTAAACAAAATCCTCGATGTAGAAGTTATTGCGTTGATATGTGGGCAGAAAAAAGGTCAATCTTTATCAAGTAAAATCTTCCTAAAAATCGGTTTCAAAGCAACTATAGTATTATACTTGCTCGTTTCGCGCAGATATATAAATTTTGCTTTGTGTTGTCAAGTTCATAAACACGCATAACATCTGTCAAAAACCTACGCGTAAGTAGGGTTTCCTTCAAACAAAGTTAAAGTTACATTATTTCAAAAACTTCTTGCTGACAATGAATAAATGAATTTTCTGTGCGAAAACAACGTACCTAAAGATCTTAAAAGCAAAAGATCAGTTGCAATTTGGCAGCCAAGCCATGATTCACCATTTAGCTATTTTCAATAAGGTTAACTGGTCCATGCGAAGGTCTTCGTTTAAGCATATTAAACTCAGCCGATCATTAGAAAATACAGAAAATTGCACATAAGGGTTTGTTTTGCTCGCCTTAGTCAAATCAAGCTGCAGCAATTGTTTACAGGAAAAGAGTCAATTGTTTTGAAGTCACTGCCGGCAGTTGTTGTTCTCTATTTTACCTCGAGTGAAAAGGACAATTTGCGTACAGAAAGTTATTCTTATAAAGAACAGAAACTTTCACGGTGCACTGGAAAACAAAACTATGTAATGAAAAATGAAAAAAACTCTGACTATTATTACTTGAGCAACAGAAAAAAAATGACCTTGAGTAAGTTTGTTGGCCTTCTATTTCCGCGAAAGTTTAATAAAAGCACACAAGTTTGTTCACTCTGATGTGTTATAACAGCAATATGGTTCTTTGACTGAAGACAAAGATAAAGCTGGTTCTGCAAAGGTAATAAATCTGGGCACGTAAAAAAAGTAACCGTTACTACTAATAACAGAATACAAGCGGGTTTAATTCAACCCGGCGAAATCAACCGATAAATTAATCGGATGCACAATCAGAAAAATACTTGCCTCTTAAGAAATGTTCAAAACCTTTTATTCCACCTCAGACTGACGGAATGATCCATTTTTCCTTTAACATTGGTTGTTCTGAATCCAAAGTAATTTTCAAGCACCAAAAAAAAAGCAAACATGTCAAATAAAAATGCTTCACAGGGAGCAAACGTTCGCACCTTGTGCATTTCACTCAGAACTCCAGCAACAAACAAGCACAATCAACACACAGAAAAAGGCTGCCTTGAGCCTGCGATAAGGAATGCGCAGAAGCTTGCGCAGAACGTTTTTCCGCCCTGAAAACTGAGGCCCAAAGGGCTGAAAAATTGTTTTTTTGGAGACCACGCTCCCCCCTTTTCTAAGGGTCTGGATGTATGCCCCCCCCCCCATCTGCCCAATCATGAGACTTGGCAAGTCTGACACTATCCAAGATCAGTGGGGGAGCTTACTGAGGTTTGGGGGGGGGGGGGGGGTTAACTGAGGTGGACTGGGTCAAGACCCTATTAAATGGATGTACAGCTAGTGGGCAGAATTTGAACGATTCACTGTAGCCTGTGTTTAACATTGTTTTTTCAAAAGGAGCAGGGTCATTCATTTCAATTATAACCTTTTGCCTTTAGGTAACATGCCTACACCCCTGGGACCAGTTAAACTTTTTCTTTGAAAAAAAAAATTGCCTTCTGGATATCCCAGAAATTCAAAAGCTTTAACTTAGCTTCAAGAACAATAGCTGGCATAGTACTTACTCTGTAGTTAAACTGCGTTAATACTGCAGTATCCCTTTCATGCGAGATCTCTATTTAGTTAGTGCCTATTATTAAGTCAATCCTTCAACGGTCTGAGGAAATATTATTATGATCTATGCAAAGTACAAACTTGAAGATGTTATGCAGTGTTAGTTGTTTTTGGTGATAGTCAAATTTTGTGATGCTGGACATTAATAGATAAATTCTTCCTTTTGACATTTTCTAGCCCCAAGACATTTGATGTCGACACAGTTCAGTTGAATGACAAGTATAAAGAACTACAGTGGAAACTCCATCCAGATAAATTTAGCGATGTTTCTGAGGTATAGTTTACAAGTAGCTTTACAAGTAGCTTTACGAGAGAGAATGAGATTTTTTAAGTATTGTAAGTCATGGTCAATGACTAATGATCTTATCGCTTTTATGGCCATGATTGATTATCATGATTTTTATTACACAGTAAAAGATTAATTTGCTAATTTGTCACTTTGACGTTGCCCTCAATTTACCTTGTTTACACTCCAAATGTTTGGACAAGATATCAGATATCACAGTCATCCCAAGATTGATTGAAAACAGTGCGTATGCAAAATTTTAGGGGGTAGAGGAGGTGCACTTGTACAGGAAGGGTGAAAGGGCAAATGTTGATCATAGATATTGATTATTGATCATCAGTGATGAGGATGATGATGATGATGATGATGATAATGTTGATAAGGGTGATTGACTGGTGAGGATGATTGATAAGATTGATGATTGTTGTTGCTGATGATGATGGTGATGATAATTTGATATGTTTTATAACAAACTAAATAAAAAACAATAGACTGACAGTGCCTTTACAACATGTGACAGGAGGAGAAAAAGATTTCTGAGGAACAGTCATCAAGAGTAAATGAAGCTTATGTAACTTTATTAAAGCCCCTCAGCAGAGGATTGTATCTTGTAAGTCTTTCACTTTGGAAGAAGCATCTCATGTATAATAAATTGTACAGGTCAAATTTGATTTCAGGTTTAAATGTTTTAACTTAGGTTGATCCTCAACTTCCTTTGTCTTTTACAGCTAGAAGACAAAGATAACTGAGAATCAAGCTACAATCTTGGATGAAAAATTAAGAATTTTGCACTTTCTCACCCACAGGACACCCACCCGATCAATTTGGTACCACTATTAGCCCTCCCCCCACCCCACCCTAGTCCATGTCATTCAATCTGGGGCAGAAATGATACAGCAAAACTTCTTGTGTGGGAGGTAGGGGAGTTGTTTATAATAGCCTTGTGCTTTAAACAGCTTTATCTTGAAATTAGACATGACAATGTCCATTTTTCTTAACATTTTTGTCCAAGATTGTAGATTAAATCAAAATTAACTTGAAATCAAATTTGACCTGTTATGGTCTAGTTTGATCTGTAAAGCTGTTTTTTGAAGCAAAATCATTCGCCTACTCCTTTCTTTTGATAAAGAAGTTTCTGTGATGGCCAACAAAGTTAATGACTGTACAATGGTACGCAGGGTTTTTATTAAGAATTCTAGTAGCAGGAGAAAGGTGTAACATTACAGGAGAATATTTTGAAAGAGGCTCCAAATTTGAATAAAAATTGTCATAGGCTACCGAACGTTAGCCAGAGAATTACCGGTATGTGTAGTAAATGGAGAATTCTCCAATCTCCGTTGCCTAGTGAACACCCAGCTTGGTAAATATTTTAATGTTATTCCTTTACAACTTTGAATTTTATTTTGTTTCCACCAGTCTGTTGCATTTTTTATTTTTATCTTATTAGTCAGTTTTCACACAGCTTTCACTTCAGCTAACAAGCTCGCGAAGCTGTTATTTGTGAAGCTGGGGTAAAATCAAACTGCCTCTTTTCTTATAGCTAAATTTACATGGTGAACATGTCACTGAAAGTGAAGCAACATCCACAGATGGTGAATTTTTGGCAGCAATAATGGAAAAGTATGAACAAATTTCATCTTCATCTGAGGAGAGATTAGAGGAAATCCAGAAGGAAAATAATGGTGCATGTTAAGTGGAAATTTATGAAAACTTTATTTTCTTTTTCTCTTCATTAATTTACGATAAGTAAAACCCCCAGGGGTAGTCTTATATTTCGCCTATGTAGGTATTTTCCTTGAACTTCACCATTTAGTGCCTTGAACAGGATTTCTTTTTGGACCAAAAAAAAAATATTCTTTTAAAAGAGTGTGATGGTACCAACAATTTTTTTTTCAAAAAGGCTTATTCTATGATGCTACTTTGAAAAGTTAGTTAATTCCGTAGTGCAAAATATAATGAGTCAGGATCATAAAGTAAGGTCCCTTGTCTTAAACAGGGTATTGGGGAGAACGATTTCTGTCTCAAACAGGGTCAGAGCACACCTCTACACACTTCCCTTGGGTACCCCCCCCCCCCCCCTCCCTGGTAAAACCACTATTAGTATTACCGGGATCATAAACTTAGTTTATCAACACACAAGAAAAGTGTGCATTGGATACATTTACGTCGATGGTGAGTGAGCAGTGGATGACTGATTCTAATTTCCTTTGAATTTCCAACTTTTAGAACACTTGGAGAAGTGTATTCAAGACATCTCAGATGCATTTGCACAAGGTAATGACCAAAGTTACATTTACATATGGAGACTGTGTTAAACTTCATTGTTATATACTGTTTATTCATTTTGTCCTGTCTGTTTTGCAGTCTTGACATTTTATGTTGTTTTCCCAAAGAGTTTGTTTGAGAGTAACTTACGGAATTAATGCTAAGCTGTGTGGTCTAGCTTCCTTAGACATTCTGTTTTTTCTTTATAATACAAAATCAGTTGCTGAGTTGTGCTTTCAAGAGTCTCATTTCTTCATACAGAAATGATAATTTCTTTAATCACTGTGTATCCTAGTAAGGACCAAAAATACTGAACTCTAACTAACGGCCTGTCATACATTAAGAGCTGAGTGGCTGTCAACAAAATAATATATTATGTAACACGATCCCTCTAAGGCTTTTGTCTTTTTAAACAATCTTGGGCTGGGTTGGAGGCTGGGTCACGATTGGACTGATAGATGTGGCCATTTATTGATATATTTACACTGGCCCTTCTCATTCATCCATTTAGCCTACACAGACACCCACTTATTCACATCACATTTTCTTTTTCCTGAGAATATCCAACATTTTTCAGGTGATATACAGACAGCTCGGCAGGAAGTGATCAAGCTGAATTATTACAACAACGTGGCAGAATATATCAGGAATCAGAGAGATTGGAGTTAACAGAACAGAAAATTTGTGCTGTAGATGAAGAGGAATCAAAGAGGGGAGGGTCTATTCCAGACCAAAAGACTGCGACAACAATAATATCTCCAGCCAGAAAGAATATCTCCTTAATCCCTTTTCAGTGCAAAAAGAATGGGAGATAATTTAATGGAAGGTTCTTCTCCTGAAAAACTGCAAAAGCTCCATCGGTACTGACTGACCAAACCAGGATGAAACACGAAGAAAAACGGGTTGATCTTCGCCGCTGTGTTTTCGCCAGCCATGCAAGGATATTACCTTATAAAAAGGGGACAATAAAGTGTTCTTTCTCCCTTGCTAACCAAGGCAACAGAGGACAGTAAAGAATATAACTAACGAAAGTATACATTTTACTTCTCGCTATTTCAAGTTCAAAGACTGTGTATAGCCAGTGGGTAGTACTCCTTGACTGCTACTTTTTTCTTTGGTACTTGGCCTGAGATCAGGGCTTCCGGTTGTTCAATTCGTTTCTCACTTTTCTGTTTTGCAGCTGTTGTCGCTCTGTTTGTCCTATCTTCTTTTGGTTTTTGTTGTATTCGTAAGAGATTCATCCAGTGGATAGTGTTGTTAGTCTACCTTTCAAACAACTGGGCCCAGGTCTATTGGGTCTAATTTGGCCCTGGCCAAATGAAGTGGCACATCCAGCACCCCCCCCCCCCCCCCTCATTTTTAGAAAGAAAAGTTTTTGAGACCCCCCCCCCCCCCCCCCCCCCCCCCATCTCAGAGTCTGGATTACCGGGCCTCAACCTTACCTGAAGGCCTGTATCCGCCACTGAAATTTTCATGTGCTGCATCAAACACGAGATAGATTGTCTCATGAAATATAAAACACTGCAAAGACAGTTGAACACAGGACAGGTTACGGGTATCTTTGCCAACTCTTAGGCGTTTGTTATTGTTATGAAATACTTGTGGCGAGTGTTAGTTATAACATCTCGAAAGAATAGATGTCGGTAAGGGCCCTTTGTAGAATCATTTAACATCCGGAAATAGGCAAGTTTATCTTTTTAATTGCCGCATTGAAAAGTTCTCAAGAATGAGGGAAACTACAAAAAAACCTTAATAAAGTAGTTGTAATAAAAGTTAACTACAAGTGTAAATGTTTTATCATTTAATTTAGAGGCAATGTTTCTGTAAAAACTGGGCTCCCCGGCGTTGCGTTTGTCGTTGTTGTTGGTACATATTACTCAATACTGTAAAGCAAGGTTTATCTTTGAGACGTCTGTTTCATGTTACACGGCTAAAGCGAATACGAATTCGTACGCAACATTGCAATGGCAATTGCTCGATCAGTTCAGAGACGTAGCAAGCTCTGCGCATGTACGCACTAAACAAATGAAAAGAAAGAAATATCAAAGACGGGGAAAAGCAGTGGCTGAAAAACCATTATAATTATTGCAAGTTATGTTACTTGAAAAGTCGTATTTAACTGAGACAAAACCCTTTGCAGCTCAGGTGCGACTGGATAGCACGGGTGATTTTTTTGGCTAACCACGGAAGGCAGCAGTGCGAAACCAAAGCCACCGAAGAATAGCACGACGAGATTCGTGCAGTGAATCCCCACAGGGATGTTGTTGGAAATCCCGGAGGGAATCCCAACAGAGCTAAGACGTCCCCTCCGGGAGGGTGCTCCTGCCAATAACCTATACGGGGTGGCTCCACCCGAAAGGGGTACCTTTGTCAAGCTTTCAGGGTATGTATAAGGATTTCACTAGTAAATTTAAGGAAAGGGACTCTGTTATTGCAGTCTGTGAAAGGACGTAAAGAGGCTAACAGGTGCATTTTATGGCTGTGAAAAAAGGATAAGAAAACTTCCTGATTTAGTAATTAATTCATATTTAACAGACGGTGCATTTACAGCCGTCTAGAGGGATGCAGTGTTGTTAACTAGTATCTGAGAGGGGCACCATTTGTTAATAAAAGGTATACGAAAGGGATACCTTTACTGTCCCGAAAATGGTATATAAAAGGGTAAGGGGTTGGACCTCGGCTCTAAGACTTAATTACCATTCCAACCAATTGTTTGCAGCTTCACTGTACTAATAATCTAAAACAAAGTGGGTGGGAACTCAAGTATGAAAATGACGGGTATGCACGTCGGAAAATTAGAATTCAACCCTAAAGGAGAGAAATCTGGGCGTGGCTGAGGATTTATTTGACCCCAAAAGGAGACCACACTCCAACAAAGTATGACGGTATTTGTAGTTTTATTTACAGTGTACGTATTTCTTTAGCAGTGTCCCCTATTAGAAGACCTTACTATAACAGGCTGGTTAGAAGATTTCGTGACATCATCATCAATTCATGAACATCCTCATGACCCTAAGCGATACCGTTTATATGTAAAAATATTGCCTTACCTTCCTAAACATCCAAAATGAGACCAAAATGTGCAATTTCTACTCCCAGGCGAGTCAAATAACATCCCCGTCGTTTTTCATATGGGAGTTACCCCACCTCCGACACCTCTGGGCCGTGCATTAAGATACAGTGTGTAACTGACTGACGCACCACCCAGCTCGAGCTTCTTATAGGATAACAGAAAAAGCGCGCGCAGTAATTACTAAAAGACTTGGTTTGTAGGAGAGCTCTGAAATTTCCCTACATTTCGGTGAAAACTTAAACAGCTCGAAACAGACCAACGAAGATCTGAACGTCTGAGTCAAGGTCTTTCACTTTCTTTCCTCTTTGCAAGATCTTACCTTCCAAAACACCATGAAACATGAGATAATTGATTGACTGATTATGACGTAAGGAAAAGAATTCTCAAAGGAGCTATGTCTATTTTGTAGCTGGAAATGTATATGTTCGATATTTGTTTCATTTTTTGCAGGTTTACGCCTTAAAATGTACCATGGGTTGTGCTCCAAGTTATCCTATTGCAAGAAGCCCAGTAATCTACGAGCCTAACGCATATTTCAATATAACAGGTTAGAACAATCTAATCTAAAAAATTCCTCTTTGGAAGCAGCTGCAAATCATCGAGTTTACAAAGTATTTGTATGATTATGGCATTTCTAAATTCTAGACAGCATACGCAATGCCCGAAACTGTAGTGTTCATAACTGAAGTCATTCAATTCATTTTTAAAGCTAACTCCTTTTTTACGGTAAACAAAAAGTCATTTCATTTTACAGGAACAAGGAAAACACACGGTGAATCAGAACTGAAGAACACAGAATTTCAGAAAATTCAGGAGCAATATTGGCATAAGCTACTCGAAGAAAGGAGAAAGTCCGCGAATAACAGAAGAAGGTTTCAAGGTAGCGTTTCATTTCTTCCGTCAAATTATTCACTTCTGTACATGCCAAACATTTACCCATGTATCTTTTCATATGCCCGGGGTTTTATTCAACCCAACAAAAGTGGCAACAATACGTCCTTAACTATAGATAACTATAACGTTTTGTTCCTTCTTTTTTTTTTGACAGAAATGGGTGAAAAAGATTTCCGATCCTTAATAGAAGAATTTCCAGATTTTAATGAGAGTGATATAGTGGATTTAAGATTACAATTCCAGACGTTTGACCTTAATCAAGATGGAATAATCGATTTTCAAGAATTGTAAGTATAGAGAAGAATAAATTTGCTGTTGCGTCCTCAGTAACGATTCAGTGCAGATTTGGGTAAACCTGTTCTGCTCCGGCCTTTTCACTAAGGGGCTTGCAAAGACCACGCCCTAACAATCCGCATATAGATACTCAAGGTGTCCAAGGTGAACGGGGAATACGGAACGGTAACACGGCCGATGGGGCTTCTGGATTGGTATCGAAATCCCCAGAGGTAAACTTCACAAGTCCCTGTGGGCTTAATCTAAGAATGTTTTTTTGTTGTTGTTGTTTATATATAGAAAATAAATTCATATCCCTCTCCGCATAATCCATATTTAGGTTTGCAATTGGTTAAAATGTCAGACAAGTTAGTGTACTTCGATTCATAAAAATGTAACGAAATTTTGTTAGTGAATCATGGTAACCTCAACCCTATTGACACGTTTTACTTTTGTGTTTTAGAATGCAAGTTCTTGACGACCTTGGTGACAGATCAGAGCCCGCCACAAGGGAGCAGTATTTTAATGAAATTGATAAAGACAGATCCGGTGCGATCGATTTTGAAGAATTTTTAGCGGTAAGAACTAGGTGTCCGAGTAACGCATACATCGAGTTTCGGCAAGCAAAGAAATACATTACATTCTATAGTTCTTGGACGTCTTTCCTTTTTGCCAAAGAGAGCTACCTGTTGATTATAATATGTATTCTATACAGTTGCAGCTTTTGATACGTGTCCTTACTTCGTGAGTAACCGCTATATTTATTGACACGAAAATAAGATTATCATCATCATCACTTTTTTAATTTCATTTCAACATCAACTATGAACAAGTGGTTGGTTACTTCAAGACTTAAGCAATTTAAGATTACCCTAAAATGTTTGAATTGTCTACTAGTTACTACAACCGTTCAACAAACGTCCAGCTTTAAGAAAAAGATCATAGAAATTTTATTTTTCATTAAGCTACTCTGATTATTACTTTAGGACCCTTCTCCATAAAATGCTGTTAATTTATTGTATATCGTGTTTTAGTAAGCCAAGTAAAGGAATAATGATGATGACGATGATGATAATGATAATAAAAATGATTTTGATGATGATGATGATGGTGATGATGACGCTGATAATAATGATGATGACGACTTAGCCTTTTTTGTCCTTTCAGCTTATCCACCAACTTCGAAAGACGTCCTTTGATAAAGATGAATTAGGACAGATAGGCAGTCTGTGCAAACGAGGCACCGATAACATTCAGCGCGTCAGAAAGCTTAGTGTGGCCAAACAAATGCTCACGGGACTGTTTTAATTTACATCACGGACTTCCCGCGAGCAAAGCCAACGATTTCCCTGATGATTGTTAAATTTGGATAATATTAAGAAATTGCTTTTGTTATTTACTTTTGCGATTCTACGTAAGGTCAAAATTTAATTTTATTGAAATATACGAATTGTATTCCATGTTTAGGGCCCGTTAATTCTTGGGCTCCTGTTATAAAAGGCAATAAATAGAGCAATTCTGTGTTAAATGGGTTTGACATCTCATTATTCACTTTTAGAAGACGCCGAGTGATATTCATCAAGGGCGTAGCAAGCCATATTTTCCTTTTAAGCCGGAATTGTATAAATGACACAATATAAACTCATTTTTTTGCAGGAGCCACCTACCGAGCTACTTAATATTTCAAAAGTGGTGGCCAGTTCCATAAGTTAATCCCCAGAATTAAAAAAGGCAAAAATTAAAACAAAAGAAAAAGAAAAGAAAATCAAACAAGGACAGAACGATTTACTAGATGTTATTTGAGAGCGCCCCCCCCCAACAAATTACGAGTTAATTTTTAACCTATACGATTCTAGCAGGTAATCAAAGTATAAAAACAAAGGAGATCTCTTCATAGATATATCTGCTTGAAAGACCAAGATGACGTACAGCGACAGATTTTCCAAGAGAATTATATAATGTGCCAATTTTGCCCATCAGCTCGACAGACATTGGTTACTGCACTAGGTGGACTAGGTGCAATTTCACGCCTTGTCAACGTTTGATTTGTTAAGCCCGGGCTTAACGGCTTAAACTCATCTTCGCCCCTGTCCATCGTTCATATCGAACCGACTCATGAGTCTCTAAGGTACTCCGCATTCTCACAACCATATGCATGGTGTGAGTGAAGAAAATACCCGTGTTACTTCCTCTTCCCTTTGAATTGGGAACATAAAGCTATTTTCTATAACGAGTTTCTCGTTTCTCTTTTCTGTTTCTGTCCCTTTTTCCGTCGTTTTCCAGGCTGTTTATTACTTGGTCTTCTGTTTCGTTTCTCGTTTTTCTCTTATTGCTTAACCGTTCTGCCTCAGTCTTGTGTTCCAGTAGCTTCAGGAGCCCCTCAGTGCGGAGCCCGGCTTCATCAGCTTCAGGAGAATTCACAGGAAAATTTACCGTTTATTCGTCACCTCGGAATCGTTTCCTTATGGAACTCTCAACTCTAAGATCAATTTGAACAACTATCCATTGATAGGTTTGTCTGTTTCTGATTCTGTTTTCTTAGCCTGAATTTCATCCGATTACTTCGAGTCGTTATTACTCCCTCACAGGAGAAAACGACTCGAAGCAATCGGATGAATTTCAGGCTACTGTTTTCTGTGTCTGTTTTCCTTTTTCTCGTTTTTGGTCTTCCGTTTTCTCTTATCCTTTTTCTGTGTCTGCATGCTTCTATTTCTTTTTTCCGTTTTCTTTATCTGTTTTGTGTTTCTCCTTTTCTTATTTCTTTTTTTTTTCCCTGTTGGTTTTCCTTCTTTCTGCGATCTGCTTCTGTTCTATCTTCACTCTGTGTAGTTTCCGATCCGTTTCCTCCTTCCTTTCCCTTTTCTGTTTTGCATTTAGATTGGGCGAGGCAGGTGGGGGGGGGGGGGGGGGGGGTGGAGGGGTTGGGGAACTGAGCCGGAAAATAAACGTAAAAACTAAACTAAAAGACATAACTAAATGAAAGATAACCGGCCCGGCCTGGAATAGCGGTTGATAGTACCATCAACAGTAATACCTAATGTACAAAATTAGATTAATGTGATAGAGTTTAACTATTTTAAAAAGTCACTAAGAAACAAGAAGTAGGTCCAGTTCTAAACTCTGCAATTTTGAAGCTGTCTATTTTTACTTATCGAACTTCGTCAAGAAATTTTCCGGCTTTTTGTCACGCTTGGTTTCCTTTTTCAGCAGGGCGAGCTTTGTGGTCCTTGCTCATCCTAAAAAGGCCCTTCTGAAATGTCAGCGTACAACGTACGGAGGATTTTTTGAAATCTAAAGAGTGATTTGAAAGGTCGAATCTACCCATTTGAAGCTACAGTTTGCTTTTTATTGATTTTCAAACGTCGTTTGAAAAGTGAATTCGCGTTTTTTCAATCTTCATTGCGATAATTCTAACGACTCGCTTACTTTGTCAAATGCAGGCGAACTATCCCGGGGTTGAATTCCTAAAAGCAACAAAATACCCAAGTTCAGAAAGAGATAGAAAAGTTCGTCGTCACTTACTGACGCCCTTCATAAAACGTGCTGTCACAGCAAAGAAATGTGAGAAAAAGTGTACAGAGGCAAATGGAGAGTTTTTGTTTTGCTTGTTTAATCTATTGCTTTATTTGGCGTTCTTGTTACCGTCGTCGGATCTTATAGTCCCTAGTTATGCTCCCGCCAGGGGTAGTCAGCCCGCATTATAAAATGCAAATTTTCCCCATTATTGTCAAAAGCACCTTAGCTTATGATGTAATTGGCTAAAAATTCTCTCAACCAATCAGAAGTTAAAAAAGACCTGCTTTCACATGTTTTCTTCCATTTGGGGCTGTATACATATATATCTGCTTATTTTATTATTCAGCTGCTTATTTAGTCCGGGGTTTGCGTCGTTCATTGTCGCTCACAGTTGAAGCGACCACCCAAAATGCCAATATTTGGATGTTGCTTATGAAAGGGGAATCCGGACGTTTCGTACCCACGGACGTTTCGTACCCAGACGATTCGTACCCAAAGTTTCAGCATCAATAAGACGTTAAGACTGGCTATGTTTAAGAACATTTAAATCGACTGTTTAACCTCACTAGCATGATGAACTTCTTCAAGAAGAAATAACACTTTTTCTTAAACAGGGTGTTCTTTTTTCTTTTTGGGGACTTAAAACGGGGGATCATTTTCAATCCTTTTCCCCCTAACCCTAACCCTAAATAGGCCCAGGGCTTTGTGGGACACACTTATACTTAAACTGACAAGAGTACACCTAAGGGAAGTGAGTGAAAGAGGTAAGGAAAATTTCGTCTTTCCCCCACCCCAAACTAGTCCCTAGGCATTCTCAGCTCAGTCAATCCTGGAATCTACCGTGAGCTGTGACGTCAATAGGGCGAATGAGAATGAGAATGCCTAGGACTAGGCTGCCCCCACCCGGTTTATTTGGCTAACAAGACGTAAAGAAAATACCCTATACCCTGAAACTTTACATTAGTAAATTGTATGTTCCAAAATGAATTGATAACAGACTACTTCACTGTTTCCCAATGAAGTGTTAGTGTACTTACAAAAACTGTGAAGCTTCTCGATTAGGTTCATTAGCTTTTCCAAGACAAGTAAATAATTCCAATACTACAAATAATTATTCATCAACAGTAAAACATCTTCTAATCTTTTGGGTCCAAATAAATGTCCTGAATCCAACTGTATATGTATTTTGTATAATATAACCTTAACCTTCTACCATTTAACCTTGATGAATATAACTGCTACAACATCTACAAAGAACTGATATAACATCTACAAAAAAGGAATTAACTTTATAAATAATGTATAAATAACCAATAAACAAAATGCCCAAGAAATTAAGCTTTTGGGTAAGAATTAACAATTCGTTCCTTTTAGGTTCAAATACACTTAAATAATCCTTGATTTTTTGTTTCAAAATAATGGAAATACTCAAGAAATTTAAAGTTTGAGTGAGAATGAACCAACCATACTTTCTTCAGTTATAAGTTGCGGCATTTTGTCAACAAAATTTTACATGACTACTCTAAATTTGTTTAATTCAGAATGCATTATATGCTTGTGTGCCTTATAAAAGAAAAAAAGTATGGTATCAACTGTTACGTCTTAAAATGTTTCAAATAACAAGAGGCTTAAAACTTGTTAAAATGCTTTAAAAAATTATATTACAGCTAATGTTTTCCCTCTAGTTCTCAGGTATATAAGATAACCTGTGAAACAGTTCCGATAAAGCAGTCATCCCCTAGGCACGGAATGTATACCTTTTATCATTATGCATGACAATAATATAACTTTTTTGAATTTTTAAAATATTCTTTAAAAAATATATCTGTTAGTTTCAATCTTGTCCTTTGTGTTCCACTCGTTACTGCATTTGTTTATGCAATGGCTTCAGTACAGTACAACCCACATGCAAGGAACTGCAAATTACCTTTTTCCAGGTAAAAATTTTGTCAATTAATTACCACAAATATAACTTAAGAAAGATCAATTTAAATACCCATGTTATTTATCCACCAACATAAAGGCAGGCTATAATGCATTCAGATAATAACTGAGACGTGGATTTAAGGAACAGGTGACAAGTTGAGTATGTAGTATTTAAAATACCTTTAAACCATTTTAAATAACTCAGAGAGACATCCAAATCACTGCCATGGATTCCCTCTATACCCAAACAAATATTGAGAAACTGGAAATAAACTATAAAATATTAATAGCAAAATTATTACTAGATTCTTGGTATTCAGTTCTACCAACATTAGCCCCAGGCCAGGCAAATATTTACCAAGATTTACTTTGTTACCAGCCAAACACACCCGCAGATGTTTATTGTACTATCATTCCCTTTGTGTTAATCCTTTGCAAAAGTTCTTGAAAGCAGTCACTTATTTGTGACAACTCTTGAATGACATGTTCAGAAGGTTGCTGTTTTGTTACAAGGTCTTCAAAGCTTTGCAGCCCAGTCTTCATATCATTTATTGCCTTTAATAAGCCATCCTCAATCTAGTATATCCAGAAACAAATGAAAACATGGGTTACTTAAAGTAAGAACAAAAATAAATTGAAGAATAAAAAATAATCATAATATTTTTTACCAGCATGTTGTAGGTTAAAATGAAATTCAGATTCAAATGGTTTTAACCTATTTCATCATTATGATTAAATAGGATTAGGAAACAAAGGAAACTAAGAATAATTATTGAACTACAGTCAATTCTCTCTGAGACAGAAACCTTAGGGACCGGCCCCAACTGTCTGTCTTAGAGACAGGTGTCCAGCTTATAGAGAGTCGAGGTAACATGACACCAGTAATGATAAGAAAGTAAAGTTGAACCTCTTTGTGATGAATACACGTGTTTTACTTATGTAAAACACTAAAAACTGTCAAAATGTAAATAGAAAAGTGAATCATTTTCTCATTGTTCAATCACTGAAACTTTCATTATAAGAAAACATTCATGCTCACACTTCTTTGAGTAAAAGTTTTGACTCGTGCGAAACAAACAGTGTAATACAGTATCTCAAGGCTAACCGAGAGTTTAGTGTAAGAGCAAGAAAATAACTTTTTCACTGGCTAACAAGCTCCTGTTTTTGTTTACATCAAGTGTTGTTTAGAAATGACATGATGGTTTCAAGATATGAGCTGTGGGAGAGTACAGACACATACTGTATTTGGTTATGTCAGGAGAAAGGTGTAACATTACAGGAGAATATTTTGAAAGAGGTTCCACGTCTGAATAAAAAATAGGCATAGGCTACCGAACGTTAACTGGAGAATTCTGCGTAATAAACTGAGAATTCTCTGATCTCTGATGCCTAATGAAAACCCTGATCCTGTGGGAGTAGAACTATTTTCTTATGTAAACTCTATCTTTTGTTCCAATAAACTTGCATTGATGCTGGCAATAATGTGAGTAAAAACATATCTGTTGATTTCCCCGAGATAAAAAAAACATTTGGTAGCAGACATTTTCATGCCTTTGATGACAGGACAACCAGATGTTAATTTAAAGCAAGGGGGTGGGCGGTTGATGAAAAAATGTATCATGCATTCTTTTCACCCCATCTCTTCTCAAAAATGACCAGTCTGCTCTACAAAATAAGGGTTGATAGACTGGACTTAGATTCTATTAGAAACCTTGTGAATCTGTGGTTATTTTTGCCAAAATATTTTTGAAATTAAGTTCAGGTGAATGGCCTTACCTTGTCCTTTGTTAATTCCTCTTTAACAATCTTTGGATCTCGACAAAAACGCTTAGGCTCTGGCTTTAAATATAAAATAAATAAAATAACAAAAAGCTGTTTATTTGTTCTTATTCATGACACAAGGGAAAATAATAAAAGGTGAACAAAAACATCAAAAGTCAGTGGTTTATCACGTTTCATTGCATGCCGGTTACTGAAGTACATGTAATATCAGCAAAAACAGGGTAGCTTTTAGTTATTTTCAGTCTGTTATTTACCTGCTTACGCCCAGATCTGTCACGTCCAAAACTTTGTGATGCAACCCTCCCTTGTTGCTGATTATCTCTCAAACATGTTGTTTCACCATTCTCGTGGGTTTGTAGTTCTCTCTTTTTTAATTGTTTTGTGATCACTACTGCATCTCCAGCATCAATGGCCCTGATGATATCTTTCATGTTCCACTGCTCAGAAATGCAATACACTTGGTGTGCGTTCTGAGGAATGTTTGTAGTGTTACCTGTGGGATTACCAATATTGCTAACAGTGGCCATGTGATTAGATGCTGTCTCAAAAGGATTTGAATCCCCTGGAGGTGAAAGTGTATAGCTTCTGTCTGCATTAACAGGTTGAGTATTCATCAGAAGAGTAGTTACTGAACTCAGCACTGTAGTTCCAGGACTGTTTAATGCAACTTTGTTGTTAAGATCTGCCTGAGGTATTATTCTAGGAAGCTTTAGATATGGAACATCTTCCATAGCCTTGTACAAAACAATAGGAGGTGTGGATCGCAAATTGTGATTGGTATATTCCTTGGACAGAAGTGCCTGACGTGACATGTCTTTCATCATTCTTGACAAGGCATTCAATCCAGCTGGTTGTGCCTTGTACCATTGTCCGCTCAACTCAAACTCAGAATTATTGGGTATCTGAAAGAATGCGGAACAAGCAGGGTTTCTCCTGTTAAGGAATAATTTCAAAGCTGCAACAGGGCACTGCAAGCTTCCAGGTACACTGAACATTTTTCTACCGGTACATTTACTTTTATTCCTCTTCAACTGAGTTGATACAGAATCCCATAGGCTGCATGACGCATACTCTAGACCACTATTTTCATCAATATGGAATTCAAACATGCTGGGTTTCAGATCACGCAAGTTTTCTCTGGAGATAATGCCAAAATTAATTCCTATACCTAAAAATACCAGGTGCTGAAGAGATTTAGGTGTTTTTATTCCCACTACACCTGTCGCCCAAAGTTTATGAATGTCATCCACCGTCAGTAGTAAAGAACCAGAATTACTCTCTGAAGAATCTAGCAGTTCTCTCTGTGAGGCTTCCAAATGAACTAATGTGGTATTTGCTTTGATAAACGCAGGTGAATGAGTGAGACTGTATGACTTGCAGTAAGGTGCACTCCTGAGGTGATGATCAATTGCTGCACGTATGATTTTAAGAGAGCTGACTCTTTTGGTGCCACCATGTTTTAAATGAGACTCCTTGTAAAACTCTGATAGCCTGTCACTTATTACTTTTGGCTCCCATTCCTCAAACACTTCTGAAATTCCTTTGCCTTTTAACCACTCTAAAAATTATATACAAAAGAATAATGACCGTGATTCACTGATTTATACCCTATGTTCAAAAATTTTAAAACAAAGATTAGTGAGAATACCCAAAGTTTTGAAATCAACTTGGTATTATTTTCAAATGAAATAATAAACTATGTTATGTTCACATATACCACGAAACGGTCAAATTAAATAAACAATGAAAAAAAAAACCCTCATCTAACCTCCCAAAGATATCCCTCACCCTTTAGAGGGCTTTGTTCATTAAGAGAAATAAAAATGATCCATACCCAAATATCACTGATATCAAAAGAATACAAAATATTCATCTGCTTGTTGTCTATTTCAGTCGGATTAAAACCAGTAAACCGATTGCATGTATAAGCTTATGTTACCTTTAAAGAGTCTCACGTGTGCTGCATAGTGTTTTGAAGTGAGAGTGGAAATGATCCTACGGCCTTGATTTTCCATGATGCCATCATCCTCCTGTACCTCTCGATCCTCTGAATCAGTGACAAAGTCTTGTCCATTTTCTATTTTGTACATTTCATTTGTATCCACTTCTACGTTTTCACTTTCAACGACAACGTTTACAGTGTTTAGAGGAGTCTTCACGATTACAGCATCAGTTTCACTGTATGTTTTCTCTTGCTTTTCGTGGCCGTTTTCCTCGTTTCCTTGCTGAATACCCTTTTCCATTGGGAAAACTGTTAGTTTATAGACAAAAACACACCGGAAAGGAGATAATCTAAGGACATTTTTCGTATATTTTTCGCGCCAACAGCCACGCCACCACCACAACAAAAATGTAATGCTTTGAAAACCTTAGCAGCCAGGCAGTTTTCACTTGGTAACCAAACACATCAATGTTTTCATTTGGACTCAACGGGTTTTCGGATTTCCTCATTTTCGCGCTTATTTTCGTGGGTATCATTGTAGGTTATTACTATAGACAACTCAAAATTCAGCAAGAAAGCAGGTTAGAGTTTGCCGAGAAAAACATTCTTGTTGTAACGGCCCATCCGGACGATGAGTGTATGTTTTTCTCTCCCACCATTTTGAATCTCAGGCGATGTTCCACTATTCATCTTCTGTGCCTCTCAACTGGTAAGAGCGTAAATTTCATCTCATATTAGTTACAATTCTCCTACAACACTCTACCCCACCCCACCCCTCTAACACTTCGTTTTTTATTTTCCCACTTAGGAGGGCCATCCCATTTTAATGCCAGCCACACCCATACCCTCGCTATACCCTCGCTTAAACGTGTGCTTTTAGCCAATCAGAATCAGGAAAATATTTTGAATGAATAATAATATTTATTATTTTGCAACGATTGTCTCTTCTTATCCCAGGTAACTACTGCAAACAAGGCAAGATAAGAAGACAGGAGTTGGTATCAAGCTGTGGCATCCTTGGAATTTCTTCCAATCATGTGACCTTAGTTGATCACAGGTAAACTATTTACATAACTACACAGACTAGTTATTATGTCAACTGATAATAATAGAAGTCAAATGTAACCTTATGGTTGTGTTGAAATTTGGGTGCTTTGCAAATAAAGATGAATCCAGGTAAAATTATGTATTCTGTATGTAAGGAAGGATACCTTACTTTACTTTGACTATACAGTTCCCTTCCAGATGACCCACAAGTGGAGTGGAATACTAAGCTTGTTGGCAGAATTATTGCTGACCACATCAAGATCAACAGAATTGAAGTGGTAAGCATTTCTTTTACAGACATGACTTGCCATATTTACTTGTTATCGCACGCTGGCAAGCCTTATGCGAGCCAGCACACTATTCTCTGCAATAGGGGGAAAAAGCCAAAATTTGTCCGATGTAATATCAGAAGTATGTGCAGTCGATTGGTTTTCTTTTTATCTAGGGTCTCAGGAGAAAAGAGAGGAAAGGTGCAAAGTAAACCAGCTTTGCATCTAAAGCAAATTTGGTACCACATGCAATTAAGGCATTGAATTTTATCGTTGTGTCAAAATCGCTGCCTGTTGAGGTAAATTCAGCTGAGAATTTGGCCTTGAAGTTGAAGTGAAAGTAAAGCTTGGAACCATATGGATTCAAAATGTGTATTGTTCTTTGAAGCCAACCCCTCCCAACCATTCAACTGTAAAATTATTTGACTGTTGCCATCGCAAATGCCTGCTATCCAGGCTACTGTCCAGTCCAATATATTGGTAATGAAATTGTGTTATATAATTTTTGGCACAAGTATTGCCAAATAGACCTTTCAGCCAGTGAGTTGTGTTTTCCCATCGATTTTTCAGACCATGTGATGTTGGGGAGGGAGGGAGTTGGCCTTAGATCTTGTTACAAAATAAATTATGGATACATATACATGTTAATAGGACAACATTTGAAAGACTGCTCTCTGGAGTAACATCACATGGTTTGATATGGGTAAACAAAAGTTACAAGCTAAAAGAGGTCTATCCATAATTCTGAACTGTCCGACTGTCTCTTTGCCCACAATAGGTTCTAACTTTTGACTCTTATGGGGTGTCAGGCCACACAAACCATATTGCTATTTATAAAGCACTAAAGAGACTGAATGATGAAGGGCTGTTGGAGAGTATTGCCATTTATACACTAAGCAGCACAAATTTATTGAGGAAGTACATCTCATTACTGGATCTTCCCCTTAGTGCTTATTCAAAGTAAGTATTGTCAAAAGTGGACTAAAATAAATAGACTAAAACCCAAATCAACCCTTTTCAACTCAACTTTCACTTAATGTTGAATAAACAAACAGCTGAGGTCTAGCTTCTTCATTCTTGTGGTGAATGTGTCAAAATAAAATTAATTCCAAGATGATGAACCTATGGTTCACCTAGGCCCAGGCCCCTAATTTATTGAGTTACATGGAAACAAGGACATAATTCCATTTCCAATCAGGCATCCGTGCTGTGACCAGAGTCAGTCGTACAAATGCTTCCATGTCGTGGATAGCAATTCCTTTGGCTTACTTCTAATACTCAAACTATAACAACTGACTACTGATGAAATATTTTAGAAAAAGAACTTTCCAGTTTATTGAGTGGTAGAAAATTTATTTTTTTGCTAAACTAACTGGTCTTGGGGTTAGAAGGAGCACATTTTTACTGGACCAACATGAAGTCCTGGGGTAGTGGACCAGCGTTAGTGATGAGCGCTGAATCCTATACTTCATTCATTATTGGTGAAGACTGTTCATCATCATCGCCATCATCATCAACCTTACCATCATGATTATCGTCATAAACGATAATTAAATAAAGCAAGTAGTATTTGAAAAATATTAATGGGAAATTTTGATGTTACTCCATATTTAGGCATATGTTTCTTTCAAGTCCTCAGCAGATTGTTTTAGCACAGGTGAGGGTTTTTTTTGAATCCATGTTACTAAATTATTATGGAAATGTAACACTAATAACTGAAATAAAATGCATATGAGTTATATGAATTTCTTTCAACAGAAAGCCATGCATGCTCACAGAAGCCAGTTGGTTTGGTTTAGAAAGCTATACATTTTGTTCTCACGGTTTATGATCATCAACACCCTCGAAGAGCTAACCTGAAAAACTGAGTTGCATTTTAATTTGCTCCAGGTTGGTTCTACAAAGTGTCGTAACCTCTCTGTTAATACCAAGGACACGGCAGGATGATCCGTTCGAAAGAATGCCAACAGTAACAAGATGACTCAACATTGAATTGAGCTTAGTAGTGACTCCATAATTTTGTTTGCTTTGGCTTGGACAGTGAAAACTAAAAAAATCAACACAACATCCTGTTGTTACATTACCTGGACAGGATGTACACAAGTCAGTGGTCACAAGTGACAGAGAAGTAAAGTAACTTATTGTGAAATGCATGAAGTACTAATCAAGTCTTGTATATTGGCCTAAAAGGAGATAATTATACATTGCGGTGTCTTTTACTATTACCCTTTAGGCCCAGTTAAAAAGTTGAACTTTTCATGTACCGATCTTAAGACAGTGAAACCTCTATTATGCGGACACCTCCGGGACCTTCCCAAGTGTCTGCTTAACAGAGGGTGTCTGCCTAACACAGGTTTGTAAGAATTGTGCAATGTTTGTTAAAGATTAACATTCAACGGTTGGTCTGTACTGTGATAAAGTTCCATGAAGTGCTGTACTCTGGCCAAGACTCTTAGGTGAACTTTGATCCTTGGATGACAATCATATGTCCGGATATCAGTCTAATCTATAGTTTAATGACATCTGAATGTATTGATTTATCTTTATTAATCGACTACAGTACATATTTCAAGGACCTTATCCAATACTACTATTGTCAATTAAGACTGATGTCCACTTAATAGAGGTTTTTAACAATAGAAATTAGCCAAATACAGTCTATTTTAGTGTCCACATCCGCTTAATAGAGGTGTCCAATGAATAGAGGTTCATTATAAAGGGAAATATGACATTAATTTCGGGACGTGGCTTACTGTCCGCTTAACAGAAGGTGTCCACTTAATTGGGGGTCCACTTAATAGAGGTTTCACTGTACTTATTTGGGTTGACCCAAGTGATGTAAGTTTGACGATTGATTCAGACATCGAACTTATTCTTAAAGAATTAGTTGAGAGAAGTTGATTATGGATCAATGAATTTTTGCTTGAGTGATCATTTTATTAAATTTTCGTAACTTATCTTATGACAGGGTATGGATATTGTTAGGAGAAAATTGATGTTGGTCACCATTGGGACTTAAGGGTTAATTTAAATGTCGATCTTTTCATGTACTTAATTGAAGGATTAGGTTTGGTATATGAAAAGATGGACGTTTGAACTGGTCCATATTTCTTTAGTTTCTTGTTCAACTGTAACTTCTTAACATTGCACCCCTGTCTTTGTTTTGAGTTCTACTACTCTGTTACAAAAAAGAAATACACATCAAAATAATGTGTATTTCTCACAAGTTGAACACAGCAGGATCACTGTTTACATCCATATTCTTATATTTACCTAGTATGTATTTGAAAATAAAGATTACAGTAGAATGAGGCATTGCAGTCAAACAAGCTTTACATAGATAAACCTTGGAAATGAGTATTCATTTTTATATAAATATACAAGCAGTGTGTTTGTGGCAAGTACTCTTTTGGCATCCAAAACACTTGAAACATTGTCTTAGTTTTTAGTTTCGTAACATCAAGGAATTTTTAAGTGACCTTGAACTTTAAACTTGAAATGTAATTTTCATTTTCCCACAAGACAAGTCACCAAAATGTCATTTGGGAAGTTGGTATGTTTGGCTTTTCAACATCATCTCATCTTTCTTTTCTTTCAATATCACCACTTGAATAGTTTTTTATTCTTTTGTTTCTTATGTTTGAGCCGCTTTAACTTTCTTTGCTTGTTAAGTTTTTGTAGAGCTTTCTTTCCAAGTTTTTTCTGAGGTCCATCTTCTGGCATTTCAACATCCTCTGGCAAAAAAAGGAGGGCCAAATGACAGTTAGTCCCATAGAGAATATCCAACCCTTTTTTCTATATCACCTTCCACAACAATGAAAAATGAAGCATTCAACCTGTACCTGAGACACCCATACAAGGTACATATGCATATATATGTTGTAGTCAATTTTTTTATCTCAGTTAATTTTTATTCTTCCATTGTTTTAGGGTATGGTAATGTGTGCTAATGAATTTGAAACAAAGGAAAAACAAATTAAAACTAACTAAATTAAAAAAAAAACTAACTGCAACATACAGCTATCTTGAGAAAGGTTGTCGGAAAAAGTGCACGCAACAATCCCGAAAGGTATTGTGGGTGGTTTTGAGTTCACTGTTATTCAAAGAAGTTTGAAAGAATGACATGAGAGGCGGAAGTATGTTTGCAGGTGCTAAAAGAAAGCAACAAAAGTAGGTTTGACAGCTACAGTGTCAGGAACAGTGTATTGACCATATCCCATATTGCCTTTCAGGATTGTTGCGTGCACATTTTGTCCGACAACCTTTCTCGAAATAGCTGTATACAACCCATGATCTTTCGAGTAAGACCACCTATGGCTCAAATCCAAGTTGTCTGTAATGAACGAAAGAAAATTTGAACCCCATAAAGTGTAACGCAAAGATTTTATGACAGTTTCTGACATCATCAGATTTGAATTTGGGTCAACTTAATATTCGATTAAGCTCGACAAAATGGAGACTGATCATATGGCTTTTGTTTGACATCAGCTATAATCCTTGGCATGTCAGCTCTTTCGGAGTTCTTAATCGGTGAGTCGACTTCTTGACGGCAATTTTATTGGTGGTGAAGTGACAGGATTCAATTCTTACTTATTCGAATATGATTGAGCCCCATTCTGTCACTCTACCAAATCATTGAGCACCAAGAGTATCCTTATCAACTTTTTAAACAAAGGTTGGATCCCTGCAGGTAGAATGGTATCATGACTTTGTTAGACATTCACCTAAAACCAACAATTGACTGAGTTGATCCTGCAGATTTTTGAGCCACTTGACTAGAACACAAAAAACTGTCTGAATAATGGGTTGGGAGCTACTTTAAATTAAATTACTTTGTTACATGAAATTTTCGCAACACGTTAATTTCACAAATTTCTTGATACCAAAAAAAATCGCGAAATTTAAGTGACGTGAACAATGAGTGTCGCGAACATAACCTGACGCAAAATTTTAGTGACACACATTATGTCCATAATCAAGAAGGAGTTTATTACCACTGAAACATTTACAAATCACATTTTTTACTTTCCTGATGAATTTTCAGTGTAAATGGATGTTGTGGTCAATTGACTCACATACAAGCATGAACTGCTAGTGGCACACGAGGCATGATTTACAGACAGGTTTTCAGCGTAAGCTTTTCTGTAAGCCGCTTACAGGGCTTACAACCGAGCGGGGGACTGGGACCTGTTGCGAGTAACTTATGTAAGCCCTGTAAGCCGCTTACAGGAAAGCTTACGCTGAAAACCTGTCTGTAAATCGTGCCTGGTATAGCTTGTGGAAATTGTGAGAACTGCTTGGTTTTTCTTAATTTTGACGTTATTGTTCCTTTGATAGAAACGTTTCATTTAATTCAAAGGCATGTTAATAACATTACCTATCAAACGTAAATTGCTGTACTCAAAAACGCAAATTTAAAGTGATTCAAAATATAAAATTTTCGCAAAATCGCGAAATTTAAGTGTCGCGAAATATGCGCACATCAAAATCGCGAAAATTTCATGTAATATATAAGGTACTTGTTTTGGTGCTGAGCACTTATTTACTGATGAGTGCATGACATTAGCTCATCTAAGTACAACAACTTTAATTTAAGGTACTAGTAGAAAGACTCCTTTTTGGGAACAGCTGTTTTCATGGTACAAAATGCTATCTTTACCTGTGCCTTCTTCGTTGTTTGAGGTTTTCTGACTGGCTTGTGGTATTTCTTCTTGAGTTTCGTCCACCGTACCCCCTCCAGATCCCTCCGTTTCCACAATCATTTTCTTATCATTTATTCCAAGTACTTCTTCTAGCTTTGCTTTTACCTTCGGCTTCAGTTTCTGTCGTCTTTCAGCTCGTAGTTTGCGTTTTCTTTTCGACCGAATGCTTTTCGCCATTTTGTCTTTCGCAACACATGTGCGCTCGGTAGGGAATTGGAACCAAGGCATTTTAACTTTTATTCATGTATGTGACCCAATGTGTGTCGCAAAAATTTAAAGTTTAAGATGGCGCTCGCTGCCAAAACTGCAAGATTGGCCTTAGGAACAAGCCTTATAGATGCCCAGTACTTGGCTGATAGAGTGATTTTCGTGAATAGTAAGTATGTCAATATCAGCAAAGTGCGGAGAAACGTTGACTATTATTTTCTAATCAGGCACATCTTTTGGTCTTTGTCCTATGCAACCGAGCAAAACTTTTATTAATTTACTTGTAAACCTTTTTGTTTACTTTCAAACAGACGATATTATTGCAATAAACAAACCATATGGACTTCCTGTACATTGTAAGTAGAGAAATGAAATGCCTGGTTTGTTTTTCAGGGGGATTGAGGAGAGGGTAGGGGTGGTCTCTTCTCATGCTTGGGGGTAGGGATACTGTTATTGCTTGAAACTCTGATCTTGTTAAGAAGAAAAAAAAAGAAAGAAAGAAACCTAAAGTACTTACCCTGTATAGGGCAAATTTAATGTAATAGGACTGATACATGCTGTAATGTCTTTTTCTCTTGTGTGTCTTTCCCAACCCAAAGGGGATTTCTTTTTAGAAAAAAAAACACCTGTACTAGTCCCCAGTATGAGCCAGTATTAAAAAGAATTAAGAAACAAAAACGTTACTCAAATGCACATTTAATTTAGTCCTTGGCAAACAAAAATAACGATGAAATTTAACAACTTGCATGTTTAGCCAGTTCTCGAGTATGAGCCAAAAATAGGTAGTACTGCAACTTGTAAATTATTCTTTTACACGATTTACTTTGAACTTGGTGATAATTTATTGATGCAAAGAATCAAGATTAAAACTGCACTGCATCATGAAACCTTCCTTTTTCCTTAAAATTTTAGAAATACTTTTTTTGCTTTCCCTGGTTGCTTTCAAGGATAATGAAATCCTCACATTTCTTCATGTGATGTGTCATCACAAAGTTGAACTAAGCCCCCACATTTCCAGCTCCCAAGAGTTAAGACATGCTTATCCCTAGTAATAATTATTCTATTTATGGTCTGGGCTCCCCCATCACACATAATTAGGAAAGCCAACAGTAATGTAAGTTCATCTGATTACATTTGTCTTTAAAGCTGGTCCTGGTGTAAAGATATGTGTGATGGATTTGCTTGATGAGTTTACAGAAATAAAGAAACTTGGACAGAAACCAGAGCTGGCACATAGGCTTGATAGGTAATTTAAAATTAAAATTTTTTGCCCTTTTCTAATGTTTGTGCATGGAGGCTTGGTGGTTGAGTGGTTACCACCTTGAACTTTGGATCTGTAGATCCTGATTCAGCCTTTACTATCCTATTATTTCTAAAGGAAAGAGACTTGGCTCCACGATGTCTCTTCACTCAGGAGTAATACTGTGGCAGATCCAGACCTTCAGATAAGGGAGGGGGTGGGTGGGTGGTCATCCAGACCCTGAGATAAGGACAGGGCCAAGTCTTATAAATTTTTTTTTGGCCCTTTGGGCCTCAGTTTGCGTTGAAAATAAGAGGAGTGGGGATCCTGGGCTGCTCCCCTGGATTAACCACTGATATAAATGAGTACAGAGATATTTTCCTCGCCCCAGTTATTCAAAAGGTGGATGGCGCTATCCATGGGATAAATCTCTTTCCAGTGGATAGTGCGGTTGGTTTTCCTAATACTTATCCACTGGATAGTGATTTATCCAGTGGATAGCACTATCCAGCTTTGGAACAACTGAGGCCTGGTGAAACCCTGAGAGCCGATGGACGGGCATCCTACCCAAGGTGCCTCACATTGCAGATACCAGATTAAGCCCTGTGAGCCTCAAGGCTTAGTTGCACCTTTACCTAACATTTGCACATGCTTTTGATGAAGGAGGATATCAATTTGATGGAAATGATGAAGCAGGCCTTTCTAAGGAAGTGATTTGCTTCATATAAAGAATTATAAATTTGTAATTTATCTAGTTACTATATTTATTACATTTTGGTTTTAATGTTTTATTTTTTAAATTTACTTACAGAGATTGCAGTGGCACTCTTCTTTTCACAAGGTACAGTACCTTTTCATTGGTATTTTTTTATCTTCAAATTAAATTGATTTATGATTGTGGGCATGTCTCAAAGGAGAGATATGCAGATATGCTAAAGCTTTTATTTCAGCTTGCAAAGGTGTCTTAAGGAGCTTAGGCACCTTTGGTAAGGTATACAGCTCTGAAAAACTGAGAGGGTAATTCTGGTTTAACTATCTCTAAAGCCAGATAATTGATGATTCATTGCCAATTTTTACACAATGTTATGTATCCGTAAATTTAGATAGGATTTTCGAACAAAATGTTTGGGATAATGAAGCAGGGTCATCAATAACAGCCAGTGACCGGCAAAACACACCACCAACATTATGTTTTTGGCCCTGGGCTGTTGCTCTGATTCTTTGGTAAAAGATGGCAAAATCAGCCACCAACTTCAAAAATTATAAAGCTGCGTACTTTAAAACTTTCTTACAACCTTAAAATATAAAGCTAAAGGTAATTACACCAGACCCTCCAAAACAAAACCACCCAAATTACCAGTCAACAGTATTATAAATTTTTGGTTGTTTTAGATCACAAAGTGCAGCCAAGAAAGTTGCAGAAATGTTCACAGATAGAATAGTCAGAAAGCAATACTGGGCCATTACAGTTGGAGTACCATCATTTGAAGAAGGAGAAATCAACATTCCTGTTGGGGAAGCTAAAATTTTTAGTGGACATCGTATTGTTACAAGGCGGGATCTGGTTGGAAAATCTCCTGAGGTAAGTGAAACATTAACCCATTCACCTCTGGAAATTTTGCTGAATGATGGCATTTGAACCTAATTCTGTCTGGTTACTATCTGGCCAAGAGAAACCAAAACTGCTCAAAAACTGGTTTACAAGTTGAGCACTTGGCAGGCTTTTGTTTGTGATGCCAAATTACAGATTCCAAAGTTTGGGTGGGTGCAAAAGGCAAATTCCATTTTTTTCCCATCACTTGTTGGGTTCAAAAGTGACAATGCCCCTTGAATTTTACCTTTTGCTTTCTTTTCTCCCCTTGTCTTTTGCTGTTCTTATCCAGCATTTTTCTTTTGCTGGGCAATATTTATTTAGCTTTATTTTGGTGGGTATAGTTTCTGTGAAAAGCCATAGGATTGTGAAATTATTTAGTAGAAAGTATACATGGGTAGTTGAACAAGATTTATAATGAAATATATTATCATTACTGGTCAACTTTACTTGGGTTTTCCATTTTTCTCTGCCCTGTTTGACAGAGATGAGCTCATTTGGGTACTATTAGAAAATCTCTTCCCTCTGCCTAAGGTGAAATGATGAATGTCCTCTCCCAGCCCTCATGATCATTTTTCCCCCCAGATATTGAAAGCTGCAGGCTTCAAAAATGCAGTAACAAGATTTCAAGTTTTAGACACAAACAAGACCACATGTGCCCTTTTGCAACTTGAGCCACTAACTGGACTCAAACAGCAAATCAGAGTGCATGTGGCTGAAGGTCTCAAGTGTCCAATACTGGGTGATCATAAGTTCTCTTCAGATGCTCGTGAACCACAGGTAAACCAACTCAGGGTCTGACAGTAGTTCTAGGGACTAGTGGAGGAACCTGTCAGGCTATCATGTTTTTTTTTATGAGTTACCCACAGGTAAACAGTATTTGCTGAAGTAAATGTTAGGGAAGAAAGGGATTAGGGTTGGGAGGCCTGCACAACTGCTTCAGGCTAGTAAATTTCAGCATTAGTTTGTCTGAAGGGCCAGCAATTTTTTTTTAAATGTTCATCTCACCCTTCAACTTTATGGGCCATTATGTGAGTATTCGGAGATTTTATAAAGTCATCATTTGATAACTGGATATGCCTCAGTCTCATAGATATGGAATGTTTTGTTTTTAGTCAACAAAGTTACTTCTAAAAGTAATGACACTATTGTTCTTATATACTTCCCACTGACTTTAACAAAATGTCAACTAACTGGAAAAGTCATACTTTTTGTCTTCTAAAAAATATTTAATTAGAATTCAATTTTAGCTAATTTCTTATTCTCCTTCCCTAGGTGTTACCCTTGCGGTTACTTCAGCTTCTGCGATTTCAAGGTGTAAGAAGCAAAACAGATCCCAATGCAAAGGGAAAAATCAGACCATGGCAAAGGGCACTGATACCTCTTCATTTACATGCAAGACAACTGATTCTACCACAGTTTGATAAAGGAAAAGACATTATTATTTCTGCACCACCTCCAGAATACTTTCAAGAAACACTTGAAAAATTAAGTCTTCACCCCAAGAAGAAAAATATGATTCTCTCTAGACACGAAGCTGAATATTTAAGACTTAGGAGACTGGGAAAGTCAACCAAAAGACTTGTTGGATTTTAACGTAATGTAACTGTTACCAGGCTTGGGTTGTTCAAACGTTGGATAGCGCCATCCACTAGATAAATCACTATTCAGTAGATAAGTATTACAACCAACTGTAGGAAAACCAATATTTGTGCATTTACCCAGATTTACCCAGTGTATAGCTTTATCTGTCTTTTGAACAACTGCACTGCTGGAAGAAGAAGAGTGGTATTTTCAGTGACAATGTATTATCCACGAAAAAAATAATTATTGTGGATGAAAGGTTAAAAAAGTATTTTATGGGATTGACCTTGTGTGCAAGAGGCATTTCCATGAGGTCTTTTGACATAAAATTAAGAGTAACGTTGCCAAAGCACTGCAAAGTCAAATTCTTGTTATTTGTATCTTATTATTTTCAAATAAGATACCACACACAAATTTATTTGGTATGTCAATATTGTTGTCTACACTGTAATTATTGGAAAATAGCCCCTAGATTTTCTTCAGTTTATCAATGTTTGAGGCCTTCTGCCAAGTTGCTAAACTGGATGTCTATGTGGTCTTGGTTTTGACATGCTATTACTAAAAGCTATTTTATATGGTACCTTTTTTCGATGTCAATTGATATAACATCAACAACTTACAAAAATTAAATCAAATACGAAACACTACCAAATTTAAACTAAATAAATACTATATACACTGTAACTTCCTTTAAGTGACACCAGAAGAAGCCAATGTTTGGTTTTCTACTAGCAGGTTCAAGTTAACAGGGCTGAAAAAAAATTACTGCAGGGCAAGTAACCTTTTCATGTTAACTTGCCTAATTGATAAGGGCCCTGGCTAGTTGTCTTCTAACATAAATCGTAATGAATCAAACAACTATGACAAGTAGCAAATTGAGAGCTGCTTGTCCTTGGAATTCAAGTTACAGAACTTTCAGGGTAAAAATTGATTTTGTTACTTTGTAGTCAGATGTGCATGGAGGTCTGCTTATATTTAACATATCATTACAATATTATAGTATAATAATGTTAAAGCAGTGGCAACAATGAGGGACAAAACTTATTTAAAAATAAATGGAGCAAACCAAAAATTTATTTTGGTATATACCAGTCATGTACATAGAAGAACTCGCTGGAACTAGCTTAGCAAACAGGAAATTGTGGTAATAAAAAAAGGAGTCTTTCCTTGTGGTATCCCTATGATCCTATGTAAGCAAGTGTGAGGCAGGGAGGAGGGACATATTTAAACAGTAGTTCCTCAACTATCAAGTCCCCCAATCTGAAAGACACCTCTTAAAATATTTCACTGAATGAAACATTCAGTAGCACAGTTAAGCTTGTTAAATTTCATTGTCTCTTAGTTTATTCCATATAGTCAAAATCCTCTGGAATTCCAAAGTTTTTGTCAATCATTTTTTCTTCCAGACTGAACTTCCTAACGCACCATGTCTTGATTGTAAAGACATTGTCAGTCCAGCGGTTAGCACCTTCTTTTGCCATTATTGTTTCTTGCTGCATATTTTTCAGTACTTCTGGATCACATTCTTTGTATCTCTCAAGCTCTTGTTCCAGTTCTTTACACAGTTTTTCTTTTTGAGCCAACTCTTTGAGAACTGTATCTCTATCAGACTATATTTATAATAATTATCAAATCATAAAAAGTTAGATAAAGGAATCTTGGGGACTTCTCGGCCCCCAGTCTTCTATTTCCCAGTGTACCCTGCAGTATTTAAAAAAGGGCGGGGTCTTCATGCAGGGGCAATTTTGATTTAACAAAGTGACTCACTGGGACTCTTTACTGGTATTGAAGAACATGCTGTATTTCACTGATGTACAACTTCAGATGTAATGGAGGGTACTGATTCAAGAAGGGGACATTGGTCATAAAAGTGGGTACTTATTACTGTTTTCTTCAATAAACTGAAACTCTATATCTTATACTTACATAGAGCATGGTAAAAGAGCAAAAATGGAAATAACAGATAAGCATACATAAATAATTATTTCGAGATGGGTGCTTATTATTAGGTTGTCAGAACCACATTACAAGAACAACTGTAAAATGTGTGGAGAACCAAGGATGACAGGTAGCATAGGAGTAGAAGTGATCTTATTTTTTACATACATATGCTAGTGCTTGAATATAATGACAATACAAAAAGTTGGTACTTTGTACTTACTGACTGCTCTCTGCCACTGTTAGCTTGCTTCAATAGCTTTGTTGTAGAGGCAATTTTCTTTTCACATTCACTGATTTGATCTGTGAGCTGTTGAAGCTTTTGCTGTCGCTGAAGGGTGTAAGTACAATGAAATAAACATTGGTTGCTCATAACTGTTGATGCTTAAAGGACTGATATAAATGATGGTCCAGACTTACTGTATGCATGGCCTTGCTTGGGTAAGCCCAAAAATAAATGGAAGTACCAATTTTATCAGTGTCTACTAGATTATCATCAACCAAGCTTTGTAACACTTCCTTAACAGACATGGATGCTACAGAAGACAAAAGTTATTATTAATGATACCTGAATCAAATTTTGCAAAAAATATATAATTTCTGAATTTCTTTTAGCTTACTTACTAATTCCTTTTTCCTTTGGTGCGATTTTCTCTAGTTCCTTGAGCAGAAAAAATTCTTTCTGTTAAAATGAAAAGTATCAAAAGCAATGCAAAGTTAACATTTTTTTTAATGAGGATACAAAAATTTTGAAAAGAACAGATGGTTGACTTTAACCCATTCGCCCCTGAACCGCCCGTAACCGCCCGTGCGGATCCAGGTCCTTTCTACCCTTTGTGACGTCATCAGTTTTAACGGTCAAGGACAACTTTCTTCGCACACGTGTGCAGAGTGAAGAGATCTTTCAAACCATACAAGAATGAGCACAATTCAGTCAAGGACACCGGAGAAAGAAGCAAAAAACCACGTGACAAGGACCTGAAAATCTCCATGAAAATCTTGTTCCGTTACCCACCTACCTTTCCTTTCACCTAATCCTAAGATCCTAAAAGCTTTCCTAAAAACTCTTCCCACCAAAATGAAGCCTACTAAATGCCCAGCAAGAGAAAAAAAAAATGAGGCAAGAAAAGCGAAAAAAGAAGGGAGGAGAGAAAGCGAAAAGTAAAAGTCAAGACTGCTGTGTCACTTTTAAACCCAAAAACTATGTCGAAATTTTGCTTTCTGCGCATGCCCGAACTTCGCAAGCTGATATTTTGCATCTGGATCAGAAGGCCGCCAAGTGTACGACCTGTAAACTGGTTTGTGGTAAGTTTTAGCTCTTTATAGCACGACAGTGACCAGAAAACCACTCGACTAGCTTCAAAACGCGTTTTTCGGCAAAATCTCCAGGAGCGAATGGGTTAAAGAACTTGGTCTGCAAGGTGAGTGAGAAAAGGGGTGACATGCAATGGACTTTAAAAAAATTCAAAAAAATTAACTTGAAGTTTGTTTATAGTGGAAACTGCACTTAGCTTATCCAGCTAGTTTACAGGCACTCCACTCAAATACTTAAAAAACAAATAATTCAAATATAACATAACAGGATTAAGAACCCCAGGAGGATTTGACCTCGGGATGACCAAGAACAAATCCAGCAAGTGGCCAGAGCGGAATTTGAACCCAGGATCACCAAATTGCAAGTCCAACACACTGACCACCTTGGCCACACTGCCACTGTTTTAATTTTTTTAAAATGTTAGTTTAATGGAAAAGAAAATGTTCTCAGGTGAACATTTTGATAATTCTCATAACCTTATCTCTCTTATTGTTAGGAGAACCTTGATGATGGTCACTCCTGGGACGTAAAGGGTTATTAAAGAAAGAGGGCGGGAATAAGGAGGAGCACTTATTTGCTACTTTGTCCAAGGGGGGGGGGGGGGGGTAAAGCTAATACAAGGAAGGGGGTTATCCTTAGTAATTGGGGTTTTCTTTTCCTGCCCTTTATTTCTTGCGAAAAAAGCTGGGATTGAGGTTATAGAATACAAGCATTCCCCAGACGAGTCAGGTGATGACTTGGGTGGTGGAATTCTTCAGGAGAAGGGTCAATGCTGATTTTAAGGGGCATTCTTTAGGAGTGAACACACATTTGATGGCATTCTTGAGGAGTATACGTCTTTTCACGAAATTCTTAAGCGATACGACCATTTCGTATGAAGTTTTTAGGGAGGACTCCGAGTTTACAGAATACTGCAGGGGTAAGGGGGAAAGGGAGGTCCTCAACCGGGGGGACATTTGTTATTTCTTGGACCTCACCTGTTTCAGTTTGGCTTTGCAAACAACAGTACCTTACCTTTTCATAGAAAAGTTCTAAGAGTCGTGTTCTTTTCTCTTCCAAACTCAGGCCTCGTTTCTTCGACTACAAAATAACATGGGGCAACATTTTACATGTAAGCCTAAATGCGCGCATTGAAGTCTTTTACCTTCAAGCGTTTAACTTTTCTCAAGCTTTCGAGTTTGTGCTTAGTACCCCAAAAATACATGGGTATGTTAACTCACCATAGCTGCAAAAGGGTCAGGAAAACCTTGAAGATAAGTATTTTTCTGGTATATGAGCGACTGCCGAGGTTTGAGAGAGGTTTACGTGAAATTTTGTGGACAATATGGCGGCAGACTCTGAGTCCTGGACGAAATGTTTTGATTTTGGCGCCAAAACGAGCCCGATGACTGTAATTTCATTTCCGGTAGAGCAGCAAGGGATTATGGGAATCAATGGAGCTTCACGAGACGGATGTAAACATGGCGGCTGGCTCTCGGGTAGAAAGTTTATATGATTTAGCAGCTCTTAGCGCCGTTAAAAACTGTCATGTTTACAAATCAGAGTTCCGATCGCTTCCTAATGCTGTTCAATGTGATATCTATAGAACGGTGGGTAGTAACATCTTTTCTATTCAGTAGCGTTTTTAAGACTTGGCTATGTGAAAACACAATCTGTCTTCGTTCGCATTAAGCACAAAAACACCTTCGGCTTGTTTTTATCCAGCTGTACGACACAGGGAAGACAGAAGTGTTGGTAGCTGAACTAAGTGAACTAGATGTTGTCTTAAAAGCTTTAAGAGCCGGAGACACAAGGTTGGTAATGCTAGATTTGGGAGTAAACTTAATTTGTCGGTGACAACATAAATAAAATTTCATTCCGTTTGAGTCACCTAAGATCTAGCCAAAAAACAAGAAACGTTTCACATTTCAAGAAAATATGTGTCCATATGTCCATTTATAACGCCAATTGCTTCCAGGAATATTGATTATCGCTGTCTTATTGTGTTTAACATTTTATATTAACTGTGACTTACTGAATTTAGCATGAACTAATAAATCCAATATTATGAAATCAGACAGCTAAAAGAGAAACAATCTAATGTAAATTACCTTATAGCAGTGGTTTTAGTAAATTCTCTGATTTTTTTAATCTGATTTTAATTATCACACTTAGTTTCAACTTTAAATCTAGTCAAAGACAAATTTTTAATGAAGACTTGAACCTTCAAGGGAACAATTCTGTTTCTGCTATATATTATTTTGTACCTAAGTAGATGAAGAGTACAATTTGCTTATTTTTACCTGCCTTTTAGTGGCCAAGTTTGAGGTCTTAACTTTTAGTTATGGACCAATTTTTTAACTGTGATATATAGCCCAATAACAAAGTGAGTGGATATCAGATAATTCGAAAAATATGAGGATTCATGATTTACAATAAACACCAAGAAAACGAAAGCTGTTTTTCAAGCTGATTTGACAGAGTGAAATTCTTACAGATATCATTACAATGAATCAATCAATTAATAAAATTATCTAAGGTGACTTTCTTTGCACCCTGATTTTTTTAAGGCCTTTTAGATTGCATTTAACCCATCAGATATTTCAAAAAAATTCATTGCTAACATATAACAGGTTGATTTATCCGTGGGTTTTGAAATTTTCCTTTCCTGTGTTTTCAAGAGTCAAGCTTTATGCTGTCTTCCAAGGACTGCAAGAGGAAGGATTTGATCTCTCATCAATCCTTGCTTCTGAGTTTCTCAGGACGTGTTCTGAAGGAAAAGAAAAGCTAGAGAAACATGCCATTCAGAAGATCTTAAAATCTGGAATGTCCTTGGGTAAGTTTCTAAATTATGCAGCTAATGAAGTCTAAGGTTAACCATGGCAAATTGTTTACCAGTAAGCATAGTTATCAATAAATGTCTACTAGTGACCACCTCTCCTTAATTATTGTTTCTTCCTATCGAAAAGTCCATATATCACTCTTGTTTTAACCTCTGTCTAACAACTTCCTCTCCTCTAAACATTATTTTTTGTATTTACTGTAACAGCCACTCAGTTGCATCTAAACTGCCAAGAAAAACTTCTTCACCATGGCCATTGATTTAAAAGTGCACAAACTGATTTTCGCTTTTTTATTTTTTATTTTAACAAACATGAACTAGGCAGCAATTCTTGCTACATTTCCCTACTGCAATCTGGCCCCTGGTTTTACTTTATGATTTATTCTTCAGGGAGTTTTCTGCTAGAGGCTGGATGGTATCAAGATGCCAAAAAGATACTAGATACCTCTTACAAACTTTGTAGTACAAGAGAGCCAGAGGACTGTAAAATAGCAGCTAAACTTCTAACAAGGTACAAAGAATTACACCTTTCTCAATATGTATGGCATCTTGTATTACAAACTGTAATACAAGAGAGCCAGAGGACTGTAAAATAGCAGCTAGACTTCTAACAAGGTACAAAAAATTACACCTTTCTCAATATGTATGGCACCTTGTATTAAAAACTGTAATACAAGAGAGCCAGAGGACTGTAAAATAGCAGCTAAACTTCTAACATGGTACAAAAAATGACACCTTTCTCAATATGTATGGCACCTGTAAACACTCAACTCTCTCTAAGGGACCGGCACTAAGTGTCTGACTTGTAATAAAAAAGAGAGTTATCTGTCTTATAGAGAGTTAAATAAAGGGAGTAATGAAAGGCAGGGTCCTCCTTTAGGTGTCTGTTTTACAGAGGTGTTCATCTTATAGAGGTGTCTGTACATGTTTAGAGAGAGTTGACTGTATATGTTTTGGATGTTAACCTTTACCATGCGAGCAGAGGCCCTTTGATTACAGTTAACACTTTACCCTTGGTTACTAAGAAAAGTCAAAATGTAAGCCAAGGGTAAATTTAAACCTCAGAATATAACCCCTATAAGTCTAGAGCAACATTAGACAGAGCTGTCATTAAGGGCCACCACTAGGTATTTCCCCTGGCTATTGTGAACATGCCCTTGGCTACTTTCATAGGAGCATAAAAGCAAAATAGAACCAAAGAAATTTGTAGCGGTTTTGTTCTCCGCCTTCATCTTTACAACACCCCTGTTAGATCTGTTATATTCCTCAATATCATTTCTTTTATTCTGTTTGTCCTATGTTTTGTATTAGGTTGCTTCACCTCAGAACTGCAAATTGCGAATTTGATGCAGCTAAGGACACATTCAGAGAAGCTATGGAGATTACAAGCAAGTTAGGAAGCAGAGATGCAGAAATTAACATGGCTGTCCTCTATGGTGAAAAGTGTGGTCTCTTGTTTGCCTTAAGTGATTATGAAGAGGTAAATCGAATTCAACAATGTTTATAATAATCATGATGATGATAATAATAACTTATTATTATTGTTATCATTGATGGTTGATGTAGGTGGTTTTTTAAATTCATTTGCTAGAAATGTTTCCAAAAAATGCCTATTGAAGGTACTCATGCAAGTTACTGGTTACTGTCTGGCCAAAAAGAACCACAGCTGCCCAAAACACTGTTCATACATTGATCATATCATAATCTTTTGCTCCTTATTCTAAATATCAGCTTCCAAGTTCAGGCATGTGTAAAAAGCCTAATATCAAAACAGTTTTTGGGTTTAACTTTGCCTTTAACATTCTGCATTCTCTCCTTGGCCCGGCCTCTTCTTTTTCTTTTCCATGTTGTTTGAAACTGATGATGCTACAAGTGGCACAAGGGACATGGGTTGATATGGGCAGTTACAGGTGTTAAGGGGGTGAATGGGTTAAAAATAAAATCCTGAGAATGAGTTTCAGAAAAGTCAAATCAAACTTTGGTGTATGCACCTCTGGACAGTGACCATCTCTCAGAAACAGCGACCTCTCTGAATGTTGTCAAAGCACTTTTCTCAGTCAAATAACTGTAGTTGTAATCTCTCTTAAACAACCATCTCTTACATAAAAGGGACCAACAGATCTTGTCATCTTGGACTTGAGTGATCACTCATGGAAGTTGTGACTGCAAGTAATATGGTACCACATTAGATCAAGCTATAGCTATCAGTGGGGAAAAATTGAAGAACAGCTCCCAAAAAAATCTGTCGGCAGACAAACGACCAACAGTCAGTTGACAGTTTTCCCAATTTAAACTGAAAAGTGTTGGTGGACAGTTTGCTGACAGTCGGTTAACTGTCGGTCAACTGTTGGTCACTTGTCGGTTATCTGTCAGCAATATGTTACTGCACTTTTTTTACAATATAGAGCTCTTGGGTCAAGTTGTTTCAGCATTTGCAAACAAATCTATCAAGAAAACATTTCAAAAGCACTGGATTACATTACTTCGGAAAAGAAATCTTTAGTTTACTTTATATCAGGTAGCTATTTTGCCATGGGGTCAGACATGTTTTTCACGGCTTACTGATGTCCTCACCAAAAGGGAGCATGGTCTTCCCTCGTGCTTCTCCCCCACTTTATTTTAAGGCTACAATGAAGCCTACAGCGCCGAGAAAAACTATTTCAGGCTGGCTTCTCTCTTAATATGTCAAGTTAGGGTCTGGATGAGTGCATCCCAGACTTACTTGGAGATCTGAATGTGCCACTGCATGCTCATTGACGTAATTACCATTTTTGTAGGCTTACATATGCAGCATGAAGGCTTTACAGAGAATTGGTCCTGGATTACCCATGAAGGTAAGTGGAGAACAAATAATTTTTACACCTGTTCAAAGTTCTGATAATAATAATTTTGTTTTAATGCCAAAGTCATTTTACAAATTTACTTAACTGAAATTTTTTTAGTCATAATTCTACGCACTGTTCTAAATTCTGTGCAAATGATTGTTTTAAATTATGGTCCTGTTGCAGAAGTGTAAAGGCCAACACTCTCAGTCCTTATTTTGGATAAAGCATGATTTTTCAAGAACATAGTACTTATCATTTTTCAGTCTTTACAAGTTCTGTTTAAGCACCAAACCAAAACTTAACTAAGAATACAGTTTTGTTAAGTTATTATTAATTTTAATACTGTAGTAAAGTCAACAATGTAATTCTCTTGTGGGAGTGTTAGCATATATATATATATATATATATTCTCTCAACTTTACTGATTTTCTATAGAACTGAGGTGATATTACACTGTGATATTTGCCAAAGGAGAACTTTTATGTTGGTTGGTGTCAGAAAATAAAGCAATAACCTAAGATTTATCTTTATTAGTGCTTTAATTTAATTTAAGATATAGGTATTGCCTTTTGAATAAATGCTCCTGCTCAGTTAATGCCCTGGGTGTTTATCAACATGTGTCATGGCATTTATTTACTATGTTGTCTTAAACTGCAAAAACAAAACCTGTTCTTTATGTTGTAGGCTGTTGTTGATATTCTTAGGAATGCATCCAAGGTAAAGTGTCCTTTTCTCAAATTCTGAATCATCACAAAGGTTCAATGTTGAGAAAGCTCAACTTTTCAAATATATGTAACCTTTCTCCATCAATTTTCCAAATATACAGTGTATATGTTGTGGTTCAAATTTAATCTTTGGTTTGAATTTTTTTAAACCGGTTTAAATTTGTCAAACTGGCAAAAGTAGTGTCCTGGTCAGCACATTCGCATAGCTGACTGTGTTCCTTGAAGGTCAGATAGAAACCAGAGCACAAAAATAACAAAGTATCTTGGGCCTAATAGGGTACCTGCAGATGTCAAAGTAAAGGTTTATTTAATAGTGATGTGAAAAAAAAAAGTTTTTATTTTTTCAGGCATGTGTGGTTAAAAGAAAGTTCAAGAAGGCAGAACTTCTTATAAAACAGGCCATGTTTTTAGCCAAGTAAGCAAAACACTTTGATTCACGTTTTTTAAGCTTGCCCATGTTATTAATATCAATGCTTTATAAAACAAAGTGGTCATGGAAGGAAGGATATGTGACTCAAGACTCCACTACTTCCATATAGAATGTATCCATGAGGATTTAAATATTATTCTCATATTAGGGTTAAACTTTTAAGGAAGTAGAATTGTTGTGGCAACACCGGCTGGAAGCTTATAGTCGTGGTTTGAGAGAATTTGTTCAAAGGGCAAAGCGTTTTCCTTTTCGTAGTCATTTTATTGATTCTTATAACCTTTTGTCTTGGTTATGTATTGATACATTATTCATATTGTGCTTCCCTGACTTTTCAGTTTGCTGGGTTTTACAAGGTATAAAGGTCCTTACACATGATTCAATTTGTGAACTCAATTGTACAATATGGCTACTATAATAGCAATGAGTTTTGAAGTGTATGTGTACTAGTTGTGGCCTTGTTTTTGTTATTTGGTATGGAATATTGCTCCTTTTTTGATTTTTCAGACAACACTTTGGTTGTAATCATCCAAAGTATGCTGACACTTTGATTGATTATGGATATTACCTTCTCAATGTAGATGCTATTAACCTCTCTGTTAAAGTCTATAGAGTGAGTATCAGTAAGCATTTAAGCTGCATACAGGTGGTTAAAACCTTGGTCTTGCCTGGCTTCTGTAAGACTCTTATGCAGCCTTTCTTCATTGTCAAGCAATACCCCTGAGTATTGTGTGACTATATAAAAGAACGGCTACATAGGAGACTCACGCTATCAATAAATTTTAAAGAGTTGAGTGCGGAAAAAAATCACTATCAAAGAAAGCAGACTTCAAGAAGTTTCAGTAGAATGTTTTGAACATTATGGACATCATTTTTATCAACAATAAGAATGTAATGAGTCAAAAGTTGTGATTTAATCATTTTTGACATTAGAGTAAGAAAAATCTCTTGCATCATGTATCCTTGTATCACTTCTATTATCTCCCTCTTACAGATAATATAGAGACTCATGTTAATGGCAAACAAAAAACATCAGTTTGTACTACATGACCAAGTTTTCCTACTACTTGTTTGTTCATTCCTTGCCCAAGAAAATGAGTAGTTTCACACCAGTTTGATCCAAAAGAATTTTGTGCAGAATAGACCCTTCCACTTTCTGCAAAGAGGCCATAAGAGGGGGGAATGATAGTGGGTATGAACTTGCTGCACCTGGCCCACCACCACCGCCACCGGCACCACCATGCAATGTCTGTGAATTCTTCGTTAGTTTTCAACAAATCACTTTCAAAGTTGACAACTTTACTACTGATTTTAAGGTATTTTTTCCAGCTGTGTTGAAGGATTTTCCCTAACTGGTCTTAGTCAAAAGTTGAAAAAACCATGCCATTCATGGAGGGGTCTATTTGTAAATTTTTGTTTCCTACTATGAGGAAAAATTGTCAAATTGAATTTGATGTTTGCGTTGCTGTAAACGTAATTCAAAATCTTTCCTTTGACTTTCGCCCCATGAGCAGAAAAAAAAGGCAAGCAAGAACAAAGCTCATTTGATTTTTTTGTGTGCCATTTTATTAAACAGACTGATATATTTTTCTCTTGTTTCAGGAAGCTTTTCGTACGAGGTTGTACGTTTTTGGTTACAACAACTTACATGTAGCCACAGCTCACGAAGATCTTGGTTATGCACTGTACGTTCATGAATACAGCACAGGAGACTTTGATGAAGCGAGGTAATGTGACCAACACAGGCTGGGTAACTAATTCAGGCATTTGAAAGTATTAAGTCGGTAATGTTTCACTTGAATTGTTTCATTTTAAAGCAAACCCATTAATATGTTTAATCCCGGGAGGGGGGACTGCGCATATGAAAGGGGCTTAGGGGTGTAAATTTCGGATTTTGGTCGCACTTAGGGTGTTGTGGGCAAAAAGCCATCATATTTAGCCGTGAAGGTTTCGTTTAGGGTTGTACGTGAAAAAATATAAAAATATCTCTATTGTCTGTGTTTTAACATGGTCTCTTTTAGGGGTCAAAAAAAGCTTAGGCTACGCCCAGATCGGTCTCTTGTAGGGGTTTAATTCAAAATTTCCGACGAGCATCCCCACCCCTTTCATGTGCGGAGACCCCAGGGTTTAATCCCCAATATCCACACACAAATTATCCAGTTCGCTCTTCATAAGTTTCCTTGTGGAATTAGTTGAGAGAATTCAATAAACAATCCAAGAATTTTCCGTTAAGTGATCATGTCACTAATTCTCATAAACCTTTCTCTTGATTACATAATTATTTATTCCCCAAGCTTGTGCTTCTATTTGTCCCAAGACTTCTGCAAGAAAGTAAATTGTACTCTTACTACAGTCGCACTTCTCACTACCTAAAACTATTATGCAAACACTTTTCTAGAGAGAGGAGAAGTGTGATGTCACGTTACCATGGTCGCAAAATTTTGAGATCCAGAAATTTTGCCACCATGGTAACGTGACGTAACAACTTCTCTCAATTACAGACAGTTCTCTTGGTCCCAAAGATACAAAATACATATATTTTTCCTCTTTAACAGAGACATTTGTGTGATGCGGACTCTAGTCTCTGTCCCTTTGATGTCCGATTTTAATTCGAAGATTTAACTGTGTTTGCGTTACTCAATTTTCTGTCCAAGAAGTTAACAATCTTGAAACCCCCGAAACTAGCCTTACCTAAGGCTGCTTATCTACCCTGCAATTAAAAATTGTTGCTCACGAATTTGTTGTTTCTTTATCTGCGCAGATATCATGCCGAGAGAGCTATCAGTATAATAACCAAGCTCTTTCCAGAAGATCATCTTCTGCTCGCATCTTCCAAAAGAGTCAAAGGTAAATGAGGGTGTTGTAGTATGTTGCTTTGTTTGTTTGTTTTGTTTTGTTTTCCAGCAAGTGAAAATCCGTTTTGGTTACTTTCTATTCAACCAGTGAGATAACATGCAATGAAATGATTTTCTTTTTGTGGGGGGCCGGGGAGCGAGGTATTGGTTTCCCTTCAAGATTAGCAGTAGCCTGTGTAGTAAGCGTTTCCGTGTAAGTTCGTCCAACTTTCGCGCAATTACTCGATTGCAAACGCTTGCTACTCAGGCTAGGTTAGCAGACGCTTCAAGAGATTATTAAGACATCCTAATTTTATTTTTTTTTTTTTCAGCTCTGATTTTAGAAGAAATAGCAATAGATACCCCAATCAGACAAAAAGAAGAGGAAATTCTTAAAGAGGCACAGGAGCTTCATTTGGCCTCTCTTGATCTAGCTAGGTAAGTTATATACTTACGCTCGCTCAGCTTGGTTTCTGCAGTGGAACCCCACCCTACGGGTGTCGTTTTCTACGGTCACTTTGATCTGTCCTTTTCAGTTCTAAAATGGTTCCAAGGCTGGCTCGTCCCCCAGTCGTCTCTATTTGGATCGGACGCGGAGAACGAAACTCGAGAAGCTCGAACGATAGGAGCGAGAGGGGTGATGAGAAGGACCGCGCTTCTCTCGTTAATAGACGGCAAACCTTGTGTGACAAGCGTGAAAATAATTTTGTTTGAAAAAACTTTCCGCCAAACTTCACCCCTCTTAAAACTGATCTTTTTGTAAAACACCAGAAAACATTAATGTTAATCGAAGACTATAGCTATAGCTCTGGCACGTTTTTCACACAGAAGCGTTTGTCCAGCGTCCTCTTCTTTCCGCCGTCCTGTTGCGTTAACTTACTAATATTACAAGGGGACTGAGAGACAGCTAGGAACAAGTCAGGTTCAAAGGAGCGAAATAACTCAGTTCTAAGAGTTCTAAGGGGTGCCTCATCGAGGGAGGGAGGGAGGGGGGGGGGGGTGGGTTGAGACAAAGAGACGGCTGATACTTCGTCGTGTACTATTTACTCCTCTTTGTGTTTTGTTCCTTGAGTTTATTATGCTGGCACGTTTATGTCACCTTCACTTTTGTTAATGATTGCAGTTTTATAAGAAGGTTTTTTCTATTTGCAGGAAATCGTTTGGTGAAAATAACGTGCAGACAGCAAAACACTATGGAAATTTAGGTCGGCTCTATCAATCCATGCGAAGATACGAGGTGTGTCATATATTTAATACATTTGCCTGATATTTAAAAAATAACATCCAGTTTAGCAAACACTTGGGCCCCATAAGGTATAAAAAACATTATTTTTAAAGTCGGTTAGTGATTTGTTGTCATTTTTTGTGACGCCAATGGGCTACATGCATACAGTGTGGCTGTCTTTTAACAACGCTGTGGTATTTAAGGCCAGCCTAATCCTTGTCCGTGTATAAACGATCTGTTTGTTTTGTTGTCGTTATATAGGAAGCAGAGGCCATGCACAAGAAAGCGATTGAAATCAAAGAAAGGATACTTGGTAGCGAGGTATGTCTAACTGATAGCTGATGTGACCGCTATGTTCCCATTCATTATCGTCCAGACCTAACGAAGGTTGAGCGATTCAGCCAAAATATTTCGGTGAAATTTGCCACTTCTAGTCAAATCCTTGTTGAACTTTTGTTTTTTCTAAGGTTAAGGTATACCATGTTGAAGCGCTATGGCCCAATAAAGTTTCTTTATTTGACGGGACGATCCCGTTTAGGCCAAATAAATGAGTGTCCTCCGGGCCTATTGGAAACGAAGTACATGGCATACTTTTTTCAGGGGGGGTGGAGAGGAGTGCAATTTGTCAATACATGCTACTTGTTATACGCTTCACAGCTGAATGAAAGATATTTGCCAGTTATTTCCCACAATATCCGATCTACTGTGGTGAAGTCAATGTTTTTGTTGTTATTCTTTTTAACCTTGTTATAGGATTATGAAGTAGCATTGTCATTGGGTCATTTGGCATCATTGTACAATTACGACATGGAACTATATGATAAGGCTGAACAGCTGTACCTCAGGTCCATTGCAATAGGTAAGTCTTAAAACGAACGCAGTAAATAAAGTCTGTTCTCCAGTCGTTTTCCTCTTTTTTTCGTGGAATTTGTCGAGCTCCAGTGGGCGAGCTGATTTAACCACCCACCTCCCCTCACGCCGGTGGTCAATAAATCCCCCGCGATTTTTATTTTTGTACGTGCCCTCGAAAAACTCTAAGGAAAAAAAAAAGGTTTATGAACAGACTAACCTAAGAAGTAGATTAGCTCTTTTATGTAGAAATTTATCCATTTTTCGACGAATTCACGAAGCGCGCGTGGATGAGCTGATTGTCCACCCACCTCCCCTCAAGCTAGTGGTCAATAAATCCTCTGCGGTGTTAGGTTTTGTACGCGAGCTCGACGATCTCTAAAGAGAAAAAAGAACGTCTGTTAACAGACTATAGTAAATTTCCTTATAACTCTCGCCCCCCCCCCCCCCCCCCCTCTCGCTTTTCCATTCTAACCAGTTGATGTGCGTCTAACACTAATAGCTACATGAAAGCCTATACCTACTTTTTCTCGTGTAATTACTTCATTGGTTTATTTTTTAAAAATCCTATCAATAAGGGCTTCTGAGGTGTATTTTTTGTGGTACCGTGTGTTGATTGAGTCAAATGTCAAACTGAGTCGCCTTTCATATGTAGGGTTTTTATAAGTCCTTTAGGTTTTTTTCATACAACCTCTTATACTTTACAATGCGCTTTTGACCTTTAAGTAGAGCCCAGAGAAGTCCTGTGTTTTAAAACGTAACATTGAAGCTTGTATAATTTGCCCGTATGTAGTTTTCTCTGTTTTCACTGATTTCCCTGGAGATAGATATCTTTGAAAAACTGATCACATAATTAATCTTTGATTTACTCTTAAAATAGGAAGAACACTTTTTGGCGACGGCTACAGTGGACTCGAGTACGACTACAGAGGGCTTATAAATCTCTACGATTCTCAAGGTAAATGGTAAAATAAAATACGTTACGGGAATAGCCCCGTTTCGTAGTAAAAACTAATCGCTGAATTCATCATTTTAACATTAGCCATAATGCACCTTGTAGTGAAGTATGCAAAATGTTTAGGTTGTTAACAAGGTGCATTATGGACAATGCGAAAATGGTGAATAGGGGTTACCCTCGACTTAAAGGAAAATATTCACAAATAGCAGCAGCAGCAAAAAATAATAATAATAATAATAATAATAATAATAATAATAATAAAATAGCCATAGTCGTAAACAGCTCTTCTTCTAGCTGGAGTTTATAGTGACGTGGGTTAACCCTGTTAAAAGTCATCTTCGGTGCTTTTATTCTGTGGTCATTGCGAACTCGAAACTGGACTTTTTTTTGCATATGTCTCAGACCCAGGCGTCCTTGTTTGCTCCCATTTGGCGCGCATGTGAAGAGCGCGCTACACTCAAGTGCTTTGCGTCCCTCCCATCACACCCTGCGCTCTCTGTTGTACTGCTGGATAGTGGCACCTATGAACAAGGGAATGGTATTCTTCCCTGCATGACACAGATGACGCCTTTTTTTTTGCTCTTTGTGGTGATCGCTTAAGTCCCCAGTATTGATGCTGCTTTCAACGTTGTCTGTCCTTTGTAATTTCGATTTCATGTCTCCGTGCGCTTTACATCGCGTACGCAAATTCACGCGCTTCCTATTGAATTTATCCAAATGGTATATTTGAGTATTTTCGTACACTATAATTCATTAATGCGACTTCACATGTACATTTTTGCCTAGTAGCAGCTCTGCAAACACCAATCCTTTTTACTGTTTCTCTCTTGAATTTAAGGCAATTTTGACCGCATGGAAAGCTATCATCAAACGCTCATGGATTGGAAGGATTTGCGAGAAAACGCTTGCTCGACGGAGTCTGCGCACGACAAAACACCAGAGCCATGGCCGACAGGACAGTTTATACAACATTTCCTCAGCCAGCCAGATTAACGACAAAACTGCAAGAGCTTTCCTTTTGAACGAGGAACTCTTGTAACTACAGGAAATTTCAATAAACCAATCCAGATTTTGGTATTTGAGCGACATTTTTTAAGTCATCAAAATGTGGTGTTGGGAAGATAGGAAATACTCTTATTTATTAGGCATCTAAAAAGCCTTAAATTCTGCAAATTCGTAAGTAGTGGAAATTAACTTTTCAAGGAAACTCACTAAATAAGATTATTTGAAGTCAGGGATGTTTGGAATGAAACATTCTTGCGCCGATGATATGCATGTGAAGAAAATTATGCAAAAATGTTGAGAGGGAACCGGAACCAAACGCTTGCTCCTGCAATATCCCATTCTTTCTTGTGAGAATGAGTTGGTTTTTTTTGCGTGAGAATAAAAAATCTCGTTCATATCAATGGTTTCGCATTTAGCCTCGCTTTGGAACAGAGGCTTTGGACAACCTGGAAATGGGCTACGCCAGAGATATAATTTATGCTAAAACTTGAAATGACCCCTTGTATATTTTTTTACTGGAGAAGGCAAAGTAGGGATATGTTTATCTTTTCCGCTGAATTTCTCTAAGAATCTTGTAGGCGTGCTTGCCAAAGAGAAAGCGCCATAACTTGTGATCCCTTTTACGAAATACTGGAACTTTTTTCAGGTGTTGCTCTTTTACAGTATAATCAAACTTTCTATACAGGAACGAAAACAAAAAAATTGTGGGATCAAATTTATGTTCAAATAATTTTTCTAGTGGGTGAAAAGTAACTGTATATAGAAATCTTCAGTGTATATATGTATGTGTGTATCTATGATTTTTTTCAGAAGTTTCGGTGATTAATTTAATGTAAATATTACGTTATCAGAGATATCAACGAAATTATAGTGTCAGCTAAAGTAAATATAAAATTGCGTTTTACGGCTTAATTTTCTTGTTTTCCCTTTTAGTGTCCTTTTTGTGCTCTAAAGAAAACTTTATCTGTAATATTGCGAGTAAAATAGACATTTTAATTGCCGGGAATAAAACCCTTATGTGATCGTAATAACGAGAAGTTCTATGTTATGAAGTGTTGGAGAGGAGACTGAGTCCCGTTGGGAAGAGACGATAGTGGTGAACGCACATGTCACGGGTAATGAAGTCTGGTGGTAATTAAACAAGTTTTCAATAGAAGGAGTGTGTGCTTAATCAATTATATTATAAGGGCCTTAACAAGCTGGAGTATTAGATCTTAGTATTTATCATTCATAGTTACTAAAATAAGTGGAATCCATTTATTTTAGTTAACCATAAGGGTTCGATGGAGGTTTTCCCATTCTCGTTCCCAGAGCTGCGATCCTTTTGGTCAGCTCCGAGAATCTCGGGTTTTCTTCACAGTTGAGGAAAAATTAGCTGTGACGTTTTACTTTATCCGAGAGCTTGGGAACTAGGATTCTTATTAGGGTCCATTATGAATGGCTTCCGTTCACACGTGAACAAAATTATAAACGGACATAAACGGAAGAATGTAATATTCTGACCAGGAAACTACCCACCTACTCCTTCCCTAACCTAACATTTCGCACAATGTAAGAAGTTAGCGTAAATGCTGGATCAGGGGAAGGGTAGGCACGTGCATTTATGTGCGACCTACAAACTAAACACTCACGTTCATGATGGTACAGGCTAAGGGCGCTTACCATGATTCAGTGCTGGCAGGCCAGACAAGTTAAGTGAAAACAGAAATTCTATTATTGATGTTGACTATTGTTCCATTATTGACTGCCAATCCAAATCAGTCTGTTATAAATAGTGATGTGCTTTCAGCAAAACTCGAAAATACCCTGCTTCGAACTTCAACTATCGGTCTGGCCGGCAAGTTCTGACTTTTGGTACTAGGACTGTAAATCAATCAAAACATAGGTTTTTGTCTTGCAAACATGAACCCTTTTTTATTCGACTCAAAAGTTGAAACTTCATTTTGTGTAATGAACTATAGGAATAGAAGAGTTTTTTAGAAGAATTTTGTCGCCGATTGTAAGCTTAAGACAAGAGAGCATCATTCTCTCTAGTATTACAGTGCTCCCTTTTCGGATTACGTGTAATTTTCATTGACTCTGCCGTAACAGAACGATTTATGGATGTCCAGATCTTTCTGTGTGTTGTACATCTTATCGCAACTTGAACAAACAAAAACGTTCACTGGGGTGTAACGCGTCGACGCAGGGCTCACTCGCCCACCCCTCCCCTCTTTCGCTGCAACGTCCCAGGTAGGGACGGGTGAATGTTGCCATTCGTGTTTCTGGAGGCCTCCTTCAGCAAGACTTCCCATGATGTTTACCACGTGTTTACCGCTGGCCGCAAGTTTTGCGCTCAGTGTAGCACTCTGTCGTTTATCTGTGAGTTTAGAGGTCGAGCTTTTCACTCGTGTCTTTGCGGACTGGGCTCTAGGTTTTTCAGGTGGGCGTGGTTGTAGCCGGCTTGACGGGTGATAGTCTGGGTACGAGCTCTGTCCTTCTCTTACCGCAGATGAGGGGCGTTTCTGTTGCATGTATGAGTCATCGTCGTAGAACGTTCTGAGAAAAGATATATTTTCGACTGAAATGTTATTGTTACAAGACTGTACATATGTACTTAGGGGCCGTTGACGATTGTGGCATACTAAAATCAAAGAAACCACGCTAGCCTTCATGTGAAGGTATCTCTTTCATGAAAGACATAGATTAAGAAGAGCACAGAAATAGTGAAAACCATGAAAGGATGAGAAATGCCAAGCACAGACGTCCTCGAGCGGCAACAGAGGCAATGGAAATATTGAGATGATTACGTATTAGGATCAATTACAAAAGAAGATTTCAAAGTACTCAACCTTTGTATTGAGTCCTGTTGTCCAGCAGTTAGATCGTCTTCACCGTGTGCGGACCTCCATAAGGGAACAGGGTCTTGCACCTAAGAAATTGAAAACATTAATCCTCTCAACCCTATAATTTCCTTTGTACAAAAGCGTCAACTTTAAAAATAAAACTCTTCCTCTCTACGGGGTCGGCGGATCAGTTTCAAATTTGGAAAACCACACACTCACCGCTCCCCTAACCCAATATTAACACTAATTGCTCACTTACGACAAAATAAGGGATGAATAGGGGAGCACTTTCCCAGAATCTAATACTCCTCATTTTCAAGTCAAGTGTGTGCGCCTTAAATAAGCACTTGTCACGCCATCCTGGTGGCTTAAGTCTTTTTATATGTTGGTCAACTACAGGAAAGAATGAAACTTCTGGGACTCTGAGAGTCTTTCTGGGACTGAGAGTTCTGGACCTCCCACTCGAATTCTTCATTTAACGTTGGTAACTCGAAATATTTATCGTATTGCTAATTAACCTAAGGTCGATCATGCGCTCATTTCCCCCCTTCCCCTCTTTCCTCCGCAGAGGCCTCTTTCTACCGTAGGGAGGGTACCCAGCGGGAGCCTCTGCGGAGGAGAGAACCCCTTCACCCTCACGCTCCATCAGTACTTCGTTTTGCGGATATTCAAAGCTACTTTAAGCTACATGGAAAGGAGAGAAGTCGAGACAAGGATTGGAGGTCACCCCTGGAGATCGAACTAGAGACCTGTCGCACAGATAGCCGTGCACTAACCAACTGTAGTAATCCATTACGGCTTTCCGATGAATGAAATCTTTACTAACTACATTGTTACGACGATGATGACGCGGATGACGATAACGATGATAATACATATAATGATGATGATAATGACGATGATGATGACGATAAAGATGGTGATTATGATGACAATGACGATCTGATGATGATAATAGGGAGTTTTAGCATCGACGACGGAGACGGCAGCGAAAACGCTACTACTGAAATGAATTCGCGTTTTTTTTTATTTTTCCAGTTTGCTGAAAATGTCAAATGTAGGCAAATGTCCTCGAGCTGGTTTCTTGGGGACCGTACTCAAGTTTAGAAAGAGAAAGAAAAATTCGTAGTCGCTTGTTTACGTCCTACAGTAAAACGTGAAATTATGCATTTTCACGTCGTAGTAGGGTAGTGACGGCAAAGAAATGTACAATGCACGCGCAAAGTTTTTTTTTTCCCAATGAAACCTATTTCGGCTAATGACTATGATGACGCGGATGACGATAAAGATGATGTTAACCCTTTAAACCCTTACATCAAAATTCAAATTATTATTTGTTATCCCTATACGTTTTCAGTAGAAGTAGTGGGGAGGATTTGTTGAAGAATCAATTAGATTCATCTAGCGTGATCATGTCTGTAATTCTCATGGCCACTCTGTTTTACAAAGCATTGATATTACAAGGAGAAATTTGATCCTGATCACTCTTAGGGCTTAAAGGGTTAATAATGATGGTGATAACGACGGCGATGACTGTGGTGACAATATTCTCATGTTCATCAAATGGTTACTCTAAGACGAAAGCAAACCTACGGACATAAAATAATCGCACAACCCCTCATCCCAGAGTTCTCAGGTCCATTTCGGGCGACATGACTCTGGTTTCGGGCGACTTGACCGGTTATACCCCAATATGCACCCACCTTTTTCTTCGATATATTTTCTCGCGCATTCATCAGGAAAGCGATGGACTTTCTCAACTTGTCATTTTGCTCCTCCAGAGTCATAATTCTGATGTTGTTCGCCATAACCTGCCGTTCCATATCTTGTGCTACTTCCGCCTCAGAAGGGCCTTCACCATTGAACATAACTCCTTTATCAGACTGAGATTGAGTCGATTGTTTGGCGTCAATGGAGGGAAACTCAACCACCAGCTGTAGTTTTTCTTCGCTTTCCTTCAGCTGCTGTTCTAGTTCGCTTGTCTTAACTTCAAATTCTTCAACCTCCTGCAATAGCTTTTCTTTCTCGTTTCTTAACTCGTCCAGAAGACTCTGTCAGAAGAGGGAAAGGTGGTAGAGAAATTCAGTGAACTCTTTATTCGAACAAACACTTACTGTTGGTAGAAATCAGAGTGGATCTTAGTATCCAATCTGCTTGGGAACGTGATCTAACTAATATTAGGGGCCAGCAAATTAATTTATTGGATCAGCGTTATTATTACAAAGAATTGCTATTGCCCCACCGCCGGTTAAAAAAGGTATCGCCATAAAATGAACAGCTCTGATCTGTAAATATTAACGTAGTGTACATATGTCACAAATTTGTAAGCTGAAGTATTGTATACAATGGTTTCTTTTTTGTCGAAGTAACTGCTAATTTTCAACGCGGTTCATTTAAAAAACTACTGCGAAACTAATTTGCAAGTAGAAATGGTTCCAAACAAATATCGCGCACAAATTGTCCTGCATGGGTGGATTATCACTGTCGCGTCATTCTTATTTGCGTACGCACGTAAAGTTTACGCGCCTAAATGTAGAGGCGATGCATGATAGGCCGCGCATAAACGTAAAAGTTGAGCACGGTTCAACTTTTGCGTACAAGCGCGACTTTCCATACATTGTGTCTATTTTATTTAGGCGCGTAAGAGTTATGTCCTTACGCACGTAAAAATTAGGCAACAGTGGAAAACTACCTTAAGGCATGTAGATCATTTCTCATTCAGCTGTAACACAGCCGCTGAAATGTCATTTCACAGATTCCCTTAGTACCCTTTAAAAAAAGCGTCTCAGTGGTGTGTATTCAAAGAAAAGAAAGGAAACTGGGTGAGCAAGGTAGCCTGAAGAAACACTCGACATTTCGCTATGGTTACCGGTCATTTCGCCCCCTATTTTAGAACTACGAATATTATATTTTAAGTGTGCTTGTTTTGGTTTATGGCTTAAGGAACGATGAAAATTGCATATGAAGAACGTTTGTTTTGCTTTCTGGCTTAAAAAATGCGGAATATTTCATTTTGAAACGCGCTAAATGACTCGGAAATAGAGGGCTAAGTAACCGGGGCGAAATGACCGGTTAACTTCAACGGTTTCCGTGAGAACTGACGTCTGAGAAACGAGCGCAGAAATTCCATGCTGACGACGTGTCACTACCCAGAGCTAGGTAGCTATATAGTGCTTCTGATTGGTTGTCCCATATAAAGAAAGAGTAACATACCTGTTTGGAATCAAGCTCTTCAGAAAGCTTCTCCTTCTCTGTCTGCAGATCTTCCACCACTCCCTGTAGCTCATCCTTCTCGCCTTCAGCGTCCATCACCCTTTCTCTTAACTGCTCACATTCAGTGTCAAGCTCATCAACTCTTTTGAGAAGTGCATCATGTTTGCTTTGCAATGCCTACAACAGAACGTTGGATATCCAAAGTGATCAATCTGAATTGGACAGCTCTATCCACCAGGCCCCAGTTGTTCGAAAGGTGGATAGTGCTATCCACTGAATAAATCATTATCCACTGGATATAGTGCAATCGGTTTCCCTTAAATACTTATCCGATGGATAGCGCTATCCATCTTTTGAACAACCAGGGCCTGGTCCCAGTTGATAGTGCTATCTAATGGATAAATCACTATCAGGCAGACAAGTACTGAGGCATTATCCACTGGATAAAGATTTATCCAGTGAATAGAGATTTATCCAGTGAATAGAGATTTATCCAGTGAATAGAGATTTAACCAGTGAATAGAGATTTATCCAGTGGATAACATAATCCAATATTCGAACACCTGGGGACTGAAAAGTCACTGTCTAGTGGATAAGTATTAAGGAAACCAACATAAATTTGCATTATCCACTGGATAGAGATTTATTTACTGGATAGCATTATCCAACTTTCGAACAACTGGGGCCTGAAAAATCACTGTCTAGTAGATAAGTGTTCGGGAAACCTTTGCGTTATCCACTGGATGGAGATTTATTTACTGGATAGCGTTATCCTCTACTTGAACTTTTGGGACCTTTTCAATCAAAACACCATTATCAATAAGGCTCCTGCTGGTTTTGCAATAAAGTTTTTATTACTATAAAATAACACAGTTGCCGATTGAAATCAATGATTGCTTAGGTACAAACTTGAAAATGGCAAGATTTTCACCACCAGGTTCTACAAACACCTTCTAAGGATCTCTAAGGTGTATCAGCTTAACTGTAATAAAATAATTCTCACATGTTCATGCCTCTCCATGGTTTTATTCCTGGCCCGTGTTTTACCAAGCTCGATGGCAGTACTCTTCAATTTGGCCTGAACTTCATCTAACTCTACTTTCAATCTTTGCACCTCAGATTCCACAACTGTTAGCCTTGCAACTTCCTTTGATTCCTTGTCTAACTCTGTTAACAGCCTGGAATTTTCTTCCCCTGGACCAGAGAAAGACAAATAATTATTTCAACGTGCTTATTCATCCCAAATTACCTTCAACAGTGAACAATAGGGTCATGGAAATGTAGCTGGAGGTTTGGAGCCCTCGGATGAAATTCTGTGGTGCAACAAAGTAAGCAAAACCTCTTTGGCAGAACAATATTATTGTACATGGTACCGTAGGAAGGGCTGACAGCATAAATGAATGACCTACATGTATGTCAGATTATAAAGGCCAATTTTTTCATTTGGCTAAAAATAGCTAGGCTTAAAAGTGATAAAAAACACTGAGATTGTCGGGCACATGTATGAAAATAAAATCTGACCACAAGCACGAGGGGCTCGCTTTGCTTGCATGCCTGCCAATTCATTAAAAACAAGTTTAAAACATCAATTAACAGGCTAGGGATTTCTGTCATATTTTGGATGGAATACAACAGGATCCTAAATGATTTTTGTCTAAACCAACCTACCAAGGTCTTTGATAGATTCTTTATATTTCTTTCTCTTCTCTTCTAATTTTAACACCATCTCCTGAAGGGCATCTTTGCCTTTCGTAAGATCATTGTTTATTTTCTCAGCATCTGACAAAAGAAGATCTTTTTCAGCAACAACTGTTTTAAGCTGTTGATGGAATTCTTCTTCTTTTCTTTGAGTTGCAGTCTGCTCCTCTGAAAGTTGATTCTGTAAATCTTTGATTTGCTTCTCCAGATTAACACAAGCCTGTTTTGATCTACTAAGCTTATCCTCCAAAGGATTAATTTGTGCATATAAGTTGTCTAAATGATCATTTATTCTTTTCAAATCCTGGTTTTGTTCTGATGCCCACCTGGAGACATCAGCTGCAGCCATAAGTGATTGTCGCAAGAGTTTCTTTTGTTTAGCCAATGATGAGGGAAGCCCTTGAGATTCGCATACTTTAATAACCATACTACCAACTTCAATCAAGTTCTGTTGGGTTCTTGCACAAGCCTCACAGGGTATAAATGCTGTGTCGTATGTCTGTGTTGATGATTCCTGACAAGTCTTCGCACAAGCAACATCTTCCACTGCCAGTGAAAGATCCTGTGTTGGAGTTGAACTTTCTAATGATAACTCCTCAGATGGAGAGAGGATGAACTTGACAGAAGTTCTGTTAGCACTCTGGCTTTGGATTTTGCCTTTGACAACAGATGATTTGCCTGATTTTTTGTCCAGAGCCTGTTTAAATAGCCTGACTTCCTCTCTAAGGTCAGTGATAGTATCCTCCATTTTTGACATTGTCTTATTCTTAGTTTTGCTCTCAAACTGTAGCTGCTGTGTTGTCTGTTGAACATGAACTAGTTTATTCCAGAACTTCTTTGCGACCAGTCCTACAGACATTGATGAGCCAAGAATTTTCCCGCTAGCAGGCCTGCCATCACATGAGGTCAGCAGCTGTTCAATAAAGTGAGCCATACCTTGTAGTAGAAGCACAAGCCTAATTTAGGAAAACAAGATTCTAATGTCAATTTACTTGTCTATTTAAACAAAGCAAACTCTGTTTATGTTAATTAAAATAAAGGTGTTAAAATCTTGAATTCTCTCTTAACTGACATCTTCCAAAGAGACCTCTTTTGTTTTCCATATTACTGTGGATACAGGTATCTCTAAAAAATAGGTGGGTTGTCAGTGCAAGTCATAATGGTGTCTGCCTAAGGTTGACTGTATTGGTACAGTTTTGGCGGTAAAACTTGCAAATTTTTGCTATTATGACTTCACATTTCTTGAATAATCCCACAGGTCTATCATTAAGTCTCTGGAAGAGACTACTATTGTAACTTTTACCTTAAACCTTATAGTCTGCACTCTCTAATTAAAATTATTACAATGTTAATAAGAGGTCAAACCTTTGAGAGGTACGCTTCATTTTACCATAAGATAAAGGTCTGTAAAAGACTTAGGGCTATTATATTTGGTGGCCAATTTGGCACAGCAGTGAGGGGCACCCAATGTCTTTTTTAGAAAATATCTGTTCGGAAGATGATTTGAGATCTAGAATTTTCGGAACATTTGTTAAAAAATTTCTTGCTTGTCTGCCTCTCCTAGGATTTTCGAACATCTAAAAAATGGTATTATTGCCCATGTTTAATGGATTTTTGACGTAAAAAGGTCACCTAAAATTTTCGGAATCATTTATTCTGGCTGAAGTTTTCGAAAAGGTAAGTTTTGATTGCTATAATTTTCGGATCACAAGACTTTCAGCTAGGAAATCCGAACAGATGAAAAATTTTTAGGGGATAAAAATATGCGTATATCTACCTTTTAAATTCTAAAATACCTTAACAATATTATGTTCAAGTGGTTTTGAACTATATCCTCGTTGGATGCCCCTGAGCAGTAGATGGTGTTAGATTTAACAAGCAAAATGAGTGATTCTTTTGTAACAGACCAATTTTGATATCTTAAAATTCACACTTGGCTTCAATAAGAATAAAACTAAAGGCACCATCTAGAGGTCAGGGTAGAATAGTACATTTTTTCTGTTTTATTCCTTAAGCCTCAGAGCCATGTATGAGTTTAAGAATTATACTGAAATCAGTCTAAGTTTAACTGAGGAGCAAATGACTCCCCTTATTTGATAGGTGGTTAAAAGACTAGCCTGTGAATACAGCCATCTCTCCTTGCTCCTAGCTGCTAGAGACATTTCAAAGGAAAGATGTCTGTGCCTCAGTGACAGAAATTCCATACTGATGACATAAAAGCTGTCCAAAATCTGGTCAGGAGCTCTAATTGGTCGATGTAGCAGTCAATCGTTTACAAATCACAGACAAAAGACAAAAGGCCACAAAAGTCAAATGTAAGCATGATGAATCTACTACAAAACAGTCAATGCTCGTGCAAAATATTCTTTTTAGAAGAAGCATTTGAGTTTTGCCAGAGCTCGTTCAAAGAAGGACACAAAACTTTACCATAATCAACAAAGAGACACATAAGACTGAGCAAATTTAAATTGGAACCCCATGACTACCAGATCAATTATGTGCACAGTGATTTACAGCATCAGTATGGAATTTCAGTCATTGAGGCACAGTGAACTTTCCTGCAAACCCGGGGGGGGGGGGGGGGTACTCCCACATATGGGCTATATAGGTACGTGCCGCGGAATAGGGTATCGTTTTTGAGGTTCTCGGTCCTTAAATAGGGTATCTTTTTTGACTCTTTTGTTTCTGTGTCCCTGGTGTGGTCCTTAGATGGGGTAGCTTAATTGTATTATCTAATACTGGAGCGTGAAAAAATTAAACTCAGCTTATTCTAATATTTTATGCTTGATGCTTTACATCCAATGTTACAGAGAAGAAATAAAGTTTTCTTTTTCATGCTACTAATAATTTTGTTTTTTCCTAGAATAGGGTGTCATTTTTCGGCTTTGGGCCTTAAAAAGGGTATCAGTTTTCGCTTTCTTAGTCCTTAAATAGGGTTAGGGTTCACGAACCTTTGCGGCACACCCCTATTTAAAATTCGCAGGAGTACCCCCCCCTCCCCCCCGGGCCTGCAAAACATCCCTAGTGGCAAGGAGCAGGGGCGGATCTAAGGGGAGGGTGCAGGGGGTGCGCACCCCCCATGAGATGACCTGCGGTTTTCTTATACAACTGGTATTCTGCAAAAAAAAAAAACTATGTGGTTTATTGGTGTTGAAGTACAGCAAGAGACGAGTGCACCCCCTCTTAAAAAAAATCCTCAATCCGCCCCTGAGGAGTGAGGAAAGATGGCTGTATTCGCAGGCTATTAAAAGACTAGGTGGCCTGGTATCTTCAGATTAGCTAGTCAAAAGAACCAAGACATGCTAGTTACCTGTCAATCAACAGTTCAAACAGGATAATATGTGACAGCTTACAATGATCCTCGTCATTTGAATGAGAGTATCTTTCCAGCAGTTCTTCAATGTCCAATTCACATGCTATTTTGTCAGGATATTTCCATGAGGGGCTTCGCACAGGGCCAACTCTGGACAACAAATCCAGCACAGTTGTTTGAACATCGGTGATGTCCTGCTCCAAGCTTTCCAGACAGGCTTGACTTCCAAGGAGGTGAGCCATTTGGATTAAAATCGATCAGATTGCTAAATTCAAATTGCTCCTCTGTTTCAACTTCAGAATGAGCTTTTTTACGATACAAACCGGGGCTGCTTTTTTATATTTACAGCCTCATTACCAGAAACTTATATCCACACAATCCAGCTTCATTAAGGGTTATTTCCGATGATTGGATGATTAAAATCTCACAAACAAGAACATCAGCGACAGAAAATTTGAGACCATCGGTGAGCTCTATGACTTTTTGACTCATTCATTTCAAAGGTAAAACATCAAACGGTTAAAAACCAAAGCAAAACTAAAAATCAGTTTCTGGGGAATTATAAGCAAACTGATCGTTCCTTATGTTTCCTTGCAAATCAGAAACTTCATAATTCTTACTTTTTTCTGTCACAAGGACGCCATGTTTGCGTTGGTTACAGGATATGTCCCACCATGCAGTTCAAACCTTTTTAAACTCATAGTGCCCAGTCTCCAGATTGGCGCAAATTTTGTCTTGCAGCTTCTTGAAAAATTAATATGGCGGAAGGAGAGGCTTTCGTTTGTCAGTGTTTTTTCACTCATAACATATTCTTAAAGAACTATGAAGACCATGTTGTGTTCGAAAGCGAAGAACAGTTTCAGTGTGATTATCGTAGGGTATGTAAATATTGATATTTTTCGTCTTGTAACTGGTAAAGTAACTCTGTAACATGTAAGCGTGAAGGTGTAATTGTTTGATTGTTATTTGAATACTTGTGTTTGACGCAGGCACTTTGTGGTAGAGGCTGTAAAAGTGATGAACAGTGGAAAGAATTACTGACAGAGGTGATTCAAACATAACTTTTAGCAACGGTTTCCATTTGACCAGCGTAGCAGCTCTTGTGAGCTTGTAAGTTCATTTATATATAGTCCACAATGAAGGACAAAAGTGTTGAGACACTTCCATAAAATGGCGCCTTTTTCGCATAGTGGACATATCAATCCCCTCCCCCTGCATACCCCCACCCCTCCTCACCCAAATCAATGTTGTGTTTTAAAACCCTCAAATCTTTGTTCAACTACAAGCGAAACTTTGTGAGAGCAGTCACATGATCATCACTAAATGTTTCTTATGAATGCTTTCACTCAGAGGGTCAGGGTCAAAAGACAAACTTCACATGTTACAAACCTTACGCTAATGAGCAAAATCTTTTGTCCTTGCTCGTTATCATAATTTAGGCTCCTAACATGTGAAGATTAATGTTTGACCATAGCCTTGACTTTCCAAGACAGTTTTAACAAGCTTATCTCACATTAGCTTGCATGGCAGGCATCTATGAGATCAGTAAGGCAAACAGCACATTTTGTGCAATGCATAAAACAAGTGTAGAGCATGAGAAAAGGGAAAATAATTTTCCTTCTTTTCCTTTTGTTTAGGTGAAGAATGAAATAGAGAGGAGAAGAAATCTAGGTAGAGAGTCACAGAAGCGGAGAAAGCTAATTGCTAATAAATATATACCACTACATCCTCATGTATATACTTTGAAGGTAAATTTTTCTTTATAGTCAGGGCTCGAACTTCAATTCCAGCTTGTCCTTTGGGCAGGCTGCTCTCTCATTTCACTTTCCCAGGACAACTTCTTGCTGGTCTTTGTTAATGATTTTATTAGAGGGTGACTTGCCTGCACCCTTGCTCATTGAGCAAGTAAGCTTAAAAAGTTACTTGTTCAGCAAGAAAATCTGCTTGTCCCGGATTACTGGATGGGACTTTTTTTCGAGCTCTAATAGCCTGCGAGCTAGCTCTCTGGGGTGCTCTGGCGGCAGGGCAGGAAAAGGAAGGAGAGCTTGTAACTATGTCGTTGGAATTTGAATTCCACCTCCAATTCCCCCATGGCTCCCTGTCGACTGAGCTGTCAGATTTCTGCCAATCAACGTGAAGCAGAAACAAGCACGAATGAAAACAAAGATTGAAAAACACGTGCCAAGGGTAACGTCATCTCCGCCAATCAGCATTTCACATTGACTTTTTCGATGCAGATATTCAAATTCCAAAGACGTAGTTGCAAGCCCTCCTTCCCTTTCCCGCCCCAGCACCTGAGCGTCCCGGAGAGCTTGCTTGCAGGCTAGAGCTCTGATAGTGTTGGTTAATGGGTTACGATAAATAACAAAACTGCCCTACCAGAAAAAAAGTAAGAAAACTGGGTTCTTGATTGTGTAATTTCCAATCCACATTTTGACTATTGCTGCTAGTGCTTGCAGTGTGCATATTTGCCTTTTGTTTATCCCCAGCGGGCTATGAGTTATGGATTTGATGTATTAATAATTATTTTCTTTTTTGTCATACATTAATATTACTTTTTGTGTGTGTCCCATATTTCCATGGGAGGATGGGGGTCCTGGGGGAGGGGGGATGGTTTAACATGGGTCAAATATAGGAAGGAACTTATCACTGAGACTTTCAGGAACACAACTCCATTGTTGGGTGCCTTCTTTATAGAGAATATGGTTTTTTATGAACCTTTAGCTAAATTGTCAACAGATCAAAGGGTTTTTTTTTCACAGCTTTATTGGGTGCTCCTCTAGTGAAATACAATATAAATTTATAATACAACACACACAAAAAAAAAGAAGCAAAAACCCAAAAGAGGTAGGTGCAATGGGACTAACGTCCCATGCGAGGCACCGCCCCTTATTGGTTTCATAACCTTTTACAGTAAGAAAAATATATACTGAAAAACTGACTTGAGTAATAAAATACTATTTTTTTCATTTCAGGAGTCATTCCTCGCAGAAAGTTTTTTAGCCCTGGTTCATTATGCAAAGGATAACACAGAGGCTACTGCTGCAGGGTTACTTTCCATAGTAAAGCAGTGTGATGGCAAGTATGGCTTGAGTCTTTTTACAATCTAGAAGACCAGTGAACTTGTCAGTGATAAGAGTAATTATAATAATAACGCTGATAATAATAATAAGTCCTTATTCATCAGATAAAATACATATCAGATGTTACATAGAAATTTTAAGAAACAAGTGCAAAGTACAGTTGTATCAATTCCAAGTAAAGAAAAAAAAATACAATGTATTATTGTAAAATCAAATATTTGCACAACTGGGTTATACTTAAAATTAATCTATTAAAAAAGCAATCTAATATGTTTATACAAGTAAATTAAAAAAAAATTCAAAAATCTAATATCTATACAGCTAGGTCCTACTTAAGACTAACCTGTTCAAAAATATATTTCTGAAAAGTTCAGTATTTATTCTATTTCTTACTATGGATCCATTTCTAAGTCACTCTTATATGTCCTTATACCTGGGGAGAGATTATAATTTAATGGATGGTCACAATATTTCAGTTTAAAAAAGAGGCCGCATCCACTTTTTTTCCAATAACTCATGGATGTTATAACTAACAGATATATAGTGCCTGCACAGCAGCAAGGTCTGAAACGCTAGGCACATAAACTGAAAATTCATATATTATTTTGGGCACAATCGTATTAAAAAGAAGGTCAATTTCTCCTTGTGTATATCCTTCCTTTTCATTGAGAACTAAAGTCATGTTTTGCATATTTCCTACAGCCAAGAATGTCTATGCCTTTCAAGTATTTACTCCAGAATTTTGTGAGGAGTTTATTGAGGAAATAAACCACTTTGAAAATACAGAACTACCAAAGGGAAGACCAAACACAATGAATAACTATGGGGTATGTCAGTCCGTTTTTACCATATCTGTTATTAATATGCTAGTTCTGAGGTTTAGAAAGAGTGAGCCTCGTAGAAGGCAATGTTTGTTTGACAAAAAACGGCATAGCTGTAAATCGGTAGAAGTCAGTCAAAATATAGAGGAAAAAGCATACCCCATCCTCCACCCTCCCAGCTCTTCATAACGGGTGAAATCAGGGTGCAAAGAAAATCATTTTTACAGCTTGCCATTCGGGCAAGCTGAAGGTAGCATTTACTAGCCCAGGCGTCATTTCAACTAACCCCAAAAGCTTTTTGACGAGCAAAATTGATTTCACAGTTCTTCTGTTATTCGAATTGCTCATGAAACATCACTTGCCCGTCGGGCAAGTTAAAAACAGAATTCACTAGCCCGATAGCAAACTCCACTAACCCTGGGCTATCAGACGTTACTTTCTTTGCACGCTGGAAATATTCCTTGCCCAAGAGCTCCTCTGAATGTCTTCAGGGCCTGGTTGTTTGAAGCTGGGTTAAGATGACCCAGGGTAAGTGCGAAATTTGAACTCAGATATTAGCGCTTAAAAAAACAAATTCAGTTTTTCTCTCTTTGCCTACAATTTGATGATTGTGTGCTCTAAAAAGAATATAAAAAATTATCCAAGAGAGTGCTGTTTATAAAAAGAAAAAGAAGCCCAGGTTAAAATTTAACCCTGGCTTAGTGCTAAGCGGCGTTCGAACAACTGGGCCCAGGGCTGTAACTATGCGAAATTGTCACCAAAGCTCCATCCAAAAAAAAATTAATTTATAGCTAGCTATCTTTACCATGTGCGTTTTTTAAAGCACACAAAATATCCAATAATATTTATATTATATTTTATAAAAACTTATGTTGCAAAAACAAGCAACAATAAGTGGTTGGAGGTTGATCTAGAAGCAGCCAAGAGATTTCACAATAATGGGAAATATTCCTTCCAAAACTTCTAAATATCCAAAACTGAGATCCTTATTTCTGCCTTTTTCTGACGGCAGGCTTTTTTGGCATATTGTTAGTATTTATTAATTTCAAGTCAATTATTAAGCTATAAATGAAGGGTTTCTGGAATAAAACTCTAAGTAATTTCTGATAAACTGCTATAATCTCATTTTAAACTCATGTTATCATGAGAGAATTTGAGTCAAGAGTCCTTAGGGGCATTTTGCCATGGACCTTTCAAAAATAGTATCTTTTGTTCAATCTTCCCACTGAAAGGTCTGTAAGTTACAAAATTAATCATAGTAACTTTATTTGTAGTAAGGGTATTTGTTGTGTCAAAGAGTTAAGACTAAAAATATTAAAAAGAGTAGGGATCAAGATGGTATGGCATGGGCTTCTAAGTTCTGCTATGGGTTATCTCCAGCAGGGTGCAAAGAAAGTCTTTTTTACAACCTGCCATTCCGGCAAGCTGTAGCAAGAATGTACTAGCCCACAAGTCATTTCAACTAGCCCCAAAACCCTTTTTGATTAGCAGGATTGATTACAATCCTTCTTTAATTTGAATTTCCCCAAAAACAGCACTTGCTCATCGGTCAAGTTAAGAACAAAAATCACTAGCCCAATAGCAAAATCCACTAGCTCAGGGTTATCGGACATGACTTTCCTTGCATGCTGTCTCCAGTCAAAGAATCTTTGGGTGTGTTCCTTTGGGATGGTGCGATGAATCCACTCCGGACAAGGATTCGTCAGTTCATTTGATCTACCATGATCCAAGTGATCTCGGATCACTGATCCTGATCTGGTTCATCTCAAAGGAATGCACCCTTTATCTCCTGGGCTGGGCTGTTCAAATCTGGGTTAAGATAACCCAGGGTTGGGACAAAATTTGAATTCAGATGTAAAAGCTAAAAAATTAAATTCAGTTTAATTCTTTTTGTCAACAAGTTGATCATTGGATGCTCTTAAAAACAACAGAGAAAATTATCCGAGAAAATGCATTAGAGCAAAATAAAAATAAACCGAGTTTAAATTTAACCCTGGGTTTAATGCTAATTGGCCTTCGAACAACTGGGCCCTGTTATTATGTCAGGTGGACACAAGAAACTTCAAACTGTAGCATAGCAACTTTCTTGGCTGCCTCTACATTAACCTGATCAATACTGTATTTTCTCTATTGAAGATCTTGTGTATGTTGTGAGTGAGGATGGGGGATCAGGGAATTCCCAGAATGCTGTTATTTATTCATTAATCTGTTACCACATATTAAAATTGCCATACAAAATTTCAAATTGATGAAGCAACGAAGCCCATGTAGGTCAATATGGCCTATAAAAGGGACTACCTTTAAAAATATACATGACTAAATTATGAAATAAATACTGATATCGTAACATAAACAATGATGAGCAATAGTAGGATGAAAATGTACAAAAGTGAAAAAGAGGGGAAAAGCAAAAGAAGCTTAGATTCTATTATGTTCAATCTTAGATCTTACTCAACGAGCTTGGCTTTGATAAGGGATTCTTCTCACCTCTACGAACTAATTACCTGATGCCTATCACCAGATTATTGTTTCCTGAATATGGAGGGGATTCCTTGGATTCACACAAGGCATTCACTGTACATTACAAAATAGGAGAAGATCTGGATCTTAGTTATCATTATGATAATGCTGAAGTAACTTTAAATGTGTCACTTGGAAAGGAGTTTATTGGTGGGGAACTTTTTTTCGGGGATATGAGGCAGGTAAATGTATTTACAAAATAGCGTTAATTTGATGCATCTTAATTTACGTCGATGTTAACTTAAATCACACTATTTTACATCATTGTTGTTTTACAGCAACTTTATTTCAATAACAAAACCTCGTCTGCTCGTAGTTCCTTTATCAACGCCTCGGAGTCACTATCTGACAGTTCTTCTTCAAGAATTGAGTTCAAAATGTCTTTCGACTGGTATTCGTATTGATCAGTTTGCCCTAGGATGACTGGAAATGTTGTTTTTTCCTTTAGATATGTATGTTAAGAAGTTTGTATTGCAGCAAATGGGCGTGAAATAAAGTTAGGCGAACATTGTTTTGAAAATTTCAAGTTAATTTCTTATTTGATGTATGTAAACCGAGCTTTTGGAAATTCCCGGTTAATTTTGTGTAACGTAAATTTTCTTCGAATTGTCAACGTGCTTCGTTACTTTCCTATAATAAGGTAATATCTTCTCCTGATGTTCACACTGTCTTTAGTTTGCTGAGGTTTAACATCCAGAGCTTCTTCATTACATCCCTAACCGAAACACTTCTAATTTTTCACCTTTTTCATTAATTTAGGTTCCATTGAAAGTAACAGAATGCACCCAGTGTGAACACAAACCAACCTATGGCCTTCTTCATCGGGGACAGCACATGCATGGTGCCTTACCAATTCAGACCGGAGAAAGAATCAATTTAATCATATGGATGCGCTCTTCTGCAGTGCGCAATAAGTTGTGTCCTATGTGCAACAGGGTACCCAGGCTGGTGCCATCTTTTGGAGGATCTGGTGACGGGTTTACTGTTAACCCTGTCTCAGTCTGTGCTGCTCTGTAACGTCATCAAGTGCCATTTTCCTTACCTTATAGCCCCTACGACGCGTTAAGGAGTTGCAAAATTTGTTCAAAATACTGTAATCATTACCACTGTCCCGAGAAAGTTTCCTCGTGAATTAAGGTTAATTTAGAGAGAGAAACACGCGCTTTTTGTCCTCTCTCCATTTAAGCCTGCTTCTTGTCATCTCGCTCTGTTCTTTGCTTAACTCGCCTTAACGTTCTTGATAGGCGGTGAAGCATACATACATACCTACCTACATACATACATACATACACTTTATTTCAACTCGAATTATCAGCATAGCTCTGTTGAGTTCATATCTTAGAGAACAATAAATGAATAAATGAATCATAATTAATATTTAAAATTCTAAAATCTAATGAGTTATTACAATACATAATTAAGACTAAAATACTAAAAGTTCGTTTTTTTTCTGGCTCTCATAAAATCATTTATTGATTCTATTGTTCTCATACTTTCTGAGAACAAGTTAAAAATTTTCGCAGCTTGGTAACAAATAGACTTACGTCGGCCATAACTTGTGATTCTTGGTATAGGTAAAGTCAGCATATAACTAGAATGTTTTGATCTTTTCCAGGGCACATGAAATACCCAACTCCATATTTTTGCTTGCCAAAGATTGATATGATTAACTACAGTGGTACATGTAAGCGCGCCAACTACTTGACGCCTAGTTAAGAATCAGTCCGGACTGTAATGCGATTCTGCAAGTTGGCGACTCTCCTTAAAAGCTACCGTACTTTTTTGAATAAGCGCCCTGGTTCTTATTTAAAATTACGGCTAAAACGGGGTCGCTTATTGGAAGGAGGGCACTTAATAGAGGGGAGCGTACCGTAGTCCCATTATAAAACACTTAACTCTCAAATGTATCGGTATGCGTGCATGTTTATAAATTATCGATTTTCTCATCATCCATCGAGATCATCCTCTTCAACGATATACAGATCTTTGCATTCCCCTTGTATCCCTACTATCAGGGGCTGCTACTATTTAAGAAAGCAAGGGAGTGGGGAGGGGGGGCCTTATTCAAGGGGGAGGGGGGCGCTTGTATGATATTATGGTCTAAGGGGAGGGAGTTTATTGGAGCATGCGCGCTTATTATTCGAGGAAACGCTGTGATGGTGGTGTCGGTGTTCTGCTATTTTATCTGCTTTTTTTTACGGTTGAAAAATAGAGAAGGGCTATTCACTAAAGGGTATTTTGACTTTTTAAAATTTTAACCCCCTCACCCCTAATAGACCTGATGGTGGCCGAAAAAAATTCACGTGGAAAGTCAAATTTCGTTTTGTAAAATGTAAGAAATATGTAGTACTATGCAAACGTTTTACCAAAGAGGTTTGATTTGAGCGGTAACGCCGTGGGATTTCGCCCTCAGATTTAAGAGTTAGAGTGATAATTAATCTCGCCACTAGAGCGATTATTACCTGTATGAACAACGTTCTACATTTATTTCAGATCATTTCTGCGCCCCTATTGTCGCACTCACCTTTCTCATCCGCAGAAGTTCCCGCTTGGTATCCATAATAAAAAAATAACAACAGCGCGGAGACGTCGGTCGCGCGCTCTCTTTTTTCCCTCCCCAGTCTCCCCACGATACAAAGAGGCCTCTGCGGAGGAAAGAGCACACTGACAGCATTGTTTTACGGAAATCCATCAATGCCACATTCTAGAATACACCTTACCAGTGTCTAAAGTTTTAGCTATTTTTTTTCAAAAAGCTTTGTATAGGTAATGGCATGTTTTGTAGTGATTGATATTTGGCATAAATACCACGAGCGATATTTCGAAATCGGTCAGTATAAAACACGGACTGCGGACTGGGTATAAAATACGGACTGAGGACTACGTTGGTAAAAACGGTGCTCATTGTTCTAAGTAAGGAAAAATAAGATCAAAAGATCGCTAAATAGCAAGACACGTGGGTTTAAGTTATAAATACTCCTAGAAATTCTTGGTGGAGGTGTGCTGCCCGGTTCTCTGAAACATGAGCCTGACGTCAAAATCGCTATTTTCTACACCCATTTTTAACAATCATGAAAGGGGTTAGGACCCGGGGAGGGGGGTACTCCCTTATATAAGCCATATACGTATGTGCCGCCCCGAAGTGTGGTGGTTTTGGGTCTTTTTGTCTGAAAACACTGGAATCGGGTATGGGTTTCGAGGAAACTACGGGAGCGTACATTAGTATGAACGTATTTATCGTTTCAATTCCAAATGAATAAGAACGAAATAAAAATATATGCGAATTCGAACTGCATTTGAAGAATTTTTTTGTTTGCCCTTTAATCTGGTAATGAACATAATTTCTGCCTAATCAGGCCTAGCCTGTTCATGTTCCAGGCTACGAGATAGTTGGGTCCGCCTAATTGAGAAAGCGCGGACACGGAAATAAAACGGTAGGAAACTGGGGAGTCTCCCCCACTATGTGAGAGCCTGGAACAGGCTAAATAAGGCCATCCGGCTAAAATGGGTCTAGATTTTGGAGATCTGGTCAGCAAACGGGTATGGAAAATGACATTTTTTGGTATGAAATAGGGTCAGGATTTGGAGAACTGGGTGGCACACCCCCACCAAAGATTACCAGGAGTACCCCCCTTTCAGGGGTCAGGAGCAGGGCGTAAATCATGTTGGATGATTCATTTCGGTTATTTTTCACGAGGATGAAGTATACCCATGAACTCGTTGATACACACGGAGGAGCTTTGCTCCCGGAGCGTGCCCCTGAAGCATGCTCCAGGAGCAAAATCCCTCGTGTGTATCGGCCTTTATACCGACCGATTTCGAAATTGTTATACGTAATTTCACGAGACCATTTTGAAATATCACGCACGGTATTTACGCCGAATATCACGTACAAATCATGCTATTATTTGTTTATACTACTACCGGCAAACGGTTTGTAATTTTCACATGTAAGTATTTCGAGTTAAGCTGAAATACCTCTGCTCTAAGCCAATCAGATTGCAGAAATTTCTCATGTAGTAGTATAACTACCAGAATACTGATAGATGAAGATTTTTAATCCAATATGTTCGTTTTAATTGAGTTGATAACGTGAATTTTCCACTTTAAAACGATTGAAAAGCCGGTAATGGAACGAATGACTCGCTCTGACGAACACCTAGCGTTGGAAACGTTAGTCTCCTTCGCAGCCGCTCGAGCCGGAGTCACGTATTGTCGCACCCACCGTTTCCAGGCAATTTGATGGCGTCATAAGTGGTACAAGGGGCATCGTTCTACGTAAGGGGTTTAAATTGGAATAGATCAACCTTGGGTAACATGCTTAGAAGGCGCTTGGATCTAATACGTATGTTCCACTATCGCCTCATAGAAGGCTCAACCTTGGGTACCCATACTGTTAACTGTAACTCGAAAAAAACTGTTCACAACTTCAGCTCATCGGTGGTATCCTTAAAGCCCCCGAGCTTGAGCCTCTTCCCCTGTGGCTGTACCTTGTCAAGATATATCACGCGGACGGTCAGATCATTGTAGGTACGATAGTACAGCGCCTTATGGGTAAGGTCCTTGGCCACGATCCAGTTGGTATAGTCTTCGCTGGAAACTCCACGGGGAATATCCACAGTATTTAGGATATGGACTGCCAAGTTTACGGCCTCGTCGCTGACGTCTTAACCGGATCAGCAAAGTGAGTCAGCGTAGCGGCGCGAACCAGTCTGGAGGGAGGTGTCAAATCGTCTGGGGTACTAAGCAAACCACTGCCTTTTGGTAGAGTGCATACAGCGAACATAAGGTAGAGATCAGAGAATGCATCAAGTGGTCGCTTACAAGAGGTTAGAGGCCCAGAAAGTGGTCGCGGTCGCTTACAGGAGGTGGTCGCTTACTAGATGTTCTAACTGTAAGACTTTGACCGCGAAAGTGGCAGGTGGTCGCACATGGAGGTGAGACTGTAGAAAGAAAAAAAATGCGAATTCGTGAAAGTGCGATTCCAACCTAGCAGCAGCACTTTTTACTATTTACTCGAAAAAATAAATATATAAACTAAAATAAATAGGATTCGTGTTTTGCCGTCTTTTAGCCTTATTATAGTCTCGCCTCGTTTGCCCGCAATGAATGTTGGGGGTACCGACGTCGTGACCAAAAAGAGATCGCGTGATACCGCCCGCAGTTGAGTATGGGTAATAGTTTTCCAAATATGTCGGTCACTGAACTGTGAAGAACGTCTTCCGCTTTTAGTTTCGGTCTTCTGAGGTGTGTCGAGTACAGAAGTAGTGTTGTTCCTTATTAATAGTTCTACACGAAGAAATTTACGTCTTTTATGCTTTGGTGTTGCCTTTGTAATCTCAAGTTCACGATATGAACGAACGAAAGCTCTTGGTAAGTTTGTAATCCTGACAAATGAAGTACATAAACGAAGGAATGAAAATCAAAGTCCTTGACAAATATGCAGAAATGAAGCTATTGGATGTCACTTTTGATGAGCATCTGAAGTTTACTAGCCACTTGGAAGAGCGATCTCAAAGAATATCTAGGAAAACAGGGGTACTGATGAGACTGCAAAATTTAATACCAACATTAGCAAAGCTTAGAATTTACAAATCGTTTATTTTGCCACAATTAACTTATTGTCAGACGGTATGGCATACAATAGTGTTATTATTCCTGAAGAAAGTTGCATCTAAATTGCCGCTAGTCTCTACGTAGTTATCCTTTAGTCAGAGGCTGGATTCGTTTGCAGCACACGCTCTCTCCATCACATAATTTTTCGAATCCGAAAAATTTTAGGTTTCCATTTTCTATGAACAATAGCTTAACCTGGAGAGTGAAATGTGAAAAATTATACTTTAGAAAATCTTAGGGAATTTGTTAGATAAGCTTCGAAAATTGTACATGAATGGAACAGTCATGTAGAAATTTTTAGCCTTCCTCAAGCTGTAGAAAAGTCCAGGCAATTTTTGCTTCTCCCAACAGATATTTTACAGAAAACAGTCATTGAGTGCCTGTGCCATCACGCCACTGAACGTTATATAAACAATCATTTTTCTGTTTCGTGATTATTTCCGCTTGAGACGTAGGTTAGTCATTTTAGAGATAGTATCTGTCATAAATCCTTATTATTGGTCAATCTGTTACGCTCCGATTTCCTTTAGCAAAGTATAATAGTCATTGTCTTATTTACTCTCTAGTTTTTTCACATCAACCCAGCCTATATATGTAAGTTCTTTCCTTTTTTACCTTATAAAAAGTAATTTCAACTTCGCTGGTTATGCTGCCCTATCTCAGCCAAGACCAAATATCCAGGGTTTTTGTTAAGATTTGAAGTAGCTGGGACAAATGTATCAATAGCAAGGACTAACGATGGTGGCAGAGCCACCATCGATCTTTGCACGCAGTGTTAAGTCAGGGTAGGTGTAAGAGGGGAGCACCCCCTCTCACTGTCGGGGGGGGTCTGGGGGGCCTCCCCCAGGAAATGTTAGAATTTTTAAGGTCCCAGGGTACATTTTGGGCCATTTCTGGCCAATTTGGCTTTCTGTTTTAGCTCCTTTAAATAAAGCATTTGCTGCTTAAAAACATATTATACCATACAATTCTTGTTATTCGGTTTCTATTTTAACAACAGGGAATAGAATTATAAATATCTATAAGCACCGCCTGATAAAATAGCCGGGACGAGAATTGAAATACCCGAGTAAAGGTCCTGGTGTCCCGGGTCTAACAAAAACCCTGAAATATCGGTCGAGGTAGCGGAACAGTGCCCCTGATTTGGCATTCATTTGGTGTTCTGAAAAGAACCCTAGCGGGAATTTTGGAAGTTGACTAGTGTGGAAGTTTTGGAAATGTTATCATAATATATTGTTCTCTGTTTTTTGTCTATCATTTTGTAGAAATTTGGCAACTTTGATATATGGTAATGGCATCTTCTGTACAAAGAGTTTAAACAGGCATGAGTGATGACCAAGTGTGCGGCTTTCACAAAGTGGAAGTCACGATATTGGCTTCTGAATGGGGATCTAGCAAAGGGGGGCTTTCTACCATAAACAGAGAATTAGCTCTTCAGTTAGCCAAATGCCCTGAAGTGGAAATCACTTTCTTTTTACCACAATGCAGTCAAGAGGACAAGAAAGCTGCCTTACAAAACAATGTGAAGATCGTTGAGGCAACACCACTACCTGGCTTTGAACAACTGGAGTGGCTTAGTTTCCCTCCAGATGATCTGCAAATTGATATTATTGTGGGTCATGGAGTTAAACTTGGTAAACAAGCACAAATCATAAAAAAATCTAAAAAGTGTAAATGGCTTCAAGTAGTGCACACAGACCCTGAAGAACTTGGGATGTTTAAAAACTATTCCAACCCAATTTCAAAGGGCGAAGAAAAGCACAAGACTGAAGTAGAACTGTGTAAAATGGCGGATCATGTTGTAGGAGTTGGACCCAAGTTGAGTGAGGCCTTCCGTTCATATCTACGTAGCTGTAGAAAAGATGACACTGTTCTTGACTTCACTCCTGGAGTATTTGAAGAGTTTGCAGCCTTGAAGCAGGTTCCTAGCGAAAGGCAACAACGTAGTGTCTTAGTGTTTGGTCGGGGAGACGTAGAAGATTTTGAATTAAAAGGGTTTGACATTGCAGGAAAAGCGATTGCTGCATTAGAAGATACTCGTCTTGTGTTTGTTGGAGCCCCAGATGGAAAACACGAAGAAATAGCAAAACGGTTGACTGAATGTGGTGTTCCTGAAAGGCGCTTGAGAGTAAGAGGATTTGTTAAAGAGCGAGAGAGTTTGAAGGACTTGTTTCAAGAAGTGGATCTTGTAATCATGCCTTCAAGAACAGAGGGCTTTGGATTGACAGGGCTTGAGGCCCTGTCAGCTGGTCTCCCTGTGCTTGTCAGCAGTAACTCTGGTTTTGGAGAAGCTTTGTGTTGTGTACCTTTTGGTTCAACATATGTTGTTAACTCAGATGAACCCATGGATTGGACCTCGGCTATTAAGAAAATCTGGGCCAAGGACAGGAAAAGTCGACTGGAGGAAGCAAAAATGTTGCGTGATTCCTTTGACAAAAATTACAACTGGGAAAAACAGATTAAAGATCTTACTGAGAAGATGATCAGTTGGGTTCACGGTATGAATGTCAATTTAATCATGTACATTATTTTAATCATGTATTACTTTATTAATTTGCACAATGTCAAGTAATGAATATTATTATTATTTAAAAAATGAATTGAATTCTATTAAATTTATTCTTATTGTTATCATTTTATTATGTTTTTTTTTCTGCAAAAAAATATTTTCCGTCATACATTTGATAGCTTGGTTGAAAGTGGTTTTTTGGGTGACAGACAGCAACCAGGAGTGGACAGTGGTTTTACTCAACAAATTGTCTCTATAAGGGTTAGACACCTATAGTAACACAAAATATTATGGTAGACCCATGGCAGTGTCATGGCATGTTGAGAGGTAAAAGCCTTAATTCCAGTTGCCATTTGCAGGGTTGTCAATTGAACCCATAACCCGTAACACCTGGAAAAGTACAAAAAATACAAAAAAAGTCTCTGGAAAAATAGTAAAAACTCTGGACCTTTTTTTCGTAGCTATACAACAATTGCTTAATAAGTGATTTTTTCCCTGTGGTCAATTTCCATTCAATCTCCCCTGTATTGAAGACATTTAATCACAGAATGTCCACATTGCACCTTGTTTACCATATGTTTACAGTGCATCATGAAAAAAGCTTGGATCCGGTGTTTTTCAAGGTGTTTAAGTGATCACCTATTAATTTTGTTAACCTTGAAATTATCTAGAAAAGTAAAGTATTGTTTTGGAATAAGTCTGCACAAACTCTGTAGTTAAAAGCTTGTAGAATTTGGCAACGGTTAATTACTTATAGCAACCATAAAAAGTGAAAATTTTGGTTAATGAATTTTTGTCATTCTGCCTTATAGATCCTGAATCAACTCACTTTGCTTGCGCTAATGAGGGATTAAATTATCCCCATTTATGTCGTCTTCTAATCACCTTTGGTTCAAAGGCACTCAGGGCAACCTTTGACAAAATAATTCCACCACAGAGTCTTCATAGGTGTTTGAAACATCAAGCACACTCTAAACTGTTGTTACTTCGAAAGCGAGGGGTGTTAAACTCACTCCAGTGGAGTAAATTGTATCCTTCTTCATCCTCTGAAGTGACATCTGCAAGCTTTGATATCCCCCTCTTGATAGTGCTCTTAAGGACAATCTGTAATCTGAATCCTCCACCCGCTGGCTGGGACACACCTCCTCTCAAAGCAGACACCAGTCGTGAGTCTGACATTGCCCGTGTTAAATGTTTCATGAATGCTGTGTCTAAACGTGCTGGAGAGGGCTTCATCAATGATGCTGTGTTCAGTAACTACTGGCAGCAGATTCGTGACACTTTGTTGAGATTGGGAGGAGCCCATTATGGAGATGCCATTGACGAAATAAGGGATCAGGAAATGGACCCTCTGGAGGAAGAACATTTCAGGGAACTTCTAAAGCAGTGGAAGAAAGTGGAGGACAATATCAAAGACAAGCTGAGTGAACTCGAAAGTGAATTTAATGCGTCAGGTTAGCTTTAGTATTATATGTGTGCATTGATCTTGCTGTTATATAACTGACTCAATAAAGGTTGCTTTGGGCATTGGTAATTGGGCACTGAGAAGCTATTGTTTGGTGGTCACTCAAGCAAATCATCGAATTGTTCTGTATGCCCAAATACCCAGTGGCCAATCACTAATGACCAATATTGTCAAAGCAACCTCAATTGAATTGGGTGTATCAAAGAGGTAGTTTCGAAAACGAAGCACTCGAAAACGAAGACCGAAGCACGAAGCACCCAAAACTCGAAAACGAAGCACCCAAATCTCGAAAACGAAGCACCCAAAACTCGAAAACGAAGCACCCAAAACTCGAAAACGAAGCACCCAAAACTCGAAAACGAAGCACCCTATCTCGAAAACGAAGCACCCTATCTCGAAAACGAAGCACCCTATCTCGAAAACGAAGACCCCAAAATCTCGAAAACGAAGCACCCAAAACTCGAAAACGAAGCACTCAAAACTCGAAAACGAAGACCCCTAAATCTCGAAAACGAAAACTCGAAACCACTGTAGGTTTAATAAGTGCAACTTTACGTCTTAAATGACGCAATCCGAATCAGGTGGAGGCAGCGGATGCGTCCGCACCTCCAAAGGTCCACAAAATCCATCTCAAGGTTTTATAACCAACTGTTTCACTGAACGTTTCTAGATAGGATATCCTGTATTAATTTTAATATTAGTCTCGCTATACTTGATACATCTTACCTTAATATGCATTTTTTCGGTACACATACATGTTTATGTAGACTTCAAAACCGTTCGTCAGCAGATTTTGGCGTATTCAAGTACGCGTGAGCAGTAACACAAAAGGTCTGAAACGAGGCTGAAAACGGAGTGTGAGGCTCGCGCGTATTACTCTTACGCCACGCTTTACCAACTTCTTTACTGATTTTGAGAAAAAAAACCGATTGTTTTGCAGTCTAACATATTGGATATCTATGACACTGCGTGATCAGATCAGATCAGATCCAGGCAGAATTTGTTCTAGGATAACAGCCTGGGACCAGGCTCTATGGTGGGGAACAGGAGAATTCGTTATCGTGCTTGATTTCTGCTGTATTAGCATTGGACTGGTGTTTATAAAGGACAGACCGGTTTCGAGTTTTTGGGTGCTTCGTTTTCGATCTAGGGTGCTTCGTTTTCGAGATTTAGGGGTCTTCGTTTTCGAGGTTTGGGTGCTTCGTTTTCAAGTTTTGGGTGCTTCGTTTTCGAGATAGGGTGCTTCGTTTTCGAGATTTGGGTGCTTCGTTTTCGAGTTTTGGGTGCTTCGTTTTCGAGTTTTGGGTGCTTCGTGCTTCGGTCTTCGTTTTCGAGTGCTTCGTTTTCGAAACTACCGTATCAAAGATTCAGAGCATCTTGGCTGCACTTGCTCGGCAGTCTTGATTCCTAAAAATTAACAGAAATCTTAGTAAGCATTCTTTTAGGTATACATTTAACTAGTAATAATCAATGAGTGTGGGCGACAGCGATTCAAAGTTACCACGCTCTCAGTCTTTCTTTAATTCTGTGCTTTACGCAAGTTTCACGTGATAGGTAGTCAAAACACATGTGATCAGATTGCCAGTTCTGTGTGTTCCATTCATTTTTAGTGGAGTCCAAATGTAGCTGTTAGAAGCTGGCTACATAAGTGCTGTGCATACGTCATTTCAACCTGTAGATTAGAACTGTGTGCTCCTCTTGTTGCCCACAGTAAGTAAGGCTTAAAGATGAAGCCCTTGATACCTGTGTTCAGGAGGGTGTTATCCGCCTCGGCCTACGGCCTCGACGGATAACCCCCTCCTCGACCTCCATAATTCTTCATATGATACGAAAGCCGAATTCATTAATTGTTTTATTATTCATTCAAAATAATTCCTAGTTTAAAAACATGGCTAAAACATGCTTACCTCCATCAATCCATCGATGTTAAGTTCATCTTCGACAGTGCGCGTTTAGGTTTGTCGCTGCATTTTTGACGTCATTTCCTTGTTAAACATAAAATTCTTTCAAATTTGGTCATCAGTAACTGGTTATGGTGAATTAAACCTGTGCTTTTAGCCAATCAGAATCGGGGAAATATTTTGAATGAATAGTAATAATAATTAATTAACGCATGCCTACAAAGTAAGTTCAGACAATTTTCCCTAAAGGGCCTTTCTAACATCTTACAAACTTCAAAAACGGAAAATAAAGCTTGTTGTACCATTCTTCGAGCTACCTGTAGAAAACACTAAATACCCCAACTCTGAATGGAAGTGGAGGGGTTTGGATTGTTTTGCTCTGAAGTTCCCCTTTTTAAGTCGAATGTCTCTACAATTTTGTCACTGATTGACATCTATCTATGATTATACAGGGCTAAAAAAAGTCCTGTTCATTAGTCTATGACAAGTAGATTTTCCTGCTTGGACAAGCAACTTATTATTAATAGGATTCATACAGTTTGCTGCCAATATTTTGTACTTAGCATTGTGTGTCTGTATTTTTATGCTTTCACTGGCAAATTGGGAATGAAGAAGCAAAGGACTTTGAGAGAGTCTATCATGTCCCATGAAAATAATCAATAAAATTTGCTTCAGTGCACACTTATCAAACTACCGAAAATGTAAAAACAACTATCTTTTTTTTCCAGATGAGAACATCCTTCCATCCTTACAAAATTTGCGATGTGATGCAGACCAGGTTCGCAACAAAACCATCCTACCATCTAATCTGAGAACGGTTGCAGCGAAGAAAGGATTCTTGGTTTCTGATAACCAAGCATCTGGGAACTGTTTGTTCTATGCACTGTCAGAGCAACTGAAAAGTGTTAAAGGAATCCAAATCTCACACAAAGAACTAAGAAACACTTTGGTCCAGTTTCTCAGAGAGAATGCTAATCTGGTGAGGCAATGATGATGATGATGTAATTGCTTAACTTCATCAAGCTGGGAAAAAAAGGGCAAAGGCCTTTAGTGTCTCCTATAAAATCCAAGACTATAAAGCTAATTTGATAATATCCTGAGCCATTAACCATGTTATGATTTGGGAACTTTGTTGATTTGAACCTGTAAGGGGGAAGGGGTGTACTGCAAAAAAGAGACAATGTCCAGATATTAGATTCCAGAGGACTGGCATCTCTGAAATAGGGGAAAGTGTTTTAGAGCATCTGGTTAAACATAATACAGTGGCAGATTGAGGGGAGGGGTCCAGTGGGCCCGCCCCCTTATTTTTAGACCAAACCAAAACATTTTGAGACTGCCCCCCCCCCCCCATTATCTAAAGGTCATGAACATCCCCCCGCCCCCCACCCTTATCTCAAGGTCTGGATCCAGCACTGTAATATATCAATATATCATTAGGTTAAGAATTTCTAAAATGAGGTAATCACTTGAGAATGTGTGCTCAGTTTTGCACTGTACATGAAAGCTTTCGTTTTGAAAGACCACCCGTCATTAAAGTGAAAAAGTCATAGTTGGCTGTACCTCTAAATATATCATTTTTTGCAGCACTTTCTGACCTGTTGTTGTCATCAGTTAACTCAAAATTCACTCCATTTGTATTCTGATTCATCAGCTAAAAGTTTAAAATTCACTTGCTTGATTGTTGTTTTTGTTTTTTTAGCATGATGGAACATCGTTATTCAACTTTGTTTCTGGCTACCCATCATGGCGTGAATATTTACTAAGCATGGCGAAAGATGGTACATGGGGCGATCACGTGGTTTTGTTTGCTGCAGCAAATCACTTTCAAACTGCTATCCGTATTATCAGCAGCCTTGATCGTGAAATAGTTGTCCATCCAGAACACGCAGTTGCTGACCCAACCCCCCTTGTGTTGGGACACATTCATGAGTTACACTATGTTAGCCTTCAGCCTAGAAAAGGTACAATACTAGTCTCTTCCCTGTCGCAATCAGCTAAGTTTGTTTGACTGTTAGAAAATGTACTGCGGATATCAGCCCTGCACTGTGGTGTGGTGTTTGTGTTCAAGAGAAGTGAGAGTTGGTAACTGCCTTTGCATGGATTCTCTTTCTACAAATCATCCTAATGAGTTTCTTAATAATGTAATCGCCTTTGTTAATGCGGAGAAAATTATTTCCTTCTGAATTTTTAATTGCCCTTCCTCACTTCAAATATCCTCTCTATACTCATAGGAGTAGATGCTATTCAGCCGGATATTTTATCAGATTTTCAGACGCAACAAAGTGTGACCTGTTTAGCTTAATGGTTGTGATTGAGAAGAAGTGAGTGTGATGTCGAGCAGGCGAGTTTGAAGCAGTTCACAGTAAAATATCCACGCTTTATACTGAGTGACTGGAATCGTAAGCAAATATTGGCTTTGCGATGAGTTTACACTAAGAGATGATTATTGTAATAGGAAGATCCCGGGGGGGACTGGTCACAAAAAGTTTGAGCCACGCCCAGATGGTCTCCTTTAGGGGTTAAATTCAAAATTTCCAACGATCATCCCCGTCTGTTTCATATAGGAGATCCCCCCCCCCCCCCGGGGAGAAGAGTTTATTCATGGCATCTAATCAACACATCTTACCCTTTGTAAATTACCAGTTTTAAGGCGCTCGGCCCCTCGGTCTTTCTCGAGTTATACGTACCATATACTGCATACTGCAAAGGGAACAAAAAGGTATTCAAAGATTTTTAAAAGGGATTCTATTTCCTAGCCTGCGTTACACCCGGCCCACACACTCGTCTAAAGCATTTGTATTGTCTACCATTGTCCAGTAGGTTTAGAGCGTCTGCGACGCAGGCAATCTTTTCCTGGAGTGGCGGACTGTAATGTCCATTATTCACAACGTGTCTAAAAAAAATTCTTCACTTTCATCACTCCATCTTTGGTGCTGTATTATTGCTAGGTGATCATACGTTATCTAAGATTATGTCAGTTGTCAAAGGTTCATTATTGACCTTCTAAACATACTGATAAAAAAACTGTGATAGAGAATGCTTTTTTAATCGACTGACGGACGGTTCTCCCACCTCAGTGAATATAACTGTGAGGATCTAATGGCCGTTGTTTACTATTTTTTATTTTGCCAGATGAGTGTTTATTTCAAAGAAATATGAGGGGTAATGAAGGGTACATGATGGAGAACGACGAAATCAGAGAAAGACCAGGGAGGACCCTGGAAGACCTTAAGGCTTTTAGATCTACAGGTACGAGTTCATGATATGCACCTAACCAAAACCCTTCTGTTGTAAAATCCCCTACCCCCCCCCCCCCCCCCAACCAGGAGTGGACAGTGGTTTTACTCAACAAATTGTCTCTATAAGGCTTAGACACCTAGTAATACAAAATATTATGGTAGACCCATGGTAGTGTCATGGCATGTTAAGAGGTAAAAGCCTTAATTCCAGTTGCCATTTTCAGGGTTGTCAATTAAACCCATAACCCGTAACAGCTGGAAAAGGTCTTGAAAAATAGAAAAAAAGTCTCTGGAAAAATAGTAAAAACTCTGGACCTTTTTTTCATAGCTATACAACAGTTGCTTAATAAGTGATTTTTTTCCCTGTGGTCAATTTCCATTCAGTCTCCCCTGTACTGAAGACATTTAATCACATAATGTCCACATTAAACGCACCTTGTTTACCATATGTTTTCAGTGCATCATTTAAAAAAGCTTGGATCCGGTGTTTTTCAAGGTGTTTAAGTGATCACCTATTAATTTTGTTAACCTTGAAATTATCTGGCAAAGTAAAGTATTGTTTCGGAATAAGTCTGCACAAACCCTGTAGTTAAAAAGCTTGTAGAATTTGGCAACGGTTAATTTCTTATAGCAACCATAAAAAGTGAAAATTTTGGTTAATGAATTTTTGTCATTCTGCCTTATAGATCCTGAATCAACTCGCTTTGCTTGCGCTAATGAGGGATTAAATTATCCCCATTTATGTCGTCTTCTAATCACCTTTGGTTCAAAGGCACTCAGGGCAACCTTTGACAAAATAATTCCACCACAGAGTCTTCATAGGTGTTTGAAACATCAAGCACACTCTAAACTGTTGTTACTTCGAAAGCAAGGGGTGTTAAACTCACTCCAGTGGAGTAAATTGTATCCTTCTTCATCCTCTGAAGTGACATCTGCAAGCTTTGATATCCCCCTCTTGATGGTGCTCTTAAGGACAATCTGTAATCTGAGTCCTCCACCCGCTGGCTGGGACACACCTCCTCTCACAGCAGACACCAGTCGTGAGTCTGACATTGCCCGTGTTAGGTGTTTCATGAATGCTGTGTCTAAACATGCTGGAGAAGGCTGCATCAATGATGCTGTGTTCAGTAACTACTGGCATCAGTTTCGTGACGCTTTGTTGAGATTGGGAGGAGCCCATTATGGAGATGCCATTGACGAAATAAGGGATAAGGAAATGGACCCTCTGGAGGAAGAACATTTCGGGGAACTTCTAAAGCAGTGGAGGAAAGTGGAGGACAATATCAAAGACAAGCTGAGTGAACTCGAAAGTGAATTTAATGAGTCAGGTTGGCTTTCATATTATGTGTGCATTGATCTTGCTTATATATAGCTGACTCAATAAAGGTTGCTTTGGGCACTGGGAAGTTATTATTTGGTGGTCACTCAAGCAAATCATCGAATTCTTCTGTATGCCCAAATACCCAATGCCCAATCGCTAATGACCAATATTGTCAAAGCAACCTCAATTGAATTGGGTGTATCAAAGATTCAGAGCATCTTGGCTGCACTTGCTCAGCAGTCTTGATTCCTAAAAATTAACAGAAATCTTAGTAAGCATTCTTTTAGGTATACATTTAACTTAAGTAATAATCAATGAGTGTGGGCGACAGCGATTCTAAGTTACCACCCTGTAAGTCTTTCTTCAATTCTGTGCTTTTTGGAAGTTTCACGTGATAGGTAGTCAAAGCACATGTTATGACAGATTACCAGTTCTGTGTGTTCCATTCATTTTAAGTGCAGGTCCAAACGTAGCTGTTGGAAGCTGGCTACATAAGTGCCATGCATAGGTAATTTCAACCTGTAGATCTGAATTATAGGCTCCCCTTGTCGCCCACAGTAATCATGTATTAATGTGAGTTAATGTCAGGCTTAAAGATGAAGCCTTTGATACCCTGTGTTCAGCTTTTCCTTGTTGCACGGAAGCATGAAATAGGTCATAGTCTCATCTCCACACCACTGAAAACATGTAGTTACCAGGGTTTTGGCTTGAACAGTAACATTCGAATTACTGTAAGCTGTTTAAGGTATACTGGTAACTGATCGTGAGGTAATACTGGGTCCACGTCCCACTAACTTCAGTGCTGCAACTCTATTTTCATATTTTTTTCAGTTGGATTCAAAACAGAATCATAAAGTATTTCCCTTATTGCCCACCGTAATAAGCAAACTTCTGTGTAACAAGTCAAATACTTGTTCTCATGTCAAGCTCAATATGTTTCTTAAGCGCAAAGAGCGAGCTAGAAATTTTTTATGTTTTCGCTGGCAAAGCGAGAGACTACTTCTGGAACCAGAAACGAGAAGCGAAGGACTTTGAAAATGTCTATTATGTTGATTTTGGCACTAGATGTTGACGATCTAGGTGATTTGGCTCTGTTTGTCGAGTACAACAAGATGAATTCTTGTGTTCACATTCCTTTCTCATTGCTGACGTCGTTATGAAGCACTAGTATGCTGTAACTGAAAGAACTTTCATCAGTTCGGACTTTCCGCAAACAAAAGTTTGACCTGGCTTATAAAATGCTGTGACCACATGCCCCATTGAAATCTAGGCGATTTAAGATACAACTGACCATACGGTAATACTGGGTCTATTATCTCCCTAATTCCAGTGCTGTAGTGAAATTGAGGTCAGGATATTTCCATGCGTTTTTTTTTTTTTATTTTTTGATTGGACTCAAAATAGAATCACAAAGTACTTCTCAAAGTGTGTCGTATTTCCCGAATCATACGCCTTCCGTAATATACAAACTAATAGGTTAAATGAATATTCATCTTTTTAGATTTGTCATACCCAAGCGACATTTTAGAGAAGATCCGTCAACTGTATAGAACACGTGAACAACGCCTTCTGCCTGTACCTTGGTCTGAAGATTTCAGCTTTCATTTGAATGATATGTTTACTAGACTTAAAATCGTTGGTAAAGAAAAGTCCCAAGGAGTACTTACTGACGCGATAACCAATATGACTGCTATCTTTAAGACGCACGCAAAATGTCAAAGCCCGCGAACAATCTTGATCGAGGGAGATCCTGGCATGGGAAAAACCACATACTGTCAAAAGCTGGCGTATGATTGGGCAACCAAGCAGGATGAATGGGACCCGTCTTTTCCAGATATTGAAGTGCTACTGCTTCTCAAATGTAACGAATTTCAAACCAGCATCTGGGAGGCTATTGATGATCAAATTTTACCCGAGGAAATGGAAGATCAAGCTAAGGAATGTTTCTTTAAATTCATTCGCGAAAATCAGTCGAAAGTTCTTTTAGTTCTTGATGGATTGGATGAAGTGGATCCTAGTAAACTCAAATTACTCTCCAGCCTTATTCAAGGTAAAGAACTTTCAGGTTGCTACATTGTTGTGACATCTCGTCATGAGGCTGGAAGTAAAGTAAGGAGGTACTGTGACACTCTGTGGGAAATTGAAGGATTTGCCAAGAAAGATGCAAAAAGCTTTATTCTTAAATACTTTAAAAACATCAACAAAGAGCACTTAGCGTGGAAACTTATAGAACACATATGGTGCCCATGGTATCACTACCTCCGTCTATTTGAGTTACAACAGGAAAGAGACCTGAGTGAACTGACAAAAAATCCCTTAAACACTGCCTTACTGTGTGTTATATGTGAGGATTTTGAGGGCGTGTTTCCAGCGAACAGAACTGAATTGTATACGGAGATTGTTCTTTGTGTTTTAAGAAGATATGAACAAAAGCAAGGTTTAGCGAGCAGGAATGAAGACCTGATGACCGTTTACAAAAAAGAATTGATAGATCTTGGAAGAATGGCATTAGAATCTCTTCTAAAAGGAGAGTTGTATTTTGAAGAACATAAATCTGACGGTGGCCTCATTGGCTTATCCAAGTTCGGATTCCTTTCACTTCACGCTGGTGGCAGTAAGAGGAAAGTTGTTGTGCGTTATGCTTTTCTTCATAAGAGCTTTCAAGAGTTCTTTGCTGGTTTCTATCTTGCTTACAAACTCATTGAGGGAGAAATTGAGTGCGAATCAGTGGTGAATGACCAAAGATATGAGAACGAACTATATCAAGTCTTTTTATTTACGATTGGAATTTTAGTTTCAGCAAGTGAGAAAACCGCACAGTCTCTCGTAACATGTATGGCTAGAAATATCACAAGTCGTCGGTCTGCGAGAGACATTTCAAAGCGTCTTGCTTATTCTTTAGGTTGTTTATCAAAGCACGAAAGTTTAGTTTGCACCTTAGGAGAGCGCCTTCACATTACTTGTTTGAAATTATTAGAACCACCAATTTGGAGATTTAAAGTTGTGTCCCTTTCCAAGGCCCTTTCAGTCAACTCCTGCTTAACTGATTTGGATTTGAGTAAGAACTGTATTGGTGATTCTGGAGCTGCATCTCTTTCCAAGGCCCTTTCAGTCAACTCCTCCTTAACTCATTTGGATTTAAGTGACAACAGTATTGATGGTTCTGGAGCTGCATGTCTTTCCCAGGCTCTTGCAGTCAACTCCTCCTTAACTAATTTGGATTTGAGGGAGAACAGTATTGGTGATTCTGGAGCTGCGTCTCTTTTCCAGGCTCTTGCAGTTAACTCCTCCTTAACTCATTTGGGTTTGAGGGAGAACAGTATTGGTGATTCTGGAGCTGCGTCTCTTTTCCAGGCTCTTGCAGTTAACTCCTCCTTAACTCATTTGGATTTGAGTAGGAACAGAATTCGTGATTCTAGAGCTGCGTCTCTTTTCCAGGCTCTTGCAGTCAACTTCTCCTTAACTAATTTGGGTTTGCTTGGGAACAGTATTGGTGATTATGGAGCTGCGTCCCTTTCCCAGGCTCTTGCACTCAACTCCTCCTTAACTAATTTGGATTTGCGGTCGAACAATATTGGTGGTTCTGGAGCTGCGTCTCTTTCCCAGGCTCTTGCAGTCAACTCCTCCTTAACTAATTTGTATTTGAGATGGAACCTAATTGGTGATTCTGGAGCTGCGTCTCTTTTCCAGGCTCTTGCAGTTAACTCCTCCTTAACTCGTTTGGATTTGAGTGGGAACAGAATTGGTGATTCTGGAGCTGCGTCTCTTTTCCAGGCTCTTGCAGTCAACTCCTCCTTAACTAATTTGTATTTGAGTTGGAACAGTATTGGTGATCCTGGAGCTGCATCTCTTTCCCAGGCTCTTGCAGTCAACTCGTCCTTAACTAATTTGATTTTGTGTCACAACAGTATTGGTGATTCTGGAGTTGCGTCTCTTTCCCATGCTCTTGCAGTCAACTCCTCCTTAACTAATTTGGATTTGAGTCACAACAGTATTGGTGATTCTGGAGTTGCGTCTCTTTCCCATGCTCTTGCAGTCAACTCCTCCTTAACTAATTTGTATTTGAGTCACAACAGTATTGGTGATTCTGGAGTTGCGTCTCTTTCCCATGCTCTTGCAGTCAACTCCTCCTTAACTAATTTGTATTTGAGTCACAACAGTATTGGTGATTCTGGAGTTGCGTCTCTTTCCCATGCTCTTGCAATCAAGTCCTCCTTAACTAATTTGGATTTGATGGGGAAAAATATTGGCCTTTCTGGAAGTTTTGCTCTATCCCATGTGAGCATGTTTAATACAACGGCGCGCGTAGATGTTCTTGTTCCAGGTAATTTGAACGTACAATTGTTATAGAACAAAATGATAATCTTCGTATTTAGAAAAGTTGTTGAGTGTTAAAGGAAAGTCAAACGAGACATTTCGGGGTCCTATGGATTTGAAGAAATTTTTTGTTTGCGCTGTAATCTAAGAAATAATGCCATAATTTCTGCTTAAAGTCGAGGTCTGAAAACGGGTATGGATTTTATAAATGAATGTTTAACGGAAAAACCGTCAGGGATGGTGACACTCGTACTTCAATAGCTGATTTGAAAACATTTGACACTTTTTGATATTTCTTTACCGAGTATCACCCTATCATGGATTTTAAAAGTCTGGTCTGAAAACGGGTGTTGAAAATGACATTTTTTGGGTTTGAAATAGGGTCAGGATTTGGAGAACCGGGCGGCACACCCCACCAATTATTCCCAGGAGTACTGTACAGTACCGCAAATGATCCCCAACCGCAAATGATCCCGAGACCGCAAGTGATCACCAAAATGGACCGCAAATGATCCTCGACCGCAAGTGATCCCCAAAGTCGACCGCAAATGATCCCGAAAGAAAAACAGGAATGGCTTAGACTCGAGTTAGCGGATCATCGTGTCTATTTTATTATTATTTCAAAAAGTAAGATTAAACGCTAAATTTCAGTTCTTAAATAAATACATGAATAGAAACTAAATGAAAAAAATCATTCAAGTGTAAAAACGAAGTCGGTAGGCAACACACGACTTTTACTTCATGCTAAAATGCTGCTTGTTCCAATGAATTTTTTCTCTGGCGGGTAGATTATACCTCTGAAGGATAACGTTTTGTCTGAGCAAATGTGATTTTTGCTACTTATTTCATACTGAGAGGTCATGACACGCATTTTCTGCGGTTATTGTTGTTTCTGGTCAGCATGATTTGGCCTTTAATGCAAGAGCATTTCCTTTGACCTTTTGAAATGCAATGCTTTTCATTGCGGCTAAATAAGGGTTTTAGGTTCTTTAATTTTCTTTTAAGTGCCTCTTGGATCCCAATAATTATAAGCGACTTTCTTTTAGTCAGTGAATGTGACGGTTCCTAGGATGTTTTGTCACGCGATAACTACCGCTTGCCTCGCTTTTGCGTTTCTCATTACCAGGTTTAGATTCCTGGTAACTGTCTCCAGCAAAGACACAACAAATGGATATACATATAAGCGTCAATATAACTATTCGCAACATGTTCATGAGCTGTAAGCAAGTTGCTCTTTCAAAATAAACCGAAACCTGTGGACATTGATAAGTTCGGGGGCATTTTGACGTGTGTTTATTTCAAGTCATGTCTTGTTTCGTAACGGGCACTCCCAGGCCTGGGGCACTCCTAAGTTACGAACCAATGTCTTGCTGTTTATCACGTAAAATTAAAACTTCAGAGAAAAATCAAAACTAAATATTCTGAAAAGTCAATAAAGCTCTTGTTATGTAGAGGGTGCCCGGCTTTGTATTCCTCAGTAGACAAGTTGAGCTTGCAATTGGGCGTTAAAATAATAGAGTCTTTTCTGCGTAACGTCCTGCCTGTCTTAAATTTTCAGCGACGAAACAGTTCTTTAAAGAAAATTGAAGCAATTGACAGAGGAAAAAGTATACGGTTGATACCATATCCTTTTCAGATTTATTCTACTCTTTTTTTCGCCTTGTATAAATTGACCTGAGATGTAGCGTCCTCCTTCCCTTTTTCTTTAGAAGGAGCGAGAAAAAGGTTCCTTTTTGGAATCAGTCCCATAAAATCCATTCCATTCCTCAAGTTTTCACGGGATCATTTGCGGTCAACTTTGGGGATCACTTGCGGTCGAGGATCATTTGCGGTCCATTTTGGGGATCATTTGCGGCCTCGGGATCATTTGTGGTTGCGGACCCATTTGCGGTACTGTACAGTACCCTCCCCCCGGCACGGAGCCTGCATCTCAACTTGATATTTCTTGTCTGGAGTTCACACTGTTCATAGTTTGCTGAAGTGTCTATTGAGGTTTAACATCCACAGCTTCTTCCTTCACTAACACTTTTGATTTTTGATTTAGGTTCTGAAGGAGACAGAATGCACCAAGTGTGAACACAAACCAACCTATGGACTTCTTCATCGAGGACAGCACGTACATGGCGCCTTACCAATTCAGAGCGGAGAAAGAATCAATTTAATTATATGGATGCGCTCCTCTGTAGTGCGCAATAAACTGTGTCCTATGTGCAACAGGGTACCCAGGCTGGTGCCATCTTTTGGGTGATCTGGTGATGGGTTTACTGTTAACCCTGTGTCAGTCTGTGCTGCTCTGTAACATCAGCAAGTGCCATTTTTCTTACCTGAGAGCCACTACGATGCATTAAGACGTTGCAAAAATTGTTCAAAATACTGTGATTATTACTGCGGACCCGAGAGAGTTTACTCGTGAATTAAGGTTTATTTAGAGAAAGAAACATGGGCTTATTGTTCCCTCCCCTTTTAAGCCTGCTTCTTTTCAACTCGCTCTGTTCTTTGCTTAACTCGCCTTAACGTTCTTGAAAGACAATGAAGCATAAATACACACCTACCTACCTATATAGATACATTTTGTTTCAACTCGAAGTACCAGAGTAGCTCTGTTGAGTTAATATCTTAGAGAACAACAAATAAATAAATGAATGAATCATAATTAATAACTAAAATTCTGAAGTCTAATGAGTTATTACAATACATAATTAAGACTCTAAATTACTATAAGGTCATTTTTTCTGGCTCTCTGAAAATCATTTATTGACTCTATTGTTCTCAAACTTTCTGAGAACAAGTTCAAAATTTTCGCAGCTTGGCAACAAGTAGACTTACGTCGGCCATAACTTGTGATTCTTGGTAAAGTTAAAGTCAACATATACCTAGAATGCTTTTTTTCCAGGGCACATGAAATACACAACTCATTATTTTTGCTTGCAAAAGATTGATATGATTAACTACAGTAGTACATGAAAGCGTGCTAACTCTTTGATGCTTTTCAACATATCAGTCCGAACTGAAATGCGATTCTTCAAGTTTGGCAACTCTCCTTAAAAACTACCGTACTTCCTTGAATAATTGCTTTAAAATAATTGATAAAACAGGGGGTGCTTATTGCAAGGAGGGCGATTAATTGATGGATGCGCTCATTAGGTTTTCCTTGAACGAAGTGTAACTTTGTGTCGGCAAAAAGTAATATTAAAAGCCCTTCATTTGCTAAATCAGTAGTTCAGTAATCAAGCGTACCGTAGTCCCATTTTAAAACACTAAATTCATTAAGCCCCAATATCCACATACAAATTCTCCATACTGATCTTCATACATTTCCTAAAAGAATTAGTTGAGAGAGTTTGATAACAGATCAAAGCATTTTCTTCTAAGTGATCATTTTATTAACTCCCATAAGCATTTCTCTTGGCAAAATATGGATATTGTTAGGAGAAAGTTGATGTTGGTCACTGTTGGGACTCAGATTGATTGGGACTCAAAGGGTTAACTCTTAAATGTATCGGTATGCGTTCATGTTTATAAATTATGGATTATCTCATCATCCATCGAGATCATCCTCTACAATGATATACGGATCTTTGCATTCCCCTTGTATTCCTACTATCAATTACTAATCTCAGGGGCGTAGCCAGGATTTTTCAAACAGAGGGTCACAGACAGGGACACCATCCGGGGATCGCCGACCATGAGCCCCTTGCTGCGCCGACCATATATGGTTTATACTGCTGCTCTCCCACGTGTATCAGCGGGCTCAGTCGTATTATCGCGGCATGAAGACCCAAATTAACTAAAGACAAGAGCCGTTGACAAAAATACTTAACAAGAAAACAAATTTTAAAAAGTGGCCTTTTCAACAATGGCTTTTACGGCCAAGATATTGTCTTGGCGTTTTCGCCACCTGAATATTGTAGGTTGTTTCCTCAAAAGAAGGCCTACGGGGGGGGGGGGGGGGGGGGGGGGGGGTCACGGGCACCCTAGGACCCCCCTAGCTACGCCCCTGAATCTGCTCCTGCTACTATTTAAGAAAGTGAGGGAGGGGCCCTTCGAGGGGGAGGGGGGAGGGGGGCGCCTGTATGATATTATGGTCTCAGGAGAAGTCGCTTATTGGAGCATGCGCGCTTATCATAAGAGAAAATACGGTAACCTTCCAATCTGAAACGCTGTGATAGTGCTGTCACCATTCTGCTATTTTATCCTGTTGTCCTGTTGATAAGAACACAATAAGCCAAATAGCGCGTAAGACAGTTACACAGATATAACTGAATAACAGAGCCCGTCTTCTTAATATATGGGATCCGAGATTGTTTTTTTTTACGGTTAGAAAATAGGAAAGGACTATTCACTTAGGGTTATTTTTGACTTTTTAAAATTTTAACCCTCTCACTCCTGATAGACCTAATGGTGGCCGAAAAAAAGTCAAATTCAAATTTTGTTCGTAAAATGTAAGAAATATCTAGTACTATGCAAACGTTTTACCAAAGATGTTTGATTTGAGCAGTAACACCATGAGATTTCGTCCTCAGATTTAAAAATTAGGGTTATAATTAATCTCGCCACGAGATCGATTCTTACCTGTGTGAACAACGTTCTATGTTTATTTCAGATCATTTGTACGCCCCTTTTTTTGTCGCACTAACCTCCTCCGCAGAGGCTCTTGCTGGGTATCCATAATCACAAAGTAGCAAGCCCGTGGGAACGTCGCTAGCGCGCTTTCTTTTTTGCCTCCTCACGACACAAAAGAGGCCTCTGCGGAGGAAAGAGCGCACTGACAAAAATGTTCTGCGGCATTGTTTTCACAGAAATGCCCCAATGCCACATTCTAGAATACACCTTGCCAGTGTCTAAAGTTTTGCTGTTTTTTTTTCTAAAGCTTTCTAGCAGAATACTGATAGATGAACATTGAATTGAGTTGATAACCTGAATTTGCCACTTTAAAACGATTGAAAAGCTGGCAATGGAACGATTGATTCGCTCTGACGAACAGCTAGTTAGTCTCCTTCGCAGCCGCCGGAGTAACGTATTGTCACCCCCGCCCCCGTTCGCCGGCAATTTGATGACGTCATAAGTGGTACAAGGGGCGTGGTTCTACGTGGATGGTTGAAGTGGGACTAGATCAACCTTGGGTAGCTTGGATCTAATACGGGTGTTCCAAGCGCCTCATACGAAGGGTCAACCTTGGGTACCCATACTGTTAACCATAACTCGAAAAAACTGTTAACAACTTTGATGTAATTTTACAATGTTTAATGGTGCCACGGTTCTTAAAGACTTTAATATTGCTGTTTGCTTAAAAAAAATCGTAACTACTCTCTTGGCCAAGTCTGCAAGGAACTTAATTAACAACTATTTATCCAGGCCAAGAATTGCTTTTTTTCGCATGCGTAGACAGGCGAAGAAGACGACGTTTCGGGTGACAAATGCGATGGTCTTAGATAATACGAGAAACTACAACTCTCGATAGAGACTAGCGTCCTCGGGCGTGGTCGCGTGTTTTACTCAAACTACTGCCACTACAAAGGAAAATTAGGGCAACTCTGTCCTCCCTAAAGGTTAAGCTCAGGGCATGGTGGGGGGGGGGGGGGGGAGGGTAGGCCAATACACCCGCAATGTAACGGTCCGTATTATCCATGTTACGATCCCTACGGACCGTAAGGATTAAAAAAAATGGCATACAGTCCATAAAGGGCCTGATACCACCATCTTCACTAAATTAAATAAGCCCTCCCTCTCTAATACATGCCCCGTCTCTATTACCCCCCCTCCCTGAAACTTGTTTGAAATAAATAAACCAAAGGGAAGGGGGGGTTAATAGAGGATTTAAAGTATATTTGATACGATTCGAAGACTTGTCAACTATCTCCTCCTGATCCGCAAAAAAACTCTCCAAGTCGTACGCAACATCAAACCCTAATACGTTCTGCAAATCTTAAATAATACTACAATTTATTTCGTCACTTCCGCCCGCCATTCTTTTGTGGAAAGGGAACCTCAGTACTTCCTCAGCACGTATTTTGTCGGTAGTGTCCAGACCTTTGCATCACGGCTAGATCTCTTGACCCCGCTTTATGGCTTTTAGAACGTTAACGAGAAATAATATATTTGAAGCGCGCTTTCTGTGGTTTATAGCTAATAGAACGAGGAATGTTACATTTGAAGCGCGCTTGTTTTGATTTACGGCTTATATAACGAGGAATGTTACATTTGGGGCGCGCTTCTTGTGGTTTATGGCTTATAGAACGAGGAATGTTACATTTGAAGCGCGCTTGTTTTGGTTTATGGCTTATAGAACGAGAAATATTATAATTGAAGCGCGCTTGTTTTGGTTTATGGCTTATAGAACGAGGAATGTTACATTTGGAGCGCGCTTGTTTTGGTTTATGGCTTATAGAACGAGGAATGTTACATTTGAAGCGCGCTTGTTTTGGTTTATGGCTTATAGAACGAGGAATGTTACATTTGAAGCGCGCTTGCTTTAGTATATGGCTTATAGAACGAGGAATGTTACATTTGAAGCGCGCTTGCTTTAGTATATGGCTTATAGAACGAGAAATATTATAATTGAAGCGCGCTTCTTGTGGTTTATGGCTTATAGAACGAGGAATGTTACTGTGGGAGCGTGCTTGTTTCGCTTTATGGCTTATATAACTTCTATAACGAGGAATTAATACGGTCCGTATCTATCAAGCATACGGATCCTTACGATTCGTACGTATCGTTCGGACCGTACGAACCGATAACACACTGTGCCCTGGGTAGTTTCGAAAACGAAGCACTCGAAAACAAAGACCGAAGCACGAAGCACCCAAATCTCGAAAACGAAGCACCCAAAACTCGAAAACGGAGCACCCAAATCTCGAAAACGAAGCACCCAAAACTCGAAAACGGAGCACCCAATTCTCGAAAACTCGAAAACGGAGCACCCAAATCTCGAAACCACTGTACGTTGAAGGACAACAACTTTAAGTCTTGCATAACGCAAGCCAAACCAGGTGGGGGCAATAGATGCGTCCGCACCTCCAAAGTTCCACCAATCCATCCCACGGAGAGATTTGATTTCTCGCCTGCAGAGGTAGGGCGGTATTGATATTCATGATTGGTTGAGCCCATCTTTCCTGCCACCCTTTTGTCTACGTAAGCATCTGTTAGAGCACTTCCCGAGCACTTACGTTGATCACTAGTCTTACCAGTAAACTTCAAGTGTTCGTCAAGCCGGCATTCCAACTTTCTCTGCCCCTACAATTGAATGTTTGCGTAAAAGGCTTAAAATGGCCAAGGATAGTAGTTCTCTCGTCCGTCCACGAAAGCGCGAAGTTCTGAAAATTCGGGTACGTTTATTTCTAATTGATCGTGTTTCAAATTGATCGTGTTCACCACTGACAAGCGCTTACTGTTACCGCTGTCCTTCCTTATATTGTTTAGCTCGAGTTTTCCAAAATCTGCCTGCCCCACACAAGCACTACGGCGTTTTTGATATTTTTGCCGATTTTCAAAGTTTTTTCCAACCTGGAAACTTGGGGTTCGCACTTAGCAATGTCCACCGATGACAGATTTCTACCTCAAGGTAGTGCGACCCATACCTTAGACAGGGTAGCCTACGTGTAGCCGCACCCTCCCCCCGACAAAAGAAAAAACATATAAACTCTTTGAAATATTTTTCAGTTTTCTTGTTAAACTGTAAAATTCGTCATGCATCTACTACCTGGAAGGAACTAATTCGAAAATCACTATGTTTGCCCATTTTCAGGAAAATTACAGACATCACGAAAAAAAGAAGAGTTTATCTGGGGGACGCTGTCACAAAATTACAGACGTTTGCATGGATATTTAACCATGTTTCAAGAGTCACAACTTGATCCCTGTTTAACCTTAGAGCACCAGACTTGGTCAAATAACCAATCTTAACATGACCTTTTATATGGTAGTGTCAGTTTATCGATAGTTTAAATCTGATACTCGCCCCAGTGCCCTACGCAACTCCGAAATGGCCAATACTTAGGACGACGAAAATGCATTTGCAACAACTCGTAGTTCTACTTGAATAGTTTTGCACTGCATTCTATTTGTTATTGTGCTTGGTCCTGCTGCTTGTGACTTGACAAGGGACTGTCTCGTGTTTTTAAAGGACAGACAGGTTTCGAGTTTTGGGTGCTTCATTTTCGAGTTTTGGGTGCTTCGTTTTCGAGATTTGGGTGCTCCGTTTTCTCAGAGATGTGGAAGTGTGGAAACGTCCGACAAAGTAAGGATATTGTCGCACTTTTTCCCCAGTCATGAACCCCTTGTCATTCTTTACTTAGTTCCACACTTCTCAGAGGTGTGGAAGTGTGGAATAGTCCGACAAAGTAAGGATATTGTCGCACTTTTCCCCCAGTCATGAACCCTTTGTCATTCTTTACTTAGTTCCACACTTCTCAGAGGTCTGGAAGTGT
>OZ037785.1:5912799-5962799 GCA_964035525.1 Porites cylindrica
AAGGAAAAATAAGATCAAAAGATCGCTAAATAGCGAGACACGTGGGTTTAAGTTATAAATACTCCTAGAAATTCTTGGTGGAGGTGTGCTGCCCGGTTCTCTGAAACGTGAGCCTGACGTCAAAATCGCTATTTTCTACACCCATTTTTAACAATCATGAAAGGGGTTAGGACCCGGGGAGGGGGGTACTCCCTTATGTAAGCCATATACGTATGTGCCGCCCCGAAGTGTAGTGGTTTTGGATCTTTTTGTCTGAAAACACTGGAATCGGGTATGGGTTTCGAGGAAACTACGGGAGCGTACATTAGTATGAACGTATTTATCGTTTCAATTGCAAATGAATAAGAACGAAATAAAAATATATGCGAATTCGAACTGCATTTGAAGAATTTTTTTGTTTGCGCTTTAATCTGGTAATAATCATAATTTCTGCCTAATCAGGCCTCGCCTGTTCATGTTCCAGGCTACGAGTTAGTTGGGTCCGCCTAATTGAGAAAGCGCGAACACGGAAATAAAACGGTAGGAAACTGGGGAGTTTCCGCCACTATGTGAGAGCCTGGAAAAGGCTAAATAAGGCCATCCGGCTAAAATGGGTCTGGATTTTAGAGATCTGGTCAGCAAATGGGTATGGAAAATGACATTTTTTGGTATGAAATAATGTAATTTGTGATTACACCGTATTATCATAAATTACTATTTTGCCGGCACGTATCAGAGGTCTGGGATCGAGGGTGTTAGTGCGCAGTGAGTCATGGGATTCGAGTTTGTACTCTCGTGGTCGTTAGGAAGGTGAGGCATTCTACGGTCAGCCTTCACCGTGTTAGGTTGCTTTTCTCTCTTTTATTTTATTCGTGTGTTTATTGATGTTTATAGTTTAGGCACTAGCATACCCTAAAACTCCAAGGGTTGCACCACTGCCTGGGTCGGGGGTACACGTTCCCCGTGTTTTTTCCACCTGCTGGTTTTTTGGGGTTTTCGTGTCCGGCTTTGGTGCTTCTGTTCTTTCGTTTATAGCCGTTTTACTTGATATTTGTACATATCTGCATATATGTTGAATAAACGGCACGGTGGCTTGGCTGGCCCACGCGCCCATATATGAACATTGTTGTCTTGTGTGTACCGGTTGAGTAGTGGAGGCAAAATGGGTCAGGATTTGGAGAACTGGGCGGCACATCCCAACCAAAGATTACCAGGAGTACCCCACTTCAGGGGTCAGGAGCAGGGCGTAAATCATGTTGGATGATTCATTTCGGTTATTATTCACGAGGATGAAGTATACCCATGAACTCGTTGATACACACGGAGGAGCTTTGCTCCCGGAGCGTGCCCCTGAAGCATGTTCCAGGAGCAAAATCCCTCGTGTGTATCGGCCTTTATACCGACCGATTTCGAAATTGTTATACGTAACTTCACGAGACCATTTAGAAATATCACGCAGGGTATTTACGCCGAATATCACGTACAAATCATGCTATTATTTGTTTATACTACTACCGGCAAACGGTTTGTAATTTTCACATGTATAGGTATTTCGAGTTAAGCTGAAATACCTCTGCTCTAAGCCAATCAAATTGCAGAAATTTCTCATGTAGTAGTATAACTACCAGAATACTGATAGATGAAGATTTTTAATCCAATATGTTCGTTTTAATTGAGTTGATAACGTGAATTTTCCACTTTAAAACGATTGAAAAGCCGGCAATGGAACGAATGACTCGCTCTGACGAACAGCTACCGTTGGAAACGTTAGTCTCCTTCGCAGCCGCTCGAGCAGGAGTCACGTATTGTCACCTTCACCATTCCCAGGCAATTTGATGACGTCATAAGTGGTACAAGGGGCGTCGTTCTACGTAATGGGTTGAAATTGGAATAGATCAACCTTGGGTAGCCTGCGTAGAAGGCGCTTGGATCTAATACGGGTGTTCCAAGAGCCTCATACGAAGGCTCAACCTTAGGTGTCCATACTGTTAACTGTAACTCGAAAAAAACTGTTAACAACTTCAGCTCATCGGTGGTATCCTTAAAACCCATGACTGGTGTCGACAGCGAGAGCTTGAGCTTTTTCCCCTGTGGCTGCACCTTGTCAAGATACATCACGCGGACGGTCAGATCATTGTAGGTACGATAGTACAGCGCCTTATGGGTGAGGTTCTTGGCCACGATCCAGTTGGTGTAGTCTTCGCTGGCAACTCCACGGGGAATATCCACAGTATTTAGGATATGGACAGCCAAGTTTACGGCCTCGTCGCCAACGTCTTGAGCAGATCAGCAAAGTGAGTCAGCGTAGCGGCGTGAACCAGTCTGGAGGGAGGTGTCAAATCACCTGGGGTACTAAGCAAACCACTGCCTTTTGGCAGAGTGCACACAGCGAACATAAGGTAGAGATCAGAGAATGCATCAAGTGGTCGCTTGCAAGAGGTTACAGGCCCAGAAAGTGGTCGCGGTCGCTTACAGGAGGTGGTCGTTTACTATATGTTCCAACTGTAAGGCTTTGACTGCGAAAGTGGCAGGTGGTCGCACATGGAGGATGATGGAGGTGAAACTGTAGAAAGAAAAAAATGCGAATTCGTGAAAGTGCGATTCCATCCTAGCAGCAGCACTTTTTACTGTTTTCTCGGAAGAATAAATAAATATATAAACTAAAATAAATAGGATTCGTGTTTTGCCGTCTTTTAGCCTTTAATATTACTTTTATATTTTTTTTGCTACAGACAACAACTCTCGCCTCGTTTGACCGCAATGGGGTACCGACGTGCGTGACCAAACAGAGATCGCGTGATACCGCCCGTAGTTGCACTTAAGAAAGCAGTCAAAAATAGGGTACAATACCATGGGGAACGTCGTAATAGAGGGCAATTCATAGCACTGTGGAATACCACGTTTTAAAATCGTATATAATCGACTCTCTAGGAACCACAAACTATTTTATCACGCATTACACAAAAAAACCTAAAATTTTTAGTGATATGAGCTGTTCTTTTAGTTTCTGAATGGTGATTTTGCAGTATTTCGTATCCGTGGTGTAGTTAATGTGCTCTGTCCCCGAACCACCATGGTGCAGCAATGGCTAAAATCATTCTCCCGTTACCAATCTGGATTTATCCTTTAGAATTACCTCTTGGTCCCCTTGTTTTTATCAGAAAGTGGTTTTGTGACGGGTTTATGGATGATTGAGACCATTGGCCGTAGACCTTACTTGATCCATCTTACTTGGAGTGGTCTCAAAAGTTAATGACCTAAGGCAGGCTTCACCTTCGTTCATGTAATCTACTTTTTATTGCATCAAGGCTTAATGCCAAGTCTGATAGTTTAATTTCATGGCATCGAGAACCTGGTGCCACAGCTGTTAATGCTTTCAGTATTACCTGGGCTAATTTTAATTGTTACGCTTTTCCTCAGTTTTAGTCAGCTGTCTCGACTTTCGGCCAAAGAAAAAGGTAACCAAAACGTGTCCTAAGCCGTCTTCGCCATCTTTAATTTGTACGGTTTTGTTTGCAGTCACTCGTAAGAAAGCCACTGATGTTGTAAAGACTCCTTCTACTCACTGCGCCGCCTTATTAACGCCTGTTGGCTCGGAACTTAATGACGGAATAAAATTAAAACAGCGCTGTCACCTACTTAGGCAGCAGAATGAAGTGAAATGCCCTTAGTAACTTAGTAGATGTCATGGATGGAGTCTTTCCTTCAAAAGAACCTTTTTCAAATAATGAATATCTGATTTTGGGTGCGAACTTGAGTAAAAGTTAATCAAAAAATGAAAAATAAAAGGGTGTTGGAATCTTATTATAATCTTTTTTACTACCAGTTATCATCTTCGGCCGGACTTACTCTTCTCCGAAGCCACTCCTCTTCTATGAAGGGTGTTTTGAATTTTGTTATCACCGATGCAATCGATAGTCAGTTCTGTTAAAGCTCTTTAGAAAGCTAAACTCCGGTGGGTGAACAGGTTTCCAAAACGTTAGTTGTGCTTAATTATTGACTTAGACCTACTCTATCATGTCAAAAAATAGATTTTCTTTCAAAAAAACACTTTTTTTAAAGCCTTGAACTTTTAATACTAACAAAATGACACATGCTATAATTCTTCGAAAAGAAAATGGGTCCTGCTTAAGTCGAATCGGCGTACAATATTGCTTGTAATCAAACTGATAAAATACAATTTAATTTCCTTTTAGTGATGTTGGAAAGATTGTCGACCCTTTATTTTTTTACGGCATGATTTTAAGTGGGTACCAAGGTCACAAATGTACAAGATGATTCTTAAGTTAAAAAAGCTGACAAACATTGTTTTAAAGAATAGTACAAAGAATGGTAGGAGAGGGTCAAAAACGAGATTCACCCTGTGCAGATTCACCTGATCGGGATTCGGGACCTGATCACAGTAGTATCCGTAATAAAGAGGTTAAGTTTATATGAAATTACTCTCTGGGGCCGAGATTTCGTGTACAGAGAGTCGCTGTTATGGAGGTTTTTTTTTAAAGAAAATATATAAGAATTTCTCGGAACATTCGAAACTGTCCGTAATAGAGAGGAGTCCGTATTAGAGAGGTGTCCGCACCGAGAGGTTCGACTGTATTCTTTTCTACCACTAATTATCATGTGAAAGGTTTAAATCTAGGAGTCATTTCAAAAGTAGGTTGAGTTTCATCGTCCGAGTAAACGTAGTCCTGAATAGAACTGTTGTCGTTGACATTGACTAATGTTTCGACAACCTGTGCGGTCATCTTCAGAGTCAAGGTAAGTTGTATCACGTCAGTTGATGGTATTATACTCTGGTTATAGAGCAAAACTCTGGTGAGGACAAGCAACATTGTACGCCGCTTTGACTAAAGCGGGATCCACCCTAGAGAGTACTAGCGACGAATTATAGCATGTCGCAGTTTGAAAGTGTCAAAAAATAATGCCTTTAAAAACGGTTTTCTCTTGAAAGATTTTTTTTTTGAAATGACCGAGTATTTTGAAGTCAATGATTAAGAAAACTAACATTTTGGAAAGTAACCTTTTTACCAACCTAACGGAAACACTTTAATAACTTTATGCTGTGCTAATGATGTTGGACAGAGTGTGGACCCGTTTACCACGGCTTTCAACAGATACCTAGGTCACGCATGTAAAAGATAACTGCTAAGTTATAGAAACAAATACGAGCTAAAAAATAAAGTTTTACAGAATAATACAATGAATGCTAACCTGAGAATAGTATGATGAATGGTAAAAGAGGGTCAAAAATGTGACTCTACGTACCGCGCAACGAAAAGCCTTTCCCCTTAATAAAAAAGTAGTTTTAAAGGAAATAGATCTTTCACAGTTTAGCCTAAAAAATTGCTACATTTGAATGTAAATAAGGTCAGTTCTCGTCGAAATATGTTTTTTATGAAAATAAAGAAAGTTGGCTTTGTAAGCAGCTCGAACGTTTAAATCGTTGTTGTCAAAGGAAGCACAACGTTCAACAGACAGTCACTATTCTTTTCTACCACCTAGTATCATCTTCGGGCCTTATTCTTTCCCGAAGCCGCCCTTCTAGGTGTATAAAGCTTTCATTTAAATTTACTTCAAGCTTACAGAAAGGTAAACATCGGTGGTGATTAGGTGTCGAAATCGTTAGTTTTTCTTTTTATCAGTAGATTTCTTTTCACAGTTTTTTGTCCTGGAAAGAATGTCCACACACCCAAGTCACCGTTATATATGCGGAGAAAAAGTACACGCATCAAAGCAAGTTCAACTTCTTTTACCTTGTAATGACAAATAAACTAAAATATGGATTGATTCACACAAAATAATTCAATGAATGGTGAAGGAGGATCATAAACGAGGTTCTACTAACCACGTCCATTGAAAAGCCTTTTCCGTTATTAGTAACAAATTTAAATGGGTTATTTTCCAAGATTTCGCTAAGAATTCATCAAACGTATGTAAAAGAGAAATGCTTTTTGCAACACGGTTTTTCAGAAAACACCGCCGTAACCAGTATGAGGCGAACCGAGGCACTCGCCTCGGTAAAATTTTATCAAATACTGTCGATTTTTATTTTTTTTATCAGACTGATAATATTAGAAGATTTCATACGGCTGATTTCCTACAACGGACCGTGTGTTCGCCTCGGTTGTAGTTTCTTCCTGGCTACGGCCCTGGAAAATGGAGGAGTCCAGACGTTTGACTCGTTGAGACAGTTTGAGTAGAATAGAAAAACAGCATTCAACCGACTGTTCTATTTTACCACTAGTTATCACCTTTGACCGTTCGTATTTTTCTCCGAAGGAAACCGTCTTTGTGTATTAAGAATTTTTAACGTTTATTCTCAACCATGCAATCAACAGTCTTTCTGTTAAAGATAACAGAAAGCTAAAAACTGGTGGTAAAAAGGTTACTTTCCAAAACGTTAATTTTCTTAATCATTGACTTCAAAATACTCAGTCATGTCGAAAAAAGAAATTCTTTCCAGATAACACCATCTTTAAAGGTATACCTGCCAACTCTCACGCTTGCGGGTTGAAAACTTCGATCTCACGCCGGCTCACGCCTGCGGGCCAATTTCTCACGCCTGATTGAAAAATGTGAGTTGCTGCCTTCTTGCTTGACACAATTTCCAAAAATATGTTAACTCAGACCCATGTAAGGAACGAAAACCATGTGTAAATGCATAAATAACAATACCTTTCTCGCGATCTCTGATTTTGTGGATAAGCGTTTTCTCGATAACTTCGCCTTCGGCAAACTTCGAACGTCTTCGGAAGACTTCGGACTTCTTCGGAAGACTTCGGGCTTCTTCGGGAATCTTCGGAAATGATCGTGTCGTCTGCAAAAATCCCAGAACTCCCAGGATAAAAATCTCACGCTTAGATCTCAGAAAAAGTTGGCAGGTATATTAAAGGCATCATTTTAAGATAAGCTTTCAAACTGCGACATGCTATAATTCGTCACTAGTACTAGGTTGGATCCTGCTTTATTCAAAGCGGCGTACAATATTGCTTGTCCTCAACTTAACGGAGACACTTTGATTTTCCTTTATGCTGTGCTATGGATGTTAGAAAGAGTGTGGACCCAAGGCCACGCAGCACAAGATATCCCTTTTCCGTTAAAGCAACAAATAAGCTGAAAAGTAAAGTTCTAAAGAATAATTCAATCAACGGTAAAAATTCAAGAATAATTTGATGAATGGTAAAAGAGGGTCAAAAAGGTGACTCTACGTACCGCGCGCAACGAAAAGCCTTTCCCATTAATAAAAAAGGAGTTTAGGAGATTGATCTTTCACAGTTTAGCCTATAAAATTGCTACATTTGAATGTGAATAAGGTCAATTCTCGTCGAAATATGTTTTTTAGGAAAATCGAGAAGAAAGCTTTGTAAGGAGCTCAAACGTTTGACTCGTTGTTGTCAGAGGAAGCACAGCGGTCAAGAGACTAATCTTTCCTACCACCAATAATTATCTTCGGGCCTTATTCTTTTTTGAAGCCACCCTTCTTGGTGTATGAAAGTTTTACTTAAATTTTTTTTAAGCATACGGAAAGAAAAACACCGGCGGTTATTAGGCGTCTAAATCGATCTTTCTTTTCATAGTTTCTTATTCTGGAAAGAATGTCGACACTCCTACGTCACCGTTATGTACTGATAAAAAATACACGCATCAAAGCAAGTTCAAGATTAGTTGACCTTGTAACAACAAATAAACTGAAACATGGATTGCCTTACACAGAATAATTCAATGAATGGTGAAAGAGGATCACAAACGATGTTCTACTAACCACGTCCGTTGAAAAGCCTTTCCCGTTATTAGTAACAAATTAAATGGGTTATTTTTCAAAGATTTCGTTTAGAATTCACCAAACGTATAAAAAACAGAAAAGCTTGATACTTTTAAACTGCGTCATGCTATAATTCGTTGCTAGTATTCTCTAGGTTGGGTTCAGCTTTAGTCAAAGCGGCGTACAATATTGCTTGTCCACAACTTAACGGAGACACTTTGATTTCCCTGTTAATGCTGTGCTATTGATGTCGGAAAGAGTGTGGACCCTTTTACCACAGGTTTGAGCGGATACCAAGGTCACGCATGTACAAGATAACTCTTACGTTATAGCAACAAATAAGCTAAAAAATAAAGTTCCAAAGAATAAAACAATGAATGGTAAAAGCTTAAGAATAATATGATGAATGGTGATGGAGGGTCAAAAAGGAGACTCTACTTACCACGCGCAACGAAAAGCCTTTCTATTAATGAAAAAGGAGTGTAGAAATTTGGTCTTTCACGGTTTAGCCTAAGAATTTGCTACATTTGAATGTGAATAAGGTCCTTTCTGGTCGAAATATGGTTTTTAGGAAAATCTAGAAGATACCTTAAAAAGGAGCTCAAACGTTTGACTCGTTGTTGTTAGAGGAAGCATAACGGTCAACAGACTATTGTTTTCTATCACCAGTAATCATCTTCGGGCCTTTTTCTTTTCTGAAGTCATCTTTCTTGGTGTATGAAGGTTTTATTTAAATTTATTTCAAGCATACAGAAAGAAAGACACAAGTGGTGATTAGGCATCGAAATCGTCCGTTTTGCTTTTCATCGGTAGATGTCTTTTTGTAGTTTCTTATTCTGGAAAGAATGTCGACACTCCCAAGTCATCGTTATATACGGCTAAAAAATTACACGCACCACAGCAAGTTCGAGAATAGTTGACCTTGTAACAACAAATAAACTGAAACATGGATCGCCTTACACAGAATAATTCAACGAATGGTAAAAGAGGATCATAAAGGATGTTCTACTAGCCATGTCCATGGAAATGCCTTTCCCGTTACTAGTAACAAATTTAAATGGGTTATTTTGATTCAAAGATTTGCTAAGAATTCATTTAACGTAAAAAAAAAGAGAAAAGCTACTCGAAATTCGGTTTTTAAAAAAATGGAGAAATGTCCTTGTAAGGAGCTCAGACGTTTGACTCGTTGAAACAGTTTGACTAGAAAAACAGCATTCAAGTGACTGGTCTTTTTTTCTTGTTATCATCTTAAGCTGATCGTCCGAAGCGACCCATTTTGTTGTGATGAAGGTTTTTTAAATCTTTTCTTATCCATGCAATCGTTAGTCTTTTTAGTTAAATCTTACTGGAAGCTACAATCCGGTGGTTATGGGTTTCCAAAACGTTAGTTTTCGTAATCATCGACTTTAAAATACTCGGTAATTGCGAAGAAAGAAATTTCCTTTCAAGAGAACACCGTCTATAAAAGTCGTGAACTTTTCTGATACTTTCAAACTGCCACATTCCTTTCGATGTTACTGCAGTGGTGGACCCAGTCTAAAATAACATTTTCTGCTTTTCGAGCCTCATTCTGGTCTAAAACTAATGGCCCAGGCCTCTCCCCTCGATCCCCCACTGTACTCTCTAGGTTGGGTCCTGCGGTGTACAATATCACTTGTTGTAAAACTTAACGAAGACTTAAATTTCCTTTTATGCTGTGCTACTGATGTTGGAGAGAGGCTGAGTGTGAACCTTTTTACGTCACGGTTTTGAGTACAAGGTCACGAATGTACAAGATGATTCTTAAGTTATAACAACAAATTAACTATTAATAAAGAATAACAATGAATGATAAAAGAGGGTCAATAACGAGATTCTAGTCAACACGCGCAATGAAAAGCATTTCCAATAACAAAAAGGAGTTTAGGAAATTTGTGTTACAAGGTTTACTGAGCCTAAGAACTCGCAACATTTCAATGTGAATAAAATCAATAGTGACTGAAAAATGGTTTTTATAAAAGTAGAGAAGAAAGCTTTGTAACGAGCTCTAATGTTTGACTAGTTGTTGTCGAAGAGGAAGCACAACGTTCAACAGACTATTCATTTCTACCACCAATTATCATCCTCGGACCTTATTCTTTTCTGAAGCCACCCTTCTTGGTGTATGAAGGTTTTACTTAAATTTATTTTTAGCTTACAGAAAACTAAACACCGGTGGTGAATAGGATCCCACGTCACCGTTATATGGGGATAAAAAGAACATACGTGCACCAAAGCAACAAATAAACTGAAATATGAACTTTTAAAGAATAATAATTACAATGAATAGTAAAAGAGAGTCAAAAACGAGATTCTACAAACCACGCACAACGAAAAACCTTTCCCAATATTATGAGAGAGGTTAATGATAATGATTGTCAATGAAGTTTTATCTAAAAATCCCCTGCTCTTAAAAAACAGAACCTAGTCGAAAAATGGTTGTTTAGAAAATAGAGAAGACGCCTCTGTAAGGAGCTGGGACGTGCGAGTAGTTGTTGTCTAAGGAGAAACGACGTTCAAAAGTTTTTTTTTTTAATACAAATGAATACACCATTTTTAAAAAAAAAAAACGATTGATATTTATTTTTCTTAATGGTCTTCTTTTATTAATCACTTTTCGTCTTCCTGCAACAAGAACAACAACAAATCCGTTATCAACTTCTCTGCTGTATGATATAGTTGAAAAGGAGTTTTAGTGATCGAAGTATTTCAGTACATTGTGGAACCTCGATTTAACATGCAAAGGGACTGGGGAAATGTGTTAGTTAAGTGGAGGGTTTGCTATATCGAACACCTCTATATAACGAATACTTGGGAAATGTTACATCGTTAAGCGGAGATGAGGTTATAAGGTGTGTATGACTTGAATAGTTTGCCAGACACAAGTTCACAGATCTTTGATCTCTTCTCTAACTCTTTGGCATGTTCTAGCCATTTCTAATACTTAATCCCCTAAAGGACATCTGTGAGCAATCATTGATCAAACCTTTTAATTTCTAAGGCTTAATTTCAGGCAAATAGAATGAACTGTTTGTAAAACTTTAACTTCTAATAATTAAATCTTTTGTAATGGTTTAAAATAAACGATTCATAAAACAGAGAATGCTTTCAGATCATAGCTGTGTAAATCAAACTGAAACAGTGCATGGAACCTTTCGTTTCCTGTTTTTACTCTCACCTTCTGTATAGAATATGTGTGAAAATCTTTGATCATGAATTGGTATATTTCAAAGAGCTACACAATGACCAAGAATACTATTGACCAACAATATACAGAGGGGTCGGAGCTCTATTGTCAACTATTACTAGAAAAGATTTCTTATTTGAGGGAGGTGGTTAATAGAGGGATGGCTTTTATTTGAGGAAATAAAATATTTTGTATCATCTTACAATAGAACTTTGATTTCCACTTAAAGGTCAAATCCACAGAGCTAAACTTCCAAGGTTTCCATATTTGTTATAAATATATGGTTCAGCTACATGTAAGAAAGACTTGCCAAAAAACATATGAATTACTCAACTTGTTCAGATCTTAAGTGACATTTATATAACCACAAGTATTTGTTATTTTTGCATTCCCTAATACACCTTGTCTGTCTGCCCCCTCCCAATATTGTTGCATAAACTTTGCTTTCAGTATCTCTTGTGGAATGTAAAATGGTGAATACTGCTCTTTAACAGATATCTTTCTATCATAATGAAACAATTCTCTTCGACGAATTCTCATTAACGTATTGTCTTAAAAGTTAAATGACTAGAACGCCCAAGAGCAATGTGATCAAACATTTTAAATTAAAAGTAAAAGAGAAATAGTGAAGAATTACAACTTCTAATCAAATCTTTGCTTATATTTTAGAATAAAATATTCTCGAAACTGAGAATGGTTTGATCTGAGCTGCTTTAAAATCGAACTGAATCACTGCATGAAACTTTTTGTTTTGTGTTATCTATGTATGTAATATGTGTGAAAATATCCATCATGAATCTATGTTTTTTAAAGAGCTACACAAACAAGAAGACTATTGACCGACCACGATATATACAGAGCGGGGGCAGCTGTAGTGCCAACTATTGATAGATAAAGTATGAAGGAGTGCTGCCAGCCATATATTTATTTGTTATGGTCTACAGTTCAAGGTTGCTTTTTGATTTCCATAAATGGAAATCGGCTCATCCTCGGTGTAAGAACCTGTTAAACTCACAAGTGACGTAAAACGGAGGAAACAAAGAAGTCAACGCAATAGAATGCAGAAAAACAAAAGGTGCGAAACAAAGGAAAAGTTCACAGGTTCTTACACTGAGGAAAACCCTGGAAATCGACAGATTAGACACCTTACACTACTACATGAAAAATTACTGCAATTTGATTGGCTTAGAGCAGTGGTATTTCAGCTTAATTTGAAATACCTACATGTGAAAATTACAAACCTTTTGCAGGTAGTAGTATAAACAAATAATAGCATGATTTGCACGTGATATTTGGCATAAATAAAACTCGTGATTTTTCGAAATATCACTCGTGGTATTTATGCCACATATCACTACAAATCATGCTAGTACAAAAACAAAGCTCTTCATGTCATATGTCGTGGTAGCTTGCCCTCGATCATGGAAAAAAGAACATGTTCCCTTTTTAACGATGATCAACTCAGTAGTATAATAAATATGTTAGCTTCCTTGTGAATGAAACGCTTTTTTCATTCCAGAAAATCTGACGAAGTATTAAAAAGTTGAACTAGAAATCATATGAGCTTACCCCTAATACGTGAAAAGGTGAAAAGGGGTGCCATAACAGAAAACAAACAGAAAGATCTTACCAAATCTTCATCCACTTTGCTGGTTGATGAAGAAGCACCTTCTTTGCTCTTTTTTATGTTTCTCTCCCCGTTATCAGTTCGGGAGTATGCCAGTTTTGGAAGAAGCGAAAACAATGGTCTACGTCACCAACCATAACATGATCACCATGGCGATGGTCATTTTCAAAACATACAAAATGGCGGACAAGGGAGAGGAGAGGAGAGGAGAGAGTATTGACCAAAATTCTCGTTTATTCTTGCTTTATCGAGCCTTTTATTTGTCTTTTCGTTACTATGAATTGGGAAGTACCTTGAGGACAGGGAGTAACCATTCTTGCGCTATAGTTCTTCGCTTATCACGCGCTTAGTAGGCACTGTGTACTCACTGCGTATGTAATCAGTACATCGAAAATAGGTAAGCACGCCAACAAGTTTGTGCCTATTTATTTCATTATTTTTTTATATCATAAGGAAAAAAGAACGCTTTGGAAACAACTAAAAAGTGAGTTGTTCTATAATTCATTTCCTTATGTTTGCTTTCACAGTAAGTGTTAATGTAATTTTTCCCGTTGCTTCTGTTTCTCTCCCGCGAGTGAGCGACTGGCCGGAGAAGACGGCTATAATTCAGGTTATTGTTTTGGTGCAAGCGAGTCATTTGTGAGTAAAATATCAGTTTTTTCGAATATGATGTTCTGTTGTTTATGTCTTGAAGCGGTTCCGTCCAGGTATACAATAGGTTTACAAGGGATTTCTGAGGGTATTTGTGCCCTCGTTTTCTTCTTGAAACCCACAAAGTGAAAATCTTACATATCATCCCTGATCATTTTTGTTTTTGTCCCGCTTCAAAAAAACCTATTGCTTTCAATTATTCCACTTTCTGAAGTTCACTGATTATTTGGTCAAGCTTAACAAATGCAAGAGGCTCTTTAGAATTTAATAAACATATTGGAAAACTAAGAATTATGCTTGTTACATGCTTTTGGATCTATTGATTAAAATGGGACACTATAGTCTTGTAGTCCACCGGATTTGACCAGAGGTCAGAGATCAACAAGGTTATGGTTTGTTATAAAATATCCTCTTGTATGGGATTTGATGTTACATCCGAATAATACTAAATTATTGTTTTTAACTCTGGAGTTGCCTTTAAACCAAAGGCATTGTAACTTTGAGGAGCACTTTTCTCCAAGTCTTCTCTGTAGGGACCCTCAAACAATTCTATTAGACAAGTTTTGGCCCAAAATAATAATGATTACTGCACTTGGCATGGACACAACATAAGTTTTCCAAAGTTCTTTTTCATAGCCGGTTCTTCATGTTTCTATTGAACAGCACTTTCAAGAAAACAAAGCTCACACATCAGAGTAAAGATTGTAATAAAAGTTATTTATTGTTACATTTTGTTTTTTGTAAATAAACATTTGATTTTAGGTCCTGACAGTTAATTCTTTCCGTATTACTGTTTTTGATTCTGACCTGCATGACTCGCTGCCATGGCTCGCTGGCTCGCATATTATACACACTCTTATATCTCAAAATCTTGTTTTTTTAACACCTTCTTGGACATGAAAACCAAAAACCAAAGCTTAATTGATATAATGAAGACAGTAGCAGCTGCCATAGGTTTTCAATAGTTATCTTGTGAGATTTCTCTCATGTATTATTTATTAGGGAGGATGATTTGTTGAAGACGATACATTAATATAGATGCTTTTTCACCAAGAGAATCTCAATAATTTAGGATTTATTCAAATACAAACATATTCAATACTATGACATAAAATGTGGGCTTATTGCTCATGCAAAGGTATTGATGGGGGAGAGTGTGGCATTTTTCCTGTTTTAGATTGACCTTTGCACAGCACAGGGACTGAACAAATTATGTATTTGGCATTTGTAAAGTACAAGCAATATTTGACGCAAGGGATTGAACATAATGTGAAGAAAATCTTCACAAGCCTCCACTTCCATGACTCCTTCCTCATCTATCTCCTTTACAGCCCCTTGAATGAAGGGCCACAGTCTCTTCTATGGTTGAATGGTCATTGAGTGTGAGCTTCCACTCACAAGGTATATAAGCCCCCCTCCAACATGTTTCCCTCTTACCCATTTTTGAGAGGGAGGAGGGGCTTTTGTGGTGGTAGGTAAGCCTGTGACCACACTACAAAGAAACAAAAACACATGTTTGATTTTACTGAGGTAGGGTTGAATTTGGACATTAAATTTTTTATTACAGAGTAACATGAGGCGAATCTAAAGCAACATTTTGCCCTCAGAGCACAAATATGTCGTTCTGAGGATATTTAACATTTGTCTTCCTCGTTCCTTTTCCCAGCTTTTTGGCACAAACGCGACAACATGTTTGTAATATGTCCAGATGTTTGTCTACATTTTGGACCGACATCCTGATCAAAATATAAGAAATCAATATAAGAACCTACTCACACTGATTTAAAACTCATTCCACACACATGATCTGGATCTATAAAGTGATTCCTAGATCAGAGTCGCATACATTGCCGGTGAACACAACCAAAAACAGACTTGATCCCTTAATATAACTAAAAATACATAGACAGACTAAGGCATAACCATCAATATAGTAACCCTTCCTGTCCGTTGGCAATTTTCAATGTGTGGTTACCATTTTTACTAGGTTGTTACCATCGATGAAACTTTGCCTGAACACACCTTACACGTTGTAGTTTTGAGGAAAATTAGTCTTGATTTCGTAAAAATTCGGCAAGATACTGAAAACTAAACATAAAGACATGTACTTACATTCGATGCCCGTCAAGATGGCGGCGACGTCTTCGAACGCTGTTTGATAACTGTCGATTTTAACTACCGTAATGTGGCACGAAACTACTCTTGACATTCAAAAAGCAAGGAAAAGGCTTCTTCATCAGCACTGCTAGCTCGGAAGTTCCGGACGAGTGGACCTGGAACAGGCTTTGAAAAAAGCTCCCTTGTTTTTGGCGATTATTTTTTCCCATTTTGGCGTATTTTTAGCAGAACAATAGAATCATGACGTCATCGCTTCTTCCAAAACTGGCATACTCCCGAACTGGTTATCTCTAAAATCTCTGTTTGCGGGAGTACGTTTTGGCGTGGTACAACAGCACCTACAACGCGACGGTTGACAACTGACAAGCGATCGACGAAGCGAGCGGCAAACAACCTAGGAAGTACGTCATGTAAGGTCACCTATTGACCAATAAAAACGCGGGCTCGAGTATTGTAGGGTCATTTTTTGGCCCTCTTTTACCTGTTTACAATCTTCCCCATGGTAAAGTACCCCCCTTTTCAACGCTTTTATAGCTCGCAGTTCAGTATGGGTAATAATCTTCCCAATATGTCGGTCACTGAAGTGTGAAGAGCGTTTTCCGCTTTTAGTTTTCGGTCTTCTGAGGTGTGTCGAGTACAGAAGTAGTATTGTTCCTTATTAATAGTTCTACACGAAGAAATTTACGTCTTTTATGCTTTGGTGTTGCCTTTGTAATCTCAAGTTCACGATATGAACGAACGAAAGCTCTTGGTAAGTTGGTATTAAATCCTGACAAATGAAGTACATAAACGAAGGAATGAAATGAGTCCTTGACAAATATGTAGAAAGAGGCTATTGGGTGTCACTTTTGATGAGCACCTGAAGTTTACTAGCCACTTGGATGAGCTATCTAAAAGAGTATCTAAGAAGATAGGGGTACTGATGAGACTGCAAAATTTAATACCAACATTAGCAAAGCTTAGAATTTACAAATCGTTTATTTTGCCACAATCAACTTATTGTCAGACGTTATGTCACACAATAGTGTTTTTATTCCTGAAGATGGTTATTTATTATTCTACAAAAGTGGGGGAAACTTCCATGTAAATTGCCACTAGTTTCTATTTAATTATCCTTTAGTCAGAGGGTGGATTCATTTGCAGCACACCCGCATACATGTAGCTGTGGCATTGGCCTCTGATAAACGTCATCCAAAAGGAATGTTTAAAGGGACTGGTTCACGATAATGCGCATGCGCGCCGTTTGTCTGTTCAGAATAAATTTGTTGTGTCAACACTAAATTCGAAATCGCCATTACCGGTACAATCATTGAAAATCCTTCGTTTTATTCGGACATCCGTCCCTTTGGCTGGTCTAGTTATACTTCGGTAGTGGTGATTAACGTGTGGTTGTGTCGTTTGACTGGTTACGTTTTAAGAAGACGCAAAAAATAATGTTTTGATCATGGAGGTTGAGAAGAGCATCGTGGCCGTCCGGCAACAGGACGTTCTCAAGAGTCTCTGGAGATAGAGAAGCTTAGCCTATCGATCTGGTATGGTTCTAGGAGTAGTGTGTGGCATACGAAAAGAATACACGACACTTGGAAAGTGGTTAAAGGCATGAGTTCGTTCAACTTTGATTTGATTTTTGACTCCGACCTTTAGTTATACCGCAACAGGCCGCGCGATCTTCACCGATCTGGTACACTTGAAATGTTCCTTGTATCTTTGCTTTACGATCGTATATGTTTAAGAATTGATGTTTTTAAAATAAATTATTGCCTGAATATTCTGTTCATAATCTAGTTTCTTTATGTGTGCTACTCGATAACATATGTTTTGCGGAACACTGACCCTATGCAACGCGAATGAATTTGTTCATTTGCTGATAAGCAATTGAAATTTGTGCTCAATTAAGGATAATCTTTATACTCATACGTTGTGTGTTTTTGTCACCGGTCCGGCGCTTTTTGTAGGTATTTCTGGGTTTATATAAGGCGAACTGAGAGAACAGTAATAAGATGTTTGTTTACAAATTTTGTTTGCCGATCGGTGACTGTTTTGTTAGCGTGGGTACGACCTGTACAGTACCGCAAATGATCCCCAACCGCAAATGATCCCGAGACCGCAAATGATCCCCCAAATGGACCGCAAATGATCCTCGACCGCAAGTGATCCCCAAAGTCGACCGTAAATGATCCCGAAAGAAAAATAGGAATGACTTAGACTCGAGTTAGCGGATCGTCGTGACGATTTTATTATTAATACAAAAAGTAAGATTAAACGTTAAATTTCAGTTCTTAAATAAATACGTATATACATGAATAAAAACTAAATGAAAAAAATCATTCAAGTATAAAACGAAGTCGGTAGGCAACACACGACTTTTAGCTCATGCCAAAATGCTGCTTGTTCTAATGAATTTTTTTCTCTGGCGGGTAGATTATACCTGAGGGAAAACGTTTTGACTGAGCAAATGTGATTTTTGCCGCTTATTTCATACTGAGAGGTCATGACACGCATTTTCTGCGGTTATTGTTGTTTGTGGTCGGCATTACTTGCTGGATTTGTCCTTTAATGCAAGAGCATTTCTTTGACCTCTTTTGAAATGCAATGCTTCTCATTCCTGCTAAATAAGGGTTTTAGGTTGTTTAATTTTCTTTAAAGTGCCTCATGGATCCGAACAATTATAAGCGACTTTCTTTTAGTCCGTGAATGTGACGGTTCCTACGATGTTTTGTCACGCGATAACTACCGCTTGCCTCGCTTTTGCGTTTCTCATTACCAGGTTTAGATCCCGGGGTTTAGATTCCTGGTAACTGTCTACAGCAAAGGCAAAAAAATGGATATACATATAAGCGTCAATATAACTATTCGCAACATGTTCATGAGCTGTAGGCAAGTTGCTCTTTCAAAATTAACCGAAAACTGTGGACATTGATAAGTTCGGTGGCATTTTGACGTGTGTTTATTTCAAATCACGTCTTGTTTTTTAACGGGCACTCCCAGGCCTGGGGCACTCATAAGTTACGAACCAATGTCTTGCTGTTTATCACGTAAAATTAACACTTCAGAGAAAAATCAAAACTAAATATTCTGAAAATTAATTCGACGCTTCTAAAAAGATAAGTAAAGTCAATAAAGCTCTCGTTATGTAGAGGGTGTCTGGCTTTGTATTCCTCAGTAGACAAGTTGAGCTTGGGCGTTAAAATAATAGAGTTTTTTTCCGCGTAATGTCCTGCCTGTCTTAAATTTTCAGCGACGAAACAGTTCTTGAAAGAAAATTGAAGCAATTGACAAAGGAAGAAGTATACGGTTGATACCATATCCTCTTCAGATTTATTCTACTTTTTTTTTCGCCTTGTATAAATTGACCTGAGATGTAGCGTCCTCCTTCCCTTTTTCTTTAGAAGGTGCGAGAAAAAGGTTCCTTTTTTTATAATCAGTCCTTTTTTGTAATCAGTCCCATAAAATCCATTCCATTCCTCAAGTTTTCACGGGATCATTTGCGGTCAACTTTGGGGATCACTTGCGGTCGAGGATCATTTGCGGTCCATTTTGGGGATCATTTGCGGTCTCGGGATCATTTGCGGTTGGGGATCATTTGCGGTACTGTACAGACCTCGTAAAAATACACGTTGGTAAATGTTTGTTTCAAAGCAGGACAGGGCTGTAAATCTTATTCTTATCGGCTGCAACATATATCTGAGGAGTAGCAAAGAATAAAATTGAATTATGGGGATAAATAAAATCAAACCAAATGCCCGGAAATACTCTCGCGTCGCGAACAATTAATTTGAATTTTGTAAATTTACTTGCGTGCATCTAACTCGCTTCCGATTGGTTGAAAAACAATCAGCTACTGTCAGAACTCACACATGCGCATTATCGTGAACCAGTCCCTTAAATCCAAGTGACCAAGGGCAGTGACTCATAATATACATCTGTCTGGATTTGATAAAAGGTACTTCGTATTTCATCTCATTTGGGCTAAACAGGTGAAACACTGATCTCGGGCTAGAGACGGAAAGGCATCATATTGCGAGCTTTGATGTAACGAGTCTCTGGCCTCAAAAAGTAGCTTTAAGAGGTCAAAACTTCGGCGAGAGCAAAATTGATGCTGATTAACTGACCAGGCCAGAGACTTAGTAAAAATTTGTTTTGAAGGCCTGCGTCCATGTGTCCCTTTCAAAATGGCTCGTCTACATCCGGGATCTTAAATAAATCGACTGTGTCAGCAAAGTTTACAGGTGATGATTTATGTGGAGAAAGCGAGAGTTATCAAGAGAGAGTAATGTGATGATATTCGGCTCTTATTAAGTGTGGAAACATTGTGTCTGGTTGGTTGTGGATAGTTTTATCAGTGCTGCAAACGTGGTTAATTGTGTGATTTCCTGAAGTTGTTGACAGACAGATTTCAGGTATGTCGTGGCGCTTGTGTTATAAGAATATTGTGTACAAGCATGAAAACGCTTTGTAAGTGTTTAGTTGAAGTGATTTTGTCTTAGACAACCGATTGTGGGGTCAAGAAAGGTGGATTCTAGGTCTGGTTTGGTTGGGCACCTCACTGTGAGCCTCATAGTTTAAGAGACTGAAAGGTCATTATTTCTTTTCTTTTAAATGTTGTTCATTTCATTACAAATCTGTCGCTTGTGCCAAGAGCAACTTTTCTTGTGTTGCCAGCGATTAATTCGTCCGTTTTAAGCCCTAACTAGCGACTTTCGGCTGCTTTTTATTGACCTCAAGGGTCAAATTGTTAAAATGCACTTGAAATTTCTGGAGGTACCTTTTATTAAATCCATACAGACATCTATTAGCATAATTTATGTTCTAAAGTGCCAGAGTGTGGACCACAAAACTGTGGGAGAAGTGTGAAAGTGTGGAAGTTTGGTATTATAGAAGTTAGGAATTTTGGTGCTAGGACAGAATGGTAGCCGAATGACTCTGAAGTTTAATGATTATTGTTAGGAAACTGAGTGAATCAATTTTCAGGTCAATTGGCCAGTATAATGACCTTAAAAGATCCTGATTCACTCAGTTTCCTAACCCTAATCACTAAATTTCAGAGTCTTTTGCCATTCGGCAGGGGCACCCAACAACAGTTTCCTCCTAAATACATTGAAAACACTTTTTTGGCTATCCAGAGTACTTTAAGATCTCTAGAAATGCATTTTAGGTGGTGCTACAAAATTTGTATCTGTACGGTCATCCTAAGGCAACTTGAGCATTTTTGAAAATTTACAAGGGCTTCGGTATTATTTTCCAGAAAATTTTAGATGCAATGTAAAGTTTTACAAAAGTGAGAATTTTTCTGATTCCTCTCTCCATCACATAATTTTTTGAAAACGGAAATTTTAGTTTTCCTTTTTCTACGAACAATAGCTTAACCCGGAGAGTGAAATGTGAAAAATTATACTTCAGAAAATCTTAGGGAATTTATCAAACAAGCTTCGAAAATTGTATATGAATGGAAGGGTCATGTAGAAATTTTTAGCCTTCCTCAAGCTGTAGAAAAGACTAGACAATTTTTGCTTCTCCCAACAGAAATTTGACAGAAAACATTTGTTGGGTACCCCTGATTCAGCATTCATTTGGTGTTCTGAAAAGAATCCTAGCTGGAATTTTGGAAGTTGACTAGTGTGGAAGTTTTGGAAATGTTATCATAATATATTGTTTTCTGTTTTTGTCTATCATTTTGTAGAAATTTGGCAACTTTGATATTTGGTAATGGCAAATTGTGTACAAAGAGTTTAAACAGGCATGTGTGATGACCAAGTGTGTGGCATTCACAAAGTGAAAGTCACCATATTGGCTTCAGAATGGGGATCAAGCAAAGGGGGGCTCTCTACCATAAACAGAGAATTAGCCATTCAGTTAGCCAAATGCCCTGAAGTGGAAATCACTTTCTTTTTACCACAATGCAGTCAAGAAGACAGGAAGGTTGCCTTACAAAGTAATGTGAAGATCGTGGAGGCAGAACCACTACTTGGCATTGAACAACTGGAGTGGCTTTGCTTCCCTCCAGATAATCTTCAAATTGATATTATTGTGGGTCATGGAGTTAAACTTGGTAAACAAGCACAAGTCATAAGAAAATCTAAAAAGTGCAAATGGCTTCAAGTGGTGCACACAGACCCTGAAGAACTTGGGATGTTTAAAAAATATTCCAACCCAATTTCAAAGGGCGAAGAAAAGCACAAGACTGAAGTAGAACTGTGTAAAATGGCAGATCATGTTGTAGGAGTTGGACCCAAGTTGAGTGAGGCCTTCCGCTCATATCTACGTAGCTGTAGGAAAGATGACACTCTTCTTGACTTCACTCCTGGAGTGTTTGAAGAGTTCACAGCTGTAAAGCAGGTTCCTAGTGAAAGGCAACAATGCAGTGTCTTGATATTTGGTCGTGGAGATGTAGAAGATTTTAAATTAAAAGGGTTTGACATAGCCGGGAAAGCGATTGCTGCATTAGAAGATACTCGTCTTGTGTTTGTTGGAGCCCCAGATGGAAAACACGAAGAAATAGCAAAACGGTTGACTGAATGTGGTGTTCCTGAAAGGTACTTGAGAGTAAGAGAATTTGTTAAAGAGCGAGAGAGCTTGAAGGACTTGTTCCAGGAAGTGGATCTTGTAATCATGCCTTCAAGAACAGAAGGGTTTGGATTGACAGGACTTGAGGCCCTGTCAGCTGGTCTACCTGTGCTTGTCAGTGGCAACTCTGGTTTTGGAGAAGCTTTGTGTCGTGTACCTTTTGGTTCAACATATGTTGTTAACTCAAATGAACCCGCTGATTGGACCTCAGCTGTCAGGAGAATCTGGGCCAAAGACAGGAAAAGTCGACTTGAAGAAGTGGAAAACTTGCGTGATTTTTATGACAAAAAATACAACTGGGCAAGACAGATTAAAGATCTTATTGAGAAGATGATCAGTTGGGTTCACGGTGAGAACTTCAATTTGATTGACATGCTCATTTCATCATATAACTTGCACATTAAGCTGTACAATATCAAGTACTGAAAATTATTATTATTATTATTATTGTTATTATTATCATTATCATTATTAATTCTTCTTTTTTTTTAACAATACTTTTCACATTAGGGAGCTTAAGTAGAAGTTTTAAGGTATCAGCCACCCTTAAAATTGCCATTTTTCCATATAATTTTGAGATTTCAACGTTTTCAAATAGATATGCTTGAGAGCTTTCATTTAAAAAAAATTGGAAGAAAATATTATTTCTGTCGAAAGATATCGGGGGTAAAAGATTTTTTCTCATTAATTATCTTAATTAATCGTTGACAGGATCTGTCATACCCGTGTGATATATCAATTAACTTACCCGTGAACTAGTAACGTGATACCGAGTGCGTGCTTCGACACAACACGTGCGAATTGTCTTCGCGTTGTTTATAGCCTTTAGATTTAGCGTTTGCTTCGGTAAAAATGCCACCAAAAAAAAAGAAAAGGTCGTGTCCATTTTCGTCATCGAAACCGCAAGCGAAAAAGAAATCGAAGAGCGAGTTTGACAAAGAATGGGCCGCAAAATTGGCAGAGAGCAACAAAGGCTCATTTTATCAGCAAGAGAAGTGGCTCGAGGGGTTGGATATTCAGAAAAGCGAAAATGCTGCAGTTGCTGAGAGTGCAAGCCGCTCCAAAATCCAGCTCGAAGAGCCAGATGAAGAAATCCAATTCAGCTCATCGACCCCATCTGCTGATGGAACGTGGAAAACAATAAGCGGTCGAGCTATCGTATCGAGCGAAAAGCTGCTTGAGAAACTGGAGGAGTCCAAATCATGGAAAATGTAGCGACTAAGCATGGACTTGGTTCTACCTGGAGAATCCAGTGCGAGAATGAAAGCTGTCCGTCGCACAAGACAAATTCTGTTTTTAATTCTTCCGAGAAGAGCAGAGCGTAGGAAATAAACCGGGCCTCAGTTCTTGGCCTTCAAGCAATCGGTGGTGGACATTCGGCGGCTTCAAAGTTTTTTAGTTTCCCTGGCCTGGCGTCGATCAACAAAAACGCCTGGGCGGATCACACAAAAAAGATCGAAGGAGAGGGAAAACTTTTGCTCAAGAAAGAATTAAACCGTGCTTCTCGGGGTGTAAAAGAGTGGAAGTTTTCCAACGGAGAAAAAAACTGTTCACTTTCTTGCCGCGAAAGTTTGTGCCTGTTACATGTTACCTGTCAAAGTCCTATTGTTAGAGAAAATTGATCCCTCTCTGATATCAATCAGAATAAACATTTAGGTGTTATAATCTCATTCCAGGTAGGATGCCGCCAAAATGTATTTTCTATTTTATCTCCGAATGCAAATTTTGCCGATCGACTCGTACGTTTTGAACTCCAAGTCGGCAGCCTTTCAATCAATTTGGCTAAAATTTGGCCAGAGTGATGCCATATATATCTCTTCTACAAAACCGTGTCTGCGAATTTTAATACTCCTTTTCACTTTAAAGTTAGAGCTTTTTTTCCACAGGGAGTGTTGACTAATTACTTTTCCCAACTTCATTTGTTAATAAAAGAAAAACAAATGCACTTGTCAAAAATCTGAGACGCGGTTTTTTAGTCGAACGTGTTGAGAAGCGAATGCGATGTTAATTGTTTTCTTCCATTTATTTCCGGCGGGAGCGGAACATGATTTATAGAGACGTGTACTTTTACACAAATCGTTCCAATTTCGAAACACATTTAAGTAAATCGTTTTTGTTAGTTCCAATCCATAATCTGGAATTATTAAGCTTTTAAAAAATATATGGTTTATAGGGGTTTTTATAAACACAACTAATGCTACAGCGATCCACGCGCGGACTGTCCTGAAGGGTGGCTCATACCTTAATGAGCTACAGATGGTTACCAGAAGTGGACTTTTTGCAAATTTATCTTTGGTAGTGGTTTCACCCTAATTTTCAGGCAATGGTCTCTATATTCTTTATTTAACGAAGGTGACGTAATAACCCAATAGTTATCTGTAAAAAATGAATGAAAATACACCGCACAATACAAATTTCGTAGTGTCAAGGTATATTAAATGAGGAGGATGGTTGGTTTCCATCTGTATTTCACAAACACCTTTCCTTCAGCTCCCTATTACAAAGGAAATAACAGGACTTGAAATCTAAAAAGAAGTTAATAACAAACAAACAAACAAAACAGAAACATTAAGAATCGTCAGCTCAGATTTTTTGTCCTGTTTGTATGGAGAACTAAATGTGATAAAAAACTTTATTTCCCAGATAAGAAATATATAGTGTGTATACATATCACTGACTGGCAGGCAATTTTCTATTCTTAAACGAAACTTGTACATTAATTGGGTCCCAGCTAATCTGTTGTACACTTTATCCCCAGCTCATGGATTGATGTGATTATTTCATACATTTGCTAATTAACGAAACAGCCAATTTATTGTTATCTTAACCCCTTTATTTCAACAGATGATTCTTCAAGTCATCAGAGGTATTCAGAAACCAAACACAGAAAAGTTTCTCAGCAGATGGAGCACAGTACTGAAGACATTGAAGGTAGCGTTATTTGTAATAATCCTTATCTTGGCGGAATGATGTTTCTGGCAAAAAGGGTTTTATGGGGGAGTAGTGTCTCTCATGTTAAGCCTGATCAAGTGAAGAATATTTTGACTTTGAAGTTTGGTTGCCATGGACATTTTACTTTATTTTATAGGGCTTGAAAAAAACTTGAATTCAAGCTTGTCCTTTGGGCAAGCAACTCTCACCTTTTGATTGCCTGGGGCCATGGCCATTTGTTGCATGTCTTAAGACTTGTTCACATCAAGGCTTAAACATGTTTCATGTTTAGTTAAGTACGGATTAAATTTGTTTTCTTTGTACACTCTATAGTAGAAGGTGCATTTACTCTACTTTATTGATTACTGCAACTATTTAACCTAATGAACTTCATTTGAATTATCTAGCTGTAGAAGCCTGTGTTCTAGTTTTCTGTTACTGTTTTCCATTTTTAAACCATGTTTAGTTGGTGTGAATGGGGCTTTAGTTAATGATTTGGTTAGAAGATGTCTTACTTGGACCTTTGCCTATATATGTATTGGCAAAAAAGTGAGCTTTAAAAGTTGCTTGTCCAGCAGGAAAATCTACTTGTCATGGACTGATGAACAGGAATTTTTTTTTAGCCCCGTATAATCGTAGATGTCAACCAGCGACAAAATTGTAGAGACATTGTACTCAAAAAGGGGAGCTTCAGAGCAAAACAATCAACACCCCTCCCCCTCCATTCAAAGTTGGGGTGTTTAGCATTTTCTACAGGTAGCTTGCAGAGTGATACAACAAGCTTTATTTTCCCTTTTTGAAGTTTGTAAGATGTTAGATAGGCCCTTTAGGGCAAATATTGTCTGAACTTATTTTGTAGGCATTAAGTGTTAATTATAATTATTAATAGGATTCATACAGTTTGCTGCCAATATTTTGTACTGAGCATTGTGTGTCTGTATTTTTTTGTTTTCACTGGCAAAGTGAGTGAGAGACTACTACCGGAACTGAGATGCGAAGGACTTTGAGAGAGTCTGTTATGTCCCATGAAAATAATCAATAAAATTTGCTTCAGCTAGTGCACACCTATCAAACTATTGAAAATGTAAGAACAACTATCTTTTTTTTCCAGTTGAGAACATCCTTCCATCCTTACAAAATTTGCGATGTGATGCAGACCAGGTTCGCAACAAAACCATCCTACCATTTAATCTGAGAACGGTTGCAGCGGAGAAAGGATTCTTAGTTTCTGATAACCAAGCATCTGGGAACTGTTTGTTCTATGCACTGTCGGAGCAACTGAAAAGTGTTAAAGGAATCCAAATCTCACACAAAGAACTAAGAAATACTTTGGTCCAGTTTCTCAGAGAGAATGCTAATCTGGTAAATAAGGCAATGATGTAGTCCCGTAATTGTATGCTTAACTTCATCATGCTGGGGAAAAAAATGGCAGAGGCTTTTAGTGTCTCCTATAAAATCCAAGACTATAAAGCCAATTTGATAATATTCTGAGCCATACCATGTTATGATTTGGGAAGTTTGTTAATTTGTACCTGTGAGGGGGAAGGGGTGCATGCAAAAAAAGAGACAATGTCCAGATATAAGATTCTCCTCATAAGGTAGAAGACTATACATGGCCAGTCTGCAGACTACCTGAAGCCTTTAATTGAAATGTATCAATTAACCATCACGAACTTTAAGATCAGCGTCATGTTCACTGCTCTGTCCTCAAGAAGCTAAAACTGAAAACTATGGGTGTAGAGCTTTTTCTATTGTGGCAAGGAAATTGTGGAGCTCCCTACCAGATAACATTAAGAATGCCAAGACCGTAATCTGTTTTAAAAACAAGTTGAAAACTCATCTTTTTTAGAAAGTTTTTTACTTTAGTAAGCATTATGGTGAACGTAATTAGATAGGGATTTTGATTTTATCTTCTGTTTGTAAATCATTGTAAGGCGCATTGAGCTTTTTAAATGCACCATATAAGAATGTATTTATTATTAATATATTATATTAGATTCCCGAGGGCTCGCATCTCTGAAATAGGGTAAAGTGTGCTGGAGCATCTGTTTTAACTTAATACAGGGGAGGGGCCCAGCGCCCCCCCCCCCCCCCCCGCCTTATTTGTAGACCAAACTGAGGTTTGAAGGGCCAAAAAATTTTGAGACTGGCCCTCCCCCACCCTTATCTAAGGGTCTGGATGACTGCCCTCCTTCTTATCCTTCTGGATTTGGCACTGTAATATATCAATATATATCATCAGTATATTCTTAGGAAGAATTTCTCAAATAAGGTAATCACTTGAGAATGTGTGCTCTGTTTTGCACCATATGTGAAAGCTTTTCTTTTGAAAGGCCACCCATCATTCAAGTGAAAAAGTATTTTCGGAGGTTATATAGTTGACTGTACCTCTAAATAAATCATTTTTTGCAGCTGCATTTTCTGTCCTGTTGTTGTCATCAATTAACTCAAAATTCACTCCAGTTGTATATTTCTGATTCATCAGCTAATTAAAAATTCACTTGCTTGATTGTTGTTTTTTTTTTTAGCATGATGGAACATCCTTGTTCAACTTTGTTTCCAGCTACCCATCATGGCGTGAATATTTACAAAGCATGGCGAAAGACGGTACCTGGGGTGATCACGTGGTTCTGTTTGCTGCAGCAAATCACTTTCAAACTTCCATCCGTATTATCAGCAGCCTTGATCGTGAAATAGTTGTGCATCCAGAACACGCAGTTGCTGACCCAACCCCTCTTGTGTTGGGACACATTCATGAGTTACACTATGTTAGCCTTCAGCCTAGAAAAGGTACAATACTAGTCTCTTCCCTGTCGCACAATCAGCCAGGTTTGTTTGACTGGTGGGAAATGTGTAGCCTGCTCCCACGCAGACATTCTTAGAGGTTCATCACGCATTCCAGCCCCGCAGTTAGTGGGGCAGGAACGCGTGACTTACCCCTAAGAACGTGTGCGTGGGTGGCTAGGACTGTAGATATCAGCCCTGCACTGCAGTGTAGGCTTTTGCATTCAAGAGAAGTGAGACTTGGTAACTGTTTTTGCATGGATTCTCTTTCTACAAATCATCCTAATGAGTTTCTTAATATCGTAATTCCTTTTTGTCAATGAGGTAAAAATTATTTCCTTCTGAATTTTTGATAGTCTTTCCTCACTTCAAATATCCTAGTTATGCTCATAGAAGAAGATCCTATATTCAGCTGGATATTTTTCAGATTTGCAGACACAACAAAGTTGACAAAGTGTGACCTGTTTAGCTTAATTGTTGTGATTGTCGAACAGGCCAGTTTGAAGCTGACAGTAAAATATCCACGCTTTATACTCAGTGACTAGAATTGTAGGCTAATATTGGCTTTGCGATTTTACACTAAGAGATGATCATTTGATTATAATAAGAAGGGTTTATTCATCAGGGGCACCCAACGAGGATATAGTTCAAAACCACTTAACATAGCATTGTTGAACGTATTTTAGTATTTAAACGGTAGATATAGGCATATTTTTATCTCCTAAAAACTTTTCATCTGTTCGGATTTCCTAGCTGAAAGTCTAGTGACCCGAAAATTATGGGATAAAAACTTACCTTCTCGAAAATTTCAGCCAGGAAAGGCTCCCGAAAATTCTAGGTGGCCTTTTTTAGGGTCAAAATCCGTTAAAAATGTGTAATTATACCATTTTGTAGATCGATGTTCGAAAATCCTAGGAGAGGCAGGCAAGCAAGAAATTTTACAACAAATGCTCCGAAAATTCTATATCTCAAATCGTCTTCCGAACAGATATTTTCCCGAAAATTGCCGTTGGGTGCCCCTGATTTATGGTGTTTGCTGAACAAATCTTACCCTTTGTAAATTACCAGTTTTAGGGCGCTCGACCCTTCGTTCTTTCTCGAGTTATACGTACCACATACTGCATACCGTAAAGGAAACAAAAAGGTACTGAAAGATTTTTAAACGGGATTGTATTTCCAGGAGTGGTGTACTGTAATGTCCATTACTCACAACATGTCCAAGAAAAAAAGTGTATTTTTGTGAAATTCAGCGCTTCGTGTTTAGAATATTCACATGTCACTTTCATGACTCCATTTCTATGGACAAAGGCACTTTCATGATTTGCAGTTTTGGTACTGTATTATCGCTTGGTGATCATACGTTATTGGCTAAGATTATATCATTTGTCAAAGGTTCATTATTGACATTCTAACCATACTGTTAAAAGAACAAAATAAAAAGACAGTGGTAGAGAATGCTTTTTTTTATCGACTGACGGGCGGTTCTCCCACCTCAGTTAATATATTTGTGAGGATCATGTATCCTTTGTTCTAATGACCGTTGTTTACTGTTTTTTATTTTGCCAGATGAGTGTTTATTTCAAAGGAATAAGAGGGACAATGAACGTTACATGATGGAGAACGACAAAATCAGAGCAAAACCAAGAAGGACCATACAAGATCTCAAAACTTTTAGATCTACAAGTACGAGTTCATAATATGCATCTTATAACCACATTACCGTAGCCTGAATTGCATCCGATTACTTCGAGTCGTTGTTACTCCCTCAGTTGCTGAGAGGAGAAAACGACTCGAAGCAATCGGATGAAATTCAGGCTACACATTACCCTTCTATTGTCAAATACACCCCCGCCCCCCCCCCCCCCCCACCTCCCAAAAAGGGCGAATTCGGGGTTGGAAGCGGAGACGTAAAACAAGGAATCATGAATCATTGGGTAAAAATGGCACGAATCATAAATAACAAAGGACAAATGATTCCGCTTCCTTACCCGAATTTCCATGCGTTTTTTTAATGAAATCACAAAGTACTTGTCAAAGTGTGTCATATTTCCCTAATCATGCGCACTCTATGATATACAAACTAACATATTAAATACTTGATAACGTTTAAGCAGGGTGTATGAATATTCATTTTTCAGATTTGTCCTACCCAAACGACATTTTTGAGAGGATCCGTCAGCTGTATAGAACTCGTGAACAACGCCTTCTGCCTGTCCCTTGGTGTGAAGATTTCAGCTTTCATTTGAATGATATTTTTACAAGATTAAAAATCTCGGGTAAAGAAAAGACCCAAGGAGTACTTACTGACGAGAAAACCAATATGACTGCTATCTTTAAGGCGCACGCAGAGTGTTTAAGCCCGCGAACAATCTTGATCGAGGGAGATCCTGGCATGGGAAAAACCACATACTGTCAAAAGCTGGCGTATGATTGGGCAACTAAGAAGGACGAATGGCATCCATCTTTTCCAGAGATTGAAGTGCTACTGCTTCTCAAATGTAATGAAATTCAATCCAACATCTGGGAGGCTATTGATGATCAAATTTTACCCCAGGAAATGGAAGATCAAGCTAAGGAATGTTTCTTTAAATTCATTCGCGAAAATCAGTCGAAAGTTCTTTTAGTTCTCGATGGATTGGATGAAGTGGATCCTAGTAACCTCAAAGTACTCGCCAGCCTTGTTAAAGGTAAAGAACTTTCAGGTTGCTACATTGTTGTCACATCTCGTCATGAGGCTGGAAGTAAAGTAAGGAGGTACTGTGACACTCTGTGGGAAATTGAAGGATTTACCGAGAAAGATGCAAAAAGCTTTATTCTTAAATACTTTAAAAACATCAACAAAGAGCACTTAGCCTGGAAACTTATAGAAAGCATATGGCCATGGGGTGTGCCCTTTCTTTTTGAGTCAGAACAGGATGGGGACCTGAGTGAATTGACAAAAAATCCCTTAAACACTGCCTTACTGTGTGTTATTTGTGAGGATTTTGAGGGCGTGTTTCCAACGAACAGAACTGAATTGTACACGGAGATTGTTCTTTGTGTTTTAAGAAGATATGAACAAAAGCAAGGTTTAGCGAGCAAGAATGAAGACCTGATGACCGTTTACAAAAAAGAATTAATAGATCTTGGAAGAATGGCATTGGAATCTCTTCTAAAAGGAGAGTTGTATTTTGAAGAACATAAATCTGACGGTGGCCTCATTGTCTTATCCAAGTTCGGATTCCTTTCACTTCAGTCTGGTGGCAGTAAGAGGAAAGTTGTTGTGCGTTATGCATTTCTTCATAAGAGCTTTCAAGAGTTCTTTTCTGGTTTCTATCTTGCGTACAAACTCACTGAGGGAGAAACTGAGTGCGAATCAGTGGTGACTGACCAAAGATATGAGAACGAACTGTATCAAGTCTTTTTATTTACGATCGGAATTTTAGTTTCAACAAGTGAGAAAACTGCACAGTCTCTCGTAACACATATGGCTAGAAATATCAACAGCCGTCGGTCTGCGAGAGATATTTCAAGGCGTCTTTCATTTTCTTTAAGTTGTTTATTAAAGCACGAAAGTTTAGTTTACACCTTAGGGGAGCACCTTCACATTACTTATTTGAAACTGGAACCAGTAATTTGGACATACATGTATGAAGTTGTGTCTCTTTTCAAGGCTCTTTCAGTCAACTCCTCCTTAACTCATTTGGATTTGAGTTTGAACAGTATTGGTGATTCTGGAGCTTCGTATCTTTCCCAGGCTCTTGCAGTCAACTCCTCCTTATCTAATTTGGATCTGGGGTGGAACAGTATTGGTGATTCTGGAGCTGCGTCTCTTTCCCAGGCTCTTGCAATCAACTCCTCCTTAATTAATTTGGATTTGACTGGAGACAATGACATTGGTGATTCTGGAGCTTCGTCTCTTTCCCAGGCTCTTGCAGTCAACTCCTCCTTAACTAATTTGGTTTTGAGTGAGAACAGTATTGGTGATTCTGGAGCTTCGTCTCTTTCACAGGCTCTTGCAGTCAACTCCTCCTTAACTAATTTGGATTTGAGTTGGAACAGTATCGGTGATTCTGGAGCTGCGTCTCTTTCGCAGGCTCTTGAAGTCAATTCCTCCTTAACTAATTTGGATTTGAGTTGGAACAGTATTAGTGATTCTGGAGCTTCGTCTCTTTCCCAGGCTCTTGAAGTCAACTCCTCCTTAACTAATTTGGATTTGAGTGAGAACAACGACATTGGTGATTCTGGAGCTTCGTCTCTTTCCCAGGCTCTTGCAGTCAACTCCTCCTTAACTAATTTGGATTTGAGTTCGAACAGTATTGGTGATTCTGGAGCTTCGTCTCTTTCCCAGGCTCTTGCAGTCAACTCCTCCTTAACTAATTTGGATTTGAGTGGGAACAACAACATTGGTGATTCTGGAGCTTCGTCTCTTTCCCAGGCTCTTGCAGTCAACTCCTCCTTAACTAATTTGGATTTGAGTGGGAACAGTATTGGTGATTCTGGAGCTGCGTCTCTTTCCCAGGTTCTCGCGGTCAACTCCTCCTTAGCTAATTTGGATTTGAGTGGGAACAGTATTAGTGATTCTGGAGCTGCGTCTCTTTCCCAGGCTCTCGCAATCAACTCCTCCTTAACTAATTTGGATTTGAGTGGGAACAACGACATTCGTGATTCTGGAGCGTCGTCTCTTTCCCAGGCTCTTGCAGTCAACTCCTCCTTAACTAATTTGGTTTTGAGTTCGAACAGTATTGGTGATTCTGGAGCTTCGTCTCTTTCCCAGGCTCTTGCAATTAACTCCTCCTTAACTAATTTGGATTTGAGTGGGAACAACAACATTGGTGATTCTGGAGCTTCGTCTCTTTCCCAGGCTCTTGCAGTCAACTCCTCGTTAACTAATTTGGATTTGAGTTGGAACAGTATTGGTGATTCTGGAGCTTTGTCTCTTTCCCAGGCTCTTGCAGTCAACTCCTCCTTAACTAATTTGGATTTGAGTTCGAACAGTATTGGTGATTCTGGGGCTGCGTCTCTTTCCCAGGCTCTTGCAGTCAACTCCTCCTTAACTAATTTGGATTTGAGTTGGAGCAGTATTGGTGATTCTGGAGCTTCGTCTCTTTCACGTGCTCTTGCAATTAACTCCTCCTTAACTAATTTGGATTTGAGTGGGAACAACGACATTGGTGATTCTGGAGCTGCGTCTCTTTCCCGGGCTCTTGCAGTCAACTCCTCCTTAACTAATTTGGATTTGAGTTGGAACACTATTGGTGATTCTGGAGCTTCGTCTCTTTCCCAGGCTCTTGCAGTCAACTCCTCCTTAACTAATTTGGATTTGAGTTCCAACAGTATTGGTGATTCTGGAGCTACGTCTCTTTCACAGGGTCTTGCAGTCAACTCCTCCTTAACTAATTTGGTTTTGAGTGAGAACAGTATCGGTGATTCTGGAGCTTCTTCTCTTTCTCAGGGTCTTGCAGTCAACTCCTCTTTAACTAATGTCTTTGTGGGGGAACAGTATTGGTGATTCTGGAGCTGCGTCTCTTTCCCATGCTCTTGCAGTCAACTCCTCCTTGACTAATTTGTATTGGAGTGGGAACAGTATTGGCGATTCTGGAGCTACTGCTCTTTCCCATGTGAGCACGGTTAATACAACGGTGCGTGTAGATGATCTTGTTCTTGTTGATGATGATGAGGAGGAAGAGGAAGAAGGAGACAAGGACAAAGAGACACATATGAAGAGGTAATTTTAACGTACAATTGTTCTAGAATAAAATGTTAATCCTCAAATTTAGAAAAGTTGTTGAATGTTCAAGGAAAGTCAAACGGGGCATTTTGGGGACCTAATGCATTTGAAGAAATTGTTTGTTTGCGCTCTTATCTAAGAATTAATGACATAATTTCTGCTTGAAGTCGAGGTCTGAAAATGGGTATGGATTTTTTAAATGAATGTTAAACGGAAAAACCGTCAGGGATGCGTGACACTCGTACTTCAATAGCTGATTTGAAAACATTTGACACTTTTTGATAATTCTTTACCGAGTATCACCCTATCTTAGATTTTAAAAGTCCGGTCTGAAAACCGGTGTAGAAAATGACTTTTTTGGGTTTCAACCGGCACAGAGCCTGTATTTTAACTTGATATTCCTTGTCTGGTGTTCACACTGTTCATAGTTTGCTGAAGTGTCTATTCAGGTTTAACATCCAGGGCTTCTTCCTTCACTAACGGTTTTAATTTGTGACGCATTCATTGAATTTAGGTTCCCTTGAAAGAAACAGAATGCACCCAGTGTGCGCACAAACCAACCTGTGGACTTCTTCACCGAGGACAGCTCATGCATGGTGCCTTACCAATTCAGAGCGGAGAAAGAATCAATTTAAGAGCGACAGTCAGGAAAAATCGACCAAAATCTTAATTTCGTGGCAAGAGGTGAAAAATCAATTTGTTTCATTTTTTGTTCATAGATAGCTGTTAGGTAGATAAGAAACCTAATGTAGATTGTACCTGCCAAAAGCCTTTTATTTGTGAGAAAAATTAGAAGATCGGTTTTCGATATCGGAGTCTCAGAGTGCCCTAATTTTTAACCTGAAATTCGCTAACATCGACTTTCCTCGCGTTCGCAAACGAAGCCGCATGGGGAAATTTGGACACTTTCAATGAACAGAGAAAATTCTTCTTCTTTCACTAAAAGATACTTTCAGGACAATAGCGAAGCTCGTCGTACTGAAATACCGTTAAATCCCGAAAATAAGCCCCTCCATGTATAAGCCCCTCCAAATATCCCCCCCCCAAACCGGTAACGCAAAAAACCCTCGGTTAAATCGCCCCTCCAAATATAAGCCCCCGGGGGGCTTGTACTTGGAAAATGCCCTCAAATACAAAGGAAAACAAAGCAAAAACGGTAAATTTCTTCCAAATATAAAGCTAGCACAATCGATTTGAAACGCAAATTTCCCTCCGTAGTTAAGCCCCTCCGAATACAAGCCCCTCCGAAAATAAGCCCCTCAAAAAGGGCCTTTGAAAAATATAAGCCCCGGGGCTTATTTTCGGAATTTTACGGTAATTAAGAAATGCGGGATTGGTTTTTAAGGATGACAAAAACTTAACTTCGTTACTCATTTTCGACAGCAATATTTAACATGTGGTATAACTCCAGATTCTCTTCATGCTATTTAAATCACACATTTAGACATGCATTTAAAACATACCTGGGAATTGGCTTGGGTTGTTACAGTCAAACCAGGCCAAGCGTTCCCGTCGCTAACAGACTAATAAATTTATTAATGGAAAATTGTTTCCGTTCGGGGCGTCTGGAAAAACCGGAAACCGGAATCCGGAATAGGAACGGGAATGGGAACAGGAACCGGAACCGGAACCGGAAACAGCAACGGAACAGAAACAGCAATGTGAAGGGGAACCGATACAACAACAGGGATATCATTTACTTTAAATTATTTTAATTCGAATTCAATTTATACAAAAAATAAGAACACTACTCTGGTATCATGCTCCCCCCCGAATCTCTTTATAATACGGCAGCGAGGAGGTAGAAAAAGCCGCAAGTTAAATAAGTAAAGCAACAGCTTTGCGAGTGCATCGTATCGCGCTTTCTGTCAAATTCTTCACCGCGTATGCACAACTATGATGTAAATGATCAAATCTTAAGTTCTCTTAAGAACGTGAACGGCAGGCAATAAATTTTATTGTGTCTTTCTGAGCTCGGACGCGGTCTCCAGCTTCATTTCCCAACCTTTAAAAGACTGGGCAATTTGGAATTAATGAGAAATAGTTTGAATTAAGACCTGAATTCAGTTTCTCAGTGGCGTTTTCGCTGGCGTTGCCGTCGTCAGATCTTAAGGTTCCTTTTGTCTCTCACAGGAAGGTGGTTATCACATGTTAATATTATTTGTCAGACCATGTGTATACGAGACACCCATCGGAGACGTTTATTGGGCTGCCATACACCTCAGGTTTGCTCCATAGATATATTGTACGGTGCTAAATTGGGAAGTTAACCAGAGATAGATAGTCCACAGCTTAAAAAGGGTATTAACATGTACTTCCTCCCCCTCCCCCCCCCCCCAAAACCCTTCTCAGCGGCCAGTACTTCATCTACCTCAACCGCGTGCAATAGGGACCTTAATAAGCAAGCAGAACGTTGACGTCTTGGACATTAAAAATGGAAACTGGAAGTGGATGTTTTCTGTCTTTAGGTGCTCTGACTCAACAAATTCGCACAGTGGAAGGTAAGAGGAAGAATTCAGATTCGTTGTGTGAGACAGAAGCGTTCCATCAAGCGACAGTCAGCGTTCTCGTTGCTTAAGTTTGCTATTATGTTTGACACGAAAACACAATGTGTCATAGGCTAAAGATAAAGAAAGGTTAATTAGATTAACATTTCAAGGGTGTTTTCTTGTTTCTTTAATTATTTCTCTCGCTTTTTATTTATATCACGATTATATCTTTTTCTTTTCATATTCTATACACTGTTTATATTTCCGTTCCTATTCCGGTTCCTATTCTATTTTTCCCTTATTTTTCGTATATAATCTGAACAGGAATTAAATCCAGATTAACTTAAATTAAGGTAATTGTTGTCCCTGCTTTTATATAGGTTTCTCTTCCCATTCCGGTTCCTATTCCGGTTCCGGTTCCTGTTCCTGTTCCTATTCCCGTTCCTATTCCGGATTCCGGATTCCCGCTTTTCCAGACGCCCTTCCGTTCGTTGGTTCCGTAGTTTATTCACGAAATAAATATTACAATATTCAAATCGAGCCTCGATTCAATAATCGAATGTTGATTGGATTAATAAACAAAAGCCTTGCCATATATGGACACCACTCTCCTCCCGAGCTCCAGTTCAAAAAAATGGCGGGCAGGCGAAACAGTTTGGGACGGATTTACGAGAGTGGGAGGGCCATGTCTGGAGCTTTCCGAGAAGAAATTATAGAGTTATACAATCAGGGTTTCACTGCAAATGAAATTTCAAGCAGTTTGAAGGTAACAGTGCGAGGGGTAAACAAAATAGTGGACCATTTCCGACGCTATGGGACTGTTCTTCCGTTCACTCAAGGTGGTAGCGATCCTCACATCATGACGAACGATCTGTTACAGTGTATTGAGCTTTGGAAGTTAGAAAAACCGAGTGTTTATGCCAAAGAAATTCAGCAGAGACTTTTACTGGAAGGTTTATGTGATAGGGATAAATTACCTTCAATAAGTACTATTAATCAGAGTATCGCTGGAAGATTAGACATGAGTCGAAAGAAAATTACAAGTGTGCCAACAGAATATTTAAGCAACATTGACAAAGTAAATGAATATTTAGAAATAACTAGTAGACTAAAATCATCATCCCTCTATTTCTTCGATGAAGCTTCGGTTGTGAAAACTACTTCGAATCGCCAATACGGTAGCAGTTACAGAGGCACGGAAGCTATTGAAGTACAACGGTATGCTTCCAATGCAACTTTCACGGTAAATTTGTTGCACAGTATTTTTGGCGTGGACTTCTATAACATTATTCCAGGTGCATCAAACGGCGGTGAGCTAATTTCCTTTTTTGATTATGCACTTGAATGTCAAAAGGACAATGGGCTTCCAGTTTTCATTGAAGGAGACACGGTTATAATGGATAACTGTGGTTTCCATCACGGACGAGCTACTGAGAGATTATTGAGAGAAATGCTTGGAGACAAGGGTGTAAATTTACTATTTCAGCCACCATATTCACCCCATTTGAATACCTGTGAGAACTGTTTTCACCAAATGAAACAGACTATGAGGTGCAATGAGCAGTTGTCACAGTCATACACAGAAATGGCTATAATTGACGCATTGAACAACATTACAGCTGCACAATCAGTAAACTATTTCCGTCATTGTGGATATGTTTGATTGCACTGACATTGAGTGCAAGGATATATGCAAGGCCCTTTTGTAAGTTAAAAAACATCCCTTTTTGCTGGATGTGGAATTTAGTATCCAACAAAGATATTTACGAAAAAACGGTGTTAGTTTGGCAACAATTTATCATTGTGAGTGGTGTTCACGCATATTTGGAAAGTATTAAAAAAAACCCACGAGTTTCTCCAAGGAGGTGTCGAACCTATAACCTAATACCATTTTGTTTGGATTATTACATCATTTTTTGTTGGGGGGGGGGGGGGGGGAGGGGGATTTGGACATGAGGAAAATTGTTAAATTATTTTAAAGGGGCTTTCAGAGACTCAGAAAACTGCCTATCAGGCAACAAAGCATACACTGAGACCTCAATGATATCAAGATTACCTTATCTCAAGATTAATGCATCAAAACACAAGGTTAGTTGCAGTACAGCCTCCCCGCAGACATTCTTTTAACTTCTCATACAGTCTTTCCCAAGAGTGTCTGAGGGGGAGGTTAGTTGCAGTGAAAATACATTTTATTCACAAATACTACTGTGAATAGTCAATCCTGTGTATTGTTTAGCTCATTCCACGTGTTAAGTTTGTATGTAGTTTTACAGTACTTCAGAATGAAAATAACCCTGTCTCAAGACACATTTAGTATTTTCGTTTCAGAAATGGAAACATATAGCACTGACAACCCAATTACTGGAATTCTAATTAAAAGCAAATGCAAAATGCTAGCATAACATGACCCATTGAAAGTGTACAAGTACACTGTTCATCTTCCAGAAATGTTGTGGTTCAAATTTCTCTCTCTTTGCTGTTAGGTATCGTAATGCATGATGGTGAGTGTGAAACAAAGGAAAACTCAGTGTAAACCTAGGGTAAAAATTGAACCCCAACACCTCATTTCAAGTCCCTAAGTAAAACAATAATTATTTTAAATGTTACCTTGGTTTAAGAGGAGAAGTTGAATCGCCAGTCTGTTACATTTTAATGATACTGGACTCACCAGCAACTGTATGTTAATTCAAGGTGTTCGTCAAAGTATGTCAAGGCACTCTGTTGAGGCTCTTATTTAGAAGCAAATTCAAGAACAATTCACTTGCATTTAATCTCTTATGTTTTTATACAATACCGGTAACATGCCTCTTGAATGCCCAGTTTTTAATTTCTGCCTAAAAGCCCAGACTCATGCCCAGTTGCTATTTATGAGTCTTGAAATGGGTTAGAAAAAAATTGATTGGGTTGCATTGATGCCACGCACATCAATAACTAACCCTTCACTGACCAAAATCCTTAAAATAGCAACTGTATATGAGTCTGATTGAAGCCTAGCAGCCTGTATGATAAAATAATGCAATCCTACATTGGCAACTCAGTCTTTCATCAAAGAGGCAACAAACTGGTAACTGATTAAATTAATCTACAACAAAATGAATTGTTAATTTTTTTTATTTACTTTGTTAATAAGTAAGCAACATAACACTGTTCTTCTGATAACAAATCTGTCAGTCTTCCAAGAAATAATAAAATTGGAAACAAAGAAAGAAGCCAAAAATCTTCAGTGAATTAATGATACAGCTGTTGTCAAACATTCATAGCACATTGACACAACAGGCAAACACAACTTCTTGCAGAAGCACACATGTACCCCAAGCTCTGTAAGTGATCTTTGTTCAGTTTTGTGTTAGTGTTTTTAGCACCACAGCAAAGAAGCAAAACTATTGGGTTTCTATGTTTACATACATAGATACAGAAAAGTAGAGGAGTTCGGGTGATTATTTTTCATCTTAAGGTCAATCAAATTGTGAAAATCATTGGGAAATACTTACATCTGCACTGTGGCAACATTACGCTCGAATACAAACATTAACAATGCTGTACAAAAGTCATACCAACCTATACCTATGTACCAATGATTTGAAAAAGAGAGTCATTTACCCAAAACATTAACCAGAACCATAACAATCCTGTAGCATGATAACGCATATCTGTCACTTTGAGTGATTGGGATTAAAATAAAATTAAATTATATTTCAATCATTGATCCAAGATAGAGATAAAAGATGTAAACATCCTATAAAGCCAAAAAATATCATAAATACCGTAATATTCTATATTTACAAAGGGTACATGTAACATGCATACAAAAATAATTTCAAAACCTACATCCGTAATTTCAGTTACAAAATGACATGACAGTTATCATGCTACAGGTCTTTTAGAAGTAAACAATGTAAATCTAATAAATTTGAACAAGCAAATTCAAACTTGAGCCCTCTGTATTCCCAATGGAGTATTTTTTATTACACTGTCAGCATATGCCGTGAATGACCAGCAACAATTCTAAACAGAGGGCTGTACACTGAAGTTTAGAATTTTTATTATGAGTTGGGAGTTGAAGAGTTCATGTTCATTTTGCTGAACTGACATAACAAAAATATTACTGACACTATATCAAATGAATGAATGCACAAACCCCAGTTTGCAAGTTAGTTACATGTAAGGCTGAACGTCTCTACAACATATTTAACTCACCCAAGAAAAAGAACAAAATGCATTTACCCAACTTTAGTGTGGCCACAAGCCTAAGATAACTGGTGGTTACCATTAACAGTTTCAAGCTTGAAACCTCATGGGATTAGTGTACAAAAGCTGGGCCTGGTCGTTTAAAGCAAGGTTACGGCAATGCAGGTTTAGTGTCAAAGTTGAATTCAGTGAACTTTTGGGCTATATTTTCAATTTGTTTGCTTTCAAACTCTAGGTAGAGACCCTTTCACATGATCAAAATCAGAGCAACATAAATATTGCTTAACTTTAATGCAAGTTAGCATTAATTGGCTTGCAAACAAACTGGCCCTGTACACCCACAACTTCAACAAAAGTGTTGGCTGTATTTTTCTGACATAGCAGCATTAGTGTACCATGATGTTTGCCTTGCTATATTTACCACTGTGTGAAGAAAGAACAGATCCATCGGTTATTACTGAGTCCTTTTACGGAGTCTCATCTCCACTGTCATTACTTTCTTGAATTTGCTTGCAAATGTCTAGTTGTTTTTTTTTCCAAGCCTCCATATCAAATGGTTGTGAATCATCTATGTTATCATTTGCATGAGGGCAAGATGAATTTGGTGGTGGTACAATTTTATCTGTATTGCTACTTCCTGTAACAACAAGGCAGTCACTTTTTGGTGGGGATGACGTGGGACTTCCACTGCCAACACCTTTCGTCTTGTCATCCACAACTTGGTTCAAAGTACCTTCATTAAGGTTCTTTCTGAACTGCCTCCCAAGATCCTGCTTTACCTTTGTGTGCTTCCTGGCTTTGTCATCACCAGGTCTCTTTCTTTTTTGTGCATACCTCTCCTGGTTATAACTAGAGTGCCTTGGGATTTCCCTTGGAGTGCTACTTCTATGATAGGCAAAAGGGCTATAAGGTGAGCTGGACCTGTGAGGACTCACACTTCTATAATCCTTTCTTGTTTGTTGTGGTGATATGTAATGGTCAACTGGCCAGCTTGTTCTCTGCCATGTTTCTGACCCTCTTCCAGGAAATTTCCATGATTCATTTCCAAAAGTTCTGTAAGTTGGAAAGTGTTGCCACGGCATATCTCCTTCTCGAGGACTACCCGTCAATCCATGCAAATTCACATTTACACCACCCTGAATGCAATTTTTCTGATACTTATAATCTGGGCTGTAACCAAAATCAGCTCCTCCAAAATTGCATCTCCTTCCATCATCTGAAAAGTAAGACAACATAAGGACAACATAAGTACTTGTATTGGTGGCCTTTTGTATCAAATTATTCACACATTTTTATGTTAATAAATGGAATATAGTACAGTGCAAACATTAAGGGCACACAAAACATACAAAATAGTGGTAAGTTATGCACATGTTATTGTTTTCTATTGTACTTTGGAAATTAAGAACCTATTTTGAAATTTCAGCGTCAAATGGTTCTTACGTGAAGGGTGCTTAAAATGAAAATTTCAGCCTGACAGGTTCTTAAATTTTAAGTTTTTATATGTGGGGTTTTACTGTAGAACTTAATACACCAATACTCTGCATGATTTATAATCTTTTGTTGCACATTTGTTGCACGTCCATACTAACTAAAGGTTTTACTGTAGGCAAAAAGAAACTGGACCTGGGCTACATGCAATGGTCTTACCATGAGTTATATTTCCAGTTTGGAGAGATCTTGCCTTTTGTTTGTGGTCGTCAATTATGTCTTCTAAGTTTACACCATCAGCTGGAACCTTGTGCTTGCATGCTGAGGCTAAAATTCTCAGATCATTATCAAGGCATACTCTGTTAGAGTACTTTATTGGATTACATTGTAGTAACCGTTTTCTTGCCACAGAAAAGAAGTTGGACTTAGTTCTTTCCCTGATATAAGACAAAATCAGAACAGATTACTTACAGTCAAATATTTAACATGTAGACTATGTATATTTATAGAACTTTCCAAGACAACAAAACCAAATTATCGCTTATTTTCAGCTGCCATGTATGACAATTAAGCCTTTGGCACTGAGGCCACAAACATTTGTTAGTTTAAGTGCTTATTAAAATAATGAAAGTCTAGTTCGGTTACAAAACAATCAATTAAAAACCAACAACTTTATACATTACATAACAAAAAATAAAATGTAGTGCTACACTTACTTGAGTAAATTTGTGTTCACTATCTCATCTTTGTTCTGCTTAAGCAACTTAGAAACTTCTTTAACTTCTCCCTCAGCCTTAAAAAAAGTTAAAAGAGGTCTTAACATAAGAACATTGGGAGTACTATGGCAGCTGTTGTATCATGGGGTGGGGCATTGGTCCTCTCCCTATGGTTTATAGTGGATATTTGAATAAGCAAGCTTACCCCAAGGGAGGGGATGGGGGATGGTTAGGCCTGGAAATAATATTGACAGAACAAATTAATTATCACCAAGAAATGCCACCAAATATTTAGCGGGCAGGACTATCTGGTGAATTTTGTTTGAATGCCTTAGAATGGTCTATCAAATGTTTGGTAATCAAGCTCCTCCAACTCAGCTGTTTTGATTTTCGATTTACTTAACAGTTTGCGAATCAAGCACTTGATTATTAAATGCTTCTTCAATCGCACAAAAATTTTCGAACCCTACAATGTTCTAACTGGCTTGGCCCGTACTTTGTCATTCAAAACCAGGGCAACCAGGCAAATGTTGTTGTGACAATAACAGCCAAGGTACCAGGTGTGAAATGAACACATGTTACTTTGGCTTCCCACACATATTTCTCAAATTAAAGCTAACAAAATTCTCCTACTGAAAAATATTAAACCGAGGATATAGATTTTCTTGTAATCTTAGATTTAGGCTGATTTCCAAAAAGTTCTTGTACTGAGAATGGCAAGGACAAAAGCAAACTAATCTTAACAAAATAAATAATAATAATATTAAAAATATTAAATCCTCACCTGTTTCACCTGTTCTCTGTATTCCTTGTGCAAAATAGCCATCCCACATTCAAAATACCCCTGGCAAGGGGGTTGGCGGCAGGTGTTCTGTCGATGTCCTCTGTAGTGGCAATTGCTGCACGTGAAAGCAGTGTTTCTCCCCAACGGCTCTCTTGTACGTGGTTTTTCTTGTAAGGAAGTTAAGGTCGCTTGGGCTAGTTGTAGACGGTATTCAAGCGAGCTTTTGCGGTCTTCGAGGTTTTGCAGCAGTCTGTCAACGGCCTTTTCACCGCCTTCACAAAAGGAAACAGTCGCTCTGCTTGTTTCTGTCAATGGTGTGCATAACTGCTCAGCATGACTACGCGGTTTTCTGGTGTGCAAGCAGCTTTCCAAAATCATGATTTTTATTTTATCTCGGTTTTTCAGGTCTTTTATTTCGACGTCGATGAACTCTCCCCACTCCTTATCATAACGCTGCAACGAAACAGTGCCCTGTACATGTATGCCAAATGTATCTTCCACTAAGTCTCTCTTGTTCGATCTTTCAGTGACTTCCGTCACTTTCCTGACTTCGTTCAATTCAACCAAGACAACGATTTTGTCCTGAAAAGTCAAAGTTCACGGTTATTCTTAGTGCATTTTACAGAATGGGAATGATCAAATACACAAAGGTTGCATGCATGCTTGATCGATCAAGTGGAACACTTTCGCAAATATTCACAACTGTTGTCAAATCGAAACTGCAAATAGGAATCTGAGGAATCGTATCGAACAACGCCTGTAGAAAAAGTAAACAACATTTTATACTAATGGCGTGTTGAACTATAGAATAACCTACCTGCTCTATCTATACCTGCCAACTTTTTCTGAGATATAAGCGTGAGATTTTTATCCTGGGAGTTCTGGGATTTTTGCAGACGACACGATCATTTCCGAAGATTCCCGAAGAAGTCCGAAGTCTTCCGAAGAAGTCCGAAGTCTTTCGAAGACGTCCGAAGTCTGCCGAAGGCGAAGTTACTGAGAAAACGCTTATCCACAAAATCATAGATCGCGAGGAAGGCATTGTTATTTATTCATTTACACATGGTTTTCGTTCCTTACATGGGTCTGAGTTAGCATATTTTTGGCAATTGTGTCAAGCAAGACGGCAACAACTCACATTTTTCAATCAGGCGTGAGAAACTGGCCTGCAGGCGTGAGCCGGCGTGAGATCGAAGTTTTCAACCCGCAGGCGTGAGACTCACGCCTAAGGCGTGAGAGTTGGCAGGTATACTCTATCACACGTAACTCGGGAGATAACTCCGCCATGTTCAGGTTTACCACGACAAACATGCTTTTCCTAGCACTCCATATATGGCAAGGCTTTTGTTTATTAGTCCAATCAACATTCCATTATTGAATCGAGGCTCGATTTGAATATTGCATTATTCATTTCGTGAATAATCTATGGAACCAACGAACGGAAACAATTTTCCATTAATGAATTTATTAGTCCGTTAGCGACGGGAACGCTTGGCCTGGTTTGACTGTAAAGGAAATCTGTGTAAGACACCATCGAAGTTCAGGAATGTTCATTGTAGGCCGGTGGTAATTGTGTAAACACTTCCAACTTCGAAACGCACAAAAGTAGATATTTACAGCCTCAAGGCTCGTTTTTCGTACTTGTTGTGGGTTTTCCCATTGCAAAGTTGCTTTTTTCATCCAAATAGTGGGGTAAAAAGGTGAAAGTGGGTCATATTTTAGCCACTTTGAAACAGTGAACTCTACCAGCCGGCGACTCTGCGTGATAATCTGTTCCGTGACTGCACGTGACATAACATACATTTGAAGAGATGGAGTCGTCAAAATGACAGTCACGGAATCAAGGTAGTAACGCAACGGAATTCTTGAAAGAGTAACATTTTCGATGCTGACAGTCAGTTTTGAAGAAGAAAAAATCAAACGCGCTAGTATTCTGGTACTCACTTTTTATCGAAAAATAAGGACTTTAACAATGGTAATTCCCTAAGGATGAAGGAACAGGAAGATATTTCTTCTTGCTACTTTACGATCGAGGAAACTTGGTGCCGTGAAATAAGTTAGTTTGGTCACGCTTCGCTATATTTACCGGACTTCGATGCTTTCATTTGGAGGCTGCCTTCAGGAACCCAAGCCAATTCTCAGGTATGTTTTAGATGAATGTCTAAATGTGTAAATAAACGAGGACTGGGAAAATTTGTTGCTATACCACAGGAAAAATAATGCCGCAGAAACCAACTACTAAATTAAGGTTTTTGTCACCGTAAAAACCTGTTCTTCGTTTTTGAATTGTGTCAGTTCAACGAGTCTTGACATTGCTTTGAAAGTATCTTCTAGTGAAAGAAGAAGAGTTTTTCTATTGATGGAAAGTGTCCAAATTTCTCCTTGCGCCTTTATTTGCGAACGCGAGGAGAGTTGATGTTAGCAAATTTCGTGTTGAAAATACGGCCATTTTGAGACTCCGACCACGAAAACTTATATTCTTACTTTTCTCGAAAATAAAAGGCTTTTTGCGAGAACAACTTACATCAGATTACTTATCTACCTAAAAGCTATTTATGGACAAAAAATTCAACTCTTGCCACTCGATGGTCGATATTTCCTGACCGTCGTTCTTAAACATCATATGGATGCGCTCCTCTGCAGTGCGTAAGAAGCTGTGTGCTATGTGCAACAGGGTATCCAGGCTTAAGCCATCTTTTGGGTGATCTGTTGATGGGCTTACTGTTAACCCTGTGTCAGTCTTTGCTGCTCTGTAACGTCATCAAGTGCCATTTTCCTTACCTGAGAGACACTACGATGCATTAAGGCGTTGCAAAAAATGTTCAGAATACTGTAATTATTACCGCGGACCCAAGAGAGTTTACTTGTGAATTAAGGTTTTTTTAGAGAAAAAAGAAATGCGCTTGTTGTCCCCTCCCCTTTTAAGCCTGCTTCTTGTCAACTCGCTCTGTTCTTTGCTTAACACGCCTTAACGTTCTTGAAAGGCGGTGAAGAATACATACACACCTACCTACATACATACATACATTTTGTTTCAACTCAAAGTACCAGAGTAGCTCTACTGAGTTAATATCTTACAGGAAAAGAAATAAATAAATGAATGAATCATAATTAATAACTAAAATTATGAAATCTAATAAGTTATTACAATACATAATTAAGGCTCTAAAATACTATAAGGTGATTTTTTCTGGCTCTCTTAAAATCATTTGTTGATTCTATTGTTCTTATACTTTCTGAGAACAAGTTCAAAATTTTCGCAGCTTGGTAACAAATAGACTTACGTCGGCCATAATTTGTGATTGTTGGTAAAGTTAAAGTCAACATACACTTAGAATGCTTTGTTTTTTTGAGGGCACGCGGAATACACAACTCGTTATTTTTGCTTGCAAAAGATTAATATGATTAACTACAGTGGTACATGTAAGCGGGCTATCTCTTTGACGCTTTTAAAAAAATTAGTCCGAACTAAAATGCGATTCTTCAAGTTGGCGACTCTTCTTAAAAACTACCTTACTTCCTTAAATAATTGCTTTAAAATAATGGGTATCCGTAAAACTGGTGGCGCTAATTGTAAGGAGGTCGCTTAATCGATGGAGGCGCTCATGAAGTTTTCCTTGAACGAAGTGTAACTTTGTTTCGGCCAAAAGTAATATTAAAAGCCTTTCATTTGCTAAAACGGTAGTTCAGTAATCAAGCGTACCGCGGTGCCATTTTAAACACCTAACCCTTCAAGCCCCAGTATCCACGTATAAATTCTCCATACTGATCTTCATACATTTCTTTAAATAATTAGTTGATTAGTTGTCTCTTTAGTGATCATTAGTGATCATTTTATTAACTCCCATAACCATTTCTCTCGGCAAAATATGGATATTGTTAGGAGAAAATTGATATTGGTCACTATTGGGACTCAGATTGATTGTGACTTAAAGGGTGAAGTTTCAAATGTATCGGTATGCATGCATGTTGATAAATTATCGATTATCTCACCATCCATCGAGATCATCTACAATGACATACGGATCTTCGCATTCCCCTTGTATCCCTACTATAAGGAGCTGATTACTAATCTGCTCCTGCTACTATTTAAGAAAGTGAGGGAGGGGCCCTTCTTCGAAGGGGAGGGTGGAGAGGGGTGCTTGCATGATAGGGACCTTAAAATCCGACGACGGCAACGGGAACGCCACAAAAGCACTAGGTTTAATTAGCAAAACAACAATTTTGCACGTGCATCACGCTTTTTTGTGCATTTCTTTGCCGTCACTGCACGACTACGACGTGAAAATGCCTAATTTCACGATGTACAGAGGAAGTACACAAGCGACGACGAAATTTCCTCTCTCTTTCTGAACTTGGATATGGTTCGTAGGAATTCAGCTTTAGGAGGGTTCGCCTACATTTGACACGGTTAAAAAATAGGGAAGGCTATTCACTAACGGGTATTTTTGACTTTTTAAAATTTTAACCCTCTCACTCCTAATAGGCCTAATAGTGGCCTAAAAAAATTCACGTGGAAATAATCTTCAAATTTTTGTTTTCTAAACTGTAAGAAATATGTAGTACTATACAAACGTTTCACCAATGAGGTTTGATTTGAGCGGTAACACCATGGGATTTCGCCCTCAGATTTTAAAGTTAGGGTGATAATTAATCTCGCCACCAGATCGATTCTTACCTGTATGAACAACGTTCTACGTTTATTTCAGATCATTTCCAAGCCCCTTTTGTGGTACCGACCGCTCTCCTCCGCAGAGGTTCCCGCTGGGTATCCATGATCAAAAAGTAGCAGGCGCGTGGGGACGTCGCGCGTGCTCTTTTTCCCTCCCCAGCCTTCCCACGACACAAAAGAGGCCTCTGTGGAGGAAAGAGCGCACGGATAGAAATTTCTTGCGGCATTGTTTTCACGGAAAACGCCTAATGCCACATTCTAGAATACACCTTGCCAGTGTCTTAAAGTTTTGCTTTTTTTTTTCAAAAAGCTTTGTATAGGTAATAGCATGACTTGTAGTGACTGATATTTAGCATAAATACCAGGAGTGATATTTCGAAATTATTATACGTAATTTCACTTAGTTGTTAGGCGAGTGGAATTTGAGACCATTTTGAAATATCACGCAGGGTATGTACGCCGAATATCACGTTTAAATCATGCTATTATTTGCTTATACTACTACCCGCAAACGTTTTGTAATTTTCACGTGTTGGTTTTTCGAGTTAAGCTGAAATACCACTGCTCTAAGCCAACTGAATTGCAGAAATGTCTCATGTAGTAGTATAACCGGGGTTACCAGAATACTGATAGATGAAGACTTTTAATCAAATATGTTCATTATAATTGAGTTGATAACGTGAATTTTCCACTTCAAAACGATTGAAAAGCCGGCAATGGAACGAATGACTCGCTCTGACGAAAAGCTAGCGTTCGAAACGTTAGTGTCCTTCGCAGCCGCTCGAGCAGGAGTCACGTATTGTCGCGCTTACCGTTCCCAGGCAATTTGATGACGTCATAAGTGGTTCAGGGGGCGTGGTTCTACGTGGGTGGTTGAAGTGGGAATAGATCAACCTTGGGTTGCTTGGATCTAATACGGGTGTTCCAAGCGCCTCAAACGAAGGCTCAACCTAGTACCCATACTGTTAAGGTGGCTCGATACAGTTTTTCAGGGTCAATACCTCCCAAGTTTGAGCATAAACTACGTCGCCATAAACAATGTTTTGGAAAAATTGCCATCACAGTTGTATTAGATAAAGACGAAAATTTGTTATGATCAGGGTTGCAACGGCATCGGAGTTGTCATAGCAACGAAATGACGCTATTACTTATTTCACTTGCAGCAGTATATCTCGGCACTGGGAACTGTTCTTTGAAAATCATTCACGGGAGCTTTTTCCTCCAACAGCAGCCTCGATGTGCGTGAAGTTTAAGCGAAATCTGTTAGAGCGTTATCGAGATATTTTGGAATAAAGTTTTCATTGTTAGAAACACAGTAAAAAAAATGGACAACATTGTTGTTTGGCTGTTATCTGTAGAAAATGAAGCGCTTTTGACATGCAATTTCAAATCGTAGTAATTTCAATTTTTCTAAAAGCGTGTGTGAAAGATGATGGGAGATAGCTCCATCCCATTGCTAGAAAGAAGGGTTTCATTACACTTTTTGCTGTTCATTACCAGAAAATACGCAATCATTTGCGTGAAATGGCGACCAATAGTGCGAAGGTACATTCATTAGCGCGAAAATACGAACATTTGCGCATAAATCAGATTCAATTACGATTTTTGCATTTTAATCAACATTCAATAACACTTTTGGGCATTCATATGCGTCATTGGACATGCAAAAGGGAGAAATATACTTTCATTAACGCCAACATCAAAGTCATTAACACCATCTTGAAGGTCAATAGGGACAACTGACATACATTAAAGTGCAAACACTATTCATTAACATTTTTATGACACTGTTTGCAATAGCCTTTTCGGCTAACTCAATGTTGTACCCAATTCAAATCTCCCGGGGTTAAGATTCTTTGTTTATTGTATTTGCATTGTAATGTGCATTCACATTTAAATGATATGGAAATTCCTGAAACAAAACGTTTTATTCCCGAAGGATTTGAATTGGGTACAACTTTGAGTTAGCCGAATAGGTCTATTCAATAGCATTCCTGGACAACCTTAGGATGGATAAGACAAACATTAATGCGCTTGTACAATCAATTGAGTGTTCTTTACATTTAATATACAAAAATCGATTTTCAATTAAATAATAGAAATTCAAACAAATTTGGACTGAATTTCAGTCCGTTAAATGTATATCCCTTAAAAACCTCGCTATTTAAACATTTTGGTAGGTAGGTTTGCATGAAATGGCCCCCCTTAGCACATTTAGCTGCGGTCACAATGTCATGTTTCTGAGCAGAGCTTCAAGCACTGCAGTTGTTGTTTCCGAACTCCGCTAGTGGGATTGCTAGGGCATTCCTGTTACACATCTTTAAATTTCCGGACTCGAGATGTCGGCCTTTGGTGTCGCTTTCAGACAACTTAAATCCTTTCAACGATG
>OZ037785.1:5970299-5982799 GCA_964035525.1 Porites cylindrica
TAAAGAACTGGTCGACTAGTTTTTATAAAGTTTTCAATTGAGTGATGAGCGACTAGTGCATATTGACATGTGCTAGGGACAATTGCGGAGCTCCATCAAGGAAGGATTGTCCTAAGCCCCAAGCCCTCACCCTTTTACAACCTTGTCTCGACATAGCCGTCGTGAACCATGGCGGACGGACGTGAACCTTCTGGTCCCGTTTTGACGAAAGATACCGAGTCTTACCAGCTTAACCTTAAATGGTGCGAATTACAATCCCTTAAGCTAAACGGGGAACGATTAACGTGGACGAATAACCTTGAATCGTTAAAGAATTTTGTGGAAAATGGCTTGAAACTACAAGGAAAGTGGTCGTCGCCCGGAGGAAACGTAAAGCAATTCAAAAGTTCTAACAATAATCTCGTCATCAACTGGTATAATAAGAAACAGCTAACCCTTTGTTTCCAAGGTCGAGATGGTCCCTCCTTAAAGGACAAGTTGGTCAAGTTTATTCAAAATAAACAGGGAACAGAAGCTGATACGCCTGTCTCGGATGCTTCAACAACCGAGCAAGAAATTCCGCCTTCGCAGTTTTGAAGTGGTGCACCAGCATGATTAGAATTAGTGCAGCAAACGGATAGATCAACCTCGTGAAAATACCCCTGGGGTTCCACTATGGGGTGTCTGACCGGAGATCGGAAGACCATTCCATGCTCCTGCCGATGACTACAGTACTTTTGTCCCGTGTAGCTACTCGGATCTCCGTACAGGCTTTCGCGGTGAGAAACAGATGGAGCAGTAACTGAATTACGATGATTAACGTCATATCGTGTAGACTTGCTGATGACAATCTGAAAGTACAAGAATTCCGCTGCATTCAACATTTAAGGAAAATAATATAATTCGTACCTAAATGGCGTGAGCCAAAACTAATTCAGTTGCTTTTCACTAGTCGATATCAGGGAATTATATCCTTAGATAATAAATTTCTGAAACAGGCTAATTTGGGAGATGTTACAAGACATGTTGGGATTTCATCCGTATCATTGTCTTCTGTGAAATCCATTATTATGTTATCAGCTGAGTACCGGGGATACTCCCTATAATGGCCTCTACCGGGGAGGGGGGGGGGTATTTATTTAATACAGGGAGGCTCCGACCGAAAGTGATACCTTATTCAGGTTTCAGGTTAGGGATTGCACTAGTTGAAGTATACAAAAGGAAGGTAGGGAAATTAGTCATATCAGTCTGTATAAAAGCCGGGCTAACAGATGCATTTTATGGCTATGAAAAAGTCAAGAAAACTTCGTGATTTAGTGATTTTTTATATTTTTTAACGGACAGTGCATTTACAGTAGCTAAAAGAAAGTAGTGTTTTAAACTAGGTATATGAAAGATGTAGAATTCGTCAGTAGAAAGTATTCGAAAGGGGTATCGTAAAACTGAGTGGCATATACACCTAACTGCAAAAACGTTGCCATAGAAAAAAGAAAGAAAGGAAAAAGCGAAATAGGAATTAATTAGGCTAATAAGCCTAATGAATTTATTTGCAGCATTCGCACATGGACATCGTATTTGCCTGTTGGAATTTGCTATTGTTTTAAAGCTGAAAGACAATAAAACTGACAATTCCAGCGTGGAAATGCAACGGCTGCAAATGAATCTACCATGAGAATGTGGCTTAATTAGCCTATTTAATTCCTATTTGGCTTTTTCCTTTCGTCATTTTTCTAAGACAACGTTATTGCAATTAGGTGTATATGAACAAGAAACGGTCGGCCTCTCGGGTCGGGGCATCCCTGTATAAAATTTTGTTAAGTTGTCGTAACAAAGAGAAATTCGTCAGTTTTTGAACATCTGTACTAACTGAAAATTGGAAAATCGAACTCTTTTGCCCTTGGTTGGAGGTGTGATAGCTCCCAGAGTGCTTGTTTTGGAGCCTTAACAAACCCGGAAATGATCGGAGAGAAATGAATGTTGGTTAAATAAACCGAACTTCTAGTGTTAAGTGTGAGAATTTACCCAAATAATGTGATCAAAAATGAGGGTGGACAGCAAGACCTGTGCAGTTCGCTTGCAGACTTGACTATGAAAACACGGCGCCTTAGTTCGTCTTAAAGTTCGAATCAATTTATCTCCACTCGTACGTGATCATTCTATTGTAGAAACAATAGAATCACAATACGTACTTATATAAAGGATCGAAACACAATAACCTAATATTAGCGAACATGCCCTAGGTGGTAGCTGTTTGGGGAGAGATTCGGGCTGAGAGTATCCCTCATTTACTAAATGTTACTTTACTTAAGGTATCACGTATCACAAGGTACATGTTAAACCCCGTTACAATTTTGATTCAACAAAATTAACCCGTGACTGTAATCTCTTGAATTAATGCCATTAATACCCAAGCTCACTACGAGAGTATGTCGCACTACCATCATCAGTAATAAAGAGAAATTTGTCAGTTTTTGAACATATTTAACTGAAAATTTGAAAATCGAACTCTTTTGCCCTTGCTTCAGAGGTGTGAATAGGCACCCAGGGTGCTTGTTATGGTGCCTTGACAAACGCGGAAATGGCCGGAGAGAAATGAATGTTGTAAATACACCGAACTCAGTTCTAGTGTTAAGTGTGAGAACTTTCCCAAATAATGTGATCTAAAATGAGAGTGGACAGCAAGAAAATTTTTTTTCGAGAGTGCTCCCCCCCCCCGCCCCCCTTATCTCAGGGCCCCACGTCATCTGAAGGTCTGGATCAGCGACTGTGCAGTATCTAAAAAGAGCCAAACCAATTTTTGAGACTCCCGTATGAGCGTTTTTAGGGTATGCCACTTTAATAAAACCAATTGCCATGATATTTGCGCTTAAAAAATGAAAGGATTATCTCAACCGTTAAAGGACCTTGCCTTAATCGACCAGACTGATTTCTCCAGATTTCTGTAGTTTGCGAGTTTAGTCAGCCGAGTGGAAGTTTGATGAGGGCTGTCTGATACTCACCACCACTTGAAGTGGCGGAACCAGGGGAGGATACCCCATTATTTTTAGACCAAACTGTGGCCCGAATGGCCGAAAAGAATTGTTTTGAGACCGCCCGCCCCCGGTTCATTTTAGGGTCTGGATGACCGCCCCCTCCCTTATCTGAAGGTCTGAATCCGCCCCTGACTTGTACCTCTTGCAATCATACTTTTACGACTTGAACAAATTGCGAAACAAGTGGTGAATATTGGACATAAGACGCGGGTTCGGCAGGACAGGAAGGAGCAAAAGAGCCGAGATTGGAACTGGAGATAATAGTCCATAGTACCCACCGTCATCCCCTTGTTTAGGGTATCCCTGTACCCACATTGCTAATGATATGGGTATCCTCGGTAAAGAATAGCGAAAATGCTGGTCCTACTTATGAATAACAAAGATTTTTAAAAAGATAAGACTTTTAAATTTGTTATAAGCTGATTTGAACGAAGTTGACTATGATCTCGCGTACTTAGAACTGTGAAGAGAGGATTTATTGTTATTAAGTTATTTTGCTTTCGCAGATAAAAATGTGAAAAGCCAACGCAGAAATCATTTATTCTTTAGTCTTAGTTTCTCTAACCGTATAAAACCTGTTAATATTTATTGAGCGTAAACTTGTTTGTCGAGTCATTACTGTATTTAGCCTTCAAGCTGTATAATCAACCTGAAAGAAGCATTTATCCACTGGTGTAGTTTTTGGAAGTAATTTATGTTTCAAAACAACCTTAAGTTTCTACCAATAGTATTGTGTTATGTAATTTGATTCGTTGAGTTATTATGTAATCTGTATCGCTTCGCTAGCTTAGGCCTAAGTACGACTGCTCTGTAGGAGTTTCTTTGGTTACATCTTAGTCTTGGTTACCTCTTGGTTGGTTATGTTTTGACTGTATCCGCTACTCGGGTAGGAGTAGAATCCTGGGAACGGGGTTGATATCACGCCGTTTTGAAACCGCAATCCATACTCGACAATAAGTTGTAAATCGATGGTCTATTTAATGCATCTTTCTATCTCTCGTTGAAAATTAGAAGATACGTTGATGGTCCCGACAGAAGAACCGCCGGGATCGAGTATCCTTATGCAATAGAAGTTTCTGTAAAAACCCAATTGCCTCTGGAACTCTTGAAGCTGTTTCTGCCCATAAGCTGTCCAAAAAAAGCAAAATACTCTCAAACAGGAAAAAAACTTAAAAGACGAGCAATACGTTTCCCTCTGTCACATGTTTCTTAATTAAAGCTTTCGAAGTTCGGCTAGGCGCAGGAAGGAAAATTTCGATTTTCCGTTATTGGTTACGTACTCAGTACGTATCCAATAAATGAGGTGGAGAAGGTTTCCACGAAAACCCCAAGCATAATAAAAACATTTTTAAGGAAGTACGGATGGGTCATGGGCAAGAATTTCATTCTGGTTAACATAACGATTTTTTTTTTAGTATGTTTGCGTTCTTCTCTGGCCTGTTGAATGACTGTTTGGTAGAACTTTTTCTTCCAGCCCCGCCCACCTTACAACTAATGACACCAGGGACGTGGATCAGCACGGAGGGTTACAGGCCTTTCAACTGCGAATCATTTACCAAACGTTAAGATTAATGTTTTGCCGTCTTTTAGCCTTATTTGGCATTTATATTCAAATTTTTGTTGCTACAGACAACTCTCGCCCCCAACCTCGTCCCCAGGGCGCTTTTCCCTGGCTTTGGGGCTATGGAAAAGCGCCCTGGGGACGAGGTTGCTCTGGCCTCGTTTGACCGCAGTGAATGTCGGGGTACCGAATTGCGTGACCAAACAGAGATCGCGTGATACTGCCCGCAGAACAGTATGGGTAATAGTTTTCCAAATATGTCGGTCACTGAATTGTGAAGAGCGTCTTCCGCTTTTAGTTTTTGATTCGGTTTTCTGAGGTGCGTCGAGTACAGAAGTAGTGTTGTTTCCTGTGAATAGTTATACACGAAAAAAATTACGTCTTTTATGCGTGCGCGTTGGTGTTACCTTTGTAATCTCAAGTTCACGATATGAACGAACGAAAATTGTTGGTAAGTTTGTAATCCTTACAAATGAGGTACATAAACGAAGGAATGAAAATCAAAGTCCTTGACAAATATGCAGAAAGAAGCTGTTGGCTGTCACTTCTGATGAGCATCTGAAGTTTACTAGCCACTTGAAGGAGCTATCTAAAAGAGTATCTAGGAAAATAGGAGTAATGATGAGACTGAAAAATGTAATACCAACATTAGCAAAGGTTAGAATTTACAAATCTTTGATTTTGCCACAAATAACTTATTGTTAGACGGTATGGCACTTTTGTAGAAAATCTGATAGCCGGAAGATTGAGAGTCTCCAAGAAAGAGCGCTTAGATCAGTCGTAGGCTTTCCGAGTTTGTTTATTTTAGTTGTTTGATTTTCGTTTTTAGGTAGTTAGGTATCCACAATATTATTAGTTTACACTCCCAGTAAGCTAGGCATTTGACACATTAATTAAGTCTATTTATTATTAAGAGTATACTGCAGACAGTCTGCTTGAAATGCTGCTTGCCATGGGCATTTATAGAAAGTGTGGTGTTTTTGAACACCTTATGCGTATTCGTAAGTCTGTGATAAAAGTGCTAAATGTGAGATCATGACTATGAGTAGGTTTTTCACGTAATTAATCCTTGGAATGAATCTAAAATTTGTATTCACAAAGCATGAAATTTGCATGTAAATTGCCACTAGTTTCTATTAATTATCCTTTAGTCAGAGCTTGGATTCATTTGCAAGACACACGCATACATGTAGCTGTCTCATTTGGCCTCTGATAAATTTCATCCAAAAGGAAAGTTTAATCCAAGTGACCATGGGCAGTGACTCATGATTATTACATCTATTAGCATAATCATTAATGTATGTTCTTACTTCTAAGTGCCAGAGTGTGGGTCACAAAAGTGTGGAAGAAGTGTTAAAGTGTGGAAGTTTGGTAGTATGGAACAGGGTTGTCAAAAGTAGCCGGCTGCCGGCGAAAATCGCTGCCTATTTGGTTAGTATCGGCCGGCTACTCTGCTTGGCAGTTCTTTACATATGGCGTTTTTTGAATAAGATATCCCTGGACTGGCCGCTTACTTTGACAACTCAGCCTTCTACTTCAAAACTTTCTGACAACCCCGATGGAAGTGTGGTAATATCAAGTTAGGAATTTTGGTGCCAGGACCAAATGTCGTTTGAATGACTCTGAACTTTTGTGATTAGGGTAAGGAAACTGAGTGAATCAATTTTCAGGTCAGCTTGCTCAGTATATAATGACCTTAAACAGAATCTGATTCACTCAGTTGTGGTTTCGGATCAGGATCTTGTCACATTCAAGAAGACGCAGTGCAGGAAACACTACAAACTTTTATTTCAGCGAGCAAGCCGTGTAGAGCATGCTAGTCTGCATGCGCACACGTAAGAGACTGCATGCAAACTATGACACTATGTAATCACTATAAACTTCAGAGTCATTTGCCATTCAGCAGCCATTTGGTGTTCTGAAAAGAACCCTAGCTGGAATTTTGGGAATTAGGTAGTATAGAACTTTTGAAAATGTTTATCATAATATATTGTTCTCTGTTTTTATCTATCATTTTGTAGATGTTTGGAAACTTTGATATTGGGTAACAGCATCTTCTGTACAAAGAGTTTAAACAGGCATGAGTGATGACCGAGTGTGCGGCTCTCACAAAGTGAAAGTCACCATATTGGCTTCTGAATGGGGATCAAGCAAAGGAGGGCTTTCTACCATAAACAGAGAATTAGCCATTCAGTTAGCCAAATGCTCTGAAGTGGAAATCACTTTCTTTTTACCACAATGCAGTCAAGAGGACAGGAAGGTTGCCTTACAAAACAATGTGAAGATCGTGGAGGCAGAACCACTACTTGGCATTGAACAACTGGAGTGGCTTTGCTTCCCTCCAGATCATCTGCAAATTGATATTATTGTGGGTCATGGAGTTAAACTTGGTAAACAAGCACAAGTCATAAAAAAATCTAAAAAGTGCAAATGGCTTCAAGTAGTGCACACAGACCCTGAAGAACTTGGGATGTTTAAAGACTATTCCAACCCAATTTCAAAGGGCGAAGAAAAGCACAAGACTGAAGTAGAACTGTGTAAAATGGCAGATCATGTTGTAGGAGTTGGACCCAAGTTGAGTGAGGCCTTCCGCTCATATCTACGTAGCTGTAGGAAAGACGACACTCTTCTTGACTTCACTCCTGGAGTGTTTGAAGAGTTCACAGCTGTAAAGCAGGTTCCTAGTGAAAGGCAACAACGCAGTGTCTTGATATTTGGTCGTGGAGATGTAGAAGATTTCAAATTAAAAGGGTTTGACATAGCCGGGAAAGCGATTGCTGCATTAGAAGATACTCGTCTTGTGTTTGTTGGAGCCCCAGATGGAAAACATGAAGAAATAGCGAAACGGTTGACTGAATGTGGTGTTCCTGAAAGGTACTTGAGAGTAAGAGGATTTGTTAAAGAGCGAGAGAGTTTGAAGGACTTGTTTCAAGAAGTGGATCTTGTAATCATGCCTTCAAGAACAGAAGGGTTTGGATTGACAGGACTTGAGGCCCTGTCAGCTGGTCTACCTGTGCTTGTCAGTGGCAACTCTGGTTTTGGAGAAGCTTTGTGTCGTGTACCTTTTGGTTCAACATATGTTGTTAACTCAAATGAACCCGCTGATTGGACCTCAGCTGTCAGGAGAATCTGGGCCAAAGACAGGAAAAGTCGACTTGAAGAAGTGGAAAACTTGCGTGATTTTTATGACAAAAAATACAACTGGGCAAGACAGATTAAAGAACTTATTGAGAAGATGATCTGTTGGGTTCACGGTGAGAACTTCATTTTGATTGACATGCTCATTTCATCATATAAGTGCACATTAAGCTTTACAATATCAAGTACTGAAAATTATCATTATAATAATATACACGAAAAAATTACTCAATTCTGATTGGCTGAGAAAGGAGTGCAGCTCTTCTGTAACACGAGTGCAAAATGTGTAACACGAGTGCAAACTTGTCACACGAGTGCAAATTACAAATGCTTTCTGATTGGCTGAAAACACAAAAGAAACCAACAAGAACCAATCAGATAAGAGCTGTTTTAACAACACAGATTCAAGAAAATGGCCATGGTTTTCAGCAGACGACGACGGGATTCAATTTTGTAAGCAAAACAACAATAGAAAAGTTAAAAAAAATATTCCAAAAAAACCCGAACATGGTAAAAAGTACGTCTTTCTCGCTAAATGTATTGAAAATGCGTTGCTAAGAGAAAAATACTGTCCACAAAATCGAGGAAAATGAGCCAGAGAAACTAAAAAACAAGCTACTCATAACAGACTACGCTAAACTAAAAAAAAGAAAGAACAAAAACGGTTGCAACCACACGCAAACCATGACAGCTACACTCTTCAGGCATTTAAATGAACAAGGATTATTCAATGATAACAACAGGGATTTCAAGTCATGTACGTTATTTGTTGCTCTCTTTGAGTCTTTTGTGGAGCGAAGACCTCTATTAAAACATCCATGTGATGGTCTGTTTTTTTTTTCTACCTCAGTAGCAAACGAAACCGAAAATTTAAACTTCTGGTCCAAACTAAACCAATGGGCGAAAAAACCACAACTCACATTATTAAATGAAAAGTATCCGTAGCTGGTACTAGCCTTAAAGAAAGTGACAAAAAAGTTTACGAATCATTGTGCAAAAAAAACAACAGTCAGCTGAAGAAAGCAAAGATTGTAAGTTCAGAACATATCGTCAGTGTCACAGGCCACCGAGGTATAAATTTCCTTAACGACTACGATGAAGCCGACGAAGAAGAGCTACGATGAATCTTGCAGTAGCCCAAATAAAACAATGAAAACTCCAGCGCTGAGAAAAAGCAAATATTATATTAATACTGACAGTTTCCGACATCACAACAACTGTGGCTCCACTCACCCATCGATGGTAGCATCGAAAGAAAACAAATTGCCTCCTTCATTTTCGGGTTTTAAATCTCAAAAATTTGTCCACGAATCCAGCTATGATGGGGTTTCAGGAACAGACAATGATAAACAGTCGTTAAAAATCCTTAGCAAGTGTCTTTCATCTTTGGCTGCTCGAAGCGTTCTCCTGATTTAAAAACGGCAGTATACTTCTTGAAAACGCTTCTTGTAAACGCTGAGCTCTCATAATCGAGGATGAATTTAAAAACACTTACTTTTGCTGATTGTTGTAAACCAAGTTATCTTTAACAGGCTGGTGATCATATAAAAAAATCCTTGAAAAAGTTTGAATTTGACAAAGGTAGTAGTCTGTTTCAGCCAATCAGTTGAATGAACTAAAAACGCGCGCGCTGTCAAAATTTGTTGTCGTAGGTTATGTTTTTCATGTATATTATTAATAAGTAATCACATGATTTTTCTCGTGCAATTTGGATTAAATAAGCACTTGTAAATTTTTCAAAGACCACAAAGTGCACTCGCCCTACGGGCTCGTGCACTTTTGTTAGTCTTTGAAAAATTTATTCGTGCTTATTTATTCCAAATTGCACTCGAAATCATGTGATTACCTATACTTATTATTATTATTATTATTATTATCATTATTAATTTTTCTTTTTTCTTTAACAATACTTTTCACATTAGGGAGCTTAAGTAGAAGTTTTTTTGAGCATTTATCTTTGGTAGTGGTTTCTCCCTAATTTTCAGGCAGTGGTCTCTATAAAAAATGAATATATGAATATATACCTCACAATACAAATTTGGTAGTGTCAAGGACCGTATATTAAATGAGGAGGGTGGTTGGTTTCCATCTGTATTTCACAAACACCTTTCCTTCAGCCCCCTATTACAATGGAAATAATAGGACAGGAAATCTAAGAAGAAGTGAATAACAAACAAACAAACAAAATAGATTAACCATTGAGAATCATCAGCTGAGATTTTTTGTCCTATGTGTATGTAGAACTAAATGTGATAAAAAACTTTATTTCCCAGATAAGAAATAGTGTGATTACATATCACTGACTGGCAGGCAATTTTCTATTCTTAAAAGAAACTTGTACATTAATTGGGTCCCAGCTAATCTGTTGTACACTTTATCCCCAGCTCATGGATTGGTGTGATTATTTCATACATTGCTAATTAACGAAACAGCCAATTTATTGTTATCTTAACCCCTTTAATTATTTAAACAGATGATTCTTCAAATCATCAGAGGTATTCAGAAACCAAACACAGAAAAGTTTCTCAGCAGATGGAGCACAGTACTGAAGACATTGAAGGTAGCGTTATTTGTAATAATCCTTATCTTGGCAGAATGATGTTTCTGGCAAAAAGGGTTTTATGGGGGAGTAGTGTCTCTCATGTTAAGCCTGATCAAGTGAAGAATATTTTGACTTTGAAGTTTGGTTGCCATGGACATTTTACTTTATTTTATAGGGCTTGAAAAAAACTTGAATTCAAGCTTGTCCTTTGGGCAAGCAACTCTCACCTTTTGATTGCCTGGGGCCATGGCCACTAATGTTGCATGTCTTAAGACTCGTTCACATCAAGGCTTAAACATGTTTCATGTTTAGTTAAGTAAGGTTTAAATTTGTTTTCTTTGTACACTCTATAGTAGAAGGTGCATTTACTCTACTTTATTGATTACTGCAACTATTTAACCTAATGAACTTCATTTGAATTATCTAGCTGTAGAAGCCTGTGTTCTAGTTTTCTGTTACTGTTTTCCATTTTTAAACCATGTTTAGTTGGTGTGAATGGGGCTTTAGTTAATGATTTGGTTAGAAGATGTCTTACTTGGACCTTTGCCCATATATGTATTGGCAAAAAAGTGAGCTTTAAAAGTTGCTTGTCCAGCAGGAAAATCTACTTGTCATGGACTAATGAACAGGACTTTTTTTTTAGCCCCGTATAATCGTAGATGTCAACCAGCGACAAAATTGTAGAGATATTGTACTCAAAAAGGGGAGCTTCAGAGCAAAACAATCAACACCCCTCCCCCTCCATTCAAAGTTGGGGTGTTTAGCATTTTCTACAGGTAGCTTGCAGAGTGGTACAACAAGCTTTATTTTCCCTTTTTGAAGTTTGTAAGATGTTAGATAGGCCCTTTAGGGCAAATTGTCTGAACTTATTTTGTAGGCATTAAGTGTTAATTATAATTATTAATAGGATTCGTACAGTTTGCTGCCAATATTTTGTACTGAGCATTGTGTGTATGTATTTTTTTGTTTTCACTGGCAAAGTGAGTGAGAGACTACTACCGGAACTGAGATGCGAAGGACTTTGAGAGAGTCTGTTATGTCCCATGAAAATAATCAATAAAATTTGTTTCAGCTAGTGCACACCTATCAAACTATTGAAAATGTAAGAACAACTATCTTTTTTTTCCAGTTGAGAACATCCTTCCATCCTTACAAAATTTGCGATGTGATGCAGACCAGGTTTGCAACAAAACCATCCTACCATTTAATCTGAGAATGGTTGCAGCGGAGAAAGGATTCTTAGTTTCTGATAACCAAGCATCTGGGAACTGTTTGTTCTATGCACTGTCAGAGCAACTGAAAAGTGTTAAAGGAATCCAAATCTCACACAAAGAACTAAGAAGCACTTTGGTCCAGTTTCTCAGAAAGAATGCTAATCTGGTAAGGCAATGATGTAGTCCCTTGATTGTATGCTTAACTTCATCATGCTGGGGAAAAAATGGCAGAGGCTTTTAGTGTCTCCTATAAAATCCAAGACTATAAAGCCAATTTGATAATATTCTGAGCCATACCATATTATGATTTGGGAAGTTTGTTAATTTGTACCTGTGAGGGGGAAGGGGTGCATGCAAAAAAAGAGACAATGTCCAGATATAAGATTCTCCTCATAAGGTAGAAGACTATACATGGCCAGTCTGCAGACTACCTGAAACCTTTAATTGAAATGTATCAATTAACCATCACGAACTTTAAGATCAGCGTCGTGTTCACTGCTCTGTCCTCAAGAAGCTAAAACTGAAAACTATGGGTGTAGAGCTTTTTCTATTGTGGCAAGGAAATTGTGGAACTCCCTACCAGATGACATTAAGAATGCCAAGACCGTAATCTGTTTTAAAAACAAGTTGAAAACTCTTTTTTTTTAGAAAGTTTTTTACTTTAGTAAGCATTATGGTGAACTTAATTAGATAGGGATTTTGATTTTATCTTCTGTTTGTAAATCATTGTAAGGCGCATTGAGCTTTGTAAATGCACCATATGAGAATGTATTTATTATTATTATATTATATTAGATTCCCGAGGGCTCGCATCTCTGAAATAGGGTAAAGTGTGTTGGAGCATCTATTTTAACTAAATACAGGGGAGGGGCCCAGCCCCCCCCCCCCCCCCCCCCCCCTTATTTGTAGACCAAACTGAGGTTCGAAGGGCCAAAAAATTATGAGACTGGCCCTCCCCCACCCTTATCGAAGGGTCTGGATGACTGCCCTCCTTATCTCAAGGTCTGGATTTGGCACTGTAATATATCAATATA
>OZ037785.1:5987799-6075299 GCA_964035525.1 Porites cylindrica
TTTCCAGGTTCTTGCAGTCAACTCCTCCTTAACTAATTTGGATTTGAGTTTTAACAAGATTCGTGATTCTAGAGCTGCGTCTCTTTTCCAGCCTCTTGCAGTCAACTCCTCCTTAACTAATTTCAATTTGAGTCAGAACGGTATTGGTGATTCTGAAGCTGCGTCTCTTTCCCAGGCTCTTGCAATCAACTCCTCCTTAACTAATTTGAAGTTGAGTTCCAACAGTATTGGTGCTTCTGGAGCTGCGTCTCTTTCCCAGGCTCTTGCAGTCAACTCCTCCTTAACTAATTTGGATTTGGCGTGGAACAGTATTGGTTTTTCTGGAGCTGCGTCTCTTTCCCAGGCTCTTGCAGTCAACTCCTCCTTAACTAATTTGTATTTGAGGAACAACAGTATTGGTGATTCTGGAGCCGCGTCTCTTTCCCAGGCTCTTGCAGTCAACTCCTCATTAACTAATTTGGATTTGAGGAACAACAGTATTGGTGATTCTGGAGCTGCGACTCTTTCCCAGGCTCTTGCAGTCAACTCCTCCTTAACTAATTTGGATTTGAGGAAGAACAGTATTGGTGATTTTGGAGCTACTGCTCTATCCCATGTGAGTACGGATAATACAACGGTGCTCCTAGATGATCTTCCTCCTCTTGATTATGAGGAGGAGGAGGAGAAGGAAGAGGAAGAAGGTGACAAGGACAAGGAGAAGCATATAAATTGGTAATTTGAACGTACAATTGTTATAGATATAAAGAATAAACGATATTCGTCATATTTAGAAAAGTTGTTGAGGGTTAAAGGATAGTCAAACGGAGCATTTCGGGGACCTATGCATTTTAAGAAATTTTTTGTTTGCGCTCTAATCTAAGAAGTATTGACATAATTTCTGGAAAAGGTCTGAAAACTGGTGTGGATTTTATAAATGAATGTTAAACGGAAAAACCGTCAGGAATGCGTGACACTCGTACTTCAATAACTGATTTGAAAACATTTGACGCTTTTCGATATTTCTTTACCGAGTATCACCCTGTCATGGATTTTAAAAGTCTGGTCTGAAAACGGGTGTAGAAAATGTCATTTTTTGGGTTTGAAATAGGGTCAGGATTTTGAGAACCGGGCGGCACACCCCACCAAGAATTCCCAGGAGTACCCCTCTCCCGGCAAGAACCCTGCATCTCAACTTGATATTTCTTGTCTGGTGTTCACACTGTTCATAGTTTGCTGAAGTGTCTATTGAGGTTTAACATCCAGAGCTTCTTCCTTCACTAACACTTTTAATTGACGACGCATTTTTGATTTAGGTTCTGAAAGAGACAGAATGCACCCAGTGTGAACACAAACCAACCTATCGACTTCTTCATCGAGGACAGCACATACATGGCGCCTTACCAATTCAGAGGGGAGAAAGAATCAATTTAATCATCATATGGATGCGCTCTTCTGCAGTGCGCAATAAGCTGTGTTCTATGTGCAACAGGGTACCCAGGCTGGTGCCATCTTTTGGGTGATCTGGTGACGGGTTTACTGTTAATCCTGTGTCAGTCTGTGCTGCTTTGTAACGTCATCAAGTGCCATTTTTCTTACCTGAGAGCCCCTACGACGCATTAAAGCGTTGCAAAAATTGTTCAAAATACTGTAGTTATTACCGCAGACCCGAGAGAGTTTACTCGTGAATTAAGGTTCATTTAGAGAAAGAAACATGCGCTTATTGTTCCCTCCCCTTGTAAGCCTGCCGCTTGTCAACTCGCTCTTTTCTTTGCGTAACTCTCCTCAACGTTCTTGAAAGGCGGTGAAGCAAAGATACACACCTGCCTACATGCATACATATATTTTATTTCAACTCGAAGTACGAAAGTAGCTCTGTTGAGTTAATATCTTAGATCAAAACAAGTAAATAAATGAATGAATTATAATTAATAACTAAAATTATGAAATCTAATGAGTTATTACAATACATAATTAAAACTCCAAAATACTATAAAGTCATTTTTCTGGCTCTCTTAAAATCATTTATCGATTCTATTGTTCTCATACTTTCTGAGAACAAGTTCAAAATTTTCGCAGCTTGGTAACAAATAGGCTTACGTCGGCCATAACTTGTGATTGTTGGTCAATATTGCTTTGCAGGGTACGCGGAATACACAACTCGTTACTTTTGCTTGCAAAAGATTGATATGATTAACTACAGTGGTACATGTAAGCCTGCTAACTCTTTGACGCTTTTAAAAAAATGAGTCCGAACTGCAATGTGATTCTTCAAGTTGGCGACTCTCCTTAGAAACTACCGTACTTCCTTGAATAATTGCTTTAAAATAATGGGTAAAACAGGGGACCCTTATTCAAAGGACGGCGCTTAATCGATGGAGGCGCTAATGAAGTTTTCCTTGAACGAAGCGTAACTTTGTTTCAGCTAAAAGCAATATTAAAAGCCTTTCATTTGCTAAATCAGTAGTTCAGTAATCAAGCGTACCGTAGTTACATTATAAAACACTTAATTCTTTAAGCCTCAATATCCACATATAAATTCTCCATACTGATCTTCATACATTTCCTTAAAGAATTAGTTGAGAGTGTTTGATAACAGATCAAAGCATTTTCTCTTTAGTAATCATTTTATTAACTCTCATAACCATTTCTCTTGACAAAATATTGATATTGTTAGGAGAAAGTTGATGTTGGTTACTATTGGGACTCGGATTGACTGGGACTCAAAGGCTTAACTCTGAAATGTATTGGTATGCGTGCATGTTTATAAAATATCGATTATCTCATCATCCATCGAGATCATCCTCTACAATGATATACGGATCTTAGCATTCCCCTTGTATCCTTACTATCAGTTACTAATCTGCTCCTGCTACTATTTAAGAAAACGTTGAGGGGGAGGGGGGCGCTTGTATGATATTATGGTCTAAGGGAGGTCGCTTATTGGAGCATGCGCGCTTATCATAAGAGAAAATACGGTAACCTTCCAATCTGAAACGCTGTGAAGGTGGTGTCACCATTCTGCTCTTTTATCTGCTTGTTTTGTTGATAAGAACACAATAAGCCAACTAGCGCGTAAGACAGTTACACAGATATAACTGAATAACAGAGCCCGTCTTCTTAATATATGGGATCCGAGATTGTTAATTTTTTTTTTACGGTTAGAAAATAGGGAAGGACTATTCACTTAGGGTTATTTTTGACTTTGGTGGCCGAAAAAAAGTCACGCGGAAATTCATATTTCGTTTTGTAAAATGTAAGAAATATGTAGCACTATGCAAACGTTTCACCAAAGAGGTTTGATTTGAGCGGTAACACCATGAGATTTCGCCCTCATATGTCAAAGTTAGGGTTATAATTAATCTCGCCACGAGATCGATTCTTACCCGTATGAACAACGTTCTATGTTTATTTCAGATCATTTCCGAGCCCCTTTTTTTTGTCGCACTAACCTCTCTCCTCCGCAGAGGCTTTTGCTGGGTATCCATAATCACAAAGTAGCAAGCCCGTGTGGACGTCGCTCGCGCGCTTTCTTTTTTGCCTCGCCACGACACAAAAGAGGCCTCTGCGGAGGAAAGAGCGCACTGCTAAAATTTTCTGTGGCATTGTTTTCACGGAAATCCCCCAATGCCACATTCTAGAATACACCTTGCCAGTGTCAAAAGTTTTGCTGTTTGTTTCTAAAGCTTTGTACCAGAATACTGATAGATGAACATTGAATTGAGTTGAGAACGTGAATTGCCACTTTAAAACGATTGAAAAGCTGGCAATGGAACGATTGATTCGCTCTGACGAACAGCTAGTTAGTCTCCTTCGCAGCCGCCGGAGTAACGTATTGTCACGCCCCCCGTTCGCCGGAAATTTGATGACGTCATAAGTGGTACAAGGGGCGTGGTTCTACGTGAATGGTTGAAGTGGAAATAGATCACCCTTGGGTAGCTTCGATCTAATACGGGTATTCCAAGCGCCTCATACGAAGGCTCAACCTTGGGTACACATATTGTTAACTGTAACTCGAAAAACACTGTCAACAACTTTGATGTAATTTTTCAATGTTTAATGGTGCCACGGTTCTTAAAGACTTGCTGTTTGCTTTAAAAAAAATCCAAAGAACTCTCTAGGTCAACTATTTATCAAGGCCACAAATTGCTTTTTCTTTTCGCATGCGTAGAAGAGCGAAGAAAAGCTAAGATTTCAGGTTACAAATGCGATGGTCTTAGATAATACGAGAAACTACAACTCTGATAGAGACTAGTGTCCTCGGGCGTGGTCGCGTGTTTTACTCGCACGACTTCCACTACAAAGAAAAATTAAGGCAACTCTGTCCTCGCTAAAGATTAAGCCCAGGGCGGGGTGGGGGGATTTTCACGTGTGCGGATTCCGCTGGCGTGAAGGGCTTATGATAAGAGGACGCTTAATTTGCAACCAGGAGAATTAGCGCCATGCGACAGCGAGGAGGACAGGCGAGCGCATCATCCTGGTCTAGACACAGCGTCTGCTACGCGGGCAGCGTCTGATAGATCTTCGACTCGCACACACTCGTGCAGTAGATACCCATAACGCCCCACCTTAGTCTCTAAGAAGGATATGGGTAAGACCTTATTACTTACAAATTTTTGGGGGTGGCTTTTAACGTTTGATTAGTAGTATGATTAGATTTCGGGGTTCTGTTCCTTACAGTTCGGTGTGCCCTCCATTAAGCCCCCGACCGGTGTCGACAACGAGAGCTTGAGCTTTTTCTCGTTTGATCAAACACCAGCGGGAACGATGCGTTGTCTACTGATGCCTCTTGTACCTCCTGGATGGTCGCGAAGTTTCCCAGAATCAGTTGAGGAAGTTGTAAATTAGATATGGATGATTTGTTGCACAAGCTCCCGCAAACGTCCTGCGTCACAAACGAGAAGAGTTAAATACATTTTAAAACGCGCAAAATAGCAGATACGCAAGGAGGAGACAATCGCTTGAGAAAGATCCAAAGCCTTTCACCATGCATGAGAACAGATTGCCATTACCAGAAAGAGTGGTAACTTGGGTTATACGGAAATAGCCAATTGCTTTTTTGACACCCGCATCAAGTACAATCGCTAATTTTAAAGAACTGGTCGACTAGTTTTTATAAAGTTTTCAATTGAGTGATGAGCGACTAGTGCATATTGGCCTGTGCTAAGGACAATGACGGAGCTCCATCAAGGAAGGATTGTCCTGAGCCCCAAGCCCTCACCTTTTTACAACCTTGTCCCTAGGGCTTTACCCTTAAAAAATGGGAGGAGCAGGAAAAGCACATGGTATCCGCTTGTCACGTGTCCCTCATGCACTCTAAAATCTTGGATGTAATAAATTAGCGCTGTGGATAATGTGAACTTCCCGCCCATCACATTTTCTTAGGGAAAAGCCCTAGGGAGGAGATTGATCTTTTATATTTTTTACCTTGCCAAGAAAAGTACCTCTTTTCATGCCTGAACTCGTTGATCCCAGCTCATTTACGTAGCTCTAGCCTGGAAAACCACGGGCAGCTTTTTCGAGCGGAGCATCCCTACCCTCCCAGGTGTTCCCGGGCGTTTGACGCTTTAACCGCGTGTATCGCGCTCTTCACGAAGGGATCAGTCCATCTCTCATTGCCTAGTCCCTACGCCTCATTATTCTGTGCGGGTTATGCGTTTCGAGTCACGTCTTCCTAGCGAGTCTTCTGGCCGTTCGCCTCGGATACAAGGGACGAGGCAACATTTGTCATAGAAGGCCTTGGTCACAGTGTCTCAGATTTTCTGTCTAAAAAGTAATCACTGTGAGGAATCAAGACATTTACGGAGAAATGGAGTGCCCAGGCCCCACCAGATAATCACAGTGTTGCTGCTCGCCAATTCTCACGGCAAAGAGAAAGCCAAACTAAGGGTAACAAAGGCAGAGTCAAAACATTCAGACTAGCCTCAGGGGCACCCAACGGCAATTTCCGGGAAAATATCTGTTCGGAAGGCGATTTGAGATCTGGAATTTTCGGAGCATTTGTTGTAACATTTCTTGCTTGCCTGCCTCTCCTAGGATTTTCGAACATCTACAAAATGGTATAATTACTCATTTTTAACGGATTTTAACCCTAAAAAAGGCTACCTAGAATTTTCGGGAGCCTTTTCCTGGCCGAAATTTTCGAGAAGGTAAGTTTTTATCCCTATAATTTTCGAATCACTAGATTTTCAGCTAGGAAATCCGAACAGATGAAAAGTTTTTAGGGGATAAAAATATGCCTATATCTACCGTTTGAATACTAAAATACGTTCAACAATGCTATGTTAAGTGGTTTTGAACTATATCCTCGTTGGGTGCCCCTGTAGCCTATCCACAAACGCTTTTCTTCCTTTTTTTGACAATGCGATGGCGCACGAAGGCGGAGCCCGATACGCGCGCTTAATAGGCTTCACTATTTAGACTAGATATGTACCTGGTACTTGGTAAAGTCGGGTAAATAAAGCACACCCACAGACAATCTCTCGCTATTCATTCCATCACTGGCAACATCCCAACCGTAAGCATTGAGGTAGATGACAGTGTATCTTTTTGTCCAGTTTTGAAGTGGTGTACCAGCATGATCAGTATTAGTGCAGCAAACGGATAGATCGACCTCGTGAAAATACCCCTGGGGTTCCATTATGGGGTGTCTGACCGGACATCGGAAGACCATTCCATGCTCCTGCCGATGACTACAGTACTTTTGTCCTGTGTAGTTACCTGAATCTCCGTACAGGCTTTCGCGGTGAGAAACAGATCGAGCAGTAACTGAATTACGATGATTAACGTCATATCGTGTAGACTTGCTGATGACAATCTGAAAGTACCAGAATTCCGCTGCATTCAACATTTAAGGAAAATAATATAATTCGTATCAAAATGGCGTGAACCCAAACTAATTCAGTTTTTTTTTCACAACTCGATATCAGGGAATTATATCCTTAAATAATAAATTTCTGAAACAGGCTAATTTGGGAGAAGTTACAAGACATTTTGGGGGAAACCGTTCGAAATTTCATCCGTATCGTTGTCTTCTGTGAAATCCATTATTATGTTGTCAGCCGAGTACCGGGGATACTCCTTATAATGGCCTCTACCGGGGAGGGGGGGGGGGTATTTATTTCATACAGGGAGGCTCCGACCGAAAGTGATACGCTATTCAGGTTTCAGGTTAGCGATTGCAGTAGTTGAAGTATACAAAAGGAGGGTAGGGAAATTAGTCTTATCGGTCTGTATAAAAGCCGAGCTAACAGGTGCATTTTATGGCTATGAAAAAGTCAAGAAAACTTGGTGATTTAGTGATTTTTTTTAAATAGACATTGCATTTACAGTAGCTAAAAGAAAGTAGTGTTTTAAACTAGGTATATGAAAGGGGTACAGTTCGTCAGTAGAAGGTATTCGAAAGGGGTAACGTAAAACCGAATGGCATATAAACGTGAAACCGGTTGGCTTCTCGGGTCGGAACATCCCTGTATAAAATTTTGTTTAGTAGCATTAACAAAGAGAAATTTGTCAGGTTTTAAACATTTGTAACTGAAAATTTGAAAATCGAACTCTTTTGCCCTTGGTTGGAGGTGTGATAGGCCCCCAAAGTGCTTGTTATGGTGCTTTAACAAATGTGGAAATGATCAGAGAGAAATGAATGTTGCTTAAGTAAAACGAAGTTCTAGTGTTAAGTGTGAGAACTTACCCAAATAATGTGATCTAAAATGAGAGTGGACAGCAACACTTGTGCAGCTCGCTTGCGGACGTGGCTATGAAAACTGGTCTTAGTTCGAATCAATGTACATACCTACTTCCAGCCGTACTTCGTCCGTGATCATTGCGGAAACAATAGAATCACAATACGTACTTAGATTAAGGAAACACAATATATTAGTAAACATGCCTTAGCTGGTTGGGGAGACGAGAGAGCCTATACCAGCCCAGCATACAGTGAGCCCATGTATTAGATGATAAGGGTATAGAATGTTTCTTCAAAAAACGTAGGTCTCGGAAAATTTTGGCCTGATGTCGAAATCTCGGAAGCTGTTGTGATAAGTCTCGAAGTCTCGAATTTTGAAACCCGGGTCTTGCAGTCTCGAATTTACCATTCTAAACCCCTAATGCAAGACCGTACAACGGTAACCTCCGTCATACACTCTTACATTTACTTGCACGGGTCATGCTCTAGTATGTCTGTTGAATGGTCTTAAAATATAACTATGCTTGATGCCTCAAGCAGGCCAGGAGGTCAAGTGAGACTCTCGGGAGTTCCTGAAAAGAAGTTTGGCCCCTAAAGGCTGGTTTTCACGAGCGACTGAGTTGGTCTAGGAGTCACCAGCAGAGTTATAAGAGCTTATAAGAGCGCTTATAACAGTGTCAGTGAAAATCAAAGTTCGGAGTCGTAAGCAAGGTCGCGACGCGACGACATCGGAGTCGGAAGAATCGGATGTTTTTCATTTTCTTCTGACTCCGTTAATGACCAGATTGTCAGAATCTGAAGAAGAAGCGCAACTCACGTTGCCACGCCTTGTGATTGGTTTACTTCTACCGCCTCTGCTTTCGACTTCTACAACCCAGTTTTCACTTGATCGTAAGCGACGGAGTCGTAAGCTGATTCAGAACTCTATTTTCACTAGATCGTAAAGTTCTACGCCTCTGATTACGACTCCGAATGCGACTTCATGGCTAGTGAAAACCACCCTTAGCGTTCTAGTCAGTGGAAAGCCCCGCATTCCCCCATACCCGGGAAATGCGGAGCAATAGCGGGAGATTTCAGCGGTCTTAGACTGTCACTTTTGTCACGGAGTGCGGGGTTTTCGTCAGTACTGAGACGCAAGTATCATTGAGCGGGGACGATTAGCGGGGCTTAGACGGGGATTCGCTTTTGAAACTTTGACACCATCTTTAATAGGCATGGTACGTACGGGAACAGAAACATGTAAACCTTGGGTCTGACGCGAAACAATTAGAATATTGTTCTGGGCGGGCGTATAAGCTGGAGGGCTCATGCAACCATCCATAATCGCTTGGAGAGGTTATAATATTTGGAATGCCACTTCTGTAACTCAAGGTAGATAAATGTTCAACTTTTAAAATTTTGGCTGTGTGAGAAATAGACAGCATTGCTGATTCTATTATTTGTAAACGTTCAATTCGACAAAAAAATATGTTAATAGTCAACACTGTGCATTTGTGATTTTTGACATTTTGTATTGCCCGGGGGAAGAGGAACAAAAGTGATGTTTTGACGGGCGAGATTGCTCCCCATAGCGGGAAATTTGCTTCATTTAGAAGGTAGACCCGGTCTAATGCCCCGCTATTTCCCGAGTATGGGGATGCGAGGCTTTCCAGTTTTCACTGACTAGTGCATAAAACGCACGTACAGAGTCAAGGTAGCGCAGCAGCGAAATGAGAAACGCACTGGCCGGTGATAAGTGAGTTTAGCACCTTCTTAAAAATTAACAAATCTAGAGAACAATTTTTTACGGTTAACTCTTTTTACTCTATTTAAGGTGAAAGGTCAAAATTTTTCACTTTTTACCGCTATCGACTAAATTTTAGACCGTTATACGCCTATCGGTTCACCCTATTGAGACCCTCAAATAATGCCTATTGATTTTGATATTTTTCTAGAAACGCTAAGAATGTGAGTCTTCCATTACAAATGCTCATCGAGGATAACACCTAAAAATATTGTTTCTTTCACACAGAGAATTGATCGATAAATTTTATTATTCGTGAATGAGGAAAAATTATTATATCAATAGATTCTTTTATTAACAAATTCATAGAAATGTTGGATCATTCAACCTAGTCCCCAGGGCACTCTCAGGGTTTTCCCGTGCTTTGGAGGTGGGTCCCACCTCCAAAGCCGGGCAAAAGCGCCCTGGGGACGAGGTTGCTGCCTTCTGTTACTTAATTCTGAATTACAGCTTTTCAAGTTCGGCCAGACGCAGGAGGAAAAATTTCGAATGTTTTGCTTTTTGTTCTTTGCCACATTTCTTTCCTTAACTGGATACATGTGCAGCTTCATTTCGACGGTGGCGAAAGTTTTGACAAAAAGCCCGAGCATAATGAAATTATTTTTGAGGAAGCACGGATAAGTCGGGTCGCGGAAGCAAGATTTTTATTGAAATTTCCTCGTCAACTCAACGGTTGTTGTTGGTTGATTTGTTTCTGGTCTGTTGAATGATTCGATTTTAAACTTTGCTTTACTGTTTGAAAGAACTCTTTTCCCCGCCCACGTTACAACTCTCACGCAAGGGACGTGACCCGGGAGCAACCTTTGCCGTCTTTTCACCCGATTTTGCATTTATATTTATATTTGTGTTGTATTACACGGGTAGATTTGATTGCTTGATTTCTTTTAAGGTGGGGGTACTTTGCCGGGGTTCCGCCGTGGCGTTGTTTTGCTTGGATTTCATTTGCTTTGCTAGTACTGCGAAAACAAAGGGATATATGCATAAAGTAACTCCTTAATAAAACTGTCTTTTCATTTACCCTTAAAAAAAAAGACCTTCACGCCCGAGTAAAATCATCCTGGGAAAACTCGTCCCTAGGGCTTTTCCTTGAAAAATGGGAAATATTGAGGTTCTGCGCTGTCATACACCAGGGGCCCATGGAAGTCAACTCCTGGACTCACGAGTCCTGGATACACTTTTTTCTTTTTTAAACTCTTCGCTTTGAAGAGGGGGACAGTCAACTCTCTCTAAGACGGACACCTTTGGGACCGGCACTAAGTGTCTAGAGAGATGTCCGTCTTATAAAGCGACCCACCCATTTTTGAAGGGAAAAGCCCTGGGGACGAGGTTGTTATAAAGAGTCAAATAAAGGGAGTAAAGAAAGGCAGGGACCAACTCTAAGTGTCCGTTTTACAGAGGTGTCCGTCTTATAGAGGTGTCCGTTAAGAGAGAGTCGACTGTACTAGCATTGGGTGTGACACAACTCCTTTAAAAAATTCTCTCATTTGACCGCGGTGTGTGTCGGGGCACCGGCGTGCGTGACCAAACAGAGATCGCGTGATACCGCCCGCAGTACAGTATGCGTAATACTTTTCCAAATATGTCGGTCACTGAACTGCGAATATCGTCTTCCGCAAAACTTCCGCAACCCTTCCCCAAGTACCTGAGTCAGTCTTCTGAGGCGTGTTGAGTACAGAGAAAGTATTGTTCCTTTTTATGCATCGGTGATCCCTTTGTAATCTCAAGTTCAAGATAAAGAACGGACAAAAGCTCTTGGTAAGTTTGTTTCTCTGACAGTATGCTGCAGACAGTCTGCATGATGCTTCCGTGCTGCTTCCCCCATGCTTGTTGCCTTGCTGTCAGGCTGTTGAAGAATTAATGCGTGTTCATTTGATAGTCAGTGATAAAACTGCGAAAAGTGAGATCATGACTATGAGTAGGGTTTTTTATGTAATTGGTACTTGAAAAGAATGCATTTGTATTCACAAAGCATAAAATTTGCATGTTAATTGTCACTAGCGGATTCATTTGCAGTGCATACATGTAACTGTAGCCTGCGTAACAAGCGCCCTGAGCAAGCGTTTCTGTTTGGCAGATTTTCTGTTTTGGCCGCGCGATGTAATTGGTACTTGAAAGAAAGAATGCATTTGTATTCATAAAGCATGAAATTTGCATGTTAATCAAGGCTGTGCTCTAAAGAAAATGGAAGGGAGCCCAGTGCTCTGAAACTGTAAAATCTAGGGTGCCCAGCATATGATTTGTATGAAAAATCTGAGATTTTCTGGTCGCCCAAGGGCAAAATTTAGGCGCCAGGGGCCACCGGGCTCTGCTAGAGCACAGCCCTGTTAATTGTCACTAGTTTCTGTTTACTTGTAATCTTTTTATCAAAGGGTGGATTGATTTGCAGCTCATGTGCATACATGTAACAGTAGCCTACGTAACAAGCGCCCTGAGCAAGCATTTCTGTTTGGAAGGTTTTCTGTTTTGGCCGCGCATGAAATGGAATGAGAGCCAAAAAAATGAAAGAGGGGGGAGGGGAGGTAAGAAAATGCATGTAGACAAACCCCTTAATGAAACCTAAGCACACAAGCGGCGAAGCCGCGATAAACGTCATGGTTTCAGTGCCGTAGCCAGACCAAACGGCCAACCGAGGCAGGCGGGAGTTGCTAGGGGGGTTCGGGGGTTCGAGAGATTTTGAACTTTAGTCTCTCGGAAATGCGATTTGCAGCGTTTTCTGAGCCTTTCGGTAACTTTTTTTCGAGTTAATTTAAGGTGGAAATTAAAAAGCAATAATCAGAAACAAGCTACATAATCTGGGTGACCGTTAACCTCGCCAATGGTTTTGATCAGTATTAAATTTTTGTTCAAAAAAAATTTGAGTTAACGTACGTAGCCCCTTGAGATCAATGATATGGTAATTTTTTCATAGTATATTGACTGAATTGCTGAATTCTTTGTAATATCATGATGCGTTAAAAATATCCGATGATCGCTTATGTAAAATAAAAATGATCGGCGAAATTCGTCAAAATTTAGCCTGTGAACAGGCCTTTGGTCGAGCGGGGAATTAGGGAGAGGGAAAAGCGAAAAGGCCTGTGGACAAGCCTTTGGGACCGCCGTTCCACGGCACCCGCTGTGCATCAGATCCTGATGCAAGTTCTTATTGGCGAGAACACTGACTGTTGAAAGGTCTGATTGACATCGGCTTTTCGGTCGGCACGTAACACGCGTTTGGAAATAACAAAACACTCCAAAGACTATTAAGCTTGTTCAAAAGCTATTACCAAGGGAGGAACTACGCGCTGCAGTCAAAAGACTCAGTACTATCTAATGGATAGAAAAACACTAGGCTGGAGTTTACCGAGTCAAAATGCAATTCTCCATAGTTGATGTAGCTTCGGTTTAAGCTGCACTTGAATCTTATAACTTTGGATCTGTAAATTACTATCTGTGATCATTTTAAACATTCTGCAAAGAAAACTAACGACCTGGGCCCAGCGTGATACAACATTTCAGAAACACATTACATTTACGGACTAAAGAAAATGGCTTAGTTATTGAGATCCAGAGGGCACTTTGGAGAAAAGTACGACCCTTATTCAGCCGCAATAAAAAGCTTTACGCTTCAAAAGAGGTCAAAGAAAATGCTCTTGCATCAGAGAGGGCAAATCCTGCCGACCAGAGACAAAAACCACAGTAAATCGATATGTATGCCATGACCTCTCAGTGTGAAACCAGCGGCTAAAACCATATTTGCTCAGTGAAAATGTAGAACCTTCCAGAGCATAATCTACCGAGCAGAGGAAAAAACTTATGGGAACAGGCAGCATTTTGGCGTGAGGTAAACGCCGTGTAGGCCTACCGCCCTCTTTTATTGCTATAAATGCGGGATAAATACCCAAAGGTGTAATTCCTGTCGGCGATCGAAGCGCTGTTGATTTCTTTGTACTTGTCTTTGGAGGTTCACGTTCTGGAGAAGTCATGATAGTATCTGTACCTTTCGCATTCCAAGTTCGCTCATTGCAGGGGCTTGTTGAATTAGAAACTGAACTAACAAGACGAACGGCGCGGTGAGCACAAGTTAAGCAGCTTAAATCGGAAAAGCTTTCTCCTTGCACAAGAGGAAATCTTGAGCAATCAAATGCTTGCGCTAGTACAACGCTGTCTTGGCCACTGTCAACCAGCAAGGTCTTATTTCTTGAAACGCCAACGACCGGCACCGTATTAATTCTCTTACCGGAGATCAACGATTTTTTTCAAAATCGACAATTAGGCTCGCGGTCCATTTCACTTTGTTTTGAGACGAAGCAAAACACGGATGTTTTCCCTTTAATTTTCCCAGGAGTTACTCACGTGCGAAATTGATTGACAGATAACGATCTTGCTGACAGATGTTCGGCAAGATAATTACAAGAGGGCGGAATAGCGGCCTCAAACGTGTGTCTACAGGCTCTCTCCCCCCTTCCCTTCCCTTTCCTTGCTATTTTTTTCCCCAGACAGAGAGCCTGTTCACAGGCTAGTCAAAATTTTACCGAGGCGAATGCCTCGGTTGGCCTCATACTAGCTACGGCGCTGGGTTTGCAATTGTGCTGGATGAGGTAAGAACTAGACGGATTTTAAGAGAAAAGGCAGACTGCAAACAGTTTAACAAATTCTGGGATTTTTGAAAACCCTGCTTGCCAGAGAACAGGGCACCTGCTGCTGATTGGCTTGGCTTGTCAAATATTATTGACCTGTGTCGATCAAAGGTTTGTTTCATACTGAGAGACTGTGACATGCATATTTATTTTCTGAGGTTATTGTTTATTCTGGTCTGCAAGATTGGCCCTCTAATGCGAGAGCATTTTCTTTGTTAACCTCTTTTGAAACGTAAAGCACTAATCTTGCAGCTAAATACGAGTTTCAGGTTGTTCAACTTTCTCCCAAGTGCCCCCTGGATATGAATAACTAACTTAACTTAACGTTATTATTCCATCGCTCATGTAGTACAAACTCAGTAAAGCCAAAGCCGGGGGCTTATACGGCCTGTGGTCAAAGTGACAGAAATTGTTTTACATAGAAATGAAGACTGTAGGCTAAATTACAAAACTAAAACAAGATACAAAACTGTAATTAAGTAAGTTTACATGCAGTCGAGAGACAAAACCAGCGACAAATAAGCTGACAATAAACTATGAGAATCCTGTGCTAATTCTATTCAGGCTTAAAAAGTAAAGTTTTCAGTTTTAGTTCCTTTTTAAAGTTAGTGGTGGTAAGGCTGTTACGGATAGACAAGGGAATTTCGTTCCAAATGATCGGGGCTTGAGAATTTATAGCAAATTGATACCTGACTAGGAACATTTTAAGCAAGTTAATGAAATGAGAACGAGTTAGATGAAAATCATGATTAAAATGAAGGAGCGAGGAGAGAGAGGCAGGTAGAAGGCAATTAAAGTGTGAGAATATAAAACAAGAAACATCGAATTTGTAGAGTGAATGGAGAGAAAGTTTGTTATGGAAGTATTTTTTCCTGGCAAGAAAATTGTATTTATTATGGTATTTGTTGTATATCTCAACTTGTTGAGTGCAGTTGGGTTTAACTAGAACTGTTTGTAAAAAGAATTTTTCCTTTTACAAGAAGTAAAGAGAACTTTTGAGAACCAGGGTTTGAAGAGCGGCGAGATTCAGAACATGCAGGTTGTAGAGGAAATGATATACTGTTTGCCGAAGTAAGAAGACTAGAGAATGTGTCATAGGATTCATTTACAGAATTGATGGAATAGACTGAAGACCAGTCAACACCTTCCAGTTTAGACCTGATTTCTGACATAGTTGTTGAGTTAATAAGAAATTACAAATGCATTTTGGCCTTGTGGCTCAACAATTATTTTCATGTGGGTAACTTGAAAAACTGGGAGGTGATCAGATCAATCAGTGTAAAGAATGCCACTATTCATTTTAAGTTCGAGGTTGTTTGTAAATATGTTGTCAATCAGAGTTGCAGTTGAGGAAGTTATGCGAGTTGGTTTGGAGATCAAAGAATTGAGGCTGTTAGATGTCATAAGATTAATGAACTCATATTTAGGTTGATGAGAATGAGACTTGAGGATGTTGATATTAAAATCACCCACAATATATTAGATAGCTTATTCTCAAGACTGATGGCTGACAAGGCTAGATATCTTCAATATGTTTAAGTCATTAAGAGAGGCATCAGGAGGTCTATAGAGGCAGCCAACAATAATATTTTTACCATAAGGTCACATTATTTCCACAAAAACTGATTTGTACAGTGAATAGTTTGTCAGAAGATTGAAGATCAGTCCTAGGCTTAAAATTCAAATCAGACTGAATGTAAAGACCAACTCCACCACCTAATTTATTCTCTCTTAAATTGGAGATAAAATGCAATGGTAGCCGGGAATATTAAAGAGATCAGAATTAGACTTATGTAACCAGGTTTCAGAAACAACAACAGCAGAGAACAACATATGAAGTGAAAGAAAATATTCTGACAGGTCGTCAAAGTGTTTAGGGAGGCTACGGATATATTAATATAGAAAATAGAAAATGTATCAAGAGGAAAAGGAATTTTGTTAAATTCTGAAGAGGTTTAGATAGATGCAGTTTGAAAGTAATTCTGAATTTGCAGTAAAAAAAAAATTGGGGTTAGCGGTCAAGGTTAGAGTTCATTATCGCAGATGAGATGTCTCAGGGTCATCAAAAAAGGGAATAAACACTTTTTGCTTAAGAAATTCAGGATCAAAATTTCCTTCAAACTTAAAGTCGAACAGCTGTGCAAAGAAGAAGAAATTCCAAATTACGAAGAATGGATTCCACCTTAAATTGAAGCTACATCAACTATGGAGAATTGCATTGTCAAGATTCCTCTTTAAGCAATGATTACTTGGTAACAACTTTTGAATTAGCTTAACAGTCTTGCAACTGGTCTGTTATTGCCACTCTCTGTTCAGGCAAGCCCATGGTTTTGGTTCTACACATGAACTTCATCAGTTGCCAGGTTGGATTTGGCTTTGTTCTTAGTTGCCTTTACAAGAGCAACTCTAGTTGTTCTCTGCTGTGGAGAGAATGGTACACCATTCTGTCTAGCTGAGCTTTCATCTTGTACAAACACCCGTGTCAAGGATTAAAATTCTAGACTTGAATGCTTGTCACATTTTACCACCTTAAATCCAACTTTCTGAAGGTTTTGAGCTAAAAATTCAAAACTTCATCCTTGCAGTCCTTTATTTTAGAAGAATTAAAAAGATTTAACTTTAAAGCCTACATTAATCATTCAGATTCATTGAGATTTCTTTATTCCCGCCATCCACGTGTTGCTTCAGAAATAGAACGAAACTATATTTGTTTCACACACATCATTGAAAAATCACTTCTGCTCCATGGAAAGCCAAACATTTTAGTGGTCAATTTATGACAGCTGATGACAGCATCAAATGGTGGTGCACGTGCTTAGACATAAAATTAAAGGCCAAAAGGGTGGTTTTCAAAATCCCGGGGTTTGTCTCCACAAGTATTTCCTTACCTTTCTTTCCCACCCCCTCCCTGCTCTTTTACTTGCGCCATTTTTGATGCGGTCTTGGACTCTTGTTTCTTGTTCTTTGCTCCGAATCCACGCTGAACCACTTGCTATGCAGGCCAATGTAGTTGTCGTATTTGGCCTCTGATAAACATTCATCCAAAAGGAAGAGCAGTGGCTCATAAATTACAGCAAAATTTATGTTCTTAAGTGCCAGGGTGTAGACTGCAAGCAGTCCGTCATTTCTCTTAATATCCGTCAAGTTCTCAGACATGGTGCGTTTGGCAAAGAAAACACTTTAAGCCAAAAAGGGAGTGGGCCGCTCGCTGCTTGTGCATTCTACCCCAGCTACTTTGAAGAAAATAAGAGACTACTCGCAGTCTACCAGAGTGTGGGTCACAAAACTGTGAAAGAAGTGTGGAATTTTGGTAGTATGGTAGTGTGGTAATGTGGAAGGTACTATAGGAATTTTGTTGCTCGGACCAAATGGTGGCTCAATGATACTGAAGTTTAGTGATTAGGGTTAGGAAGCTGAATGAATCAATTTTCAGGTCAGTTTGCCCAGTATGATGACCCGTAACAGAACCTGATTCACTCAGTTTCCTAAACCTAATCACTATAAACTTCAGAGTCATTCGCTATTCGGCAGCCAGAAACCTAGGTGGAATTTTCGAAGTTGGGTAGTTTGTAAGTTTTGGAAATGTTATCATAATATATTGTTCTCTGTTTTTGTCTATCATTTTGTAGATGTTTGGCAACTTGGATATTTGGTAATGGCATCTTATGTGCAAAGAGTTTAAACTGCAGGCATGTTTGATGACCAACCGTGTGGCTCTCGCAAAGTGAAAGTCACTATATTGGCTTCTGAATGGGGATCAAACAAAGGGGGGCTTTTTACCATAAACAGAGAATTAGCTCTTCAGTTAGCCAACTGCCCTGAAGTGGAAATCACTTTCTTTTTACCACAATGCAGTCAAGAGGACAAGAAGGTTGCCTTACAAAACAATGTGAAGATCGTGGAGGCAGAACCACTACATGGCTTTGAACAACTGGAGTGGCTTAGCTTCCCCCCAGATCATCTGCAAATTGATATTATTGTGGGTCATGGTGTTAAACTTGGTAAACAAGCACAAATCATAAAGAAATCTAAAAAGTGCAAATGGCTTCAAGTGGTGCACACAGACCCTGAAGAACTTGGGATGTTTAAAAACTATTCCAACCCAATTTCAAAGGGCGAAGAAAAGCACAAGACTGAAGTAGAACTGTGTAAATTGGCAGATCATGTTGTAGGAGTTGGGCCCAAGTTGAGTGAGGCCTTCGGTTCATATCTACGTAGCTGTAGAAAAGATGACACTGTTCTTGACTTCACTCCTGGAATATTTGAAGAGTTTGCAGCCTTGAAGCAGGTTCCCAGTGAACGGCAACAACGTAGTGTCTTAGTGTTTGGTCAGGGAGACGTAGAAGATTTTGAATTAAAAGGGTTTGACATTGCAGGAAAAGCGATTTCTGCATTAGAAGATACTCGTCTTGTGTTCGTTGGAGCCCCAGATGGAAAACACGAAGAAATAGCAAAACGGTTGACTGAATGTGGTGTTCCTGAAAGGCGCTTGAGAGTAAGAGGATTTGTTAAAGAGCGAGAGAGTTTGAAGGACTTGTTTCAAGAAGTGGATCTTGTAATCATGCATGCCTTCAAGAACAGAAGGCTTCGGATTGACAGGGCTTGAGGCCCTGTCAGCTGGTCTCCCTGTGCTTGTCAGCAGTAACTCTGGTTTTGGAGAAGCTTTGTGTTGTGTACCTTTTGGTTCAACATATGTTGTTAACTCAGATGAACCCATGGATTGGACCTCAGCTATTAAGAAAATCTGGGCCAAGGACAGGAAAAGTCGACTGGAGGAAGCAAAAATGTTGCGTGATTCCTTTGACAAAAAGTACAACTGGCAAAAACAGATTAAAGATCTTACTGAGAAGATGATCAGTTGGATTCACGGTATGAATGTCAATTTGATCATGTACATTATTTTAATCATGTATTACTTTATTAATTTACACAATGTCAAGTAGTAAATATGTATTATTATTTAAAAAAAGAATTGAATCCTATTAAATTTATTCTTATTGTTATCATTTTATTATTTATTTTATTATTTTTCTTTTTTTTTCTGCAAAAAAACCTTTTCCATCATACATTTGAGAACTTGGTTGAAAGTGGTTTTTTGGGTGACAGAAAGCAACCAGGAGTGGGCAGTGGTTTTACTCAACAAATTGTCTCTATAAGGGTTAGACACCTAGTAATACAAAATATTATGGTAGACCCATGGTAGTAGTGTCATAGCATGTTAAGAGGTAAAAGCCTTAATTCCAGTTGCCATTTGCAGGGTTGTCAATTGAACCCATAACCCATAACACCTGAAAAAAGGTCTTGAAAAATAGAAAAAAAGTCTCTGGAAAAATAGTAAAAACTCTGGACCTTTTTTTCATAGCTATACAACAATTGCTTAATAAGTGATTTTTTTCCTGTGGTCAATTTCCATTCAATCTCCCCTGTATTGAAGACATTTAATCACAGAATGTCCACATTGCACCTTGTTTACCATATGTTTACAGCGCATCATGAAAAAAGCTTGGATCCAGTGTTTTTCAAGGTGTTTAGTGATCTCCTATTAATTTTGTTAACCGTGAAATTATCTGGAAAAGTAAAGTATTGTTTTGGAATAAGTCTGCACAAACCCTGTAGTTAAAAAGCTTGTAGAATTTGGCAACGGTTAATTACTTATAGCAACCATAAAAAGTGAAAATTTTGGTTAATGAATTTTTCTCATTCTGCCTTATAGATCCTGAATCAACTCACTTTGCTTGCACTAATGATGGATTAAATTATCCCCATTTATGTTGTCTTCTAATCACCTTGGGTTCAAAGGCACTCAGGGCAACCTTTGACAAAATAATTCCACCACAGAGTCTTCATAGGTGTTTGAAACATCAAGCACACTCTAAACTGTTGTTACTTCGAATGCAAGGGTTGTTAAACTCACTCCTGTGGAGTAAATTGTATCCTTCTTCATCCTCTGAAGTGACATCTGCAAGCTTTGATATCCCCCTCTTGATAGTGCTCTTAAGGACAATCTGTAATCTGAGTCCTCCACCCGCTGGCTGGGACACACCTCCTCTCACAGCAGACACCAGTCGTGAGTCTGACATTGCCCGTGTTAAATGTTTCATGAATGCTGTGTCTAAACATGCTGGAGAGGGCTTCATCAATGATGCTGTGTTCAGTGACTACTGGCAGCAGATTCGTGACACTTTGTTGAGATTGGGAGGAGCCCATTATGGAGATGCCATTGACGAAATAAGGGATCAGGAAATGGACCCTCTGGAGGAAGAACATTTCAGGGAACTTCTAAAGCAGTGGAAGAAAGTGGAGGACAATATCAAAGACAAGCTGAGTGAACTCGAAAGTGAATTTAATGTGTCAGGTTAGCGTTAGTATTATATATGTGTGCATTGATCTTGCTGTTTATATAACTGACTCAATAAAGGTTGCTTTGGGCATTGATAATTGGGCACTGAGAAGCTATTGTTTGGTGGTCACTCAAGCAAATCATCGAATTGTTCTGTATGCCCAAATACCCAATGCCCAATCGCTAATGACCAATATTGTCAAAGCGACCTCAATTGAATTGGGTGTATCAAAGATTCAGAGCATCTTGGCTCCACTTGCTCGGCAGTCTTGATTCCTAAAAAATAACAGAAATCTTAGTAAGCATTCTTTTAGGTATACATTTAACTTAAGTAATAATCAATGAGTGTGGGCGACAGCGATTCTAAGTTACCACGCTCTCAGTCTTTCTTCAATTCTGTGCTTTACGCAAGTTTCACGTGATAGGTAGTCAAAACACATGAGATCGGATTGCCAGTTCTGTGTGTTCCATTCATTTTTAGTGGAGTCCAAATGTAGCTGTTAGAAGCTGGCTACATAGTGCTGTGCATACGTCATTTCAACCTGTAGATTAGAACTGTGTGCTCCTCTTGTTGCCCCCAGTAATTATTGATTAATGTGAGTTAAATGTAAGGCTTAAAGATGAAGCCTTTGATACCTGTGTTCAGCTTTTCCTTGTTGCATGGAAGCATGAAATAGGTCATAGTCTCATCTCCACACCACTGAATACATGTAGTTTAACCAGGCTTTTTGGCATGAACAATAACATTCCAATTATTGTAAGCTGTTTAGGATATACTGGTAACTGATCATGAGGTAATAGTGGGTCCACATCCCACTAACTTTAGTGCTGCAACGAAACTGACATCAGGATATTTCCATGTTTTTTCAGTTGGACTCAAAACAGGGCATGTGTTAATTAACAATTAATGAATGAGGCTAAGTATCTTATCTCGGAGGGTGTTATCCGCCTCGGCCTAGGGCGTCAACGGATAACCCCCTCCTCGATCTCCATAATTCTTCATATGATACGAAAGCCGAATTCATTAATTGTTTTATTATTCATTCAAAGTAATTCCTAATTTAAAAACATGGCTAAAACATGCTTACCTCCATCGATCCATCGATGTTAAGTTCATCTTCGACAGTGCGCGTTTAGGTTTGTCCAGCTCTGCAAATATTCTCCAAATAGCAGATGTCACCCTTCGAGTTGTCTTCTTGCTGTTCTTGCCATGTTTTTAGCTATTTTTTCGCCTAGTTCTTACTCTTGAAACGAGTGAAATGACCGCCATTTTTGTTTCGACAACCAAAACAACTCAACCTCGTCCCCAGGTCCTCTCAGTGAACGGTGCCTTAACCTGCACGAACGCTGCATTTTTGACGTCATTTCCTTGTTAAACACAAAATTCTTTCAAATTTGGTCATCAGTAACTGGTTATGGTGAATTAAACCTGTGCTTTTAGCCAATCAGAGTCGGGGAAATATTTTGAATGAATAGTAATAATAATTAATTAACGCATGCCTACAAAATAAGTTCAGACAATTTGCCCTAAAGGGCCTTTCTAACATCTTACAAACTTCAAAAACGGAAAATAAAGCTTGTTGTACCATTCTCCGAGCTACCTGTAGAAAACACTAAATACTAGGCTTTTGTACATTATGCTAGCATTTTTTCGAGCATTTTAGTGAGGCAAAAGCATTGAGCATTATTCGAGCATTTTAGTGGCATTTTCCCCGGAAAATTAATTTTTCCGAGAAAATAAAATAGAAATTAGCTTTTTTCAGGAGCCCATGCCCCATGAGCTCCTGCTTTTTTAAACAAAATGAAGACTAAAATTCAAAATTCACAAAAAACCTAATACAGCTGGTTTCTTTGGCTGTATTTATGAACTTGTACACGTTGTCGTTGTTACTTGCAACACTTGCACAGTTTTGTAAGTGTAAACTTTGAAATTAATTGAAAAAAACCGTTTGTATAATGAGCATTATCCGAGCATTTTAGTGGGAAAAATGGAGCATTAAGGTGGAGCATTTTAGTAGGGAAGCAAAAGCATAATGTGCAAAAGCCTACTAAATACCCCAACTCTGAATGGAAGGGGAGGGGTGTGGATTGTTTTGCTCTGAAGTTCCCCTTTTTGAGTTGAATGTCTCTACAATTTTGTCACTGATTGACATCTATCTATGATTATACAGGTCTAAAAAAAGTCCTGTTCATTAGTCCATGACAAGTAGATTTTCCTGCTGGACAAGCAACTTATTATTAATAGGATTCATACAGTTTGCTGCCAATATTTTGTACTGAGCATTGTGTGTCTGTATTTTTATGCTTTCACTGGCAAAGTGAGCGAGAGACTACTACCGGAATGAAGAAGCAAAGGACTTTGAGAGAGTCTATCATGTCCCATGAAAATAATCAATAAAATTTGCTTCAGTGCACACCTATCAAACTATTGAAAATGTAAAAACAACTATCTTATTTTTCCAGATGAGAACATCCTTCCATCCTTACAAAATTTGCCATTTGATGCAGACCAGGTTCGCAACAAAACCATCCTACCATCTAATCTGAGAACGGTTGCAGCGAAGAAAGGATTCTTAGTTTCTGATAACCAAGCATCTGGGAACTGTTTGTTCTATGCACTGTCAGAGCAACTGAAAAGTGTTAAAGGAATCCAAATCTCACACAAAGAACTAAGAAACACTTTGGTCCAGTTTCTCAGAGAGAATGCTAATCTGGTGAGGCAATGATGATGATGATGTAATTGCTTAACTTCATCATGCTGGGGAAAAAAGGGCAGAGGCCTTTAGTGTCTCCTATAAAATCCAAGACTATAAAGCCAATTTGATAATATCCTGAGCCATTAACCATGTTATGATTTGGGAACTTTGTTGATTTGAACCTGTAAGGGGGAGGGGTGTACTCCAAAAAAGAGACAATGTCCAGATATTAGATTCCAGAGGACTGGCATCTTTGAAATAGGGGAAAGTGTTTTAGAGCATCTGGTTTAACTTAATACAGTGGCAGATTGAGAGGAGGGGCCCGGAGGACCCGCCCCCCTTATTTTTAGACCAAACCAAAACATTTTGAGACTGCCCCCCCCATTATCTAAGGGTCATGCAACCCCCCCCCCCCACACACACACACACACACACACACACACACACACCCTTATGTCAAGGTCTGGATCCGGCACTGTAATATATCAATATATCATAAGGCCAAGAATTTCTCAAATAAGGTAATCAACTGAGAATGTGTGCTCTCTTTTGCACTGTACATGAAAGCTTTCCTTTTGAAAGACCACCCATCATTAAAGTGAAAAAGTATTTTCAGAGGTTATATAGTTGGCTTTACCTCTAAATATATCATTTTTTGCAGCACTTTCTCACCTGTTGTTGTCATCAGTTAACTCAAAATTCACTTCATTTGTATTCTGATTCATCAGCTAAAAGTTTAAAATTCACTTGCTTGATTGTTGTTTTTGTTTTTTTAGCATGATGGAACATCCTTATTCAACTTTGTTTCTGGCTACCCATCATGGCGTGAATATTTACTAAGCATGGCGAAAGATGGTACATGGGGCGATCACGTGGTTTTGTTTGCTGCAGCAAATCACTTTCAAACTGCCATCCGTATTATCAGCAGCCTTGATCGTGAAATAGTTGTCCATCCAGAACACGCAGTTGCTGACCCAACCCCCCTTGTGTTGGGACACATTCATGAGTTACACTATGTTAGCCTTCAGCCTAGAAAAGGTACAATACTAGTCTCTTCCTTGTCACAATCAGCCAGGTTTGTTTGACTGGTGGAAAATATGCTGCAGATATCAGCCCTGCACTGCGGTGTGGTGTTTGTGTTCATTAGAGAAGTGAGAGTTGGTAACTGACTTTGCATTGATTCTCTTTCTACAAATCATCCTAATGATTTTCTTAATAGTCTAATCGCCTTTGTTAATGCGGAGAAAATTATTTCCTTCTGAATTTTTAATAGCCTTTCCTTGCTTCAAATATCATAGCTATACTCATAGGAGTAGATCCTATTCAGCCGGATATTTTTCAGATTTTCAGGCGCAACAAAGTGTGACCTGTTTAGCTTAAGGTGATTCGACCCAGTTTTTTTGGGGGGTACCATCCTACTTTGAAGCTCTCTGGTATCCCCACCTTTACTTTTATGGTAAGTCTAACACATAGAATGGATAACATATAGATCAATCTACAATATAACATAAAATTTTTGTCGATCGGAGTAAATGTCACGTGGTTATAATGCCACGCCCCTTTGAGGTCTGAGTCGAAAATCTGCTGTTGCCGGCATTTTTTCGTGAAAATCTCTCGGCTTCACATAGTACGCATTAGTGCCTTGCGTTGAACAGAGTTTCACCAAAATCGCAAAGACCCAATTCGAGAAATTCAGCGGTTTCCAAATTTAGGTCATAATTTATGCGAAAATGATAAGCAAACTTTACACGATTATATCTAATAAACTATGAGATTCATCCCTTTATTTTGGGCATCGTTATAACAGATGGGTCCCTGCAAGTCAGCAAAACACTTTAGGGCCTTGTAAATGCGCGCGATTTCGAGCAAAGCAAACATATAGAAATTATAGTTTTCGCTATTTGTTGACGTTTGTCAGCGTTTAAGAGTCCTTCTCACGAAAAAAGCATTTTCTTAAAAATTCGTAGTTTTCCCTTTAAATTTTTTCAGGGTCACAATTGATTAACTAACTACCCGGACTCTGAATTTCATGGTCATTGGAAAACTGTGACATTATCTTCTATAAGCCCAAACTTGAGTAAACATTGAAGATTTTTAGCGTTTTGGCTGAGTTTGTGCTCAGACCTCAAAGTGGCGTGGCATTATAACCACGTGACATTTACTCCGATCGCCAAAAATTTATGTTATATTGTAGATTGATCTATATTTTATCCATTCTAAGTGTTAGACTTACCATAAAAGTAAAGGTGGGGATACCGGAGAGCTTCAAAGTAGGATGGTACCCGCGGCCCCCCCCCCCCCCCCCAAAAAAAAAAAAAACTGGGTCGAGTCACCTTAATGGTTGTGATTGAGAAGAAATGAGTGTGATGTCGAACAGGCGAGTTTGAAGCAGTTCACAGTAAAATATCCACGCTTTATACTGGAATCGTAAGAAAATATTGGCTTTGCGATTTTATACTAAGAGATGATTATTATAATAAGAAGAGCTTATTCATGGTGTCTGGTGAACACGTCTTACCTTTTGTAAATTACCAGTTTTAAGGCGCTCGGCCCCTCGGTCTTTCTCGAGTTATACGTACCATATACTGCATACTGCATACTGCAAAGGGAACATAAATGTATTCAAAGATCTTTAAAAGGTATTCTATTTCCTAGCCTGCGTTGCAGCCGGCCCACGCACTCGTCACTCATCAGTTGTATAGTCCAGTAGGTTTAGGGCGTTTGCGACGCAGGCAATCTACTTCCTGGAGTGGCGGACATTGATGTCATTATTCAAAACGTGTCCAAAAAAATTCAGACCTTTCAGTTTAAAATATTCGCATGTCACTTTCATCACTCCATCTTTGGTATTGTATTATTGCTAGATGATCATACGTTATCTAAGATTATGTCAGTTGTCAAAGGTTCATCATTGACCTTCTAAACATACTGTTAACAGTACAAAATAAAAAGACTGTGGTAGAGAATGCTTTTTTTATCGACTGATGGACGGTTCTCCCATTGAATATATATAACTGTGAGGATCATGTGTCCTTTGTTCTAAAGGCCGTTGTTTACTATTTTTTATTTTGCCGGGTGAGTGTTTATTTCAAAGGAATAAGAGTGGTAATGAAGGGTTCGTGATGGAGAACGACGAAATCAGAGCAAAACCAAGGAGGACCATCTTGGAATATCTTTGGAAGGCATGGAAGGCTTTTAGATCTAGAGGTACGAGTTCATGATATGCACCTTAACCACAAAACCACAAACCTTCTGTAATTATTAAATCCCGCCCCCCCCCCCCCCCAAAAAAAAACAATGGGGCGAATTGTACTGCTTCAAATCAGCGATAGATATCCTTTAAGAGTGCCAATGTCGTCTCCAGAGGCTGTTTTGCTACCGAGGCAGGTAGACCACAATTCAAAGATTCCCGTGACTGTTGATTTTGGCGGTAGATGTTAACGATTTAGGTGACTTATGGCTTTGTTTGTCAACCCGTCAAGATGAACTCTTGTGTTTACATTTCTTTCTCACTGCTGACGTCGATGTTTGCGCCTCAGAGTTATGCAACATAAGTATGCTGAAACTGAAAGAACTTTCGTTGATTCGGACTTTCTGCAAACAAAAGTTTGACTTAAAAATGGCTTATGAAATGCTCAGGAATGTGACCACATTCGAATTTAGGTGACTATAAGGTAATGTCAGGTCTATATCCCGCTAATTCCAGTGCTGCAGTGAAATCGAGGTCAGGATACTTCCATTTGGGGGTGGAAGCGGAGACGTAAAACAATGAATCATGGATCTAGGAAAAAAAATGTGAATGAATCGTGAATCATTGGGTAAAAAAGGCAGGAATCATACAAAATGTAAATAGTGAAGGACAAATGATTCCGATTCCACCCCTGAGTTTTCATGCGTTTTTTAGTAGAATCGCTTCTCAAAGTGTGTCATATTTCCCTATTAAATCATGCGCCCTCCATAATATACAAACTAACAGGTCAAATACTTGATAACGTTTAAGCAGCGTGGATGAATATTCATTTTTTAGATTTGTCATACCCAAACGACGTTTTTGAGAAGATCCGTCAGCTGTATAGAACTCGTGAACAACGCCTTCTGCCTGTCCCTTGGTGTGAAGATTTCAGCTTTCATTTGAATGATATTTTTACAAGATTAAAAATCTCGGGCAAAGAAAAGACCCAAGGAATACTTAATGACGAGATAACCAATATGACTGCTATCTTTAAGGCACACGCAGAGTGTTTAAGCCCGCGAACAATCTTGATCGAGGGAGATCCTGGCATGGGAAAAACCACATACTGTCAAAAGCTGGCGTATGATTGGGCAACTAAGAAGGACAAATGGGATCCATCTTTTCCAGAGCTTGAAGTGCTACTGCTTCTCAAATGTAATGAAATTCAATCCAACATCTGGGAGGCTATTGATGATCAAATTTTACCCGAGGAAATGGAAGATCAAGCTAAGGAATGTTTCGTTAAATTCATTCGCGAAAATCAGTCGAAAGTTCTTTTGGTTCTCGATGGATTGGATGAAGTGGATCCTAGTAACCTCAAAGTTCTCTCCAGCCTTATTCAAGGTAAAGAACTTTCACGTTGCTACATTGTTGTCACATCTCGTCATGAGGCTGGAAGTAAAGTAAGGAGGTACTTTGACACTCTGTGGAAAATTGAAGGATTTACCAAGGAGGATGCAGTAAGCTTGATTCTTAAATACTTTAAAAACATCAACAAAGAGCACTTAGCCTGGAAACTTATAGAAAGCATATGGCGTGTGCCCTTTCTATTTGAGTCACAACATGGTAGAGACCTGAGTGAACTGACAAAAAATCCCTTAAACACTTCCTTACTGTGTGTTATTTGTGAGGATTTTGAGGGCGTGTTCCCAACGAGCAGAACTGAATTGTACACAGAGATTGTTCTTTGTGTTTTAAGAAGATATGAACAAAAGCAAGGTTTAGCGAGCAATAATGAAGACCTAATGATCGTTTACAAAAAAGAATTAATAGACCTTGGAAGAATGGCATTAGAATCTCTTCTAAATGGAGAGTTGTATTTTGAAGAACACAAATCTGACGGTAGCCTCATTGTCTTATCCAAGTTCGGATTCCTTTCTCTTCAGGCTGGTGGCAGTAAGAGGAAAGTTGTTGTGCGTTATGCCTTTCTTCATAAGAGCTTTCAAGAGTTCTTTGCGGGTTTCTATCTTGCTTACAAACTCATTCAGGGAGAAATTGAGTGCCAATCAGTGGTGACTGACCAAAGATATGAGAACGAACTATATCAAGTCTCTCTATTTACGATCGGAATTTTAGTTTCAACAAGTGAGAAAACCGCACAGTCTCTTGTAACATATATGGCTAGAAATATCACAAGTCTTCAGTCTGCGATAGACATTTCAAAGCGTGTTGCATATTCTTTAGGTTGTTTATCAGAGCATCAAAGTTTAGTTTGCACCTTAGGGGAGCACCTTCACATTTCTTATTTGAAATTGGAAACACCAATTTGGAGATGTGAAGTTGTGTCTCTTTCCAAGGCCCTTTCAGTTAACTCCTCCTTAACTCATTTGGATTTAATTAACAACGGTATTAATGATTCTCAAGCTGCGTCTCTTTCCCAGGCTCTTGCAGTCAACTCCTCCTTAATTAATTTGGATTTCAGTTACAACAGTATTGGTGATTCTGGAGCTGAGTCTCTTTTCCAGGCTCTTGCAGTCAACTCCTCCTTAACTAATTTGGATCTGAGGTGGAACAGTATTGGTGATTCTGGAGCTGCGTCTCTTTCCCAGGCTCTTGCAGTCAACTCCTCCTTAACTAATTTGGATTTGAGTTACAACAGTATTGGTGATTCTGGAGCTTCGTCTCTTTCCCAGGCTCTTGCAGTCAACGCCTCCTTAACTAATTTGGATTTGAGTGGGACCAGTATTGGTGATTCTGGAGCTGCGTCTCTTTCCCAAGCTCTTGCAGTCAACTTCTCCTTAACTAATTTGGATCTGAGTACGAACAGTATTGTTGATTCTGAAGCTGCGTCTCTTTTTCAGGCTCTTGCAGTCAACTTCTCCTTAACTAATTTGGATCTGAGTACGAACAGTATTGGTGATTCTGGAGCTGCGTCTCTTTCCCAGGCTCTTGAAGTCAACTCTTCCTTAACTAATTTGGATTTGAGTAGCAACAGTATTGGCTATTCTGGAGCTGCGTCTCTTTTTCAGGCTCTTGCAGTCAACTCCTCCTTAAATAATTTGAATTTGAGTTGGAACAGTATTGGTGATTCTGGAGCTGCGTCTCTTTCCCAGGCTCTTGCAGTCAACTCCTCCTTAACTAATTTGAATTTGCGTGGGAACAGTATTGGTGCTTCTGGAGCTGCGTCCCTTTCCCAGGCTCTTGGAGTCAACTCTTCCTTAACTAATTTGGATTTGAGTTGGAACAGTATTCGTGATTCTGGAGCTGCGTCTCTTTCCCAGGCTCTTGCAGTCAACTCCTCCTTAACTAATTTGGATTTGAGTTGGAACAGTATTGGTGATTCTGGAGCTGCGTCTCTTTCCCAGGCTCTTGCAGTCAACTCCACCTTAACTAATTTGAATTTGTGGGACAACGGGATTGGTGATTTTGGAGCTACTGCTCTATCCCAAGTGAGCACTGTTAATACATTAGTGCTCATAAATGATCGTCCTCCTCTTGAATATGAGGGGGACGAGGAAGAGGAAGAAGAAGACGAGGACAAGCATATAAATTGGTAATTTTAACGTGCAAATTGTTATAGAATAAAATGATAATCGTCATATTTAGAAAAGTTGTTGAGTGTTAAAGGAAAGTCAGACGGGGCATTTCGAGGTCCTATGCACTTTAAGAAATGTTTTGTTTGCGCTCTAATCTAAGAAGTAATGGCATAATTTCTGCTTAAAGTCGAGGTCTGAAAACTGGTGTGGATTTTATAAATGAATGTTAAACGGAAAAACCCTCAGGGATGCGTGACACTCGTACTTCAATAACTGATTTGAAAACATTTGACACTTTTCGATATTTGTTTACGAGTATCACCCTATCATGGATTTTAAAAGTCTGGTCTGAAAACGGGTGTAGAAAATGACACTTTTAGGGTTTGAAATAGGGTCAGGATTTGGAGAACCGGGCGGCACACCCCACCAGGATTCCCAGGAGTATCCCCCCTCCCCGGCACGGAACCTGGATCTTAACTTGATATTTCTTGTCTGGTGTTCACACTGTTCATAGTTTGCTGAAGTCTCTATTGAGGTTTAACATCCAGAGCTTCTTCCTTGACTAACACTTTTAATTGACGACGCATTTTTGAATTTAGGTTCCCTTGAAAGAGACAGAATGCACCCAGTGTGAACACAAACCAACCTATGGACTTCTTCATCGAGGACAGCACATACATGGTGCCTTACCAATTCAGAGCGGAGAAAGAATCAATTTAATCATATGGATGCGCTCCTCTGCAGTGCGCGATAAGCTGTGTCCTATGTGCAACAGGGTACCCAGGCTGATGCTATCTTTTGGGTGACCTGGTGATGGATTTACTGTTAACCCTGTGTCAGTCTGTGCTGCTCTGTAACGTCTTCAAGCGCCATTTTCCTTACCTGAAAGCCCCTACGATGCATTAAGGCGTTGCAAAAATTGTTCAAAATACTGTAATTTTTACCGTGGACCCGAGAGAGTTTACTTGTGAAGTAAGGTTTATTTAGAGAATGAAACATACGTTTATTGTTCCTTCCCCTTTTAAGCCTGCTTCTTGTCAACTCGCTCTGTTCTTTGCTTAACTCGCCTTAACGTTCTTGAAAGGCGGTGAAGCATGCATACACACCTACCTACCTACATAGATACATTTTGTTTGAACTCGAAGTACCAGAGTAGCTCTGTTGAGTTAATATCTTAGAGAACAACAAGTAGATAAATGAATGAATCATTATTAATAACTAATATTCTGAAATCTAATGAGTTATTACATTACATAATTAAGACTCCAAAATACTATAAGGTCATTTTTTCTGGCTCTCTTAAAATCATTAATTGCTTCTATTGTTCTCATCTTTCTGAGAACAAGTTCAAACTTTTCGCAGCTTGGTAACAAGAAGACTTACGTCGGCCATAACTTGTGATTCTTGGTAAAGTTAAAGTCAACATATACCTAGAATGCTTTCTTTTTGCAGGGCACGTGAAATACAGAACTCGTTATTTTTGCTTGCAAAACATTGATATGATTGACTACAGTGGTACATGAAAGCGTGCTAACTCTTTGATGCTTTCCAAAAAATCAGTCCGAACTGAAATGCGTTTTTCAAGTTTGGGAACTCTCCTTAAAGCAACTGTACTTCCTTGAATAATTGCTTTAAAATAATGGGTAAAACAAGGGGCGCTTATTGCAAGAAGGGCGCTTAATCGATAGAGGCGCTAATGAAGTTTTCCTTGAACGAAGTGTAACTTTGTTTCGGCTAAAAGTAATATTAAAAGCCTTTTATTTGCTAAATCAGTAGTTAAGTAATCAAGCGTACCGTAGTCCCATCATAAAACACTTAATTCATTAAGCCCCAATATCCACATACAAATTCTCCATACTGATCTTCATGCATTTCCTTACAGAATTAGTTGAGAGAGTTTGATAACAGATTAAAGCATTTTCCCTTAAGTGATCATTTTATTAACTCATGACCATTTCTCTTGGCAACATATGGATATTGTTAGGAGAAAGTTGATGTTGGTCACTATTGGGACTCAGATTGATTGGGACTCAAAGGGTTAACTCTCAAATGTATCGGTATGCGTACATGTTTATAAATTATCGATTATTCCATCATCCATCGAAATCATCCTCTACAATGATATACGGATCTTCGCATTCCCCTTCCATCCCTACTATTAGGAGCTGGTTACTAATCTGCTCCTGCTACTATTTAAGAAAGTGAGGAAGGGGCCCTTATTCGAGGGGGATGGGCTGGGGGGGGGGGGGGGGGGGGGTGCTTGTATGATATTATGGTCTAACGGGAGGGCACTTAATGGAGCATGCGCGCTTATCATCAGAGAAAATACGGTAACCTTCCAATCCGAAGCGCTGTGATGGTGGTGTCATCATTCTGCTATTTTACCCGCTTGTACTGTTGAGAAGAACACAATAAGCCAACTAGAGCGTAAGACAGTGACACATATAACTGAATAACAGAGCCCGTCTTCTTAATGTATGGGATCCGAGATTGTTAAATGTTTTTTTTTCTTTTTACGGTTAGACAATAGGGAAGGGCTATTCAGTGACGGGTAGCTTTCGACTTTTTAAAATGAGAACCCTCTCACTTCTAATAGACCTAATTGTCGCCCAAAAAAATTCACGCGGAAATTCAAATTTCGTTTTGTAAAATGTAAGAAATATGTAGTACTATGCAAACGTTTTACCAAACAGGTTTGATTTGAGCGGTGACACCATGGGATTTGGCCCTCAGATTTAAGAGTTAGAGTGATAATCTCGCCACGAGATCGATTCTTAGCCGTATGAACAACGTCCTACGTTTATTTCAGATCATTTCTGCGCCCCTTTTTTGTCGCACTATAAACCTCTCTCCTCCGCAGAGGCTCTTGCTGGGTATCCATAATTACAAAGTAGCAAGCGCGAGGGGACGTCGCGAGCAGGCCTTCTTTTTCCCTTCCCACGACACAAAGAAGCCTCTGCGGTGGAAAGAGCGCACTGACAGCATTGTTTTCACCAATGCCTCATTCTACAATACACCTTGCCAGTGTCTAAAGTCTTGCTACTTCTTTTCTAAAGTTTTCAACCAGAATACTGATAGATGAACATTGAATTGAGTTACCACTTTTAAACGAATCGAAAAGCTAGCAATGGAACGATTGATTCGCTGTGACGAACAGCTACCGTTGGAAACGTTAGTCTCCTTCGCAGCCACTCGGGCCGGAGTCACGTATTGTCACGCCCCCCGTTCGCCGGCAATTTCATGACGTCATAAGTGGTACAAGGGGCGTGGTTCTACGTGGGTGTTTGAAGTGGGAATAGATCAACCTTGGGTAGCTTGGATCTAACACGGGTGTTCCAAGCGGCTCATACGAAGGGTCAACCTCGGGTACCCATACTGTTAACTGTAACTCGAAAAAAACTGTTAACAACTTTGACGTAATTTTTCAATGTTTAATTGTGCCACGGTTCTTAAAACTTTAATATTGCTGTTTGCTTTAAAAGAAATCTGAACTACTGTCTAGGCCAAGCCTGCAAGGAACTTAATTAACAACTATTTATCGAGGCCACGAATTGCATTTTTTTCGCACGCGTAGACGAGCGAAGAAAACCCTTAGATTTCGGGTGACAAATGCGATGGTCTCGGTAGAGACTAGTGTCCTCGGGCGTGGTCGCGTGTTTCACTCGCGCGACTGCCACTACAAAAAAAAATTAGGGCAACTATATCCTCCCTAAAAATTAAGCTCAGGGCGGGGTTGGGGGATTTTCATGTGTGCAGAATCCGCTGGCGTGAAGGGCTTATGATAAGTGGACGATTAATTTGCAACCAAGAGAATTAGCGCTATACGACAGTGAGGAGGACACGCGAGCGCATCATCATTGGCTAGACACAGCGTCTGCTACGCGGGCAGCGTCTGATGGATCTTTCGACTCGCACACACTCGTGCAGTGGATACCCATAACGCCCCACCTTAGTCTCTAAGGAGGATACAGGCAAGACCTTATTACTTACAATTATTTTTTTGGTGGCTTTTAACGCTTGATTAGTATGATTAGTTCCTGGATTCTGTTCCTTAGAGTTCCGTGTGCCCTCCATCAACAGTTTCCAACTCATCGGTGGTATCCTTAAAGCCCCCGACCGGTGTCGACAGCGAGAGCTTGAGCATTTTCCCCTGTGGCTGTACCTTGTCAAGGTATATCACGCGGACAGTCAGATCATTGTAGGTACGATAGTACAGCGCCTTATGGGTAAGGTCCTTGGCGACGATCCAGTTGGTATAGTCTTTGCCGGCAACTCCATGGGGAATATCCACAGTATTCAGGATATGGATAGCCAAGTTTACGGCCTCGTCGCTCGTCTTAACCGGATCAGCAAAGTGAGTCAGCGTAGCGCCGCGAACCAGTCTGGAGGGAGGTGTCAAATCGCCTGGGGTACCAAGCAAACCACTGCCTTGACCGAGGGGTGTGAAAACATCTCCGCGCAAATGGAAAGCCTCGTGTGCGGTTTTGTTGAGTTCAACATAATTACGACGATTAATCATATGGAAATCATAAGGCGGAGAGTTGGTACACACGCCGACGGTGTTTTCGTAAACTGTTCTCCCCTTGTTAGTGAACTCGATTATGATGCCTGCTCCAGTTTTGTCGTAAATGGTGTAGTGAATTTCTAGGGTGTCTAGACGTCTGTCTATTTCCGGCAAATTGATCATGACCTTTTGATCAAACACCAGCGGGAACGATCCGTTGTTCAATGCCTCTTGTACCTCCTGGACGGTCGCGAAGTTTCCCAGAATGAATTTAGGAAGTTGTAAATTAGATATGGACGATTTGTTGCACAAGCTCCCACAAACGTCCTGTGTTACAAACGAGAAGAGTTAAATACATTTTAAAACGCACTTAGTAGCATATACGAAAGGAGGAGGCAGTCGCTTGAGAAAGATCCAAAGCCCTTCACCATGGAAGAGAAGTTAAATGAAATAATGAACTCTATTTGCATCAGCTCTTTGCATTGCACTTACCTTCGTTCTGAGAAAGAGTGGTAACTTGGGTTATTCGGAAATAGCCAATTTCCTTTTTGACACCCGCATCGAGTACAATAGCTAATTTTAAAGAACTGGTCGACTAGTTTTTTTAAAGTTTTCAATTGATTGATGACCGACTAGTGCATATTGGTATGTGCTAGGGACAATGACGGAGCTCCATCAAGGAAGGATTGTCCTAAGCCCCAAGCCCTCACCTTTTTACAACCTTGTCCCCAGGGCTTTACACTTAGAAAATGGGAGGAGCAGGAAAAGCACATGGCATCCACTGGTCACGTGTTCTCTCATGCACTCTAAAATCTTCGATATAATAAATTAGCGCTGTGGAAAATGCGGTAGGGAGGAGATTGATCTTTTATATTTTTTACCTTGCCAAGAAAAGCACCTCTTTTCATGTCTGTACTCGTTGATCCCACTTGTTGATCCCAGCTCATTTACGAAGCTCTAGCCTGGAAAAGCACGGGCAGCCTTTTCGAGCGGAGCATCCCTGCTCTCCCAGGTGCTCCCGGGCGTTCGATGTTTTAACCGCGTGCATGGCGCTCTTCACGAAGGGATCAGTCCATCTCTCATTGCCTAGTCCCTACGCACCTCATTATTTTGTGTGGGTTACGCGTTTCGAGTCACGTGGTCCGAGCGAGTCTCCCGGCCGTTCGCCTCGGATACGTCATCGACATGCATTGACCGAGAAGGCCTGGGAAAACGCCGAATAGGGACAAGGCAACGTCTCTCATAGAAGGCCTGGGTCATAGTGTGTTAGATTTTTTTGTGGGATGCCTGTGGCACTCCCACGGTAAAAATCGGTCGGCATTATATTCTACCCACCAAAACCACATCGATCGAGAGGGACTGAGATTGAATTTTGAATAAATTAAAAGTCGTAACCGAAGAATCTCGGAAAATGTACGGATGATATGCACGAACAACCGAACATCCGAATACTAGATCGGAGGTTCTAACCACTGAACCACCAGGGCTGTAGCGTTAGTGAAGTCGGAATTCTACTATACCAGCGGAGTGTACTACACTTCTGCACTGGGAGCTGAAAGAAAGAGAAAGGCTGCGTCCATTTCACAGTTGTGGGGGTGCAGAAAATATATCAGCGGGGTACAGTTTCATGCATAATGACTGAGATGTTAGTAAGATGTTGGAAATGAGCAAAGCAGCGAGAAAGAATCGCCAAGCTCGCTGGTAAGTGCTCGTTCTTTCTCACGCGGAGAAAAATCAAGAACAACCTCTAGGACCAGGGTAGCTAGGTGTAAATTACAGCGAGCTTTATATTCCTTCCCCCCCCTCCCCCCCCCCCCCCCCCTCCACTCTGCAAGAAGAGGATTCTTTCCTGCATGGATTTTATCGACTATATTGACTTCCAAAATTATTTATGATTGACTTCCAAAATTCTAAATTTGTAAGACTTATTAATGTACATTCACAATGGCGATTTTCGCTGCCCCCAATCATAATTACAATCACAAGCAACGAACCTTGAAACACAGAAACACACAAAACGGATCGAAATCCACCAATCACAAATCACAAACCTTGACCTTTTGAACCCGTTAAAGTAAAGTTTTGTTTCCTAAGAAGTCCGTTAAGATAATTGACGGCAGCGAAAAACGCAATCGTAAGTTGGCTTTTGAACTTCGGAATTCGCATGTTTGTGAAAAGCGCAGTAATAGATGAATCTTAGATACACACCAATGTTCCCAAAATCTTTGTCCACTTTGAAGCAGGAAAACTTGATCGTCGATCTCGTTTCAAACTCTGCGATGAGTTTATAAGCCTCTTGGACGGAAGAAACATATCCAAAATTCTCAGCAATTTCCTATCGAATGCGGGTTCGTAACTTAAAATTCCCGCCATGATGTTCCTGTTTATTTCCCGGGAATGATGGGATTAGGAAGGTCGCGAGTTCGATTCTCGCCCGGGACACGAAAATTTTCGTTGCCCCGGGTGAGCATGGTTTCTCCTAAGTTCTTCCAAGTGAAAATGTTCACTGGAAGTGTAAGTGTGCTGCTCACAAGTGCACATTAAAAAAAAATAATAATAATGATAATAAAAATATTTATAATAATAATAATAATACAGTTGACTCCCGATAACTCGAACCCTCGCTAACTCGAACCTCGCGCTAACTCGAACCAAAATCGATTTCCCCTGGATTTCCGTCATACATTTACTGTAATTTTACCCTCGGTAACTCGAACCCTCGATAACTCGAAACTCCCGCTAACTCGAAGTATTTTTTGTTTCCCCTCAGATCATTTCTATATAATTTTACCCTCGATAACTCGAACCATGTTTTGAGCCCTTAAAAAGTCGGGAAAAAAGAGTGTACTGCCTCCGAAACATTGAATTTTGAATTTCCCATTGACGTGTTGTAGGCATATAGTTTACTAGTGGATCGATAGTGGAGGCTGATGATGTTTGCCACAAGTCTAACGTGAAATAGCTTTACTTCTCAAAAGTAAAATGCATGCTCTATTTAGGCAACGTTTTGTTACTTTACGTTCTGATTTATAATCTAACTGTATCTTTTAATTTTCACTCAACATTTTTACTATTAAATGTGATTAGAATACTCACTGTGCAGTAAAAACTTCAAAAAACTATTTTTTTCCTTACTCCCGGCTATTTTCTTCGAGCTCCCGATAACTCGAACTCCCGATAACTCGAACCTTTTTCGATTTCCCTTGAAGGTCCGAGTTATCGGGAGTCCACTGTAGTAATAAAAGTAAAAAAACAAAATATTTTGTATGTGTAAACAATAACAACTTATATAAAAACCATGATTAAATTTTTCATTGTGTCAATAATTATTATGCTTTATGAGTATGGTCTTAAAAAGTCCGTCAGTACTTTGCAGAAGCGTAACTATGCGCCTGAAAAAATTAAAACCCTTGCCTCTTTGGAGATTTAAGAATGGTTATAGGTAAGGGCTCATATGTGCGGTCTGGACAGGTCGAGTGGTTTTGGTGGATGTAGACTTCAACATCCATCAAAACCACCAACAGTGTTCGGGGCTAGATGTGTATCACGTAGCCCCATGAAATATCTGAAACATGTTTTAAAACGTCATGTACAATATTTGCCAAAATACAGTTATACTTGTTATATTCATCCTTTGTTGATATAATAAATAATAATAAAGCTCAAAGCAAAAGAAACGCGAATCCCCGTGGGGCGAATACATCAAAACATCGTAGGAATCTTTCGTTGGTATAACATGTCACAAGGTGTCCAAAATTCAATCTCAGTCCCTCTCGATCGATGTGGTTTTGGTGGGTAGAATATAATGCCGACCGTAAAAATCCGGTTCGGTTGTACCCAAAATTGCAAAGCCAGCCAATAGGATTGCGTAAAATCTTTATCGATTATCTCTTCTTCCAAGCCGACCAATCATATTGTACAAAATCTGTATCGATTATTAATCGATTTGCTTCCTCTGAAGAACGCTGAAATCAGAACGTTCCTTGCCAACTTTGTCGCCCTTGAGTTTTTCCACTCGTGGTTTAGGATGGCTTGTTAACCAGCGAAATCCTTCGGGATACTGGCAAGTCACGAAAGGCGACCTAAGCCAAATTATTTCTTCCCTTCATGATTCTTTTTTGTGTAGGTCTAGCTTTTTCATAAGGTTTTAGTAGAGTCTGGTTGCGGGCCGTGATTTCCGATAGATTTTTCTATTCGGAGTTCGCCAGTTTTTGCCGAGCACAGCTAGAGTTCAGTTTTTTTCTTTTCTTATCGAAAACACCTTGACGATGGGAGGTTAAATCGCGTAAATTTCAACTCGTACCCTTGACGATTGGCGGTGAAATCGCGAAAATATCGTCCTCGTCGATCGACGACGACTCGCTTTGGGTATGGATTGGACTTCTGGATGGGACACGGATCAGGACCTAAGTAAACTTATTATACCTTGGAATCAGGGATAATCATTGGAACTATGTTAACTTTGAGACCTTGGAAACACATTGCAATTAATTTTTAACCGTATCAAGAGCATCTTGGAATATTAAACTTTCATCTTGGATTAAAATATTGGAACTTTATCGAACTTTGTAACCCTGGGTTCGACCCTGGATAAAGCAAGCCGATGTTCTGTTTTGTTTTGTTCCATTAACCTAAAACTACAATGTTTATTTCTCTTTGAAAAAGTTACCTGTGGCAACTTACTACCAAGATATGACGTATCTTTATACATATAGTTCCTGTTTAGGTTAATCAGAGAGCATTATGCGCATGTTCTCCATTACTTGTTTCCGTTAGGTTACACGGGTAAACCTTGTTTTGATGCAAAATAACTTCTTTTTCTTATCCAAATCGTGCTACGAAAATAACTACATAGCGACAGATCAAAAAAAGATCAACTCCATTCTTGCGACAACTGTCGAAAGGGGTACGGGATAGGGAGAAAGCAAAAAGGGGATGTGGATTGGGGAGAAATAGTAGCCTGCGTAAGCACATTAAACCAACCCATACAGGTAACCTACTCATCGATGCTCATAACATGACACATCTTTCCGGTTTCCTAATTTTTCCAAAGTCAGATAGAACGCCATTATGCTTCCATAGCACATGAGGCACGATTTACGGACAGGTTTTCAGCGTAAGCTTTCGTGTAAGCCGCTTACAGGGCTTACAACCGAGCGGGGAACTGGGAACTAGCTGCACAGTGCGAGAAATCGTTGAAACGCTAAAGTGCAAGTTATTTCATAGTCGTTTGGATATCATTTTTTCAATACCAAGGGCCATATTGGAATGAAGCAGTTTGTTAAACATAGAAGCACCCTGCATAAAAGAGATAAGATTACAAACTAACGGTGAATTTGGAGAACTGCAGTCGTTATTCGCATGTTCACAAGTCAAATTCACATCGGCACTGCTTAAACTTTGTCATGGTTAGTCTTTTAATTTCAGCTTGCTTTTGGACCTTTAGCTAGTAAGCTTATATTTTGTAAGATTTATGGCCTTTTGACAGCAGGGCTAAAACATTTTCGTGACTGCTGTTGAAGGTGTATCACGCTGTTGGAGGTGTATCACGGATTCCAGTTGTCAGTTGTTTGCACTTTGTTAATTCCTTGATTGTCTTTTCGTCCTATTAGAATATTATTTTGGGTCCCAAGACAGAAACACTCACTTTTAGAATTCCCAAGATAGATTAAAGAGCAATTATGTTCTAAGACATTTTTCTTGGTTCATTCTCAGACGAGTGTGAAAGCCTGTATTAAATGTTTTCCTTTGCTTTGGCCATATTATTTTTGTTGTGTGCATTGTTTTGATTTGTCGGGTTTTTTGGGTTTCAAGCTTTAAACATGTTACTTCTCAGGTTCACGGGTTTTCACTTTGAGATAACCTGGCCTTATACTCATGCTACAATGTAGCTGAAGCCTTAAGGTAATAGTTAATGTGCACAAGCTACAACATTATTTTCATGATTTTACTTCAATATTACAACTGAAGACAATAATAATTCTTTAATTTATTATTGTAATACCGTATAATGTAACTGTTTTATTTATCCATTTGATGCAATGTCAAACAATGCATACATGTTATAGTCTAAAATATCAAAACTAGAAAAAGAAAACCTATAAGGTGTTCTCAGATTCATGTGTAATTATACCAATATTATAAGCTGTTTGGTTTATTGTTTATTTGATTTGCATTCTACCCCACACCAATTAACACAATGCTGCAAAATTTGTCTTATGGCATTTCTTGATTAATTATACTTAAAGGGTGTTTCATTGTTCCAATAAGCTTACATTGAATGATACAGGGACTGTTTTGACTTCTTTGACATAATTTGAGGCAGAACTCCTCTCCAACCCCTACTCATGCAACTTCGATTTCAAATCTTGGCTGTCTGTATCTTACCCAACTAATTGTGGGTCACTACAACTGTACTTGAGTAATACACAGCACTTTTTCTAGCAAAGATTACACAGAGAAACAATTAAGTTTACTCATACTCAAACATGCATTTTAGTATGCAAGCGACTATTACCTTTTTTTCATTCATTAGGAACATGCTATAAATTTGCTCTCCATTTGGGGAATTCAAAAGTCATGCATGAGCTTCCATTTTTTCCCTTGCTCTTTTCCTTTACAGTGAGCAGCCATAGGGAGCTTGCTTGCTTGCTAAGTTTTTTTAAACACCTTGTTCTGTGTACCTTGACATTAGAATGTTCCCCATTGTTAAATCAGAGAATGGAACTCCCCAGAAAAACAAAACTTTGTGTAAGAGAGGAGTATAGATACTAGCGCTATAGGCTTTAATAATTAAATTAAGACATTGAAAAACAACATTGATTTTTCATTTCAAAGTAGATAGCCCATGCTGAAGAATATTAGATTCTGCTGAAGGTTATGCATTGTAAAAGAAAAAAAAAACAAGCGAAAACTACTTCAAAGAAACAATATCCAGCAACCATATTCTCATTGACTTTGAGTGCTCACTGGGACAGGAGGGAATGGCTGCAAGCAGGGAATTGAAAGTCTCTTGCATGTCCTATTATTTTTGTTTATTTCCCTAATGATGTCATCTCAAGCCATATGTATGTGCACATGCAGCTGTTCATTGTACAGATTATTTTCTGTATAGTGTGTTCTTTTAGATATTATCTAGAATCCCCTAAAATTATTTATTGTACAGAAAAAATAGCCATTCTTCCTAGAAGTCCTAGAAAGATGATGTCCAAAATTTGACATGACTTCTTTACCACTGACTGAAAACACCAAAAAGTAACAGCCCTTTATTCAAGGTTAGAGACTTGTCATTATAAAGAGGGGGAGAGCCAGTTAATAACTTTCATGAAGGGAAATTGGGGCACATGCATGAATTCGATTCATGCTAGCATACCAGAATGGATGTTTTTAGTGGGGAAGCAGAAATGTGTTTTTCAAAGGGCAGGTTAGGATTTGAACATAGCCTACTTCCATAGCACCAGTTCTCTCCCACTGCCCCCCCCCCCCCCCTCCAATATCCCCCTCAGCCTAACATTTCCACACTATAGTGCCCAAATTCTGTTCATTAAGGGCCCAAGTGGCAACTAGAATTCTTCACCACATCTTTTAACATGCCAATCATAACTAAGACATCTTCGAATTTTTTTTTGAAAAATTGTTTATAACTACATCACGTGTTTTGCCACGCCCCTGTTTTATCAAGAAATCATTTGATTCGAAATCCCCACTAGATAGAGAGCCAACCGTTTTCTTGTCTTTATCCATCTTGAATGCGGTGTCAAATAATTTATACCTAGAGAAAGTCACCTACACCTTTCAGAAAGCGAAGTTAAATGGGTTGAAAAAAAATCGCGATGACGTTTCACTGCCGTTGTCGTCGTTCTTGCGTAAACTCCCTTTCTCGGTTTTGTCACCATCTTTATTATCTTGATTCACTCGTAGGTTTATCAAACCTGTCCGCGGTCAGGCGGTTACTGTTTAATGCAGGTTTGACTGCATGTATTCGTTTGAATCACAACCGAAACTTCCCAAATCACTTCTCCATTTCCGGACAAAATTATCACAGCGGGAAGGATGTTAGACTATGAGTTGTCCCTTAGTTTCCTCAGGGATAGTACGCGAGCGCACGTGAAACTCACCACCAGATGATACGTGGAGAGTAGAGAGAATACGGTGACAACTTCGGCAGCGTTCTATTGATCGTATTCTGGAATAAGGAAAGGCAAAGGATTAAGTGTTAAAAATATCTTGCACCGTGATTTTTGGACTACTTGGAATATTTTTTGTTTTACTCACTTTTTATAAGATAAATTAGATAAATCGTTCATGAAGTAAAAATTTGTAAAACTGAAATACAGTATAAAACTATACGCTGTGTCTACATGTCCAGCAGCCGGGAAGGGTCTTAAAGAAACAAAATGCCCAACAGTCCAAAATGTTTCAAGAATTTCTGCACAATCCCTTTTTCTGATCCTCTGAAAGTATTATATCATCATTTAGAATTACCAAGCGGTCACCAAAACAAGAAACGCTTCGCAGCTGAGTAGTTGTGGTTTCTTGGGAATAGAGTATAGTCAGGAGCATAATCAGCAGGAGTCCTCGTTAAACGGGTCAGCATTTCTTTTTACTTGATGAATTCATTTGATAAAGATTTTGCCGCGACTAAATGCTGATGTGGTTGATAGCTTGTTTAATATCACTGTGACTGTATGGTGGAATCAGCTCAAATGGCGTTGTCCTCACCAAATTTCCCCGTAAGTGTCTTATATCCTGGACCTTAAGATGATTCATCATGGCGAGAAATAGCTTAGAAATAGCCATGGCCCGGGCCAAGTTCCCCAAGGGGACCGCCGCAAAAACACTCATCCGGTCTGAGTGACAGTCCCCACCAAGCCTAACCCTTTGTTGTCTGTCTTTTAAAAGTCTGTAATCCAATTCATGGTGGTAGCTTTAGGCATTGCACCCAAGCTATGGAGTTTGGCCACTAGCGTGTAGCTAGCAGTAAGTGCTAAGGTCGTGGGTGATCCAGGCTCCAGGGATTAAAGCATACTGTTTAGGATCTGTAGATGATAGAAATGTGGGCTTCAAGGATTTGTTGATGACAACGGCTTCAACGGTATTGGATAATGTGGATGTTACCGTGATTGGTCTCAAATCCTTGTCAAACACAGTCACCGAAATGTCAGGAATGACACCAGGCTTCCAAGCACGAAGACATCTGCATTCTGAGAAGGAAAAGTTCAAGATATAGCGATTGGTGCTGCCAGTGTAACAGCAAACATTTTAAGCATTACCTAGAAGTCCATATAATGTTGTCACAGGTAGAACTTTCCTCGCAACCGATAAATATGTGACAGGAATTGAATAGTCATCATCGGGTACACGAGCACAGTTCGCTAGGGGCATGTTGTCCTTCCTAACAATTAGAAATGTCTCACTTATCTTTCCCTCTTAAAACAGCCTCTTTACAGACATAGTGAGGACGGATACCCAACACCAGGTCACGCCTGTTGTTTGTTCATCATCGTAAACGATGACTACGGACATCACGAGGTGTGGCATTTACTGCGAAGTAATACTGTAAATTTCTTCACTACAACTTTCTTGCCTCAATTGTCTCACTGCCTCTCCTTTTCTAATTACTTTCACGAAGTTGTGGTAGATGTTCGCAGATCTGGAAAGATTGCTGCAAATATACGTGAACTTGTCAACGGACTTGAGTGTCTCCTTTTTGACAGTGATAGCTGGTACCACTTACCCCTTCTAAGGGGTAGGCTGGTGAAGAACTTGAGTATTTTTGGTACTAACTGTTAGACCAAAGTTGTGGGAAGCATTAGGAAAGCAGTCGACAGTCGATACTCACTTCAACGGGGACTCGGTGACAGCGTTGAGCATACAGTCATCTGCGAAAAAGACATCACACACTATAGCCTCTTTGAGCTTGGTCATTGCCTGTAGCCTACCCAAGTAAATAGTCTTTCATCGGTCCTGTACCTAGTAATCAGGATACCACCATCACTTTCTTCGACGTTGCAGAAGAAGTCCGCCAACAAATTGACTGTTAGATCCTGCTTAACAGTGTGGAGGTAGCGACATAGCCTTGCTTGAGTCCGTTAGTGGCTGGAAATGCTTCAGAGGAGTTTCCATTGTCCAGTACTCGAGCAAGCATGTCATCGTGGAAATGACGCACCATACTGTTGAACTTATCTGGACAGCCAAAGTTGCCACGATTTTCCACACTCCTTAGCAGTTGACAGTGTCAAAGGCCTTTGTCAGGTCTATAAACTTTATGTCGAAATTTCTATACTGTTCTTGACACTTTTCCTGAAGTTGCCGTGCAGCAAACGGCACCATGTTGGCAGTTTCACAGCCCTTCCAGAAGCCATACGCACTCTCTGGGAAGTGGCCATTGGTTGAAGAGGATTCTTGCAAGGATCTTTCCAGCGATGACTATCAGAGGAATCCCTCCGTGATTGCCGCACGATTGCCTGTTTCACTTTCACTTATATAGGTGGGCAATGGCTTCAACGTTGATGGACTAGGGCGTATTTAGGACGCTGATGAAATATTCCACCCAACTCTCCAGGATGGCGTTATTCTCACTATGTAGCGTTGCTCCCTCTAGTGGTGATGTTCTAGAGGACTGAGGCCCATAAATGTTCCTCACGGCATTATAGAAGCGTTTAGTTTTGTTATTGTCAGCATCTGCCTTTTTATTGAAACAGGAGTCACAGCGCCTTGAGGTTAGTTGTACATGTTGAGTTTTCAGGTAATTCCCGGCAGTCTGCTCTGCACATCGCCCTTGTCACTCTAACGTCCTGCCTGTCTCTTCTCCAGACGAGAACATAATCGATCAGATGCCAGTGCTTGCTGCGTGGGTGCATCCACTACGTCTGTGTGCAGGTGGGTAAACGATAAACTGCATGTGCGATGCACAGGTCTCCAAAAGTAACAGTCCATTACTGTTACATCTCCTAAACCCATTTCTCCCTATGACTCCCTCCATTGCCCACTCTAGCATGAGAGGCGTAGACAATAATGCATTTGTCCTACTTTGGCACGCCTTCGATGATGTCTTTTAAGTCCTTGCAGAATTTATATTTCATCTCCTCAAGATTCGTCATTGTTGGAGCATATTTACTGATAACAGGGGCGTAACGGTTTCCTCGGCGAGAGAGCCGAAAAGCCATTAGGCGATCGTTGATTCCTTAGGGAATTTTGTTAAATGTACTGATCAGATATGTTTTGACGGCAGATCCCACTCCTGGTTGACGATGCTCTTCACTGTAGCGATCGATCGAGAAAAAGCCAGGCTTCGATCAGCTGACTTTTATTTGCTAACCTTGTCTCACTACGCTGGGATATGAATGTTGTATCTGCCCAGTTCTCTTGCAACTAGAGCTGTCCGTCTCAGGTCTGTAAACTTTGGTGCTGTCCATGAGCGTATGCACATTCCATGTGCCGATCGATCGCGATGTGAGCTTTGTTTTCATCTTGATGTTTCGACCGCATAGATAGGATCCCCTCCTGCCGCGGTAAGCTAAGGCAGCCTTTGTTGGGAGCATCTTTTCTAGCCCCTTCCTCAGGTGATGGAGGAACACAGAAGAATTCCTAAAGGGGAATGCTCAGACATTCAGGGGAGATGCCGAACTCCACCGCTCCTTCAGTCCAGTAGCGAACGAACCTAGTATGTTGTGACCACAGCTTCCAGTGGCAGTAAATCTGCACCTGCGGCCTCGCCACACGCCCTTTGCGACAGAGCTTTAAGGATGAGTGGGTATGATATCTCAGTCACTTGCAGGTGAATTGGATTAAGGTGTGGAAGAGTTGCGCCGTGTCGTGAGCCTCACTCTCTCGCCCTGAAAGTTTAGGCCCTTGCGCGGGACATAGGCGAGGTGGCTGGAGATAAAGCAGGAAGCTTTACAGCACCAGCTGCATGCGAACCGTTGGCTCATAATAAGCTCATTCGTCCTTTGACAGGCCTCGTCCTGCTGGGTGACTCCACACCATTCTAAAATTTAGGGGCCGCAACCAAAATGGCTCAGTTCTAGCTCTTTGATAAGGCAGAGTAGTGAACGTGACCCTGATCTTATAGTTCGTGATGGATGATGGACTTTTATTAGAGACTTCAAGTAGTCTACCAACTGGCCATTTATGGTCTTGTAGTCAGATTAAGGGGAGACTGTTGAATTCGCTCCTTTTCTGAACTGATAGCCAGGGCACGTTTTTTTGATAAAGGCGTGCAATGGTCGAAACGTCACTAGAACACATCATATAACGCACTGCAGTATTCTGAATTTTTTGAAGTTTATCTTTTTGATATTAAGGTATGCCATATAAAACACTGTTGCAGTAATCTAATCGAGAAATAACAAGAGCATTAATTAACCAAGTAAACATCCTATTGATCTTATTGCTGGAGTAGCAATTTTACAAACTTCATTGATGTGAGCACTAAACGACAAATTATTATTCATTATGAAACCTACGTTTCTAGCTTTCTTCTTAAAGTTAATTCCTGTAAATGTAATGGTTGCTTCGTAAACCATGATGGGAAATTGGCCTGTGCCAATTGTGCTCGGCAACTTTTCAGCTACTTTTAGCGTTTGGAGCAACTAAGTCGAGCAACCGAGAGTAATTTTTGAGCAAAGTATAGGTTTAGAGCTCGAGCACATATCAAGCATGAAAAAGTCAACGATTTCATAGAAAACTTCAAGGATAGTCCTCTCTACTAAATGTTTAGCAACCTTAAAACACACAACCTCTCACTTGTCCACGTTTCGCAGGCCTGAAAAGGAAATTATTACCGCATGAACAATTATTTAATATCCTTAAATCTTCTCCCATATTAGCGAGCGATGCTCTATATCTGGCTTCAAGCAATTTTTCCTGACCGTAAGCCTGTAAGCCTGTAAGCCCTGTAAGCCCTGTAAGCCCTGTAAGCCCTGTAAGCCCGTAAGCCCTGTAAGCCCGTAAGCCCTGTTAACCCTGTAAGCCCTGTTAGCCCTGTAAGCCTGTAAGCCCTGTTAGCCCTGTAAGCCTGTAAACCCTGTAAGCCTGTAAGCCCGTAAGGCCTGTAAGCCCTGTAAGCCCGTAAGCCCTGTAAGCCCGTAAGCCCTGTTAACCCTGTAAGCCCTGTTAGCCCTGTAAGCCTGTAAGCCCTGTTAACCCTGTAAGCCCTGTTAGCCCTGTAAGCCTTTAAGCCCTGTAAGCCCTGTAAGCCCTGTAAGCCCTGTTAGCCCTGTAAGCCCGTAAGCCCCGTAAGCATGTAAGCTCTGTTAACCCTGTAAGCCCTGTTAGCCCTGTAAGCCCTGTTAGCCCTGTAAGCCTTTAAGCCCTGTAAGCCCTGTAAGCCCGTAAGCCCTGTAAGCCCTGTAAGCTCTGTAAGCCCTGTAAGCCCTGTTAGCCCTGTAAGCCCGTAAGCCCTGTAAGCATGTAAGCTCTGTTAACCCTGTAAGCCCTGTTAGCCCTGTAAGCCCTGTTAACCCTGTAAGCCCTGTTAGCCCTGTAAGCCTTTAAGCCCTGTAAGCCCTGTAAGCCCTGTAAGCCCTGTAAGCCCTGGAAGCCCATAAGCCCTGTAAGCCCGTAAGCCCTGTAAGTCTGTAAGCCCTGTAAGCCCGTAAGCCCTGTAAGGCCTGTTAACCCTGTAAGCCCTGTTAGCCCTGTAAGCCTGTAAGCCCTGTAAGCCGTAAGCCCTGTAAGCCCTGTTAGCCCTGTAAGTCCTGTAAGCCCTGTAAGCCCTGTTAACTCTGTAAGCCCTGTAAGCCCTGTTAGCCCTGTAAGCCCGTAAGCCCTGTTAGTCCTGTAAGCCCGTAAGCCCTGTAAGCCCTGTAAGCCCGTAAGCCCTGTAAGCCCGTAAGCCCGTAAGCCCATAAGCCCTGTAAGCCCTGTTAGCCCTGTAAGCCCGTAAGCCCTGTAAGCCCTGTTAACCCTGTAAGCCCGTAAGCCCTGTAAGCCCTGTAAGCCCGTAAGCCCTGTAAGCCCGTAAGCCCTGTAAGGCCTGTAAGCCTGTAAGCCCGTAAGCCCTGTAAGCCCTGTTAACCCTGTAAGCCGTGTAAGCCCGTAAGCCCTGTAAGCCCTGTAAGCCCTGTAAGCCCTGTAAGCCCGTAAGGCCTGTAAGCCCTGTAAGCCCGTAAGCCCTGTTAGCCCTGTAAGCCCTGTAAGCCCGTGAGCCCTGTAAGCCCTGTAAGCCCGTAAGCCCGTAAGCCCTGTTAGCCCTGTAAGCCCGTAAGCCCTGTAAGCCCTGTAAGCCCCTAAGTGACGTTGCCATGGCAACCACTTTTAGATGAAGGAATCTAGCTAATTTTAAATAAGAGTAACCCTTATGTTAATTTTTAATCTGTAAGCCTTGTAAGCCCTGTAAGCGGCTTACACGAAAGCTTACGCTGAAAACCTGTCCGTAAATCGTGCCTGGTATATTCCATAGACCAACGCATCCCACGGAAACGACTTTAGGCGTCTTGTCTTTCTAAAAAAGTAATCACTGTGAGCATTCGAGACATTTACGCAGATCTCAAGTGCCCAGGCCCCACCAGACAATCACAGTGTTGCTGCTCGCCAATTCTCGCGGCAAAAAGCCAAACTACGGGTAACAAAGGAAGAGTCATAACATTTACTCTAACCTATCCACAGACGTTTTTCTTCCTTTTTTTCGACAATTCCTTAGCGCGAGGGCGGAGCGCGATACGCGCGCTTAATAGGCTTCACTATTTGGACTAGATATGTACCTGGTACGTGGTAAAGTTGGGTAAATAAATCGCACCCACAGACAATCCCTCGCTATTCATTCCATCACTGGCAATATCCCGACGGAAAGCATTGAGGTAGATGACGGTGTATCTATTTGTCCAGTCTTGAAGTGGTGCACCAGCATGATCAGTATTAGTGCAGTTAACGGATAGATCAACCTCGTGAAAATACCCCTGGGGTTGCACTATGGGGTGTCTGACCGGAGATCGGAAGACTATTCCATGCTCCTGCCGATGACTACTGTACTGTTGTCCTGTGTAGTTACTCGGATCTCCGTACAGGCTTTCGCGGTAAGAAACAGATGGAGCAATAACTGAATTACGATGATTAACGTCATATCGTGTAGACTTGCTGATGACAATCTGAAAGTACCAGAATTCCGCTGCATTCAACATTTAAGGATAATAATATAATTCGTATGTAAATGGTGTGAACCCAAACTAATTCAGCTTTTTTTTTCACAAGTCGATATCAGGGAATTATATTCTTAAAAAGTAAATTTCTTAAACAGGCTAATTTGGGAGAAGTTACAAAACATTTTGGGGGAAACCCTTCGAAATTTCATCCGCATCGTTGTTGTCTGTGAAATCCATTATTATGTTATCAGCTAAGTACCGGGGGTACTCCCTATAATGGCCTCTACCGGGCAGGGGGGGTATTTATTTAATACAGGGAGGCTCCGACCGAAAGTGATACCTTATTCAGGTTTCGGGTTAGGGATTGCACTAGTTGAAGTATACAAAAGGAAGGTAGGGAAATTAGTCATATCGGTCTGTATAAAAGCCGGGCTAACAGATGCATTTTATGGCTACGAAAAAGTCAAGAAAACTTAGTGATTTAGTTTTTTTTTTTTAATTTTTTAATGGACAGTGCATTTACAGAAGCTAAAAGAAAGTAGTGTTTTAAACTAGAAGGTATTCGAAAGGGGTAACGTAAAACTGAATGGCATATAAAGAGAAACGGGTTGACCTCTCGAGTCAGAGCATCCCTGTATAAAATTTTGTTAAGTAGCAGTAAGAAAGAGAAATTTGTCAGTTTTTAAACATCTCTAACTTAAAATTTGAAAATTGAACTCTTTTGCCCTTGGTTGGAGGTGTGATACGTCCCAGAGTGCTTGTTATGGAGCCTTAACAAACGCGGAAATGACGGGAGAGAAATGAATGTTGGTTAAATAAACCGTACTTCTAGTGTTAAGCGTGAGAATTTACCCAAAAAATGTAATCTAAAATGAGAGTGGACAGCAAGACCTGTGCAGCTCGCTTGCGGACTTGACTAGGAAAACTCGCCTTAGTTCGTCTTAAAGTTCGAATCAATTTATTTCTACTTCGTACGTGATCATTCTATTTTAGAAACAATAGAATCACAATACGTGCTTATATAAAGGATCGAAACACAACAGCCTAATGTTAGTGAACATGCCCTAGCTGGTAGCTGGTAGGGGAGAGATTCGGGCTCAGAGTATCCCTCATTTACTAAATGTTACTTTAATTAAAGTATCACGTATCACAAGGTACATGTTAAACCCCGTTACAATTTTCATTTAACAAAATTAACCCGTGACTATATCTCTTGAATTAATGCCATTAATACCCAAGCTCACTACGAGAGTATGTCGCACTACCATCGTCAGTAACAAAGAGAAATTTGTCAAATTATAAACATCTGTAACTGAAAATTTGAAAATCGAACCCTTTTGCCCTTGGTTCAGAGGTGTGAACAGGCACCCAGAGTGCTTGTTATGGTGCCTTGACAAACGCGGAAATAGCTGGAGGGAAATGAATGTTGTAAATACACCGAACTCAGTTCTAGTGTTAAGTGTGAGAACTTACCCAAATAATGTGATCTAAAATGAGAGTGGACAGCAACAAAATTTTTTTTCGAGAGTGCCCCCCCCCCCCCCCACCCCCCTTATCTCAGGGCCTGGATGAACGCCCCCCACGTCATCTGAAGGTCTGGTTCCGCCACTGTACAGTATCTAAAAAGAGGCAAACCAATTTTTGAGACTCCTGTATGATCATTTTTAAGGTATGCTACTGTAATAAAACTAATTGCCATGACATTTGCGCTGAAAAAATGAAAGGATTATCTCAACCGTTAAAGGACCTTGCCTTAACCGACCAGACCGATTTCTCCAGATTTCTGTGGTCTGCGAGTTTAGTCAGCCGAGTGGAGGTTTGACGAGGGCTGTCTAATACTCACCAACACTTGAAGTGGCGGAACCAGGGGAGGGGCCCTCATTATTTTTAGACCAAACTGAGGCCCGAACGGCCGAAAAAATTTTTTCGAGGCCGCCCCCACCTTCATCTTAGGGACTGGATGACCGCCAATCTCCCCCTTATCTGAAGGTCTGAATCCGCCATTGACTTGTACCTCTTACAATCATACTTTTACGACTTGAACAAGCTCCGAAACAAGTGGTGAGTATTGGACATGAGACGCAGGTTCGGCAGGACAGGAAGGAGCAAAAGAGCCGAGATTGGAACTGGAGATAATAGTCCGTAATACCCACCGTTATCCCCATGTCTAGGATATCCCTGTACCCACATTGCTAATGATATGGGTATCCCCGGTAAAGAATACCAAAAATGATGGTCCTACTTGTGAATAACGAAGGTTTTTAAAAAGATAAAACTTTTACATTTGTTATAAGCTGATTTGAACGAAGTTGACTATGATCTCGCGTACTTAGAACTGTGAAGAGAGGATTTATTGTTATTAAGTTATTTTGCTTTCGCTGATAAAAATATGAAAAGCCAATGCAGAAATCCTTGATTCTATAGTGTTAGTTTCTCTAACCGTTTAAAACCTGTTAATATTTATTGAGCGTAAACTTATTTGTCAAGTCATTACTGTATTTAGCCTTCAAGCTGTATAATCAACCTGTAAGAAGCATTTATCCACCGGTGTAGTTTTTGGAAGTAATTTATGTTTCAAAACAACCTTAGGTTTCCACCAATAGTCTTGTGTTCTGTAATTTGACTTGTTGAGTTATTATGTAATCTGTATCGTTTCGCTAGCTCAGGCTTAAAAACAAGTGCTTTGTCAGGCTTTGTAGGAGTTTCTTTGGTTACATCTTAGTCTTGGTTACCTCTTGGTTGGTTATGTTTTGACTGTATCCACTACTCGGGTAGGAGTAGAATCCTGGGAACGAGGTTCATATCAAGCCGTTTTGAAACCGCAATCCATACTCGACAATAAGTTGTAAATCGATGATCTATTTAATTCATCTTTCTATCTCTTGTTGAAAATTGGAAGATACATTTATGGTCCCGACAGAAAAACCGCCGGGATCGAGTATCCTTAAGCAATAGAAGTTTTTGTAAAAACCCAATTACCTCTGGAACTCTTGAGGCTGTTTCTACCCACAAGCTGTCTAAAAAAAGCAAAATATGTCTCAAACAGGAAAAAAACTTAAAAGATGAGCAATACGTTCCCCTCTGTCACCTGATTCTTAATTCAAGCTTTCGAAGTTCGGTTAGGCGCAGGAGGGAATATTTCGAGTTTCCGATATTGGACACGTACTCAGCTTCATTTCGATGAGGTGGAGAAGGTTTCCACGAAAACCCCGAGCATAATAAAAACAGTTTTAAGGACGTACGGATGGGTCATGGGTAAGAATTTCATTGTGGTTAACGTAACGTTTTTTTTAAAGTTTGTTTGCGTTCTTCTCTGACCTGTTGAATGACTGTTTGGCAGAACTTTTTCTTCCAGCCCCACCCACCTTACAACTAATGACACCAGGGACATGGATCAGCACGGAGGATTACAGGCCTTTCAAGTGTGAATCATTTACAAAAACGTTAAGATTAATGTTTTGCCGTCTTTTAGCCTTATTTGGCATTTATATTTTTATTTTTGTTGCTACAGACAACTCTCGCCTCCAACATCGTCCCCAGGGCGCTTTTCCCTGGCTTTCGAACTAGAGAAAAGCGCCCTGGGAACGAGGTTACTCTGGCCTCGTTTGACCGCAGTGAATGTTGGGGTACCGAAGTGCGTGACCAAACAGAGATCGCGTGATACTGCCCGCAGTTGAGTATGGGTAATAGTTTTCCAAATATGTCGGTCACTGAACTGTGAAGAGCGTCTTCCGCTTTTAGTTTCTGATTCGGTTTTCTGAGTTGTGTCGAGTGCAGAAGTAGTGTTGTTCCCTCTTAATAGTTCTACACGAAAAAATTTACGTCTTTTATGCGCTGGTGTTACCTTTGTAATCTCAAGTTCACGATATGAACGAACGAAAACTCTTGGTAAGTTTGTAATCCTGACAAATGAGGTAAATCAAAGTCCTTGACAAAATTGTAGAAAGAAGCTATGGGTGTCACTTTTGACGAGCATCTGAAGTTTACTAGCCACTTGAACTAGCTAGAGTATCTAGGAAAATAGGGGTCCTGATGAGACTGAAAAATTTAATACCAACATTAGCAAAGCTTAGAATTTACAAATCTTTGATTTTGCCACAAATAACTTATTGTTAGACGGTATAGCACTTTTGTAGAAAATCTGATAGCCGGAAGATTGAGAGTTTCCAAGAAAGAGCGCTTAGGTCAGTCGCAGGCTTTCCGAGTTTGTTTATTTTAGTTGTTTGATTTTCGTTTTTAGGTAGTTAGGTGTCCACAATTAGTTTACACTCCGAGTAAGCTAGGCATTTGACACATTAATTACCGTATTTATTCGAATAAGCGCCCAACCTCGAATTAACGCCCACCTCGAATAAGCGCCCATCCTAAAGGCAGAAAAAGTTAACAAGCGCCCAGCCTCGAATAAGCGCCCACCCCTCCTGCTCCCAATCAGACTCAAATAAGCGCTCACCCCCAACCCACCCACTTAAGTGAATAAGTTCCAATATAAGAGACTTCCCCGAGGACGGAGTTTTCTTCAGAGTATTTTACAGAAACCTTGCTTTGTTACTTCTTCGCGTTTTGTTATTAGCATTTATTGTTTTGTTGCAAAATAAACCTACTTCATTTGCTGAAAATGGTGAAAATTTAATAAGCGCCCAGCCTCGAATAAGCGCCCACCTCGAATAAGCGCCCACTCTCAAGGTCCAAAAATTTAATAAGCGCCCAGGGCGGTTAATCGAATAAATACGGTAAGTCTATTTATTATTTGTAGTATACTGCAGACACTCTGCTTGAAATGCTGCTTGCCATGGGCATTTATAGATAGTGTGGTGTTTTTGAACAAATTATGCGATTTCGTAAGTCTGTGATAAAAGTGCTAAATGTGAGATCATGACTATGAGTAGGTTTTTTATGTAAATATTAATACTTGGAATGAATCTATTGTATTCACAAAGCATGAAATTTGCGTGTAAATTGCCACTAGTTTCTATTTAATTATCCTTTAGTCAGAGGGTGGATTCATTTGCAATACACGCTTATACATGTAGCTGTCTCATTTGGCCGCTGGTAAATTTCATCCTAAAGGAAAGTTTCATCCAAGTAACCATAGGCACTGACTCATGATTATTACATCTATTAGCATAATGTATGTTCTTACTAAATTATTAGTGTGGGTCACCAAACTGTGGCAGAAGTGTTTAAGTGTGGAAGTTTGGTAGTATGGAACAGGATTGTCAAAAGTAGCCGGCTGCTGGCAAAAATCGCCGTTTTTTAAAATAAGATATCCCTGGACTGGCCGCTTACTTTGACAACTCAGCCTTCTACTTCAAAACTTTCTGACAATCCTGATGGAAGTGTGGTAATATCAAGTTAGGAATTTTGGTGCCAGGACCAAATGGCATTCGAATGACTCTGAACTTTAGTGATTAGGGTAAGGAAACTGAGTGAATCAATTTTCAGGTCAGTTTTCTCAGTATATAATGACCTTAAACAGAACCTGATTCACTCAGTTGTGGTTTTGGATCAGGATATTGTCACATTCAAGAAGACTCAGTGCAGGAAACACTACAAGCTTTTATTTCAGCGAGCAAGCTGTGTAGAGCATGCTAGTCTGCATGCGCACATGTAAGAGACTGCATGCAAACTATGACACTATATAATCACTATAAACTTCAGAGTCATTTGCCATTCAGCAGCCATTTGGTTTTCTGAAAAAAACCCCAGCCTAGCTGGAATTTTGGAAGTTAGGTAGTATAGAAGTTTTGAAAATGTTTATCATAATATATTGTTCTCTGTTGTTATCTATCATTTTGTAGATGTTTGGCAACTTTGATATTTGGTAACGGCATCTTCTGTAGAAAAAGTTTAAACAGCCATGAGTGATGACCGAGTGTGCGGCTCTCACAAAGTGAAAGTCACCATATTGGCTTCTGAATGGGGATCAAGCAAAGGGGGGCTCTCTACCATAAACAGAGAATTAGCCATTCAGTTAGCCAAATGCCCTGAAGTGGAAATCACTTTCTTTTTACCACAATGCAGTCAAGAGGACAGGAAGGTTGCCTTACAAAACAATGTGGAGATCGTGGAGGCAACACCACTACTTGGCTATGAACAATTGGACTGGCTTAGCTTCCCTCCAGATCATCTGCAAATTGATATTATTGTGGGTCATGGTGTTAAACTTGGTAAACAAGTACCAATCATCAAAAAATCTAAAAAGTGCAAATGGCTTCAAGTGGTGCACACAGACCCTGAAGAACTTGGGATGTTTAAAAACTATTCCTACCCAATTTCAAAGGGTGAAGAAAAGCACAAGACTGAAGTAGAACTGTGTAAAATTGCAGATCATGTTGTAGGAGTTGGACCCAAGTTGAGTGAGGCCTTCCGCTCATATCTACGTAGCTGTAGAAAAGATGACACTGTTCTTGACTTCACTCCTGGAATATTTGAAGAGTTTGCGGCTGTAAAGCAGGTTCCTAGTGAAAGGCAACAACGCAGTGTCTTGGTATTTGGTCGTGGAGATGTAGAAGATTTTGAAGTAAAAGGGTTTGACATAGCTGGGAAAGCGATTGCTGCATTAGAAGATACTCGTCTTGTGTTTGTTGGAGCCCCAGATGGAAAACACGAAGAAATGGCAAAACGGTTAACTGAATGTGGTGTTCCTGAAAGGCGCTTGAGAGTAAGAGGATTTGTTAAAGAGCGAGAGAGTTTGAAGGACTTGTTCCAAGAAGTGGATCTTGTAATCATGCCTTCAAGAACAGAGGGCTTTGGATTGACAGGACTTGAGGCCCTGTCAGCTGGTCTGCCTGTGCTTGTCAGTGGCAACTCTGGTTTTGGAGAAGCTTTGTGTAGTGTACCTTTTGGTTCAACATATGTTGTTAACTCAGATGAACCCGCAGAGTGGACCTCAGCTATTAAGAAAATCTGGGCCAAGGACAGAAACAGTCGACTGGAGGAAGCAAAAATCTTGCGTGATTCCTTTGACGAAAAGTACAACTGGGCCAGACAGATAAAAGATCTTATTAAGAAGATGATCAGTTGGGTTCACGGTATGAACTTTTATTTGATTGACATGGACTTGTGCGTTTGATCATGTATTTATATTACACATTAAGTTGCACAATATGAAGTACTGAAAATTATTATTATTTATTAACATTGTTAATTTTTTTTTCTTAAAAATACTTTTCACATTAGGGAGCTTAAGCATCAGTGTTTTTGAGCTACATATGATAACCAGAGGTGGACTTTATGCAATCTTTGGTGGTGGTTTTGCCCTAATTTTCCAGCAATAGTCTCTAGAAAAATGTGAACATGAGAAAATACACCTAACAATAAAATTTGGTAGCGTCAAGGTATAGTACATGAGAAGGATGGCTAGTTGCCATCTGTATGTCACAAACACCTTTCCTTGAGCTCCCTATTACAGAGGAAATAATAGGATGTGAACTCTAAAAATATGTGAAAACAAACAAACAAAACAGAACCAAGAAGCAACAGCTGAGATTTTTTGTTCTAAAAATATCATGAAAAAAAAAATTAAAATAAAAGATGGCTAGTACTATAGGTATTTACCGTAGAACTAAATGTGATAAAAAAACTTTCTTTCCCAGATATTTGGAATAGTGTGATTACATATCACTGACAGGCAGGAAAATTTTCTATTCTTGAAAGAAACTTATAAGTTTGGTAATCATGACCCAGCTAATCTTTTGTACGCTTTATCCCCAGCTCATTGGTGTGATTATTTTACACATTTGCAAGTTACCGAAAGCAGCCAATTTATTGTTATCTTCTCCTTTAATTAAACAGATGATTCTTCAAGTCATCAGAGGTATTCAGAAACCAAATGCACGAAAGTTTCTCAGCGGATGGAGGGCATTACTGAAGACATTGAAGGTAGCCTTATAATATTTATTATTGTAATGCTTATAAATCTTGGCTGAATGGTGTTTCTAGTGAGAAAGTGTTCTATGGGGGAATAGGGCCACTCAAGTTAAGCCTGCAGATCAAGTGAAGAATATTTCGAATTTTGAAGTTTGGTTGCCATGGACGTATTTTACAGGGCTTGAAAAAAACTTGAATTCAAGCTTGTCCTTTGGGAGGGGAGTGAATAGGTGAACGGATTGGCGGATTTTGAAAATATTTTTGCCTGGATTTTGGATTCAAAGCAAGATTTTAACGGATTTCTGAGTCCTGCAATTGCAGCAGATTGCGGATTCATCTATTTTTTGGGCCGGGATTTTGGACTTTGTGTGTAATTCAAAATAATATTTTTACCCAGATTTCGGATTCAGGGCAAAAATGGAATGGCAGATTTGGTAAATAAATCATAATGGATTGGTGGATTTGCATACCCCTATTCACCCCCCTCCTTTGGGCAAGCAGCTCTTATACCTTTTGCTTGCCTGGGGCCACTTTTTGCTTGTCTTAAGACCCATTCACACCAAGACGTAAACATGTTGAAAAGCTGTTTAGAGGCCATGCCAGGGAGGGGGTCCCATGTCGCCCGTCTGAATTTTAAAACGTCTTTTGTCGGTGTTTATGAATGCTTGTCGCTTATTGTCGGCTTTGCCGTCACTGTCGCAATTTGGCCGAGGGAGGTTTTCTCTTGTCGCGATTTCATTTTACTTGCTGTCGTTACTTTTTGGGCTATGTCGCTTGTCGGAATTTACCCTGGCAGGGCCTTTGTTTATAAGTTGAACATGGTTTAGATTTGTTTTCTTTGTACACTGTAGAAGCTGCTTACTCTTCTTTATTGATTGCTGCAACTATGCATTACTAACAATGTTGAATTTCATTTGAATTATCTATAAAAGCCTGTGTTCTAGCTTTCTGTTAACTGTTTTCCATTTTTGAACCATGTTTAGTTGGTGTGAATGGGGCTTTAGTTATGATTTGGTTAAAAGATGTCTTGCTTATACCCTTGCACATTGGGCAAGTTGCTTGTCAAGCAGAAAAAATCTATTTGTCATGGACTGCTGAACTGGGCTTTTTTTAGCTCTGTCTAATCATAGATGTCTAAGGGTGACAAAATTATTGAGACATTGTACTCAAATAGGGTAACTTCAGAGCAAAACAATCCTCACCCCACCCCGCTTCGCCTCCATTCAAAGTTGAGGTGTGTAGCATTTTCTACTGGTAGCTCGTACAACAGTACAACAAGCTATTTTTCCCCCTTTTGAAGTTGGTAAGACTTTGTCATAGCTTGTATGCGGTTTCTTACATGTGCGCATGCGCACTAGCTTCACTTGCTTGCTGACTAAAAAGGCTTGTTGACTTTTCTATACTGAGTGTTCTTGAATGTGACAATATCCTGATCCGAAACTACAACAGACTTCAGAAAGTCCCTTCAGGGTAAAGTGTCTCAACTAATTTTGTAGGTATGTGTTAATAGAATTCACACGGTTTGCTGCCAATATTTTGTACCGCGCATTGTCTATCTGATCTATCTGTATTCTACTGAGGTTTATCTTTAATGTACTAGTGTTGTCTTACACCTGATAAGATCTTTTGCAAGTAAACATGTTTGCATTATCCAAATGAAACAAAACTGAGTTATATTTTTTTGGGTGTAAAACGTGTATGTAATTTTAATTGGAATTTTGATAGTATAAACTCCACTTAATCAGCAAAAAAATTGTAAGAGTGTCCATCCTGCACAGCAATGATCCATTCAAACTGCTGAAACTATGATAAAAGGTGAGGGGGTGTGGGGGGGGGGGGGATTAAATCTTGCTTGCTCTCTAAAATAACTCATTGTGATTTACTTAAGCAATAGACAACACTTTCTATGGGTTTACCGGCGTGATAACCCACGCGGGATGTTGGGAGAACACGAGAAAAGCTTGTAAATCACGAGCCGAAGGCGAGTGATTTACAAGCTTTTCGAGTGTTCTCACAACATCCCAAGTGGGTTATCACGCCGGTAAACCCATAGAAAGTGTGGTCTATTGCTTTTATAAAATAACTTCTAGTAGAATGGAGTCTTTTAGGTAAAAAATATGGTTTTAGTACCGTGATCAAGTCACGTCTTCTCTCTAAAGTCATCATAAGCCAATCATAACTCTCGATTTAATAGCGTTGACCTTTCTCAAAACTCAGAAAACTCAGTTCAGTCAAACAACAAACAGCAGCACTTCAAAACACGAGTTTTTGCACTCATTACATGATAACTTATGAAAGCTGTTTGACAGGAAAAGTCAACACAAATTCATGCGAACGTTGAATGAAAGAATAAGTTCATGGTTTGTTTACTACAGAAGTAGAAATTAATTGGACATCAGACTGTACGCAGCTGTATTTTGTTGAGTCGATCCGTAAGAATTTCATTGTTACAGACGGAACTGACAGCTATTGTAATGGAGGACTTCATTCACTTTTTACAAGCCTCAGTGGTTTAAGATCTGTTTTCTGGACTTTATAATGATCAAGAAATGCTGCGGTAACGACGTGGCTGCATTTGCGAAGTTGTCGCTTGTAACTTTATATGCACGTACAGCGACCGATGGAAATATGTCAGTGGTCAAAGGTTTCTTTGCCGTAGCCACATATTGGCGTTAATATTTGTCGATTCGTGAAGTCAGGTGGTTTGAGGTAGGTTATGGCATCGATATCACCGAATAATTTGTGCAAATGTTGGAAAAAACCAGCCCGAAACTCTGACATCTTTCATCATCGTTGGCAGCTTGTTTACTGAACCTACAGCGGGCGATTTTGTACCATATCTTGATCAGAGATCTCTTTTTGGAACAATTTCTTTCATTAAGGAATTTAATTTTGACATAAAATAAATCAAGAATGCTAAAACTATCCGTTTTGTTGCTGGTTGGCACATGGTTAAGTTTTCCTAGAGACTCTCTACACCAGAAATTCACACAGTTGTTGTCTTTCTCTGCGATTGGCATCGTCGTGAAATGTAAACTGTTTTCCAGCTTTGTACTTTATAAGTTCTAAAGCTATGGCAGTAGCGAATTGTGAGGCTCAGTAATAAAATGTGGAAACCAACGCTTTTAATATTAAGAAGGGCTGGGTAAGTAACTTGTTCTGTTTTTTAGCCGTTCTAAAATCGTTGTTTGCAGATCAATCCGGTTTTGTTTATGGCTCGTGGTCCGGATGCCTTTTTCTATGGGTTTACCGGTATAATAAACCATAGGTTTTTGACCAATCAGATCACGCGTACTATCTCAGTTATTTTATAAAGAAAAGTATTTTTTATTAAATGCTTTTATAACCCATGAAAATAATCAATAAAATTTGCCGCAGTGTACACCTATCAAACTACTGAAAATGTAAAAACAACTATCTTTTTTTCCAGCTGAGAACATCCTTCCATCCCTACAAAATTTGCGATGTGATGCAGACCAGGTTCGCAACAAAACCATCCTACCATCTAATCTGAGAACGGTTGCAGCGAAGAAAGGATTCTTAGTTTCTGATAACCAAGCATCTGGGAACTGTTTGTTCTATGCACTGTCTGAGCAACTGAAAAGTGTTAAAGGAATCCAAATCTCACACAAAGAACTAAGAAACACTTTGGTCCAGTTTCTCAGAGAGAACGCTAATCTGGTAAAGCAATGATGTAGTCCCTTAATTGTATGCTTAACTTCATGCTAGGAAAAAAATGGCAGAGGCCTTAAGTGTCTCCTATAAAATCCAAGACTATAAAGCGAAGTTGATACAGTGTAATATCCTGAGCCGTACCTTGTTATAATTTTGGAACTTTGTTGATTTGTACCTGTAAGGGGGATGGGGTGTACTGCAAAAAAGAGGCAATGTCCAGATATTAGATTCCCGAGGGCTGGCACCTCTGAAATAGGGAAAAGTGTGTTAAAGCATCTGTTTTTATTTAATGTATCAATATATCGTTAGCAAGAATTTCTTAATGGGCTAATCACTTAAGAATGTGTGCTCTGTGCTTTGAAAGCTTTTCTCTTTAAAGATCATCAATCATTAAAGTGAAAAAGTATTTTCAGAGGTTATATAGTTAGCTGTACCTCTAAAGATATTATTTTTTGCAGCATTTTCTGACCTGTTGTTGTTGTCAATTAACTCAAAATTCACTCCAGTTGTATCCTGATTCATGAGCTAATTAAAATTCACTTTCTTGATTGTTGTCGTTGTTTTTGTTTTAGCATGATGGAACATCCTTGTTCAACTTTGTTTCCGGCTACCCATCATGGCGTGAATATTTACAAAGCATAGCGAAAGATGGTACCTGGGGTGATCACGTGGTTCTGTTTGCTGCAGCAAACTACTTTCAAACAGCCATCCGTATTATCAGCAGCCTTGATCGTGAAATAGTTGTCCATCCAGAACACACAGTTGCTGACCAAACCCCCCTTGTGTTGGGACACATTCATGAGTTACACTTCGTTAGCCTTCAGCCTAGAAAAGGTACAATACTAGTCTCTTCCCTCTCGCAATGAGCCAGGTTTAATTGTTTGACTGGTGGGAAATGTGTAGCCTCCCACGCAGACGTTCTTAGAGGTTCGTCATGTGTTCCAGCCCCACAGTTAGAGGGGCAGGAACGTGTGACGAGCTAAGAACGTGTGCGTAGGTGGCTTGGAAATGTGCTGCAGATATCAGCCCTGCCCTGCAGTCAGTATGGCGTTTGTGTTCAAGAGAAGTGGGAGTTGGTAACTGCTTTTGCATGGATTCTCTTTCTAAAAATCATCCTAATGAGTTCCTTAATATTGTAATCGCCTTTTTGTCCATGAGGAGAAAATAGTTTCTTTTTGATTTTTTTAATACCGTTTCTTCACTTCAGATATCCTAGTTATACTCGTAGGAGCAGATCCTATTGAGCCGGATATTTTTTGAGATTTTCAGACGCAACAAAGTGTGACCTGTTTAGCTTAATGGTTGTGGTTGAGAAGAAGTGAGTGTGATGTTGAACAGGCGAGTTTGAAACAGTTCACAGTAAAATATCTACGCTTTATGCTGAGTGACTGGAATTGTAAGCAAATATTGGCTTTGCGATTTTACACTAAGAGATGATTATTATAATAAGAAGAGTTTATTCATGGTGTCTAGTGATCCTTTTTAAATGACCAGTTTTAAGGCGCTCGGCCCCTCGATCTTGCTCAATTTATACATACCATATACTGCATACCGTAAAGGAAAAATTGTTATGATTTGCAGTTTTGGTACTGTATTTTTGCTAGGTGATCATTAGTAAGTTATCTAAGATTATGTCAGTTGTCAAAGGTTCATTATTGACCTTCTAACCATACTGTTAACAGTACAAAATAAAAAGACTGTGATAGAGAAAGCTTTTTTATCGACTGACGGATGGTTCTCCCACCTCAGTGAATATAACTGTGAGGATCTAACGGCCGTTGTTTACTATTTTTTATTTTGCCAGATGAGTGTTTATTTCAAAGGAATGAGAAGGGTAATGAAGGGTACATGATTGAGAACGACGAAATCAGAGCAAAACCAAGAAGGACCACGGAAGATCTTATGGCTTGTAGACCTACAGGTACGAGTTCATGATATGCATCCAGCGACCACCGTTCTATTGTCAAATCCCCCCCACCCCCCACCCCCCCCCCCAAAAGGGCGAATTGTACCGCTTCAAATCGGCGATAGATACCCTTTTAAGAGTACCGATCTCCTCTCCAGAGGCTGTGTTGCTACCGAGGCAGGCAGACCACGAATTCAAAGATTCGCGTGACAGTCGATTTTGGCGCTAGACGTTAACGATTTAGGTGACTTGGCTTTCAGTGTTTGTCAAGCCAACAAGATGAACTCTTGTTTTCACATTCCTTTCTTATTGCTGACGTCGTTGTTTGCACCTCAGAGTTATGCAACACAAGTACGCTGCAACTGAAAGAACTCTTACTGATTCGGACTTTCTGCAAACAAAAGTTTGACTTGGCCTATGAAATGCTCAGGAATGTGACCACATTCGAAGTTAGGTGACTATAAGGTAATGTCAGGTCTATATCCCGCTAATTCCAGTGCTGCAGTGAAGTCGAGGTCAGGATACTTCTATTCGGTGGTGGAAGCGGAGACGTAAAACAATGAATCATGAATCTTGGGAAAAAAGATGTGAATAAATCATGAATCATCGGGCAAAAAAGGCAGGAATCATAAATAGCGAAAGACAAGTGATTCCTCTTCCACCTCCGAATTTTCATGCGTTTTTTAATAGAATTGCAAAGTACTTCTCAAAGTATGTCATATTTCCCTAATCATGCACTCTCCATAATATACCAACTAACAGGTCAAATACTTGATAACGTTTAAGCAGCGTGTATGAACATTCATTTTTTAGATTTGTCATATCCAAACGACATTTTTGAGAGGATCCGTCAGCTGTATAGAACTCGTGAACAACGCCTTCTGCCTGTCCCTTGGTGTGAAGATTTCAGCTTTTATTTGAATGATATTTTTACAAGATTAAAAATCTCAGGCAAAGAAAAGACCCGAGGAGTACTTACTGACGAGATAACCAATATGACTGCTATATTTAAGGCGCACAAAGAATGTTTAAGCCCTAGAACAATCTTGATCGAGGGAGATCCTGGCATGGGAAAAAGCACATACTGTCAAAAGCTGGCGTATGATTGGGCAACTAAGAAGGACGAATGGGATCCATCTTTTCCAGAGATTGAAGTGCTACTGCTTCTCAAATGTAATGAAATTCAATCCAACATCTGGGAGGCTATTGATGATCAAATTTTACCCGAGGAAATGGAAGATCAAGCTAAGGAATGTTTCTTTAAATTCATTCGCGAAAATCAGTCGAAAGTTCTTTTAGTTCTCGATGGATTGGATGAAGTGGATCCTAGTAAACGCAAATTACTCTCCAGCCTTATTCAAGGTAAAGAACTTTCACGTTGCTACATTGTTGTCACATCTCGTCATGAGGCTGGAAGTACAGTAAGGAGGTACTTTGACACTCTGTGGGAAATTGAAGGATTTACCAAGAAAGATGCAGAAAGCTTTATTCTTAAATACTTTAAAAACATCAACAAAGAGCACTTAGCCTGGAAACTTATAGAACGCATATGGCAACGGTATCACTTTGCAAATCTATTTGAGTCAGAAGAGGATAGAGACCTGAGTGAATTGACAAAAAATCCCTTAAACACTGCCTTACTGTGTGTTATATGTGAGGATTTTGAGGGCGTGTTTCCAACGAGTAGAACTGAATTGTACACGGAGATTGTTCTTTGTGTTTTAAGAAGATATGAAAAAAAGCAAGGTTTAGCGAGCAAGAATGACCTGATGACCGTTTACAAAAAAGAATTAATAGATCTTGGAAGAATGGCATTAGAATCTCTTCTAAAAGGAGAGTTGTATTTTGAAGAACATAAATCTGACGGTTGCCTCATTGTCTTATCCAAGTTCGGATTCCTTTCACTTCAGGCTGGTGGCAGTAAGAGGAAAGTTGTTGTGCGTTATGCCTTTCTTCATAAGAGCTTTCAAGAGTTCTTTGCTGGTTTCTATCTTGCTTACAAACTAATTGAGGGAGAAATTGAGTGCGAATCAGTGGTGACTGACCAAAGATATGAGAACGAACTTTATCAAGTCTTTTTATTTACGATCGGAATTTTAGTTTCAACAAACGAGAAAACCGCACAGTCTCTCGTAACATGTATGGCTGGAAATATCACAAGTCTTCGGTCTGCGAGAGACATTTCAAAGCGTTTTTCATTTTCTTTAGGTTGTTTATCAAAGCACGAAAGTTTAGTTGGGACCTTGGGGGAGCACCTTCACATTACTTATTTGAAATTGGAGCCACCAATTTGGAGATATAAAGATGTGTCTCTTTCCAAGGCCCTTTCAGTCAACTCCTCTTTAACTCATTTGGATTTGAGTAAGAACAGTATTGGTGATTCTGGAGCTACGTCTCTTACCCAGGCTCTTGCAGTCAACTCCTCCTTAACTAATTTGAATGTGAGTGGGAACAGTATTGGTGATTCTGGAGCTGTGTCTCTTTCCCAGGCTCTTGCAGTCAACTCCTCCTTAACTAATTTGGATTTGAGTTGGAACAGTATTGGTGATTCTGGAGCTGTGTCTCTTTCCCAGGCTCTTGCAGTCAACTCCTCCTTAACTAATTTGGATTTGAGTTACAACAGTATTGGTGATTCTGGAACTGTGTCTCTTTTCCAGGCTCTTGAAGTCAACTCCTCCTTAACTAATTTAGATGTGAGTGGGAACAGTATTGGTGATTCTGGAGCTGTGTCTCTTTTCCAGGCTCTTGCAGTCAACTCCTCCTTAACTAATTTGGATTTGAGTTACAACAGTATTGGTGATTCTGGAGCTGTGTCTCTTTTCCAGGCTCTTGAAGTCAACTCCTCCTTAACTAATTTAGATGTGAGTGGGAACAGTATTGGTGATTCTGGAGCTGTGTCTCTTTCCCAGGCTCTTGAAGTCAACTCCTCCTTAACTAATTTAGATGTGAGTGGGAACAGTATTGGTGATTCTGGAGCTGCGTCTCTTTTCCAGGCTCTTGCAGTCAACTCCTCCTTAACTAATTTGGATTTGAGTATAAACAGTATTGGTGCTTCTGGAGCTGTGTCTCTTTTCCAGGCTCTTGAAGTCAACTCCTCCTTAACTAATTTAGGTGTGAGTGGGAACAGTATTGGTGATTCTGGAGCTGCGTCTCTTTTCCAGGCTCTTGCAGTCAACTCCTCGTTAACTAATTTGGATTTGAGTATAAACAGTATTGGTGCTTCTGGAGCTGTGTCTCTTTTCCAGGCTCTTGAAGTCAACTCCTCCTTAACTAATTTAGGTGTGAGTGGGAACAGTATTGGTGATTCTGGAGCTGCGTCTCTTTTCCAGGCTCTTGCAGTCAACTCCTCCTTAACTAATTTAGATGTGAGTGGGAACAGTATTGGTGATTCTGGAGCTGTGTCTCTTTTCCAGGCTCTTGCAGTCAACTCCTCCTTAACTAATTTGGATTTGAGTATAAACAGTATTGGTGCTTCTGGAGCTGTGTCTCTTTTCCAGGCTCTTGAAGTCAACTCCTCCTTAACTAATTTAGGTGTGAGTGGGAACAGTATTGGTGATTCTGGAGCTGCGTCTCTTTTCCAGGCTCTTGCAGTCAACTCCTCCTTAACTAATTTAGATGTGAGTGGGAACAGTATTGGTGATTCTGGAGCTGCGTCTCTTTCCCAGGCTCTTGAAGTCAACTCCTCCTTAACTAATTTGGATTTGAGGAGGAACGGTATTGGTGATTCTGGAGCTGCGTCTCTTTCCCAGGCTCTTGCAGTCAACTCCTCCTTAACTAATTTAGATTTGAGTTTGAACAGTATTCGTGATTCTGGAGCTCTGTCTTTTTGCCAGGCTCTTGCAGTTAACTCGTCCTTAACTAATTTGAATTTGATGGGCAACAGTATTGGACCTTTTGGAGATGCGTCTCTTTCTCGGGCATTTGCAGTCAACTCCTCCTTAACTAATTTGGGTTTGGATAACAACCTTATTTGGTGATTCTGGAGCTGCGTCTCTTTTCCAGGCTCTTGCAGTCAACCCCTCCTTAATTAATTTGAATTTGAAATGGAACAGTATTTTGGCTATTCTGGAACCACTGCATTATCCTGTGTGAGCACGGTTAATACAAGGGTGCACGTAGACGATCTTGTTCTTGTTGATGATGAGGAGAAAGAGAAGGAGTATGAGGAAGAGAGAGACAAGGACAAGGACAAGCATATAAATAGGTAATTTTAATTGACAATTGATATAGAATAGAATGACAATCTTCATATTTAGAAACGTTGTTGAGTGTAAAGGAAAGTCAAACAGAGCATTTCGGGGACCTTTTTGTGAATCTCTAACAGATCATTTGTAATTCGTATTCTTATTGCACTGATATTCTCTTTTATAAAAACAATTACGTTATTTACTACGACGTAAAAACCATTATTTCTTAATTCTGATAGGCCAACGAAAAGGAATTTTATTTTCGTAATTTGTTAAAGGAAAAACAGGGCACAATTACTTGATTATGATTGGTCGGTCATTAGAATTTCTTGTAGTTGATTGACTATGTGTGTATTTCCGTCGCAAGTTTGTTTGCTGGAATTTTGAGCAAAATTAACCAATCGCGCAGATACCTATTGTTCTCGGGACATTTACTTCCGGTTCACTAAAGTTCGTAGATCTGTCATACTGGGGCGATCCCGCACCTATTTGAAAGATTGTTTTTGATTAGCTGGGAAAACAATAGGGATTGTCAAATAACAATGCCCCCATCCCTGAGAAAAATGGAAGTGCAGATTAAAAGGGACCAGTGAAATAAGAGGTTTAGAACGGTGCAGGTCTACTGGTCATATTACGCACAGTCATGCTCAGACGCCATGAGAGCGCTTCAGCCATTGGTTGCCAAGAATGGACAACGATGATCATTGATATGATGTAGGTGGAAAACTAAACAATGAATGTAGCACACTATTGTTTTCTCCCTTTAACTCTTTTGTTTCGTAAAATCGCGCATATGTGCATATTTCACAGTGGACGTTAACAAAATCACTTTGCTTGACTTTGCGGGAATTTTGTTTCTTCAAAACTTAAACCACAGAAAGAAAATTGAAATTTTACATTCATATACGCGCGTGGGAAATCTTGATTATGTCGTAAATAAACTCACTGCGAGGTGAGTAAAATTGTGTGCAGAAGCTAGCCTGCGAAATCATTTGTTTCTCCTAGCTCTTCGTCGCTGGGACGTTTCGCGCGAAACGTCCCCAGCGGCGAAGAGCGAGGAGAAACGGATGTTTTCGCAGGCTATGCAGAAGCTGGCACATGAGTGTTATGAAATAATTCGAAAGATGTTAGCAGCGGTGCGATAAGTGCTAAATCGGAAAATAGTTTGTCCCTCTCTTCGTTTTTCCTTTGTCGGGGGGAGGGTGCGGCTACACGTCAGGGGCGTAGCCAGGATTTTTCAAAGGGGGGAGGGGGGTCACAGACAGGGACACCATCCGGGGATCGCCGACTATATATGGTTTATACCGCTGCTTTCCCTCGTGTACCAACGGGCTCAGTCGTATTATCGCGGCATGAAGGCCCATATTAACTTAAGAGAAGAGCCGTTGACGAAAATACTTTACAAAAAAATAAATTTTAAAAAAGTGGGCTTTTCAACAATGGCTTCTACGGCCAAGATATTGTCATGGCGTTTTCGCCACCTGAATATTGTAGGTTGTTTGCTTAAAAGAAGACCTACCAAGGGGGGGAGGGGTCACGGGCACCCCAGGACCCCTGATCGTAGGCTAGAAAAATAGTATAACCGATTTTGGGTTATTATTCTCCGATTGAGCATAACAGATTTCCTCCAATTTTACTATTCTGCGATTGAGAAAGCTTATATTAAAGACAATTCTCCGATTATATGGTTCTTTCGATTTTAGCCAATTTTCTCAATTTTTAAAGGAAATACAGGGAGATGTAAAGAATCAACCATAGGAAGACACAGAAAAAATCTGAGCCCCAGGTGGGATTCGAACCCACGACCCTCCGTGTCCTAGATCGTATGCTCTAACCTCTGAGCTACTGAGGACTTGTTGGCGAGCAAGGGTCATTTTTGTGGGTTGGACTTGCATATCGCATCTCGCAGTCACACAGTCCATCACAGGCTATCAATTTATCAATTTATATCGCCTCCAAGTTTCAAGGACATTGAAAACAAGGAAGGCAGTTAAAATTCCTTCCTCGTTTGTCTCGCTCATCAAGAAAATTTCAATAAACCTAGGAGTTGTCCAGGCATTCCAGGAGTAGTGCGAACCCTTTCTATATAACTGTTTTCTGTTTCTTAAAACACGCAAAGCAATAACTAATTTTCAGTTTTATTTCTGTCGGATATCGCATTTAAAGCCCTTCTACCTTAAGTGAATAAGTTTCTATTTGACGGAGCGATCTACAAATAGCATATTCTCTTTTCTTGTAATTAAAAGGAAAGACTTTTCACAGGCAGGTAAAAGTTGAAGCTTTTCCCGTGGGTACCGTGGAAGGGCGTTGTTTCTGCAGCTCCCGCGCAGGCTAACTGCCTAATGGAATACTATATTTAGATAATTATTCGGCGTCATACAGGGCCAATAACTCCATGCAATAATTTTGTGTTCGTTCCAAATCGACGTCCAAACCAGTTTGCTAAACTGCCCCATTGAAGGGGGAATGGGACATGCAAAGCCTTTTGGGAGTTCCATCTGCCATTTTGTCTTTTTTAGACATACGCCACTTGCACATCTCCCATAATGCACCTTTTTTGCTCCCCAAAATTTTGCATAAGCATTGTTTTCCACTTCTCTTGCAAAGGCTGTAATACCTAGAAGAAACTTATGCAAAATTTTGGAGCGCAAATAAGGTGCATTACGGGAGATGTGCAAGGGGCGTGTAGATGGAAGGTAGTTCTTGAATGGGCATAGCGCTCATGGGCAGCCCAATAACTATTGAACGTCTTCAACAAACTGGTCATATTTTCAACTCATGATCAGGTCCAAACAAGAGAATCGGAACTTCCTCATTAATGATTAATGATCAGAAGCCAACACAAAAAGTGATTGCAGAAAACCTCCGCAGGTTGAAGCAAACGTCTAAATCAAGAGGGGGGGGGGGGGGGCGCATTCATTAACCTGTGTTTTCCTGCCTTTTCACCCAGAGACCCCCTCCAAAAAATCTCAATCAATATTATTGTAAAACAAGTTTAGTACCTAATCTGTGGGGTGTTCCTGGTGTAACACTGTTACATAACACTTAGAACGTCACCCCAGCATTGGCTCTCAAAATTGTTGGTAAGCATAGACAATACAGTTAAACCCTGCTTAATGCACACCCGCTTAATGCAAAGACCTCATTATTACAAAAGTTTGCTTTGTCCCTGGGGAAAGAAAGCCCCCACATTTTCTCTAAATTCAATCAACTTAATACGAACACCCCTTTAATATGGACACTTTATATGGCCCCTCAGTGTCCATATTAACGCGGTTTGACTGTATTTACAAACATTATTTAGCCTTTTTGGTTTGGGCAAACCCGTAAAGAATGATATTGTCAGTTTTCAACAAGAACCAAAAGAAGAGGGTAAGCTATCAACACATTCAAAAGTAATACCATAGTATAGCTGAACCCCTGTTCACGTAAATCTCGGATACCTAGACAGTTTAAGTGTGGGCACAATAGCAAAACACATAAAAATGTACATGTTTTCAAACTAAAAAGTACTATATGAACAGGGCCTTGGTTTAGAGTTTGTAAATAATGATGATGGCCGAGTCAGTGCACGGTCAATGACTAAACAAAATTTTACATTTCACAATAATATTTAAATGTGCTGAGAGTGTTTTATTATCACTCAATGTTTAACATCACATTTATTTAAAGACCAAGCAAATAGCAAAATGCACCGCTGGGTAATCATTTTTAAGAATCTCTCATCACCCTCAAAAGTGTGTTGAAGCATGAAAAAACAGTCTTGATCATTGTCACGGCAAGATGGGTCCACAGATTCCAGAGAAATAAGGTCAGTAGCTGCCCAAATGAACTCTTTTTATCTGTATATCCTCCTCAGGAAAGACCTGAAACAAAATAAACCTTACATAAAACAGTAATAATTTTATGATTCATAGATAGCACTATACACACAGTAAAATACTACCTGAAAACCCTTGGTATTTAAGACTTTATCATATGGGATATTTGGGTTGGTTAACTTGGGTAAAGGACAGAGGGTGCAGAAGAAGAGGGAGAGGAAAGATAAAAGCTCTCTGAAGCTACTAAAACTAAATTTGAAATTTAGTTCAAATCTTTTACTTGTATGTCTGTGGATGATATACTGGAACTTCACACCATCTGCCAATAGTTTGTTTTGCGTGGGGAATTAAACAGATTCTTTATCATAAAACAAATAAACTCTCTGTTCTGTTGTAAAGCTTTTAGGGGGCGGCCAAAGCATGAAACAAGTAGGGAGAAACACTTCACCATGTCTTGTTTTCCCCTAAACTTCTTTTGTGCTCTAGCTGCTTCCTGTGCGCTTTACAATAGAACAGAGCAAAGTTAAGGCTTTTTTTATTTGTGAATTGTGCCTGGTAGGAATAGGACTCACTGGTAGACTGCTTATTGTGATATAATCACAGTGAAAATGTTATTTTGTTGGTACCACAATTAACATGCTCTCAAAGCAAAATTTATTCAGCTGCAAAATGATAGTCTTAAGTGTTAATTTTGTCTGGACATCCTATCTGAATTAAACACAGTAAAGATTTCATCAAACATGGGTCAATTTTAAAGTTGGACGTTATCTGACGCCCGACTATCATTAGCACCCTTTCCAACTCTTTGCGTGAAATTGCATTGAAAATTGATGTGTCTCTGCACCAAAGCTAACATGCTGATTAGTCTCAATGTGACTTAATTGCAATGTTTCTTACCATTTGCCAATTTACATTGCCTGAGAGCCTCATTGAACCCCTGGCAAAGAGTAATATCCCTCTGATTCTGCGCACATTCAATAAACTGCTGCATTTCAAATTGACATGGACCCTGCTGTTGTTGTCCACCTATTGACTGATTATAGCTTTGGTATGGTGCTGCTGTGGCATCCTGTTGATAAGCAGGTTGCTCTGATCCCCCACCATGTCCGCCAAACAGAGCACCACTAACAGCATGACCCTACAGAGAAACATAGGTCATTCAGGGGGCACAGCTGGTAGATCTCTTCTAAAAACTCCAATATAAGTGCATACTGACTTTCTTATCATGCCATTCAGTGGTAACATATAGCACTGCAGTTAGGAAGGTTTGGGTATAGGTTGGTAGCTGAAGCCCTCAAAAGCTGACCCCGTTTACGACAAAAAATTCACATTTCGCTATGCCCTTTACAGAATTGGTAATTTTTCAAGTTAATATGATGGAACTAAATTGTTTGTCTCACCCACAGCTTTCACACTCTTTTAAAGGTTTCTGCTGGTTCAGAGATAGCATGGCTGAGTAGTTAGAGCACTGGACTTGTATTACGGAGGCCCTGAGTTCAAGGCCCGCCCTAACTGCTAGCTGGATTTGTTCTTGGTAGTCCTGAGTTCAAATCTTTGACCATGCTTGTAAAATAACTACTGACTTTGCCCCCTACGAGTTGGGATTTTTAACTTTGTTATGTTCCAAATTGAATTATTTGTTTCTTTGTCCATGAAAAGTCCCCAAGGGAAATAGATAATCAAGTATTTTATTAGTTTAATTTAACACACCCTGTTAAAGACCCCAAATAGTAAAAGAGGGGGGGGGGGGGGGGGGGGGCAAGCTTACTTTCGTGACGCCGTGATCGACCATTTTTCAAGTCTGTGAATTGTGATGTACTGAAAAACTGGTCTGTGAAACACAATTATCGAAGTGCACTCTGTGAAACCTAAACTGCCAAAATCCTCGATTGTTTACACATACAATGAACATCAATCGCAGAAAATAAATCACTAATTTGGCCAAACGACCTTAAAGAGCATCTGGCGGCTTGATTCAACTTCCCTTTCAAATATTTTGATGTAACTTCACACTTATATACACTCAGACCCACCTACAGCTGGCTTCCCTAGCGAATTTATAGCCAAACGGTGTTTTTCATAAGGTTCGTAAACCTCTAGTGAACTTGCTAAAATATAATCGAAGCACTCTGTTTTGCAAAAACAATGGGACTAACATTACGTTTTTGACATTGTGTACGACCTCTGTTGTTGAGAAGCATGAAAACGTATTATTTGTTTCGTGACTTGTGAAACGCAATTCTTGTTTGTGAACTCGTGTTGAGACCTCCCTTGCCCCCGCTCCTAAAATTGTACACCCTGTTTCAGACTTAAGAACTTGAAAACCATATCCGATTCAGTGGCACATATCTGTCAAAGACTTGATAAGGGAGTACCCCCCAGGTAAGGGTCACCTCTATAAGATAAACAAATCTGTAAAACAGACACTTAGAGTTGGTCCCTGCCTTCCTTTACTCCCTTTATTTGACTCTCTGTAAGATGGACATCTCCCAATCTAAGAAAGACACTCAGCACTGGTCCCAAAGGTGTCCGTCTTAAAGAGAGTTGACTGTATATAAATGCAGTCCTTTTGATTGGACTATTACATAAGCACAAGATTGGACAAGAGTCCCCGAAGCCTCCTATACATCCACAATAGAACCTGTTCGCAATTTCACTACACTACTCTTAAGAATACAAGTCTGAAATTGTCAACGATCGTGTTAATTATTTCAGAAGGAATTGTTTTTACAAAATGCCACGATCTACTTTTATCAGGGATAAATTAAAGTAAGTGTAGATTCGTAACTTTTATCAATATCGCGCGTACAATATCTTTGATAATGTCACCAATGATAAAAGTTCATGATCAGATCAACAACTTACCACAGTTGAACCGATCGCTACACCAGCCGCAGTAGAAGCCATTTGTCCAAACAGTCCAGGCTGCTGTGGTGTCGCCGGTGTGGGCTGAGCCACGTTTGATGCAGGTCTTGCGGCAGGAACGCTCGATGAAGGCCTCGGAGAAACTCGAGGAGCAGGGGGTGACGCTCTACCAAACGTAGGCGATGAGCGACTGCTAGATCGCCTTCCACCACGCGGCATTATTATTATTTTTGTACGGATATAAAAATTTTACAACGTTACGAACTCAAAATTATGTAAGGCTGTCCGAGTAAAAAAAAGTGGCGTTCGGTTATGATGCAAACTGGCTTTCTATTGGCTCATCGTGACGTTGCGTTTCAATGCCTTCCCAGATGTAGTTGCGGGTTTTGCTTCCTACCCAATCTCCGCACGGACAAAATTTTCCAAGGAAAAAGGCAAGTAAAAAATAGGAGAGGGGGAACATGAGGGGAGGGGGCGGCTGTACACAGGCTAGAAAACGAACACTGTTCAAAAGGAAAAAAACGAAAAGAAAACAATGAAAACAAAAATAAAAATTTTTGTATAATAACTAGCTAAAGCAGATAATTTCCAGTGAAAATTCCTTATTCATGGAATTTGATTTCTTCCTCCCGTTTGAAATTTTATCTGATTGTTTTTAGAGCCCTTGCTATACCTGTAAACTGGTTACCTTTCAGCTTGCGCTTGCACTCTTTTTATATTTTTTTGATAAAACGTGTTCTTTGAACAAGTGCACCTCTTGTTACTTTGGTTTGAAAGCCCATAGTTCTAGTTGTATTTTGTCTACTCTCAGCAAATTGAAACCGTAACCTGGTCTGGGCGCAGATCATATTTTTATTTCGCGTTTTGTAGATCCATATCCTCTTTTCATGGTTAGCCACCCTCATCTTAGTAAAAAAGGAATATATTAGACCAGGAGCCCATGGGCTCCTGATTAGACTTTTTGGGTGCTGACAAAGATGTGTGAAACACATCTAACGTAAAGGAAATAAAACTCTGGTTTTAGATTTTCAAAATAAGAGAAACATTGAACCATGAAAAGTTAAGACCAAAAAATTAAAGGGAGCAGTGGCAGTTACAGATTCTTTTTCCATTGTCACGCAAGTGTCACGCAACATCCGCAAGAGACTGCTCCTGACTCTTTGTGCAGTTACTCTTTATTTCTATTATTATGCATTTTCACTTTCATATAAAGCCTTGCTCTCGTGAATAGACTCCAATTATAGTTCCTTAAAGGGTTCCTTATTGTTTGGGATAAAAATTAATCAACTATGTCCACCATCAATTAAAACTGTTGTCTAGTTGTTATGGTAACAAGAAAGGAAATGAGCATTCGTGCAAGCGAGGCAGCAGTGTGAGCATTCAACTTGGGTTGATGGCTTGAAGTTGCAGAAACTCCTTTATGTTTTGGGACGGGATTTGTTCTTGAATGGAAAATACGAAATCAAAGAATGGAAGAAGGATCAGAAAGAATTTCTACTCCGATTCGGTCGCCTTCGGAGAAAGATTCCATCATTCTTAACCGCACGAGCGCTTCGAGTTCGCCCTTCGGTTTTCGCAAGGTAAATGCGCGCATTCTTGACTTGTAAAATTTTATTTTGACAACATAGGGATCATATTATTCTTTCCGATCTTTAGGCAGCTCTTAGTCCTCCTACTGGTCTTCTACGAAGGGAATCTTCTGGCTCTTTATCGCCAGAAGGTGATGCTTTCTTTGGCAGCTTCGAAAATAAAGAAGACGAAGAAGACTGGGACACTGATTTAGAAGTGGAAGGTATAAGTAGAAAGTTTGTGGAATTGTAGGTACTTAATATTGTTCTTTTTCAAAATAAAACCTTATTGTAGCTTGATTCATAGTATTAAGTATTCATAATTGTCAATGAAAGAGGCTGTCAACGCTAATTGCTTATTAGAACGTTTGGTTATTAGGTTCAGCTGCCAAAACTGTACATAAGTTTACAATGCAACGTCCTTCAAAAAGACAAATAGTGCTTATATGTAAGCTTACCTACAAACATTTTGAGGCATTAATACATAGGTCTGATAGCTAGTGTGTTTCTTGTGCTATTTTATAACTTGAGAGAAATAAAACTTTCCTTTGATTTTGGAAGGGCGGACTCTACATTAATGATATAGAAATTGGGATCCCCGAGAATTGACAGTGTTATGAAAGAAATAAAGACTTCATTTTAGTAAACAATATCTTTTATTCAAGAGACTTGGTAAAGCTTATGTACGAAAAAAATTAACATGTTTCCTTGAGTCGCGTGAATATGCTTTGAATCGTGACATTTTAGCGTGAAAAGGCATGCAAATGTGAGCTTTTCTTTTTACAGTTGCACACGAATACAATACTCACCTTTTGTTTTAAGAGTCTTAATTGACATCGGCTTTTCGGAAACTGGTCGTTTTTACAAATTAAATACCCCCTGGAGTAGACCAGGAGATATGTTTTACGTAGGTTAGCTCATTGATCCAACTAATATTTCGGAACTAAATCAAATATGCAACTCTTTTAAATCTGGAAAGTCGCCTGGATATGATAACGTTTCAATGGATATAATAAAAAGCACCTTTGATCTCATTTCTCAGCCTTTGGCCAATGTAATCAATTTGTCTCTTATTAAAGGAGTATTTCCTGATGAACTGAAAATTGCTAAACTGATTCCGGTATTTAAAGCTGGTGATTCCCAGTATTTCACTAACTACCGTCCAATTTCGCTTCTTTCTAATTTTTCTAAATTCTTTGAAAGAGTTATGCACAATCGTATTACAAATTTTTTAGATCGTTTAGATATCTTATACTGTTGCCAATTTGGATTTCGTAAAAAATATTCTACAGCGCTGTCTTTAATTCATCTTATTAATAAAATTGCAACTGCTATTGACAGAAGCGAATATACAGTTGGCATATTCTTAGACTTATCAAAAGCATTTGACACTTTAGACCATCAAATACTCTTGTCTAAGCTTGAGCATTATGGGATTCATGGGCTAGCACTTAGCTGGTTGAAAAGCTATTTGTCAAATCGCGTGCAGTTCGTCCAGTACAAAGAGACTTGTTCTATTAGGCTGACTCTGAGCTGTGGAGTCCCTCAAGGTTCTATATTAGGACCATTATTGTTTGTTTTGTATATCAATGACCTCCCTTGTGCTACTCGTCTTGCTGAAACTATGCTTTTTGCAGATGATACTAGTGTGTTTTATTCTAATCCCGATTTAAATTGTGCTATTTCTGCCGTAAATAATGATTTATCTCAAATTGATCTTTTTATGAAAGCAAACAAGCTCTCTGTTAACATAACGAAAACTAATTATATCATTTTTGCAGCAAGGCAAAAACCAGTCGGCTTCCCAATAAATCCTGTCTTGTACGATGAGGTTTTATTAAAACAAGTAAAGGTAGTTAAATTTTTAGGGGTTTTTATCGACGAGCATCTAACGTGGAAGCCGCATATTACTTATATATGTAAGAAAATTTCAAAATCTATTGGCGTCATGTTTAGGTCTCGTTTCTTTCTTTCTGAAACAACAAAAAAGTCTCTTTATTATACCTTAATTTATCCTTATTTAACATATTGTACCACAGTTTGGTCCTCCACTTATGTAACAAACCTTAATAGAATTTTTCTTCTACAAAAGCGAGCAGTACGAATTATTACAAATGCAGATTTTCGCGCGCACTCTGAACCATTATTTTTCCGTTTAAAGATTTTGGACATATACAACATTAATTCATTCTATACTGCACAATTTATGTTTTCATATTATCATCAATTACTGCCACCGCTTTTTTCGAACCTTTTTGTTACTAGTAGCAATATTCATAATTATAATACTAGAAGTTCCTCGCATTTCCGTTCTCATGCCTGCCGAACTAACACCAAACAATTTTCTATTTTGTTCCAAGGCCCTAAAATTTGGAATTCTTTACCAAACTCAGTCACTTCGATTTTTACATTGCAATCGTTTAAAACGAAAGTTTTTGATTTCCTACTATATCGATAATGCGTCTTGTACTGTCCGTTGTTGTGTGTTGTTATAGTTCTATTGCTTAATATTATTGTAACGAGGGGGCCTCCTCGTACAAGCCTTGTGGTTTTCTGAGGTCCCCTCGCCACATCTTTGTATAATGTAATGCTTGTGTAATCTTTATTGTGGGAAAATAATAAATAAATAAATAAAATAAATTGAACAAAACCGAACCAAAAAAGGCATCCTGATTTAATGATAAAAAATGCTTTTTCTGAAAATAAAAAAAAATATATATATTTTTCCATATTTCAGCTGTATGCATGTAGGCGTATGTGTTGCCTAGTCCCTGTACGGCATCTTTCCAGGCCCTCTCGGTCAATGCATTTCAGTGACTTATCCGAGACGAACGGCCGGGAGACGCCTAGACAATCTCGGAGTGCGCATGTGTGAGCATTTTTGCATTTTTTAAAAGTTCCCACGTTCAACTGAAATAATCTATAAATAACTTCGCACATGAATATCCTTCGCTTAAAGATCGGCACTAACGTGGTTTCTGTTATCAAAGAACAAAAATATTACTTTGAATCGGAAAGAATACTACTGTATAACGTGCAAGTAATTTGTCTTTTAGTTCATCTTCAAATTATCCATTAAAATGATATTTCTTTATTGATAAAAAGATTTGAAACAGTAGTTTGTTGACATTGTACCAAATTTAGAGACCAAATTCAAAGCCTGTCCGATTAGTTTGATAAGCTTCCAAATCCAAAAATTAAATTACATAAAATATTTCGAAGTGAAATGATAACGAGAAATTTATGAGAGCAAGCAAAAATAGGGAAACGAAAGATAGCTTTTCATATCCAAGAATAAATATAAACTTATTTCTTTAGCTTACCTTCCGATTCTTGATCAAATAATTTTTTTGTGATGCTGTTTTGCTTAGCCTACAAATAGTTTTTTAGATGAAATAAAGTTCAAATTAGTTTAATGAGATAAATGAAAAAGAAAGGCCAAAGGACTTTCAACAATGAAAACGTGTATAGAATAAAAATGCTCGGTTTAACTCTTTATCCCCTGTACTCTCCATGGCTGCTGGACATCTTTCATCAGCGCAGAAAAGTTATTGACAGCTTGCCCACTTCCAAAAGCTCCGCCCCAAGTGAGACAAAATGTCTCACTTCTCCGAGTTTGTCTGGGCCTCAAAAACTTTCTCGGACCACGTGACCTGAAACGCATCGGCCGCGCATAATAATGAGGCCTAGGGACTAGGCAAGGCGTATGTGCATATATGAATGCTATGCTCCAGGCCCCAGTTGTTCAAAAGGTGGATAGCGCTATCTGATAAATAAATCTTTCTCCAGTGAATAGTGCAATTGGTTTCCCAAATACTTATCCACTGGAAGGTGATTTATCCAGTGGATAGCACTATCCAATGTTTGAACAACCGGGTCCTGGTAATAAGATAAATTTGGGGTATATTTGTTAGTATGCCATGGTAAATACAGTGTGTGCTTCTCAAAGTTCAGCAGAGTTAGTACATTATTTTAGTGTTGGTGTTTTTCTTCCCCAGAGGGCAAAGAGGAATATGATGTGACAGGAAGAGCTACATACTTACAGGCTTGTAGGGATTCAGGAGTTATCCCAGTGTCATACTTTCATCGTAACATGCAAGAACCTGAAGTTGATATTAAGCATCATGGTTTGGGTCCAATGGGGGCAAAGGCAATAGCAATTGCTTTAGTGGTGAGTATTATTGTTGAAAGGGAAATAATACACATCGTTTTTTGAGGGGGTAGGGGAGGTCAGACTGTTTAGATAAATCTTAGTCTCTTCTCCTAATACAAAATAATGTGCTGTAAAACCCCCTTTCAGTCACCATTAGAGGTATGCCTAAGTTTTAGCATCAGAAAACCAGAGCTGTTTAGGTCTGGGACCAGGATTTTTTCCAGCTACTATGAATGTGACCTCAGTTTACTTTATAAGGAAAACAGAATATAAATAGAACCAAAAGAAAACTCTAGTTGTTTGATTCCCCTACCTACTTGCTGCATTTCCCCCTTCAACTGTAAAGCTCAGTGACAGCCCTGGAAAACTTATATTTTTTTTAGGTATCATTTTCATGTTTCATTGTGTGTTTGTAAGTTAATAATATTATTTAATGTTTTTTTCCGTAACTGGATAATTATGATATTTATTTTTTTTTAGTTTTTGTGACTTGTGAGAGAATTGAGACTCGCATAATTTATTATTATGATTATGATTATGATTGTTATTATATTCTCCACACTGCATGAGACTCAGGATCCACAGAGCTTATACCCAGTTTTGTCTTTTTTGTACTTTTGAAGGCTAATACGTCAGTGATCAAACTCAATTTGGCTGATAACTGGATTGGTGCTGAGGGAGCGGGATATGTTGCTGAAATGCTTCGTGAAAACTGTTACATTTCGGATCTGGTATGTGTCACAGGTTATGTACTAAATTTATAAAGGTTTCACATTTAGTATTTGGAAAATTGCTGTCAGTCACTTAGTACTGTGCTTACATGTAAATCAGAGCAGTAATCCAAGATATTCCCAACCCTGTTGTAGTGTAGGGTACTTAGAGGAGAAATGACAGAGGTAAGGACCTTTCCACACTCCCCTAGAATTGATGTGGAATCTCCCAGTTTTTAGTGATCACCCAACTGTTCAATAGAGTAAAACCTCATTAGATAGGCACTTACAGGACCCTTAATGGTGTTCGTACACTGTAGACGTGTCTGCTAACGGCAGGTATTTGTTTTACTGTAAAAGTGGGAATAAAATGATGCTGAGGACTCATTGACATTTGTCTCTGCTTAACCCTTTATTTCCCAAGAATGACTAACATTAATTTTCTCCAAACAATATCAATACACAAGCAAGAGGAATGGTTGTGAGAATTGGTAAAATAATCACTTACAAAAGAAGTTTTTGATCTTCTATTAATTTTAATAATCTTTTTATTAAATCTTTGTGTAAAGTATAGAGACCAATCTGGAGTATTTGTATGTGAACACTGGAGCTTATACACCTGGTTTTTACTTATTTGAGTTATGCTCAACACACATTTCACTGTGATTACAGGAATCAAATTTGTTAGTCAAGTAATCCTTATTTCATAAGTTCTTTCTCCTGAAGGACTTGTCAGAAAATAAACTGGGAGTAGATGGAGCAGAATCACTCAAAGACATCTTACTACATAACTCAAATATCACAAGATTAACTGCAAATGGTAATGTTTATGACTTTATTTGAATAAGAATGGTGCTCTAAAAATAGACGGATACAAGATACTCTTAATATTAGCCAAAAGAAGCTTTAGTCAGCTACTGATAGCTTGCCAGTCAGGGACACCAAAAGTACTTGAATTTCAGGTCATTTCAGATAGTCATTGAGGTGGTTGCAATTGATTAAAAAATATACAGTCATGTATGTTACAGGTCAAAATTATGTTCAGGTCAGAATTTTTTAACCTAGGTTGATTCTCTATTTTTCCTTTGTCTTCTAGCACTACTTTATGAATAATTTAAGGCTAGGATTCAAAGGAAATTGAGAATCAACCTAGGTTAAAAAATTTTGACCTGTAAAATGTATATTTGTATATGGGGGGGGGGGGGGGGGGAGAGTCAATGTAGATGGTTTTGATTAAAAATAAAATGTCTCTGTTTTACATTATTGTCTTCAACAGGGAATGAGTTTGATGATAAAGCAGTTAAAATACTAGCTGAAGGAATACAAGTAAGTTTCCTCTCTGTTTCACTCAAGAAGCTGTTGCACTATAACCACCATCATCTCAAGCAAAATCCTCTCACATGTACACATATTGCTAAGTATATTTTTGTGATATGATGTTTATAAAAAACGTTTCTGACACTTCTTCATTATTTTATTCTACCATTTATTTGAAACCTACAATGTATATGAATTTCACTTACTAAATACAACTTTATGGCACATACACCCCTCTGAGACAGGTACTTAACTTTGTAGCATCAGTTAAAGTGGTGTCTATCTATCAGTCTGTCAAACTAATAAAACCTTGAACATCTACAGTTGTAGGAATGTTTATTGTGTTAAGACCAATCGCAGCAAAGAACAGGACATGCAAGCAAGCTACAAAACCACAAACTAATAATTATTGTTGCTGCTTGCTCTTTGGGTTTTCCCATGCTTGATTGGCTGTTCCCTTGCAACACAATAACATTCCAGCAATATTTCTGGTGTTCATGGTTTTGGGAGTTTCGTAGTAAGAGTGTGTTGACCGTCTGGTAGTAATTTTATCTTTTGTCTGTTTTCTTGTTTGTAGCATAATAACAGAGTAAAATATTTGAGTCTGAGTCACAATCAGCTAGGAGAAAAAGGAGGGCAATACTTGGCACCTGCAATATGTAAGTATACTGCATACAAGAATGGTGTCACAAAAACTTTAATTAGGAGATCTAGTGTCCAATTCACTGCTCAGAGACTTTTACTTGATTTTCTCTTTTATTTGCATAATTTATCAAAGCCATCAGACCAGATGTACATGTAGAATGCAAAACTCTTAAACCACAAAGGCGATTTCTTTTGTTCTTACTACACCCATTTAACTTCAGTTAAACTGCACGGAAGTAAGATGCAGTCAATGGTGTGCTGCCTTGTATTAGATTGGCTGATATGAAGGCTTTAAAAATTGGGGGATGACAGGGTTGGGAGCCCAGAAGAATAAGGGGTGGGAGGAGTAGGGGAGGCAGAAGAGGTAAGAGCGTAGGAGTTCTGAAAGGGTGAGAAGTGGAAGAAATGGATGGAAATTGTGCAATGGTTCTTGATATTTTGCAATCGAAAAAGGAGTAATGGGAGAAAGCCAAGAAAAAGGGGCAGGAGCTGGGAATGTGAGGTATAAGAGATGGGAAATTTGTATCCCCTGTCCCCCTGTTCCACTCCCAGTTACAGTTACTGTGTATGAAAAGCCTTCTGATACATTGAGACTAGTGCATGGTATGTCACATTGTATTAATCTTTACTTGATTTTTTTTATTAGCTGCCAATGATACAATAGACCACTTGGATTTAAGCTGGAATCACTTGAGGAATAAGGGAGCATGTGCAGTAGCATTATCTTTAAAGGTTTGTTCAAATGTTTTCTTCATGATTGCAACCCAACTGACTTGATTAACTAAAATAATTTATGTGAAATAAAATATAAACAAATTAAGTGATAGGCTCTTTTATCATTTTATTTTTGTCTGATGATAGTCATTTGTTATTGATCACAACATTTCAACCATGTACATCACACACAAACATTTCAACCACATACATCAGGTGATGGTCTTGATTTGCTGAGAGAGAGTATTAGTAGCACTAACGCTGAATAATGTCTCCTAGCCTGCGAGTAAGCTGTTCATTTGTGGGAGTCGCGAGAAGTCCTGGAGGGCAGTGTGCACAAGGAGATGCAAGTGTGAGGGGCCCTTTGCTGCTTGCTTGCTTGTTCTCTCACAGCTCCCTTCACTCGCCTTAAATGGACAACTTGCTGGCTAGCCTATGGACACAGATGTATTTCCGGTCGTCGCTTCACTCCACATGAAACCCGCAAATGACCGGAATTACATCTGTATCCACAGGCTACTTGCCAGCAGGCTATATGTCTCCATTACTATTGCCTTCACTTTCAACTTCAGAAATTCAGTAATCCATGATCAATTTAAAGCTAGGTATTTTTAAGTGCAGGGGTGTCGTAATTTGTATTGTAATGCTTTGTTCTTGTTTCCTGCAGGAAAATATTACCATTAAGTCTTTAAACCTGGCATGGAATGGATTTGGAAATGATGGAGCACTTGCCATGGGTGAAGCACTAAAAGTAAATTCTACCTTGAAGGAACTAGATCTGACGTGAGTGTGTGTAACTGCCAGCCCAGTAGTGCTGCATGGAGGAGAGGGAAGGGGAAGGAAGGAAGGGGTAGGGCAGTGGAATCCTAATGAGCCCTCTGAAAACTAGTCCACTGAATGTTCATCCCTTGAAGGAACTAGAGCGCACATGAGTGCGTGTAACTGCCAGCCCAGTAGTGTTGCATGGAGGAGAGGGAAGGGGAAGGAAGGGGAGGGGTGGGGCAGTGGAATCCTAATTAGCCTTCTCTGTATACACTGTAACCTTAGAAAATTGTTCCACTGAGTGTTCGTGTATTTTTATTGGCTGTTAGTTGACAAAACCCAAGCAGTCCTTTCATGTTTTTCTTTTGAATGAATCATATATAAGGCGGGAATAAAGAGAACTTAAACCAACAGAATGTATAGGGCAGCTGTTGTCTTACAACCTGTTCCCCGCCTCAACTTCATTTAAGAATATGGGTGTTATTTCTGAAATTTGGTAAGAAGTATAATTATAGTTATAATTAACTCCAACTCCCTTGAAACGGTTTATAATTCTTTAAGATGAACAGTTCCCTAAAACACACCTCTAGACTTGGCCCCTGTCGTTCTTAACTCATTTTCTCTGACTCTCTATAAGACCGACACCTCCTTAAAACAGACACCTAGAGCTGGTATCTGGCGTTTTTCAGTCATTTTCTTTCCCCTGCTGTAAGGCGAACGTTAGTCTCAACGATGTACATCTGATAGAGAGAGTATGTAACAGTAAGAAGAAAATTTCTCTGTATGTCTTTGCATTTTTAGAAATAACAGAATAACCGCAGAAGGGGCTGTTTATTTGGCCAAAGGATTAATGGTTAACACATGTCTTCAAGTTTTGAAGGTTGGCATTTACTTTCTGTTGCGTTCTTGAAGAAAGTGTTCGCTGTGACGTTTGCTTATGCAATATATAGTTACTCAGTCTCTGATGTGTAACCAGCAGATGTTGTTCAGATGTACATGTAGTTTGTATATGCACTATGCTATCATCAAAGCATGCATATATGTTACTACGTTAAATGGTTGCTCTTTGACATTATTTAGCAATATAGCAAACTAATATTACAAACCATTTTAATGACCAGGCCCCGGTTGTTCAAGCGTTGGATAGCGCTATTCACCGAATAAATCACTATCCAGGGGATAAGTATTACGGAAATTAATTACGCCATCCGCTGGATAGTGATTTATCCGGGCCGAGTTGTTCAAAGCCGGGTTACGATAACCCAGGGTTACTGCAAGATTTGAATTCAAATTTGAAAGCTTAAAAAACATCTCAGTTTTTATTCTTTTTGTCTACGAGTTGATGATTGAAAGCTCTAAATACAACAGAGAAAATTATGCGAGAAAATGCTTTTGAACACAAGAAAAAGAAACCGGGGTTAAATTTAACCCCAGGTTAAGCGCTAATCGGCCTTCCAACAACTGGGCCCCGGTTAATAGCGCTATCCGACGTTTGAACAACCGGGGCCTGCAGCTCCCTGTTGGTTTGCTCTCTTAACTGGTTAGAGCGCTGCACCAGTTTCACAGAGGTCAGGTTGGGATCCCGGCAACCTGAATTTTTTTTGCAGGCTTTCTTTTTGCAACTGCGTAAGTTGCGTATTTACCTGTGATGAACTTCAATGAATTTAATACATTTATAGTTTATTCATTAGTTTGATTGCCTGTTAGTATAACTTGTTCTGTCAAATTATGTTTGTTTTCTTCAGATTGGGAAGAACCCAATGCAAAGTCCTGGAGCGTATGCTCTCGTCAATGCCATGAAAAACAACCCTGAATCAACACTGGTAGAGATTGAACTCACGGTAAGATCACGAAATGTACTGAAAATATATGTGGGTTATTGACCAAGCAGAAGGTCAAGATAGCTGGCTATTGTTTTTCCATTATTTATAGACTGAGACAAAGTCGAGGCCGACAACAGTATGAAAAAAAGAAGAAGAAAAGAAAAGATCATCGCAGTTATAATGTGCGCAACTTTAGCAGAAAAAGATAACATGGGAGAAATTCAGGCTTGAACAGGAATAAACCCCCTACTTCTCATACTCTCAAAAGAGTTTTTCATCAGTTTAATTAATATTCGCTAGTGAAACATGTACCTCAAGGTCAGTCTAAAAAAATTAGTTTTGCCGCGTTGTTTTTTTAAACCCTCTTTTCAGTTTATGGAAATCGGATAACCACTCCTCATATTCTTATCACAATAGTTAGTATTAGCCAGTTAATTTTATAATTTTTCCTGTACTTAATAGCTTATTATATTGTCTTTGAAAAGCCCCTTCGGGAAAGATAATAAAATCTATGTATATGATATTTTATTTACGTGATTATTTTTTAACTTTTTCTTTTAACTTTTTCTTTTTCTTTTTGAAATTAAATTTAGGATATCACTGTGAATAATGACTTCGTAGAGTTGTGCAAAGAGGTGCAACAATTGCGACCCAACATGAAGATCAGACATGGAGGCACAGGGGGCGCTGCCTTTAAACCAAAGCCTCGACCTTCTCCTATGAAAATATTAAAGAACTGGATAGAAGACAATCAAATGAGACTGCTGGACTTGTTCAATACTCTGGATAAAGACAAGAGTATGAATATAACTGTGAAAGAATTTGCAGATGGATTAAAGGTAATTGCAGTCGCGCTTTGCTCTCTGATGAAGGAGGACAACATTGAAAGTTTACAGTGCCGGATCCAGACGTTGAGATAAGGGAGTAGTGGGGGGGGGGGGGGGGGGGGAGGGGGAGCGGTCTCCAAAACACCTTTTTTTGGACCTTAGGTTGATCTAAAAATAAGGGAGGGGGCGGGCACCCCGTTGCCCTCATACTCCCCTGATGATTCTACAACTAAAAATCACCTTTTAATTGTAGATGATCATAATAACATGCGAATGGGGCAGGAAACTCTAGAGCGACGTGTGTGTAGCCTGTGTAGCTGACGGGATCATCAGACTGCTTAGTGACAAAGGAGTTGTGAAGCCGCGTGAACGATAGGAAAGAGATTTTGCTTCGGCGCTCGCTTCTTGAGGCTTCGCTGTCTAACCTCTCACGCGCGCGGACAAACAATTCCCCCAGCCACACAGGCTAACGTGTGTGTAAAGGCTTGTTTAAATCCTTGTACTGGAATGTTATATGTTATTTATACCTCTGTTTCAACAGGAAACAGGAATTGACATGAATTATTACGAACTGTATAAACTAATAGACAGCCTGGACAAAAATAAAGATGGTGAAATAAACTACAGGTAAGCTTAGACTTGTTGTTGACGTTATCAAACGTTATTCATAGGATAAAAGGTTTAAAGGTTAAAGTTAGTTCAGTGAAATAATAATGTTTCTATGAGGAAAAAACAGTAAGTTGGTTATTGGCTACGAAGAGGGGTAGGGATTAAGGGACGGGTCCCGAAAATTCAGAAGTGGGAACACTTGCCAGCCATATAGATACTTTTTTTTTCGCTTTATTTTTTTGCGGGGGGTGGTCCCCTCGAACCACCCCTAAATCCGCCCTGGGATTTTCCTCCCTTTAGGAGGTTATAGGTGCTCATTCATTAGGCAGATTTAGCAAAACAAACGTGACGAAAGTGACGAGTGCGCGCGCAGATATAGAAACTCAATTGACCAGTAGCTGAGTGGCAAATTAAGCACCGTGAATCGCATTCAGTCCTGTCCCCACACTCTCTCATTTGACGTCACGTTGACGTGGTAAATCTGCCTATTGACTAAAGGATACGCAAATATCTTTAAGTTGCAAGGAATCTTCGACATTTTTGCGTTTCGATGTCCACCTAGCGAGACAGTGAATACAGCCCTCTCTTCCAGCTTATCGCCCACGTTTTGTATACGCTGTCTATAAGAATATTTGTTGAAATTTTGTCACCACCAGAAT
>OZ037785.1:6082799-6122799 GCA_964035525.1 Porites cylindrica
GGTAAATTTTGCACTACAGACATATCAGTATATAACAGGACATAGTCAAGAAACTGATTAAATTGTTTGAAATGCCTGCCATGCTTCTCAACAGCAGTGTGGAGGAGGGTGGAAGCGTCTGCACGAGTGTCGATCAGAACGGGGATTGTCCTTCCTTTCACTTTTTTCAAATGGTCCGAATCGGGACTGCTGGTAACCAGGCCAACTTGAACTTTTGCCACTTCATTTGTGCTTTTCTGAGCTGTAGGTCGTTTGGTGTCTTTGTTTGCCTTTTTAAACTTTGAACGTCTTTCGTCTTCTTTCTTTTTTTTGTAGTCGTCGAATGATAACGATTTTAGGTCACCTGGTACTGGTGTGCCTATAATAAAATTTGAAAACATCGAAGCTCGTTCTGACATTGCGAATAGAGAATGTACAGAAACAAGAGTATCATCACTGATTTTACCTACCGTTAAACTCCATCCCACAGCTGTGGCAGAACTTTCCATTTTGAATCACTTTTGTTCCACAACCTTGGCAAAAAACCATGCTACCGATAACAACGAGAGCCACAACGAGAAGAAAGGAAGACATTGGAGAGAAAATGGCGGGAACGGCGGGAACAGCCAGGCGCTAATGCCCAGTGCCCACCCAGGCTAATGCGCGCGCACACGTTTGAACTTTCTACGGAAGTGTTCCATTTCTACGGAAGCATTGAAGTTCTACGGAAGAGCTACATTTCTACGGAACAGCGACGGCTTATACCACGGAAGAGCTAGATTTCTACGGAACAAGCTCGCGACTGTTTCCACAGAACAGCTATTTTTCTGAGGAACGATCGCAGATTTACAAGGAACGATTGCAGAATTCTAAGGAAAGATGTTCAATTCTAAAAATAACAGTTGTATTTTTACAGAACGACACTACATTTTCAAGTAGAAGCGTTGTCCCTTGTGGGCCACCGTAGGACAGGGCCTAAAGGAAATTGCGATTTATATTTGGGCGCTTTATGATGGGCTACGAAAATCTCACGCCACTTTCCTAGTTGCCTGCGTAGCAGACAGTCTAAATTTAGGGACGGACCGTTATTTTTTTGAAGGGGGAGGTGGGGGGGGGGGGTGGAAAATTTTCTCATGCTGCCACTGCCGTGGTGATATGGCTGTACGCATGCGTAAGGTACTGGCCATACCGCAGAGTTGTGTAGTGTGACCATTGCTTTCAGAAGGTTTATTAATTTTTTGTGTCTCCCTCTTCCTCCAAGCACTTTATTTTTCCTTGCGTACAATTTATTTCAGTGCTTACAGCCTCTGCAAACGATTTATTCAAAATTTCCATCCCATACCCCTAATCACCCCGTCAAAAAAATCCCTTAAGAGTATATCGATCTGGGTCTCGAGTGACAAGTTCGGCTGCAACGCAGGCAACTTTCTCAGCCAATCACTGAGAAGTAAAACCAGAACCAATCACCTCTTTGCTACAGTCGTTTCTTTTTCGTGCCTGACCTTGGATGCATTCGTCAGTTTTGATATGTGACTGGGTTGTCAGCTTACTTTTTGAGCAGAAAGCAGTTGCTTTTATTTGGTTTTATGACGCTCGATCAAAGAACGCTCAAAGAGCATTTTGCACACAATGAGCCCGTAGTCATACTCACCTCCCCCCCCCCCCCCTCCTCAGAAATAGGGCTCTCTCGGGGAGGGACAAAGATAAGACTTCGGGGGAGAGGGACATGTAGAGCCTATTGATGTTGGACAGTTGATAGGAAAGTTCTCGATCATTTTCTGAATGCATCAGATATTTTTATTATTTAGTATTTTAAAAAAATGCCATTTTGGTAAAACCTTTCTAGTATATAACCATAAAATTTTCCTAGTGTTGTTTTTTTTTTAAATAAAGATTCCTGTTACTTTAAGTTAACTATGAGAAGAAAATTCTTCAAAATATAGTCTTTAGCAGTTAGTATGATCAAATATATATGTAAATACTCAGCCTGTTTAAGGCCGGTTAGAAAAATATTTTCTTATTTATATTAACTCAAGCCATAGAGATATCAAATAAATATTTTTATAGTTTGTTATTCTCATTGAACTTTTGTGTGTTTACTCGGTTTTATCCCTTGGACAAACTTACCATACTAAGTTTTACATAAGAGTGCCTTAAAAGAATAAGCAACTAGTGCTCTATTCCTTCTTTATTTTTCTACTTGCGCTACTAGTGCTTTTCATATTAGCGCTTTATCCTTTCTTATCCTTAGAACTTGTTACTCTGTGCCATCCTTTCGTTAGCCTGCGAAACGCATACGTATTTCCGGTCGTCTCTTCTCTCCCTCTTTTCGGAGGAAGAGAAGTGACGACCGGAAATACATCTGCGCTTCGAAGGCCATCCTTTCGTAGGCCAATCTGATATTAGTCTACGAGAGAATTGAGCAGATATAAGAAGAGATAAATATTTTGCGGTAAAGCATGTTTTTCATTTCATTGACTTTCATATAGGTTTTAACGTGAAATTTATAGGTTTCTTTTGTTTCCCTTGGTAAATAAAATTCCATGCGGGCGGTGCGTCCACGTCATACGGAATGTAGGATACCGTAAAATTCCGAAAATAAGCCCCAGGCGGGGCTTATATTTTTCAAAGGCCCTTTTTGAGGGGCTTATTTTTTGAGGGGCTTATCTACGGAGGGAAATTTGCGTTTCAAAATCGATTGGGCTAGCCTTATAGTTGGAAGGAAATTTACCGTTTTTGCTTTGTTTTTCTTTGTATTTGAGGGCAATTTCCAAGTACAAGGCCCCCAGGGGGGCTTATATTTGGAGGGGCTTATACATGGAGCGGCTTATTTTCGGAATTTTACCGTAGCTGCTAATTTCTGCCTTACCTCTGGTAAGGAACCTCTGCTAGCTGCGGCCTCCATTATGTTGAACTCTTTACAACGGAAACTCCACGACTGATGCGTCACTCAGAATCATTTATTCTTTCCTTTTCCCAAAAAAGTAGTCACAGCGGCTACCTCTCTTTTGCTCTCTACTACGGCTACTCAAGTATCCTGTCTACATATACCCACTCCTCTCAAAATTTTTTAGGAGAGGGGGCGTCCGTACACAGGCTATCCAGTTACTAGCTGCTATTTGAAAGCACAGCCTACCATCCAAAATTAGTGTGGCTGCCCTGTGTTTGTCGTGCCACTCGCCACCAACAGCGGGAAAAACGATCCTGTCACGCATCACACTCAAGGGATCTGTTCAGAGTCGTCTGGCGATTTCTTAAGTTAAAAAACTTATTTGTAAGTTAAGAGAGGAGTATCTTGCATTAGGAACAGCTAAAGCTCATTCAGCTTGAAGACTTCGTTAAACTGGAGAAGCCATTTCAATGCGTTAGAGGACAAAACGGACGAAATCGGGAGGAAATGCGGCATGCAGATGAAGTGCTCAGAGTGCAGTATTGGGATTCGTGACGGAAAAACATAAGTAAAAATATATATATATTTTTCATCTAATTAATTCGACCGACGTTAGTATACCACTTCTCCCGTTCCTAAAGGTTTCATTTATTCTTTTCCATCAAACATAAGTGCGCAAAGCGACGACAAAAGAGAACAAAATCATCGCTTTGCGTCAAGATCTAGTCGCTACTTGTTCTCGCCTCTTCGCGTTTGAGGTGAAAAACGCTGAAAATTAATTTCCTGGGTGCAGGAAATGTTACTATGTTCTGTTTAACCTTTAAACTACAAAAAAATGTAAACATAATTTACAGTGTTTATTAGTTGAACGGCTGCCAAAGGTTTCACTTTGACCTAATTTAAGCCGAAGATCTCTGATTGCGACCACGCTCATATCGACTCGCAGACCTCTCACAGTATTAAGTGGCTAGCATTGTGAAATGTTGAATATATGAATTTCATATATTTGAACTGCGCAATAAAAGAAATAACATCACAGCAAAATACGCAACTTGTGCAGTTGCAAAAAGAAAGCTTCAGGCTTGCTGTAATTTGAACCTTGACCTCTACCATATTGGTGCAGGGGTCTAAGGGACAGCCATTAGAAAAGTTATGGGGGGGGGGGGGGAGGGGAGGGGACGGGAATTTTTGAGCCGCAGGAAATTTTTCCCGTTATCAAATTCCTTATGTGAATTTTTTTCAGGCCATAGCATGAATATTTTTTAGGATTAATTGGCGTGCATGAATTTTTTTTCTTGTAATTTTCCCTTGCGCGCATATTTTTTTGTTCTTCGCCCACGCCCCCCCCCCCCCATAAGTTTTCTAATGGTCCGTCTCTAACTGATTGAGCTAGCAAGCCAACTGGGAGCTAGTCATTTATATTGGTTCACTAGCATAGTGCTACCCTGTTTGAACTGTGACTTTTAAGCTCTGTGACAAAAGGTTCTTGCAAGGGACCTTGACCACTTTGGGGAATTACTGGCTGGTCTTTTCCATCGTTTCAAGTTCTTTAAGGCTACCTCTTGGTGTACATTTGAATAAAGCAGGGGAGCATAGAGGGTTAGCAGCACTGGAAAATAGGCGTATGGGAGGTGGGAGAGGAAAGAGAGGGAGGTGGGAGTTCCAGTAGGGTGGGAAGCAGGAGAAACATGGAGAAAGTATGCAACAATGCTTAATATTTTGCAATAAAAAAAGTCTGAAATGGAGAAGGTCAAGAAAATGGGCAGGAGCCGGGAATGCAAAGTACAGGAGATGGGAGGTTTGGACCCCCCACCCCCCCCACCCCCCACGAAAAAAAAACATTTACTTATCTTGATCAAAATAAGGATGATGCATAACATTATTTAACATTAGTTTGTGCAAATGTTTTCGTAATTTACAACATACCACTAGCTCTTTGCTTTAAACTCTTGAAAGCCACTGCCCTCAATAAGTTTGTCACATGGTTGTTTATGTCTGCCTATTCTTGTAAACGACACACTTTAAGCTGCAGCCACTTTTGAGAATATTTCCTGAGGTGGCAGCTTATGTGAGTTTTGACTGTATTCAAAGATTTCAATGTTCCGTGAACATCTAAGTACACCCCTAACCTCCAACCCTATGGATTTTTAGAGGTTAAAAAACTGCCCCATGTAGGAAAAACATAGGGTTCCAATGGTCCACTTTGGAGGTCTAAATTGATTGCCTTAGAAGATGGGAAAAATACAAGACACAAGTAGATGATTATTATATTGTAAGTTCTGACTTGTTAACTTCATAAATTATTTATCAGAGTTATGTCAAATCAATAGGTCATAACTGAGTCACAAGCACACCTCTGTGTAACCCCAATACAAATCAACTGGGTGAATGCAAAATTTAATTGTGCAATTAACTTTTGATACAAACTCCTGCTTGACTAAAGAGTAGTCATGAGAAATCAAGGCTTTACCAGGTGGCACTGACCTCTATTAAAGCAGCCACTTGTCCCTTCCCTGAGGGCAGCTGCTTTATAGTGCTTGCACTGTATAATATTTTTGAATGAAAACTGCGTGAACATTCAACATTCGAGAACTGTTGATGACTCATGCTTCCTATCCTCAGGATCAGACTTACATGCACCTTTGCATAATAAATTAGAAAAACAAATGGCTTGATTTAAGGCAGAATTTTTAATGACTTTTCACATGTAAGTGTTTATGAATGTGATCTTCTGTCAGTGTTAGATGATCGTGAGTGTTAAAAAATGTGCTTTGCCCCACCCATAGCTTTGTAATAAGACCTTCAGCAATATATATCCTATTGTGGAACTCACAACAACCAAGTTGTTATGGCTGTGTTTTCAAGAAAGTAGTTATAAACAAAGGAATGTTCTGGTGTCACAGACTGTTATAATTGTATTAACAAGGGTTATTGTATTATTATTGTATTAGCAAGGGTTAGGGTCACTAGTTTTCCTTTTACTTGCTATCCTCTCTAGAAAGTCATTATCTTTAGTTATTTAGTTTGCAGAAACTAAACTATGTCTGTTTAATATGAACTTGAACAGTACTGACGGTCAATGTCTAAAATATGCCAAACAAGAAACGTTTGCAAATTCAAGCAAGTAAACTTGCTTCAACTCCTTTGTGAAGCTAATCTACAATGTAGCTAGGCAGTTCTGACCTTTGAAAATCCTGGAAAATTTAAGAATCAAAGAAAAAAAGGGGTAGATAAATATAATATTCTTTTGTCAGTTTTGGGATCACTCAGGCTGTAGGATACATTTAAAAATTTACCCAAATAGTGAGTGGATGTCTTTTTTTAATATAAAAGAACCAGCAAAGTTAGACAATAATCGAGGAAATGCTTTCCTTGATATTTACAGCGAGTGACCATCGCTTTGCCCCTTTACGATTTCTTAAAGCATGGATAATAATCAGCTTTAAAGGGGCCAGGCTAACAACTATTTTCTTGCGGTGGCAATTAAAACAACAATCAAAATTCACCAATACTGACCTTAATAAACACTGCAGAAAGAAATTTGCCACCATGCACTTTTCAAAATGATAATGATCTACATGTATGCCAAAAATTGTGTAATTTGCCGTTCACCGTGTTTTAGTTGTGACTCCCTATTCCATATTCAAAAACATTCCCACCCCACTATCTTTTTGTAGATTCATGTTAAACGTTTACTTTTTTATGCATCTACGATAGTAAGATTAGGTCAATGTCCCATTCTAAAACTGTTGCAAGAGAAAACGAAAAAACTTGCAATGAGAGGTCATACATACCCCTGGTGCAATATTTTATGCGATGTTAATTGAAATTTTATTGTGGGTTAATTTTGCTTTTCCCATTACGTTAAATTATTAATTATTAGTCATTCTTACTGTATCCAGGTGTATGTGTTTTGTGGTCTACAGTGCAGTCCCTTAGTTTGACGGAGAGTAATTGACCAGTTCAAGTCTACGTCTAGTTACCTGCATAAAATAAGAAGACTAGAACCAGTCTTACCTTGCTCCGCAGATTTTCCCATGCATTAGCCTGCGTAACAGGTGTAACCGGTGGATAGCGCGCGACCGAACAATAGGTGAGGCCTCAAAGGTAGTGGGGGAAAAGTCGCGGTCCCAAAACTGAAAGGACCCGCCAGATTTTAAGCGTGGACTCAAAATTGTTTCCTTCTTTTACAAATTAAAACGTTACGTGATTTACTTTCATAAGTTTCCAAATTAGAGGACAATGCAAGATTCTATAGTCCATTTTAAAGAGCTGGACATTCGCTACGCAATAAACGTTACAATAAATTAAAACTTTTCAAGCCGTTTTGCAAGCGAGTCAATTACGTTCTTAGCATAAGGACCATACTTTACGGTTGTTAAAAACTGATTTCATCTGTTTCTTAAAACTCACCGCAGTCACAGAACAATTGCTGGCTTTTGTTTGTATTTATAGCTCTTCCTTCTTCGACAAAGATAGCTTCTTCGACAAAGATTAGCAATGTTAGGGGTAATGTAAACGGTCTAAATCAAGCCCCTTCCTTCCCCATCCCACCTGTCTTAACTCCGAACTACCGAAGAATGGGAAGAAAAAAGCGCGTCTATCAAGCAAAGGTTCCGGGTTGGAGGTGTAAACGAAATTTTTTTTTTCTCTCTCTTGGCTTCTTTTCGCGTTATTCCAACTTGGTGTTGTGAAGCAAAAAAGTTTATAGCTGTTTACATTGTGCACCCGATCCAGAGTTGAAACTCGGGATTACATTTTAGGGATGTCTTAAATACAGTAAAAACCCGCATATAAGGGCCTAGTGATTTAAGAACCTACAGGCTGAAATTTGGCATTTAAATACCCAAAACTATAAGAACCTGTTCAGCCTGGCAAAGAAAAATAGGTTCTCATACAAAAAAATAACTCCAAGTTTGATGGTCAAAATTCTGGATTTTAATTGCGTGAGAAACTTCTGACAAAAAGTTATTTGATTTTCACTAGAAATATGTTTTCCAAATATCGACGATTTAAAATATAAAATATCTACATATGTCTGCCAATGGTTACATTACGACAACCTCTTAAAAATAAGAACCTATTAAGAAGCTAATCAGCCTGAACTGTGAAAAACTACCCTAAAATATAGGAACCTGTTCGGCCTGACCTCGAAAATTCCAGGTTCTTATATGCGGGTTTGTATAGGTAATAGCATGATTTGTTGTGATATTTGGCATAAATACCACAAGTGATATTTCGAAATTGTTATACGTAATTTCGCGACCCGTTAGGCGAGTGAATTTTGAGACAATTTTGAAATATCACGAGTGGTATATTTATGCCAAATATCACGTAGAAATCATGCTATTATTTGTTTATACTACTACCCGCAAAAGGTTTGTAATTTTCACATGTAGGTATTTCAAATTAAGCTGAAATACCACTGGTCTAAACCAATCAGATTGCAGAAATTTCTCATGTAGTTGTATAATAACTGTAATACTAGTCCAGTACCCTAATAATTTGTTCTCCCCCCCAAAAAATGTCCTGTTTACGACTTTTCATTGAAGTAGATAAAATAGAAGAGGTTATTAAATCCTTAAATGACAAGTGGATGGTCAAATAAAGTCAGTGGTTCTTCTTTTATTAGGATAAAAAATCCCAGATTACAGTTCAAGGCAGTCTGTTTTGACATTTAAACATCAAACAAATTCAAAACTCAAAAGCTTGTAATTCCAATACCAAACACAACTTCTCTTCATTGAGCAGTTTGACCTATATAAACTGTCATCAACTGTGATCTTTTGATTCCTCATCCTTCGTCGTCCTTAGTGTCTTCTTGTATATACGTTAATATCTAGATTTACCCCCTAATATTTTCATACTTTGAAGCTTAGTTTATCTAATTTTGGGCTTTTCCCTCTGCTCTGGTTCCCTTTAGTATGTGCTGTTTTTCTGCTTTATCTTAGCTTCAGTGCGGTGTGATTAGCGTTCGTTGTTGACTGAGAGATAAACAAATAATTACAAAACAACGTTGTCTTAAGTCTAACTCGAAAACGTTACGCTTTTGGACCCTAGGAATTTCCTTATTTTTTCAATGTTTTTTTTCTTTTAATCTAAATTTTCTATCGACTACTCATGCAGATGATGATAAAAAGTTGAAGACGTCGAACTTTAAGCTGTAAAAAGAAAACAAGGGAACACTCACATTATTATTTGGGCCTGTGTTTACGTAATAATAAGAGGAGTGAACTGCAGTTGAAAGACTATGCGAATAAATTGTCTACCGCTGTGGTAAACGGAAGTGAGAAATTATTTGTTTATTAAGAAGAAAGCGAACAAGATAGTCAGTACCTGACGGACATCCCAATAATTCCATCCTCATAGAAATATGGCCACGCCACGTCTTAGGATGCACCCGAATGAAGCGTGCATTTATGGAAGGGTGCAAAACGTTCAAAACGACGGTGTTGCGGTCCGTGTTTCCATTAAAGACCTGCAACAGGTAAATGATAAAGAAGTGTTAAGGTTAAACTAGTTAGTCACTTGCGTGGAGGGTAGCAAACAGTGTTGCTAACTTTTTAATGTGGGATTGAGGTTTTGAGAGAATTTTATGTTACCGAGTCGAGATTCAATTAGTTAATTGCTTGAGTTTGTTTTGCAACGATTTTCATTCTTTTCCATACCTTGCTGTTCTGATAAAATGTATAGGTGGTTCCGTCGCTGCTGTAGGAGATAGTAAAGCTCGTAACCCATTGATCCGCGTCTTGTCGTCCCTGGATCTGTACTCCTGTCACCTCGGTTTTAGCTCCAAGATCCACTTGTAGCCACTGATGAACGTCATTTGTGCGGGCGGACCATGCGCCAGTCTTACCCCCTCCAGCCTTGAAATTGAGTCTGCCATTGGTGGCGCCGTGTGCAGAGTTGAATTCGGTTGAAGCTTTGATCTGGCCATCGGTTATTTTTCTGCTCTCCATCCCGAGAGGGTCCGAACATGCTATACAAAGAGAATACATTTGTTTAGACAACTATAGTGCTAGTTGATGTTCCATTGTTTTTGCACGATTATTGCGTTAAGGACTTGCAATTTGGATGCCTACTTGCACTCTCCTGTGGTGTATCATTCACAGCACAATGTCCGAAAAATTGTTGTAAAAGTTCCACATGCAAAAAAATTCTTTTGAAGTCTCATTGTTGCTATAGCGTTGTTTGTAAAATTGCATTTGTTCAAAAATAGATCCTTTTTGATTTTCGTAGCCCACGTATTTCCTATGCATGATGCTTAGTTTAAAGGCACAACGCGTCATTCCATAAAATTGATTACGTAATTGTAAAAGAAATTATTTGGGCCTGTGACTATGTAATAACAAGAGGAGTGAACTGCCGTTGAAAGACTATGCGAGTAAATTGTCTACCGCTGTCGTAAAAGAAAGTGGGAAGTTGTTTGTTAATCAAGAAGAAAACGAACAAGATTGTCAGTACCTGACGGACATCCTAAGAGTTCCATCCTCATAGAAATATGGCCACGCCACGTCTTAGGATGCACCCGAACGTAGCGTGCATCTATGGAAGGGTGCAAAACGTTCAAAACCACGGTGTTGCGGTCCGTGTTTCCAGTAAAAACCTGGAGCAGGTAAATGATGGAGAAGTGTTAAGGTTAAACTAGTTAGTGACTTGTGGAGTGTAAAAGTGGTTCTAAGTTTTGAATGTGGGCCTTAGATTTTAGACACTTTCATGTTAGTGAGTCGAGATTTAATCAGTCATTTGCTAGAGTTTCTCTTGCTACAATATTAACGTTTTTCCATACCTTGCTGTTCTGATAAGATGTATAGGTGGTGCCGTCGCTGCTGTAGGAGATAGTAAAGCTCGTAACCCATTGATCCGCTTCTTGTCGTCCCTGGATCTGTATCCCTGTCACCTCGGTTTTAGCTCCAAGATCCACTTGTAGCCACTGATGAACGTCATTTGTGCGGGCTGACCATGCGCCAGTCTTACCCCCTCCAGCCTTGAAATTGAGTCTGCCATTGGTGGCGCCGTGTGCAGAGTTAAATTCGGTTGAAGCTTTGATCTGGCCATCAGTTATTTTTCTGCTCTCCATCCCGAGGGTGTTGAAACATGCTATGCACAGAGAAGACATTATTATTTTAAGGGACAATAGTGGAAGTTTAAGCTAATTGTGTTTGAGCGGATGCGTGTGTTGAGTATATGTGGTAGTGTCAAGTTTCGAAAGAATTAGCCCTTTTTTCTTGCTGAGCGAGAATGTTTTACAAGGTTATAATGATAGCTGATTTTTGGAGTTAAATTTGGATGCCTACTTGTTTATGTTTTCGGCCTACTTTTCATATCACGGTGTAGAAAAGTCACCGAAAGTTAAAGACTTCAATTAAAACACAGTTCAGTATTGTTGCTGAGGGGTTGTTTGTAAAATTGCATGAGTTTGTAAGTAATTCCCTTTTAATTTTTGAAGACCCTATCTTTTGTAATTATGATAAGGTAAGGGCATAATAGGTTTTGCTGTCAAATTGATTGCATATTCGGTTCTTTGAATTGTCCAAGACCATTAAGACCGAACTGTAGTTGAATGAGTGTGCGAGGACATAGTTTTGCGCTTTTGTAGATTAAGTGGAAACCAGTTTGTTTATTGAAAAGAAAATAAAAACGAAAATATTAGTACCTGACGGACATCCTAAAAGTTCCATCCTCATAGATATATGGCCACGCCACGTCTTAGGATGCACCCGAATGTAGCGTGCATCTATGGAAGGGTGCAAAACGTTCAAAACCACGGTGTTGCGGTCTGTGTTTCCATTAAAAACCTGGAGCAGGTAAATGATGGAGAAGTGTTAAGGTTAAACTAGTTAGTGACTTGTGGAGTGTAACAGTGGTGCTAAGTTTTTTCTTAAGGTGGGCCTGAGATTTGAGACAATTTCATGTCAGTGAGTGGAGATTTAATTAGTCATTTGCTTAAGTTTCTCTTGCTACAATTTCATTTTTTTCCATACCTTGCTGTTCTGATAAGATGTATAGGTGGTGCCGTCACTGCTGTAGGAGATAGTAAAGCTCGTAACCCATTGATCCGCTTCTTGTCGTCCCTGGATCTGTATTCCTGTCACCTCGGTTTTACCTCCAAGATCCACTTGTAGCCACTGATGAACGTCATTTGTGCGGGCGGACCACGCGCCAGTCTTACCCCCTCCAGCCTTGAAATTGAGTCTGCCATTGGTGGCGCCGTGTGCAGAGTTGAATTCGGTTGAAGCTGTGATCTGGCCATCGGTTATTTTTCTGCTCTCCATCCCGAGAGGGTCCGAACATGCTATACAAAGAGAATACATTTGTTTAGACAACTATAGTGCTAGTTGATGTTCCATTGTTTTTGCACGATTATTGCGTTAAGGACTTGCAATTTGGATGCCTACTTGCACTTTGCTGTGGTTTATCATTCACAGCACAATGTCCGAAAAATTGTTGTAAAAGTTCCACATGCAAAAAATTTTTTTTGAAGTCTCATTGTTGCTATAGCGTTGTTTGTAAAATTGCATTTGTTCAAAAATAGATCCTTTTTGATTTTCGTAGCTCACGTATTTCCTATGGATGATGCTTAGTTTAAAGGCACAACGCGTCATTCCATAAAATTGATTACATAATTGTAAAAGAAATTATTTGGGCCTGTGACTATGTAATAACAAGAGGAGTGAACTGCCGTTGAAAGGCTACGCGAGTAAATTGTCTACCACTGTGGTAAAAGGAAGTGGGAAGTTGTTTGTTAATTAAGAAGAAGACGAACAAGATTGTCAGTACCTGACGGACATCCTAAGAGTTCCATCCTCATAGAAATATGGCCACGCCACGTCTTAGGATGCACCCGAATGTAGCGTGCATTTATGGAAGGGTGCAAAACGTTCAAAACCACGGTGTTGCGGTCTGTGTTTCCAGTAAAAACCTGGAGCAGGTAAATGATGGAGAAGTGTTAAGGTTAAACTAGTTAGTGACTTGTGGAGTGTAACAGTACTGCTAAGTATTTTTTTTAATGTGGGCCTGAGATTTGAGACAATTTCATGTCAGTGAGTCGACATTTAAGTAGTCATTTGCTTAAGTTTCTCTTGCTACAATTTCCTTTTTTTCCATACCTTGCTGTTCTGATAAGATGTATAGGTGGTGCCGTCGCTGCTGTAGGAGATAGTAAAGCTCGTAACCCATTGATCCGCTTCTTGTCGTCCCTGGATCTGTATCCCTGTCACCTCGGTTTTAGCTCCAAGATCCACTTGTAGCCACTGATGAACGTCATTTGTGCGGGCTGACCATGCGCCAGTCTTACCCCCTCCAGCCTTGAAATTGAGTCTGCCATTGGTGGCGCCGTGTGCAGAGTTGAATTCGGTTGAAGCTTTGATCTGGCCATCAGTTATTTTTCTGCTCTCCATCCCGAGGGGGTTGAAACATGCTATGCACAGAGAAGACATTATTATTTTAAGGGACAATAGTGGAAGTTTAAGCTAATTGTTTTTGAGCGGATGCGTGTGTTGAGTATATGTGGTAGTGTCAAGTTTCGAAAGAATTAGCCCTTTTTTCTTGCTGAGGGAGAATGTTTTACAAGGTTATAATGATAGCTGATTTTTGGACTTGAATTTGGATGCCTACTTGTTTATGTTTTTGGCGTATTTTTCATATCACGGTGTAGAAAAGTCACCAAAAGTTTAAGACCTCACTTAAAACACAGTTCAGTATTGTTGCTGAAGGGTTGTTTGTAAAATTTCATGAGTTTTTGAGTAATTCCCTTTTAATTTTTGAAGACCCTATCTTTTGTAATTATGATAAGGTAAGGGCATAATAGGTTTTGCTGTCAAATTGATTGCATATTCGGCTCTTTGAATTGTCCAAGACCATTAAGACCGAACTGTAGTTGAATGAGTGTGCGAGGACATAGTTTTGCGCTTTTGTAGATTAAGTGGAAACCAGTTTGTTTATTGAAAAGAAAATAAAAACGAAAATATTAGTACCTGACGGACATCCTAAAAGTTCCATCCTCATAGATATATGGCCACGCCACGTCTTAGGATGCACCCGAATGTAGCGTGCATCTATGGAAGGGTGCAAAACGTTCAAAACCACGGTGTTGCGGTCTGTGTTTCCATTAAAAACCTGGAGCAGGTAAATGATGGAGAAGTGTTAAGGTTAAACTAGTTAGTGACTTGTGGAGTGTAACAGTGGTGCTAAGTTTTTTCTTAATGTGGGCATGAGATTTGAGACAATTTCATGTCAGTGAGTCGAGATTTAATTAGTCATTTGCTTAAGTTTCTCTTGCTACAATTTCATTTTTTTCCATACCTTGCTGTTCTGATAAGATGTATAGGTGGTGCCGTCGCTGCTGTAGGAGATAGTAAAGCTCGTAACCCATTGATCCGCTTCTTGTCGTCCCTGGATCTGTATCCCTGTCACCTCGGTTTTAGCTCCAAGATCCACTTGTAGCCACTGATGAACGTCATTTGTGCGGGCTGACCATGCGCCAGTCTTACCCCCTCCAGCCTTGAAATTGAGTCTGCCATTGGTGGCGCCGTGTGCAGAGTTGAATTCGGTTGAAGCTTTGATCTGGCCATCAGTTATTTTTCTGCTCTCCATCCCGAGGGGGTTGAAACATGCTATGCACAGAGAAGACATTATTATTTGAAGGGACAATAGTGGAAGTTTAAGCTAATTGTTTTTGAGCGGGTGCGTGTGTTGAGTATATGTGGTAGTGTCAGGTTTCGAAAGAATTAGCCCTTTTTTCTTGCTGAGGGAGAATGTTTTGCAAGGTTATAGTGATAGCTGATTTTTGGACTTGAATTTGGATGCCTACTTGTTTATGTTTTTGGCGTATTTTTCATATCACGGTGTAGAAAAGTCACCGAAAGTTTAAGACTTCACTTAAAACACAGTTCAGTATTGTTGCTGAAGGGTTGTTTGTAAAATTGCATGAGTTTGTAAGTAATTCCCTTTTAATTTTTGAAGCCCCTATCTTTTGTAATTATGATAAGGTAAGGGGATAATAGGTTTTGCTGTCAAATTGATTGCATATTCGGCTCTTTGAATTGTCCAAGACCATTAAGACCGAACTGTAGTTGAATGAGTGTGCGAGGAGATAGTTTTGCGCTTTTGTAGATTAAGTGGAAACCAGTTAGTTTTTTTGAAAAGAAAATAAAAACGGAAATATTAGTACCTGACGGACATCCTAAAAGTTCCATCCTCATAGATATATGGCTATTCCACGTCTTAGGATGCACCCGAATGTAGCGTGCATCTATGGAAGGGTGCAAAACGTTCAAAACCACGGTGTTGCGGTCTGTGTTTCCATTAAAAACCTGGAGCAGGTAAATGATGGAGAAGTGTTAAGGTTAAACTAGTTAGTGACTTGTGGAGTGTAACAGTGGTGCTAAGTTTTTTCTTAAGGTGGGCCTAAGATTTGAGACAATTTCATGTCAGTGAGTGGAGATTTAATTAGTCATTTGCTTAAGTTTCTCTTGCTACAATTTTATTTTTTTCCATACTTTGCTGTTCTGATAAGATGTATAGGTGGTGCCGTCGCTACTGTAGGAGATAGTAAAGCTCGTAACCCATTGATACGCTTCTTGTCGTCCCTGGATCTGTATCCCTGTCACCTCGGCTTTAGCTCCAAGATCCACTTGTAGCCACTGATGAACGTCATTTGTGCGGGCGGACCACGCGCCAGTCTTACCCCCTCCAGCCTTGAAATTGAGTCTGCCATTGGTGGCGCCGTGTGCAGAGTTGAATTCCGTTGAAGCTGTGATCTGGCCATCGGTTATTTTTCTGCTCTCCATCCCGAGAGGGTCCGAACATGCTATACAAAGAGAATACATTTGTTTAGACAACTATAGTGCTAGTTGATGTTCCATTGTTTTTGCACGATTATTGCGTTAAGGACTTGCAATTTGGATTCCTACTTGCACTTTCCTGTGGTTTATCATTCACAGCACAATGTCCGAAAAATTGTTGTAAAAGTTCCACATGCAAAAAAATTCTTTTGAAGTCTCATTGTTGCTATAGCGTTGTTTGTAAAATTGCATTTGTTCAAAAATAGATCCTTTTTGATTTTCGTAGCTCACGTATTTCCTATGGATGATGCTTAGTTTAAAGGCACAACGCGTCATTCCATAAAATTGATTACATAATTGTAAAAGAAATTATTTGGGCCTGTGACTATGTAATAATAATTGGAGTGAACTGCCGTTGAAAGGCTATGCGAGTAAATTGTCTACCGCTCTGGTAAAAGGAAGTGGGAAGTTGTTTGTTAATTAAGAAGAAGACGAAAAAGATTGTTAGTACCTGACGGACATCCTAAGAGTTCCATCCTCATAGAAATATGGCCACGCCACGTCTTAGGATGCACCCGAATGTAGCGTGCATTTATGGAAGGGTGCAAAACGTTCAAAACCACGGTGTTGCGGTCCGTGTTTCCAGTAAAAACCTGGAGCAGGTAAATGATGGAGAAGTGTTAAGGTTAAACTAGTTAGTGACTTGTGGAGTGTAACAGTACTGCTAAGTTTTTTTTTTTAATGTGGGCCTGAGATTTGAGACAATTTCATGTCAGAGAGTCGACATTTAATTAGTCATTTGCTTAAGTTTCTCTTGCTACAATTTCATTTTTTTCCATACCTTGCTGTTCTGATAAGATGTATAGGTGGTGCCGTCGCTGCTGTAGGAGATAGTAAAGCTCGTAACCCATTGATACGCTTCTTGTCGTCCCTGGATCTGTATTCCTGTCACCTCGGTTTTAGCTCCAAGATCCACTTGTAGCCACTGATGAACGTCATTTGTGCGGGCGGACCACGCGCCAGTCTTACCCCCTCCAGCCTTGAAATTGAGTCTGCCATTGGTGGCGCCGTGTGCAGAGTTGAATTCGGTTGAAGCTTGGATCTGGCCATCAGTTATTTTTCTGCTCTCCATCCCGAGGGGATTGAAACATGCTATGCACAGAGAAGACATTATTATTTTAAGGGACAATAGTGGAAGTTTAAGCTAATTGTTTTTGAGCGGATGCGTGTGTTGAGTATATGTGGTAGGGTCAAGTGTCGAAAGAATTAGCCCTTTTTTCTTGCTGAGGGAGAGTGTTTTACAAGGTTATAATGATAGCTGATTTTTGGACTTGAATTTGGATGCCTACTTTTTTATGTTTTTGGCGTATTTTTCATATCACGGTGTAGAAAAGTCACCGAAAGTTTAAGACCTCACGTAAAACACAGTTCAGTATTGTTGCTGAAGGGTTGTTTGTAAAATTGCATGAGTTTGTAAGTAATTCCCTTTTAATTTTTGAAGCCCCTATCTTTTGTAATTATGATAAGGTAAGGGGATAATAGGTTTTGCTGTCAAATTGATTGCATATTCGGCTCTTTGAATTGTCCAAGACCATTAAGACCGAACTGTAGTTGAATGAGTGTGCGAGGAGATAGTTTTGCGCTTTTGTAGATTAAGTGGAAACCAGTTAGTTTTTTTGAAAAGAAAATAAAAACGGAAATATTAGTACCTGACGGACATCCTAAAAGTTCCATCCTCATAGATATATGGCTATTCCACGTCTTAGGATGCACCCGAATGTAGCGTGCATCTATGGAAGGGTGCAAAACGTTCAAAACCACGGTGTTGCGGTCTGTGTTTCCATTAAAAACCTGGAGCAGGTAAATGATGGAGAAGTGTTAAGGTTAAACTAGTTAGTGACTTGTGGAGTGTAACAGTGGTGCTAAGTTTTTTCTTAAGGTGGGCGTGAGATTTGAGACAATTTCATGTCAGTGAGTCGAGATTTAATTAGTCATTTGCTTAAGTTTCACTTGCTACAATTTTATTTTTTTCCATACCTTGCTGTTCTGATAAGATGTATAGGTGGTGCCGTCGCTACTGTAGGAGATAGTAAAGCTCGTAACCCATTGATACGCTTCTTGTCGTCCCTGGATCTGTATCCCTGTCACCTCGGTTTTAGCTCCAAGATCCACTTGTAGCCACTGATGAACGTCATTTGTGCGGGCGGACCACGCGCCAGTCTTACCCCCTCCAGCCTTGAAATTGAGTCTGCCATTGGTGGCGCCGTGTGCAGAGTTGAATTCCGTTGAAGCTGTGATCTGGCCATCGGTTATTTTTCTGCTCTCCATCCCGAGAGGGTCCGAACATGCTATACAAAGAGAATACATTTGTTTAGACAACTATAGTGCTAGTTGATGTTCCATTGTTTTTGCACGATTATTGCGTTAAGGACTTGCAATTTGGATTCCTACTTGCACTTTCCTGTGGTTTATCATTCACAGCACAATGTCCGAAAAATTGTTGTAAAAGTTCCACATGCAAAAAAATTCTTTTGAAGTCTCATTGTTGCTATAGCGTTGTTTGTAAAATGGCATTTGTTCAAAAATAGATCCTTTTTGATTTTCGTAGCTCACGTATTTCCTATGGATGATGCTTAGTTTAAAGGCACAACGCGTCATTCCATAAAATTGATTACATAATTGTAAAAGAAATTATTTGGGCCTGTGACTATGTAATAATAAGAGGAGTGAACTGCCGTTGAAAGGCTATGCGAGTAAATTGTCTACCGCTGTGGTAAAAGGAAGTGGGAAGTTGTTTGTTAATTAAGAAGAAGACGAACAAGATTGTCAGTACCTGACGGACATCCTAAGAGTTCCATCCTCATAGATATATGGCTATTCCACGTCTTAGGATGCACCCGAATGTAGCGTGCATCTATGGAAGGGTGCAAAACGTTCAAAACCACGGTGTTGCGGTCCGTGTTTCCAGTAAAAACCTGGAGCAGGTAAATGATGGAGAAGTGTTAAGGTTAAACTAGTTAGTGACTTGTGGAGTGTAACAGTACTGCTAAGTTTTTTTTTTAATGTGGGCCTGAGATTTGAGACAATTTCATGTCAGTGAGTCGAGATTTAATTAGTCATTTGCTTAAGTTTCCCTTGCTACAATTTCATTTTTTTCCATACCTTGCTGTTCTGATAAGATGTATAGGTGGTGCCGTCGCTGCTGTAGGAGATAGTAAAGCTCGTAACCCATTGATACGCTTCTTGTCGTCCCTGGATCTGTATCCCTGTCACCTCGGTTTTAGCTCCAAGATCCACTTGTAGCCACTGATGAACGTCATTTGTGCGGGCTGACCATGCGCCAGTCTTACCCCCTCCAGCCTTGAAATTGAGTCTGCCATTGGTGGCGCCGTGTGCAGAGTTGAATTCGGTTGAAGCTTTGATCTGGCCATCAGTTATTTTTCTGCTCTCCATCCCGAGGGGGTTGAAACATGCTATGCACAGAGAAGACATTATTATTTTAAGGGACAATAGTGGAAGTTTAAGCTAATTGTTTTTGAGCGGATGCGTGTGTTGAGTATATGTGGTAGTGTCAAGTTTCGAAAGAATTAGCCCTTTTTTCTTGCTGAGGGAGAATGTTTTACAAGGTTATAATGATAGCTGATTTTTGGACTTGAATTTGGATGCCTACTTGTTTATGTTTTTGGCGTATTTTTCATATCACGGTGTAGAAAAGTCACCGAAAGTTTAAGACTTCACTTAAAACACAGTTCAGTATTGTTGCTGAAGGCTTGTTTGTAAAATTGCATGAGTTTTTAAGTAATTCCCTTTTAATTTTTGAAGCCCCTATCTTTTGTAATTATGATAAGGTAAGGGGATAATAGGTTTTGCTGTCAAATTGATTGCATATTCGGCTCTTTGAATTGTCCAAGACCATTAAGACCGAACTGTAGTTGAATGAGTGTGCGAGGAGATAGTTTTGCGCTTTTGTAGATTAAGTGGAAACCAGTTTGTTTTTTTGAAAAGAAAATAAAAACGGAAATATTAGTACCTGACGGACATCCTAAAAGTTCCATCCTCATAGATATATGGCTATTCCACGTCTTAGGATGCACCCGAATGTAGCGTGCATCTATGGAAGGGTGCAAAACGTTCAAAACCACGGTGTTGCGGTCTGTGTTTCCATTAAAAACCTGGAGCAGGTAAATGATGGAGAAGTGTCAAGGTTAAACTAGTTAGTGACTTGTGGAGTGTAACAGTGGTGCTAAGTTTTTTCTTAAGGTGGGCGTGAGATTTGAGACAATTTCATGTCAGTGAGTCGAGATTTAATTAGTCATTTGCTTAAGTTTCACTTGCTACAATTTTATTTTTTTCCCTACCTTGTTGTTCTGATAAGATGTATAGGTGGTGCCGTCGCTACTGTAGGAGATAGTAAAGCTCGTAACCCATTGATACGCTTCTTGTCGTCCCTGGATCTGTATCCCTGTCACCTCGGTTTTAGCTCCAAGATCCACTTGTAGCCACTGATGAACGTCATTTGTGCGGGCGGACCACGCGCCAGTCTTACCCCCTCCAGCCTTGAAATTGAGTCTGCCATTGGTGGCGCCGTGTGCAGAGTTGAATTCCGTTGAAGCTGTGATCTGGCCATCGGTTATTTTTCTGCTCTCCATCCCGAGAGGGTCCGAACATGCTATACAAAGAGAATACATTTGTTTAGACAACTATAGTGCTAGTTGATGTTCCATTGTTTTTGCACGATTATTGCGTTAAGGACTTGCAATTTGGATTCCTACTTGCACTTTCCTGTGGTTTATCATTCACAGCACAATGTCCGAAAAATTGTTGTAAAAGTTCCACATGCAAAAAAATTCTTTTGAAGTCTCATTGTTGCTATAGCGTTGTTTGTAAAATTGCATTTGTTCAAAAATAGATCCTTTTTGATTTTCGTAGCTCACGTATTTCCTATGGATGATGCTTAGTTTAAAGGCACAACGCGTTATTCCATAAAATTGATTACATAATTGTAAAAGAAATTATTTGGGCCTGTGACTATGTAATAATAAGAGGAGTGAACTGCCGTTGAAAGGCTATGCGAGTAAATTGTCTACCGCTGTGGTAAAAGGAAGTGGGAAGTTGTTTGTTAATTAAGAAGAAGACGAACAAGATTGTCAGTACCTGACGGACATCCTAAGAGTTCCATCCTCATAGATATATGGCTATTCCACGTCTTAGGATGCACCCGAATGTAGCGTGCATCTATGGAAGGGTGCAAAACGTTCAAAACCACGGTGTTGCGGTCTGTGTTTCCATTAAAAACCTGGAGCAGGTAAATGATGGAGAAGTGTCAAGGTTAAACTAGTTAGTGACTTGTGGAGTGTAACAGTGGTGCTAAGTTTTTTCTTAAGGTGGGCGTGAGATTTGAGACAATTTCATGTCAGTGAGTCGAGATTTAATTAGTCATTTGCTTAAGTTTCACTTGCTACAATTTTATTTTTTTCCCTACCTTGTTGTTCTGATAAGATGTATAGGTGGTGCCGTCGCTACTGTAGGAGATAGTAAAGCTCGTAACCCATTGATACGCTTCTTGTCGTCCCTGGATCTGTATCCCTGTCACCTCGGTTTTAGCTCCAAGATCCACTTGTAGCCACTGATGAACGTCATTTGTGCGGGCGGACCACGCGCCAGTCTTACCCCCTCCAGCCTTGAAATTGAGTCTGCCATTGGTGGCGCCGTGTGCAGAGTTGAATTCCGTTGAAGCTGTGATCTGGCCATCGGTTATTTTTCTGCTCTCCATCCCGAGAGGGTCCGAACATGCTATACAAAGAGAATACATTTGTTTAGACAACTATAGTGCTAGTTGATGTTCCATTGTTTTTGCACGATTATTGCGTTAAGGACTTGCAATTTGGATTCCTACTTGCACTTTCCTGTGGTTTATCATTCACAGCACAATGTCCGAAAAATTGTTGTAAAAGTTCCACATGCAAAAAAATTCTTTTGAAGTCTCATTGTTGCTATAGCGTTGTTTGTAAAATTGCATTTGTTCAAAAATAGATCCTTTTTGATTTTCGTAGCTCACGTATTTCCTATGGATGATGCTTAGTTTAAAGGCACAACGCGTTATTCCATAAAATTGATTACATAATTGTAAAAGAAATTATTTGGGCCTGTGACTATGTAATAATAAGAGGAGTGAACTGCCGTTGAAAGGCTATGCGAGTAAATTGTCTACCGCTGTGGTAAAAGGAAGTGGGAAGTTGTTTGTTAATTAAGAAGAAGACGAACAAGATTGTCAGTACCTGACGGACATCCTAAGAGTTCCATCCTCATAGATATATGGCTATTCCACGTCTTAGGATGCACCCGAATGTAGCGTGCATCTATGGAAGGGTGCAAAACGTTCAAAACCACGGTGTTGCGGTCCGTGTTTCCAGTAAAAACCTGGAGCAGGTAAATGATGGAGAAGTGTTAAGGTTAAACTAGTTAGTGACTTGTGGAGTGTAACAGTACTGCTAAGTTTTTTTTTTAATGTGGGCCTGAGATTTGAGACAATTTCATGTCAGTGAGTCGAGATTTAATTAGTCATTTGCTTAAGTTTCCCTTGCTACAATTTCATTTTTTTCCATACCTTGCTGTTCTGATAAGATGTATAGGTGGTGCCGTCGCTGCTGTAGGAGATAGTAAAGCTCGTAACCCATTGATACGCTTCTTGTCGTCCCTGGATCTGTATCCCTGTCACCTCGGTTTTAGCTCCAAGATCCACTTGTAGCCACTGATGAACGTCATTTGTGCGGGCTGACCATGCGCCAGTCTTACCCCCTCCAGCCTTGAAATTGAGTCTGCCATTGGTGGCGCCGTGTGCAGAGTTGAATTCCGTTGAAGCTGTGATCTGGCCATCGGTTATTTTTCTGCTCTCCATCCCGAGAGGGTCCGAACATGCTATACAAAGAGAATACATTTGTTTAGACAACTATAGTGCTAGTTGATGTTCCATTGTTTTTGCACGATTATTGCGTTAAGGACTTGCAATTTGGATTCCTACTTGCACTTTCCTGTGGTTTATCATTCACAGCACAATGTCCGAAAAATTGTTGTAAAAGTTCCACATGCAAAAAAATTCTTTTGAAGTCTCATTGTTGCTATAGCGTTGTTTGTAAAATTGCATTTGTTCAAAAATAGATCCTTTTTGATTTTCGTAGCTCACGTATTTCCTATGGATGATGCTTAGTTTAAAGGCACAACGCGTTATTCCATAAAATTGATTACATAATTGTAAAAGAAATTATTTGGGCCTGTGACTATGTAATAATAAGAGGAGTGAACTGCCGTTGAAAGGCTATGCGAGTAAATTGTCTACCGCTGTGGTAAAAGGAAGTGGGAAGTTGTTTGTTAATTAAGAAGAAGACGAACAAGATTGTCAGTACCTGACGGACATCCTAAGAGTTCCATCCTCATAGATATATGGCTATTCCACGTCTTAGGATGCACCCGAATGTAGCGTGCATCTATGGAAGGGTGCAAAACGTTCAAAACCACGGTGTTGCGGTCCGTGTTTCCAGTAAAAACCTGGAGCAGGTAAATGATGGAGAAGTGTTAAGGTTAAACTAGTTAGTGACTTGTGGAGTGTAACAGTACTGCTAAGTTTTTTTTTTAATGTGGGCCTGAGATTTGAGACAATTTCATGTCAGTGAGTCGAGATTTAATTAGTCATTTGCTTAAGTTTCCCTTGCTACAATTTCATTTTTTTCCATACCTTGCTGTTCTGATAAGATGTATACGTGGTGCCGTCGTTGCTGTAGGAGATAGTAAAGCTCGTAACCCATTGATACGCTTCTTGTCGTCCCTGGATCTGTATCCCTGTCACCTCGGTTTTAGCTCCAAGATCCACTTGTAGCCACTGATGAACGTCATTTGTGCGGGCTGACCATGCGCCAGTCTTACCCCCTCCAGCCTTGAAATTGAGTCTGCCATTGGTGGCGCCGTGTGCAGAGTTGAATTCGGTTGAAGCTTTGATCTGGCCATCAGTTATTTTTCTGCTCTCCATCCCGAGGGGGTTGAAACATGCTATGCACAGAGAAGACATTATTATTTTAAGGGACAATAGTGGAAGTTTAAGCTAATTGTTTTTGAGCGGATGCGTGTGTTGAGTATATGTGGTAGTGTCAAGTTTCGAAAGAATTAGCCCTTTTTTCTTGCTGAGGGAGAATGTTTTACAAGGTTATAATGATAGCTGATTTTTGGACTTGAATTTGGATGCCTACTTGTTTATGTTTTTGGCGTATTTTTCATATCACGGTGTAGAAAAGTCACCGAAAGTTTAAGACTTCACTTAAAACACAGTTCAGTATTGTTGCTGAAGGGTTGTTTGTAAAATTGCATGAGTTTGTAAGTAATTCCCTTTTAATTTTTGAAGCCCCTATCTTTTGTTATTATGATAAGGTAAGGGTATAATAGGTTTTGCTGTCAAATTGATTGCATATTCGGCTCTTTGAATTGTCCAAGACCATTAAGACCGAACTGTAGTTGAATGAGTGTGCGAGGAGATAGTTTTGCGCTTTTGTAGATTAAGTGGAAACCAGTTTGTTTATTGAAAAGAAAATAAAAACGGAAATATTAGTACCTGACGGACATCCTAAAAGTTCCATCCTCATAGATATATGGCCACGCCACGTCTTAGGATGCACCCGAATGTAGCGTGCATCTATGGAAGGGTGCAAAACGTTCAAAACCACGGTGTTGCGGTCTGTGTTTCCATTAAAAACCTGGAGCAGGGAAATGATGGAGAAGTGTTAAGGTTAAGGTGGCTCCGTAATTAATACAAGAGCATTTAACTGTGACAAATTTTCCGTCATAACTTTTTGGTTTTTAACGCAGTGGCTGCGAAACTTTGCAATTAACAACAGATATCATTCGGCAATAACACAAAATATTCCGATTTCACTGATGGTAAATATTTCTTGAGAAATTAGTGCTTAAAAAGACCCTACTGTTCAAAGAAAATCGCGTCTAGTAAAAAATTTTGCTGATATTTTTTACTGAAATTTCTGGTATCGACTTTAATTGATATAATAAATATGCCAGAGGAATTTCAGAAAAATCGTTGGAGCAGAAGTCCGTAACTAAAAGCCGGTCGAAATTCAGCTGTGAAATTGTTTTGGAATTTCAAAAATAAATTACTATCAGGTAGAAGGAGCCACCAGTTTGAATTTTCGGGACAAGTAAATTCAACGCTTGCTAATTCTTAAAGCAAAAGCCGATTGCCTATCGTACTATTCTTTGAAAGGTACTTTTTAGTTTTAGAAGAACTATAAATTGCTCCAAACCTTGCTCTGAAGTAGAATGACTTGTTCGTCAACAGTTTTAAAATATCCCTTGGCAGTTTTGGCTCAAACTCCTGCTGCATACATTTTGATGTATTGCCATGCATTTTCAACGACTTTTACTGCCGTTCGTTGCTTCCAACTCAGGAAAAAAGAATTGAGATTGGACGCTACCTCGTATCAGAGCTCAGAAAGAACTGTCCAGCACCTTTGTTTATGACTACAAAATGAGCACGAGCGGCAGTTCTGCGTGGAATTCGCACCTCACCCAGGGGGGACGAACGACAATGATGACCATGCTTGTGAACCAAATAACATCACAGTGCAAAATAAAATTATCGCAAAAATACTACCCGTGAATAAATTTACAACTTTTTGTCACTCCTTCCTTCAATGAATGGGTATTTTTTTCTTGATTATTATGTTTTGCTCTGCAATTATACATGTTTATACAGATCGGCTCACAGACATGGGCATCATTGTCACTCGTCCCCCCTGGTTGAGGTGCGAATTCCTCGCAGAGCTGCCGCTCGTGCTCATTTTCTGGTCATAAACAAAGGTACTGGACAGTTCTATCTGAGCTTCGATACTAGGTAGCTTACAATCCCAATACCTTTTTCCTGAATTGGAAACAACGAACGGCAGTAAAAGTCGTTGAAAATGCATGGCAATACATCAAAATGTATGCAGCAGGAGTTTGAGCCAAAACTGCCAAGGGATATTTTAAAACTGTTGACGAACAAGTCATTCTACTTCAGAGCAAGGTTTGGAGCAATTTATAGTTCTTCTAAAACTAAAAAGTACCTTTCAAAGAATAGCACGATAGGCAATCGGCTTCTGTTTTCAAAATTAGGAAACACACTGAAGTTGCTTGTCCCGAAAATTGAAACTGGTGTCTCCTTCTTCCTGATAGTAATTTATTTTTGAAATTCCAAAACAATTTCACAGCTGAATTTTGACCGACTTTTAGTTACGGACTTCTGCTCCAACGATTTTTCTGAAATTCCTCTGGCATATTTATTATATCAATTAAAGCCGATACCAGAAATTTCAGTAAAAAATATCAGCAAAATTTTTTACTAGACGCGATTTTCTTTGAACAGTAGGGTCCTTTTAAGCGCTAATTTCTCAAGAAATACTTACCATCAATGAAATCGGAATATTTCGTATTATTGCCGACTGATATCTGTTCTTAATTGCAAAGTTTCGCAGCCATCGCGTTAAAATCGAAAAAGTTATGACGGAAAATTTGTCACAGCTAAATGCTCTTGTGTTAATCACGGAGCCACCTTAAACTAGTTAGTGACTTGTGGGATGTAACTGCGATGGTAAGTTTTGAATGTGGGCCCTAGATTTAAGACACTTTCATGTTAGTGAGTCGAGATTTAATCAGTCATTTGCTTAAGTTTCTCTTGCTACAATTTCATTTTTTTCCATACCTTGCTGTTCTGATAAGATGTATAGGTGGTGCCGTCGCTGCTGTAGGAGATAGTAAAGCTCGTAACCCATTGATCCGCGTCTTGTCGTCCCTGGATCTGTATTCCTGTCACCTTGGTTTTAGCTCCAAGATCCACTTGTAGCCACTGATGAACGTCATTTGTGCGGGCGGACCATGCGCCAGTCTTACCCCCTCCAGCCTTGAAATTGAGTCTGCCATTGGTGGCGCCGTGTGCAGAGTTAAATTCGGTTGACGCTGTGATCTGAGCATCGGTAATTTTTTCGTTTTCCAGTCCGAGAGGGTCTGAACATGCTATACACAGAGAATGAACTATTTAAGTTGGCTTTAGTAGAAGTTAAGAGTTGTATTGTTTTGAAAAGGTGAGTGTGCTTTCAATAGAGAGACTCTGATCCCGCGTTCAGATCCCGCGTTCAGATCCCGCGTTCAGATCCCGCGGAATCAGCTCCTTGAGTGCTAGCAGCCTTCGTGGTACGAGTTTCAGGCATAGTTAATTTAGTTAGAGTCGTAAATGGCAAATAGCGATAACAAAAATTGAGTGTAAAACAAGATTCACTAAGAAATTAAAGCAATTATCGCGGAGTAAAGAAAGTACGACCGTACGCCACTCTCTAGTCGCCAGTCTCTAGCCTCTACACCTCTTTTAAGAAAAAACTGAAGATTAAATTATTGAGTAAGTATGAAAACAGTTTATAAATCTTTCCATCTTCGACTTTTCGCCTTCTTCTCTTCAATTGATGTGAAACAGCTCTAGCTCATAGTTCGAGGAGGCCTAACCTCTCATAAGCTCCTATAGTTTCTGTTAGGTCTCCTCGCCACTTCTTTTTTTTTTTCTTCTTCTTCTTTTCCTATATTTTTTGTAATTAGTGTGGCAAATAAAATAAAATAAATAAATAAATAATAGGTCGCCACAGAGTCCTACTAGTGTAAGTCTTTTTTTTTTCTTAAGTTCGCTGCCTGTGATATTGGCATCGGGAATGTTTTTATATTCTAGTCCTATGGTTGTGTGGGCTTAGAGAATCACTTTTTTAATAGTCTACGAGTTTATTGTTTAAGGTTTTGTAATAAGGTTAGTCGTCATGGTTGTGATGTTACAGAGTCTTTTTATAGATAATGGTGTGGTTTGTTTTTAGGGAATTTGCAACGGTTGTCGAGAGACTACACTGTTATTTCGTAATTTTCAGAGTTTTATTCAATATTAGTGAATATGGTGAGGGAAATATTAAAGAGGAGAAAAAAGAAATAAACAGTCACCATTTTCCGAAAATGTCTCTAACGAGTTGGCCACAAAAAAATTTGAATCTGTGGAGAAAGAACTGCTCTGCTCTCTTTTGACAAATGAGTTTAGTTGATTCTTTTCACAACTTTTGATTGAAGCAAAGTTGTGTAACTCGAAGATACGGGTCTTCGGGAGTTTAATGAGAAAGTTTGTTTCTTACTTACTTCTACTGTTTCTTATCTCTACTAATGTTACATTGAAGCTATAGACTGGAAATATATTATTGTTTCTGAAACAAAACCAATTTTGGAGATCTTCCCAAACAATTTTTATTTGAATAGGAGCATGAAATTTTTGTTGTATGTAAGTGGAAGACCAGACCTTAGTTGTCCAAAGGTCGGATCGCGCTATCCGCCGGATAAATCTCTTTCCAGTGCCGCGTGGACAGTGCAAGAAGTTTCTCCATTACTTATCCGCTGGATAGTGATTTATCCGGTGGATAACGCTATCCAACTTATGAACAACCGGGACCTGAGCGACACCGTTTTTATAAGGTTCAGTTCTGAGTCTTAAGTGAAGTTTCAGCGACCAACAAAAATCATTTTTTTGTTGTTTATTTTTGTCGGAATATTTACTATTTTTGTACGAATTTGACTTAACTGAGTACGTTCTTTCAGAGATTATTTCCTTGTTGTTAAGCTTACATTAGTCGCTTTTTGGTTAATTTTCCCTTTCTTATGCCAGCGCTTGTTCCGCTTCGATACCTTTTGTGAAGTATGGTGTGGTTGCCAGAGACCTTATCTGACGTGATTTCCGGCTTCCGTCAAGCCTTTGTATTGACCCGCTTGTGTCGTTGGCCTTCGGAGATTTGTTGGCCAGCGGATGACACCGAAGAACCCCCTGTACCCGAGACAATAAAAGCACTCATTAAAATACCAATTCAGTTTTATGCTTGTGACCGAATTACAGCATTGTCAAAACAACTGTATAGCCAAACACTAGCAAACCCGTTTTACGTTTTGGATTTCCAATGTTTATTTGTAGTTGTGCAAGCCGTCGTTAGCGGGCACGTAACCCTTTCACTCCAGTGGCCACTTTTGAGAACCATTGTAGTGCCGGCCAGCTCCATGCAGTAACGGAAACCATTTTCGCTTCCCGTGGGTGTCCGCTACCCTGGGTACCAGAGGTTTTTCTCGCGTGCGGCGGAAATTTTCGGTGTTGGCCGAAGGCCGAAGCCGCGAGAAAAAGACTTGACAGAAACCGGAAACCGCGCTAGAAAAGGCTCAGGGCCCGGTTGCATAAAACCTGCACTTAAGTGCTCACTTAAGTAGGTCACTTACGAATCCGTTATGGGTACACTTACGGGTGTTGCATGGAACACACTTAGCACTCTCGTAAGTTTCTGTTTTACGTGGTAACTTACGGTCTCACTTAAGGGCACTCGTAACCTTGATATAGTACTTTATTAATGATTCATTCTTTTTTTTTAAGCTAACCATCGGTGAGTGTAAAGAAAGTTAAAAGCCGTTTCGAACACTTTTAAGCCCCTCAAAAAATGAAATTTGCATGCAAACGTTATTTTTCTTCAATATCTACTGAAAATTATAGTTCTTCTTTTTTCACGAAAGTGTACATCGGAGGTTAACAAAGCGCATTAGAACGAATTATGTGAAGAAAAATACTTTTTTTCACTTCTCAGTAAAAGATTTCCTTAAATTTAGTAAAAAAAGTAACGATACGGGACCTACATAGGTCCCGTAAATATACGTGCTATTTTTCGCGGAAAAAAAGTTTTATGCAACACCCGCAATTTCTGTTGCATAAACGACATTTAAGTGAACACTTACGAAAATCGTAAGTGCAACCACTTAAGTGATTTCATGCAACTGACTTATGTTACGAGTGCACGTACGTGTACCCGTAGTTGTTACGGACGTTTTATGCAACCGGGCCCTGGCACCCAGGGTAGTGATAATTATTGTAATGAGAGTATACTTTTTTTTACTTTTCTCTGCGTGCAGTTGTTTAAAGTTTATTGTTTAAAAAATAGTTCCGCTTTCAGTCTTGGCCATAGCCTGTTCCAGGCTCTCACATAGGTAATAGGCATGGAAAAAAGAAAAAAAAAAAAAAAGAACGAGTGCGTGATCTGAGGTGTTTTTCTCAATATCGCGGACTCGACTATCTCGGAGCCTAAAACAGGCTAGCTGGGCCAGATGAATATGGAACCTCGATGGTGACAAAAACTGCTTGTGACGAAGTCGTCGATCGGTGTAACGAACGTTATTATATGGCTGAGTCTGTTTTCACTGTGCAGTTTTTCAATTTGCGGTCCGTAACTTGCTATACGGACCAAAATTTCAAAGACAATGCTCATTTCGGAGCTCTAAATCTCTTTACCTTGGAAAAAAAACGTTGAAATTAAGTTACAAGACGTCTATCAACCTTGAGGGCTTAGATTTTGACTTTGTCCCTCAACATTTTAAACCGTGTGTTTATTTGTGCACGAAGGCGATGATCGAAGAGGATTCTAGTCAGTGTTTGAAAATTTTATCGTAGTACACAGTTAAGAAGACGAAAATCGACTGGCAGAGGTTCGAGATGTCACATCTCGAATCTCTGCCAGAATTTGCAAAGTTTGCCTAAGAGAAAATGAGTAATTTCTTCGACAAATATGATAACAAACATGCCTGCACCCGATCATCTTGACGAGCTTCTTTGTCATTTGCAGTGTTTTTCCAAAGACCAACGAAAGAAAGATAGAAGCGACTGCGAGCCAGACACAATGTCCAGTTTTCAAAAGACTCCAGCGTCACATTGGCAAGTGAATTTTAATTTTACAGTGCTCTTAGTTTTGACCGAATATACTTAAACTATGTCTGTAAACCCTGAGGACTGGGATGTTGATTTTGCCTTTCCAGATTTTAACCTAGCTTTGTTTGAACGCGAACGAAGCTGATGCAGAAACTGAATCGTAACCTTTCCGTGGAAGAAAAGATGGTCCGTGTTTGAAAATTTTAACGCTGATCTCGCTTGAACCCCTTGAAGACGAGGCTGAACTGGCAGTAATTCGAGACGTTTTCCCAAAAAAATTAACGAACGAATCTTCGACAATGAAAACAAACTTACCTTGAAAAGCTTCGTTTTTTCCATCGATTTATGGCCCAAGCGCGAAGCACGCGGGCCATAAATCGATGGAAAAAACTCGGTCCGTAATTTACAGTGCGGACCGAAAACTCGGCTAATAAGAGGTATATACTTTACGCTCCTGTAAAAAAGAACGACAGCGTTGACAACGATACCTTATTATAGCGACAAATTTGGCCGGTGCCTTAGCCCTTGGTTATATCGAGGCTCGTGAGTTTCTTAATCCTTTAAGCCCCAAGGTCCACGTACAAAAATTTTCCAGGCTGATCTCCGTACATTTCTTTAGAAATAGTCGAGAGAATTTGGTTTAAGATCAAAGCGTTCCCCCTTTGGTAATCAATTTATTAATTCTCATAACCTTTACTCTTGATTCTTGATGATCTGCTGGTGTTGTTAGGAGAATATTGATGTTGGTCACTCTTGGGACCTAAAGTGTTAACATCAAACCTGCGAATGCGACGACCTCTTGTTGGCGACCATCTACCATCGGTGTGATTAGTTTTCCTATCCGCGTGGCCATATTTTGTTTGTTTTTTGCCGAGAAGTTTTCACGTGAATAATGCATCAGTCAATTCCACCTGTGCTTAGCCCCCCCCCCCCCCCCCCAGACTGACCCCCGGGCATTAGCATTTATTTTGCCTTGGATGACAAATTCCCGGGGATGGGGACTCTTGAGCTGTAAAATCCCCCGGGGTGGGGACGAAAAAAGAGGGCAAATGCCCCGTCCTGCGTCAACACTGCAACATTTTTCATTGATCGCACAGTCGAATAGTGCCTTTTTAAGCATTTTCATGTGCGATTTTCAATGTGCGGTTTCAATTAACGTCTTCCCTTGTAATAGCGCCAGGATTCTAATTAAGACTTCACGCCGCGACGACATGCACCAATTTATGGTTTAGTATAAAATTATTGTCATTAAAATTCACGGAGCGCTGTAAAGTGATATGTTATGAATAGTTTTATAAATATGAAGGGATGTTCTTCAAATAATATAAACAGAAATTTGATTCAATACCCCCAAAACGTTGATTCACATCGATAGCTCCAATTTCGCTATGTAATTCTGGCTTGATAAGCAATGAAGAAATGCATGCGTAAAATCTAGAACATGCCTTTACAGCCCTCTTCAATTTATTCCTGTCCTTGACAGATGAGCCAATCAGCCTTTTTTCCAGTAAAACCTTCTGTGTAGTTATATTCTGATAGGAAACCGCGTGCGTGTCAAAAGCTCGGGAATTGCCCCGGGGTTGGCAAATGCCCAGCCCCCGGGCAGTGCGAAAAGTTGCAAATACCCCCGGGACTGACAAGGAGGGCAAATTCCCCGCAGTAGCCGGGGGCGGGGGCTGCGCGCAGGTGGAATTGACTGATGCATAATTGCGGTGGACGACCCTGATGGGATAATTTTATGCAACAAAAATCGATGAATTGGAAAACGGTGCAGATTTCATTCGTGAAAAATGGTAGTTTTGCAAATCCGCCTGTAGGTTTCGAAACAAGGAACCAGCCTTACAAGTATTGGAACTCGGTCAGGAATGCCTGAACAGCATAGCAAACTCCGAAAACAAGACTTTAGTAAACTAAAGAATCCCAATAAAAACTATACATTCACTTTTAGGAGAAAGTACCTCGCGATTTGCGAATTAACTGCATGGCTTGCAGGATTTTCCAGAAAACCTAGCACTGTTATTTTATGATTTGTAAAATTGGTCTTCGTGAACCACAGATCAGTATAGCAATGGAACGCCGATAGCTTTAACTATCATTTTACCATACTGCAACTGGTTTCAGCAGGTCAGATTGATTCTGGCTTTGAACTTCTGTATTGCAAAAATTATACACTGCAGAAGTGAACTACATTTTACTTACGTTTGGCCGACGAAAAGGAGCAAAAAAATGGAAGGAAAAACAGCAGTCTTGTTAAACTCATTTTCACTGCCGGACCGTGTCTCCATTTAATTTTGTTTCTATTCCTTGAGAAGCGGAATTTATATACCCTAACAGGAAACGTATGACGTTTTATACGTGCTGCCTTGTTCTTAACGGTATAATGTTAAAAAGGATTAGGTTGGTATAGATTGGAATCAACGATATCACTTACGTCAATTGGATTTGGAAAGCACGTACCCCCCCCCCCGGGGGGGTACTTGGGTTTATGTTTCCTGGCCTCTCAGAGCCCCTATCCTATTATAGTCTATTTTTGGGCCAATTATAGAACCCCTCTTAGTCACTTTTTGGAAAATGTAATTTTCGCGATCCCAGAAGCGGAATTTATATACCCTAACAGGAAACGTATGACGTTTTATACGTGCTGCCTTGTTCTTAACGGTATAATGTTAAAAAGGATTAGGTTGGTATAGATTGGAATCAACGATATCACTTACGTCAATTGGATTTGGAAAGCACGTACCCCCCCCCCCGGGGGGGTACTTGGGTTTATGTTTCCTGGCCTCTCAGAGCCCCTATCCTATTATAGTCTATTTTTGGGCCAATTATAGAACCCCTCTTAGTCACTTTTTGGAAAATGTAATTTTCGCGATCCCAACTTAGTCACTTTCTATTTATGCATCTACCTTATCAATGTGGTTTCAGGCGTCCCCATTAAGCCCTTATAAGGAAGTACCCCCCCCGCCCCCGGGCCTCGTCCAGACGTGATGTTTGAGTAATCACAATTTCACCACTTTCTACTGCTTACCATGCGAGTAGGATATAAAAACGCTAGGACCTTGAATCCTCTTTTAGTTTTATCGTAAAACTTTGCACAGAATAAATGCCATTTATAGGGTCACCCTTCCTCCTTAATTAAACAGGCCCCAAGTCAGCATTTGACTCAGCAAGATTAGACACCTTGAAGTGATGATGTAAATGCCTCATATCTCCATACTCCAAACTGACATTTCCTTCTCACATGACATTTCCCCTTTCCAACATGAAATTTCTCTGTCTCTTGAAATTTCTGCTCGTCAAATGTTCATGAAAGTCTATTTCTTTTCAATTTTTAAGGAATGAAAATTCCAGGTCAGCACGAGTAGGATTCGATCTCGGAGCATTGGACCTGCAGCCCACCACCTCAGTAAACATTAGTTTTTCTATCAGTTAAGACAAATATGATCGTAAAGATTTTCTTTCGTACAAGGAGGCGCTTTCAAATTGAATTTAAGAAATCCATGTCTGTTTAACAAGAATATGTTTAGGTTGACTCTGTATTAACTATTGAGCTTGCAAGAATCTGCAATAGCTAGTGAACGTTTGCAGCTAACCGTGGCCATAGTGCCATGGAAAATGTTAGCCGGAAGTCACGAATATGTGTAAACTTACAAATTCTATTCTCATGTTATCGAAGTCAACTTCATGTAGTATGAGGATGACAAAGCAAAAAGGTTAGCCGGAAGTCACGAACAGGTGTAAACTTACAAATTCTATTCTCATGTTATCGAAGTCAACTTCATGTAGTATGAGGATGACAAAGCAAAAAGGTTAGCCGGAAGTCACGAACAGGTGTAAACTTACAAATTCTATTCTCATGTTATCGAAGTCAACTTCATGTAGTATGAGGATGACAAAGCAAAAAGGTTAGCCGGAAGTCAAGAACAGGTGTAAACTTACAAATTCTATTCTCATGTTATCGAAGTCAACTTCATGTAGTATGAGGAAGACAAAGCAAAAAGGTTAGCCGGAAGTCACGAACATGTGTAAACTTGTAAACTCTATTCTCATGTTATCGAAATCAACTTCATGTAGAATGAGGACGGCAACGCGAAAAGGTTAGCCGGAAGTCACGAACATGTGTAAACTTACAAATTCTATTCTCATGTTATCGAAATCAACTTCATGTAGAATGAGGACGGCAACGCGAAAAGGTTAGCCTAGACTACGAGCAGTCCCCCATTTTTCCTCAGGGATAGTAGAGTGAGCAAAACGCGAGCGCGCGTGAAACGCGTGGGGTGATTTTCACGCGCGCTCGCGTTTCGCTCGCTCTACTATCCCTGAGGAAACATGGGGGACTACTCGTAGTCTAAGGTTAGCCGGAAGTCACGAACAGGTGTAAACTTACAAATCTATTCTCATGTTATCGAAAGTAACTACATTACAGTATGAAGACGACAGCGCGCAAACATGTAAATGTCATCTTTACTTTCTCACTGGCTTTTTATATTCAGGTTCAAGTAATAGTAGACACCCAAAAACCTAGCAAACAAGCTTGCAACTAAATAGGCCTAAATAGCGGTAAGTAAGAAATACTGGTAACAGGGGCGGATCTAGGGGGAGGGTGCAGGGGGTGCGCACCCCCCCCCCCCCCCCCCCGAGATGACCTGCGGTTTTCTAATACAACTGGTATTCTGCAAAAAAAAAGAAAAGCTATGTGGTTTATTGGTGTTGAAGTAGAGTAAGAGACAAGTGCACCCCCTCCTAAAAAAAATCCTGGATCCGCCCCTGGGTAATGTTACCTGGTGGAAGTCCGGCTGTTGTTGGAGATATAGTCGTTGGTGGAGAAAGAGTCGTTGTTGGAGGGAGAGTCGTTGTAGGCGATGTGGTTGTTGGATTCGGCGTCACTGAAAGTATTGGAAAAGAATAAAAAACGCGATAAACAAGCAATGAAACTACTGCTATAATATAATTGCTGAGTCATCTAGTTGCCCTTTCTGTCTTCGACTCGACGTTGAAAGTAACAAAAAAAGTGATACGAAAAGAAGTTCTAAACGGCGTATTACAAAACGTTGTTGAGCGATTAGGGATACCTTTTAGGCCGAATTTATCAGTAAACAACAGAAACTTTGACTGATTAGATATTTGTTCTCCCCCTCGTATAGCCTGAGTATCAGGCCTTCCTAAGGGGCTAGGGGAGAGGAGATTTCCCCTTTTCCCCAGAAACGCCTGATACTCAGGCTACCCCTCGTATTGCATCAAATATAGACCCGGAATCGATATTTTGATCGTAAGGTGATGACAGACAGTAAAGGTTTCCGCTTATTTATTTATGTAAAACAAATTAAGGATGATAGAAAGGTAGCTTTTTCAGTAACGTTAGTTTATTCTTTTTTATGCTTGCGCTCGATCATGAGAATAGTTTGCTCGTATAAGGCGTTGAATTTTTATTTTGGCAGTCGGGTAAGGCTGCATAAGTGGATAAGTAGTTCGTAAAGTTGAAATTGAATAAGTGTATCTATGTCAGTTTAAGAGTGCAATATGGCCGCCGTTTCATTGTTTTGGAACAACAAAATGGCTGCCGTGACGTCTTGTGAAAACGCTCTATATATTTTATATATTCTCTACATAGACTATTATTGTTAGACCTTGTTACCACACTGTGTGCAATATTATCATTATTCTAATTATTATTATTATTATTATTATTATTACTTTTATTATTATTAAAGCACAGCGGTTTTCATCACAAAATCTTTGATCAATTTTCTTTGAATAAAATTACTTAGAGAAAAGGCATGCAGTGTCCTTTCTAGCGTATAATGAGTCAGCCTAGTCAGTAAGAAAGGCGGAGTACGCCTTGTTAAAGCTCTTTTCGAAAGAGAACTAACCAATACCTGGGCAACCTAAGAGTTCCATTCTCATGGAAATATGCTCGTGCCACTTTCTAGGATGTACCCGGATGTAGCGTGCTTGAATGGGTGGGACAAAAACGTGCAACACCTCTGTGTCATGGTCACTGTTTCCCTTTAAGACCTGCAGTTTTGAAAAGAGGATAACGGTTATATGTTATTACAGATAACCTTATTATAGTCACTCAATCCTCTTCATCATAAAACACTACAAAATTTATCAGCTGAACTGAACTAAGATGCGTTCAGTATTGACTACTACAAAGACTTCAATGAAATACCGTCGACTTTTTTGGCAATCTCCCTGTAAGTAACCATCTACCGTCAGTTACTCCTTTTCCCAAACACCATTATTTTTCTCTCAAAACCTTCTACATTGGCCCCCGGCTTCGGAAAGCACCGTTTGAATCCAAGGACGGCAACGTTTGGAAATAAAAGCCGAATACTATTTGCTTAATTCAGACATGATGACCTTGCTTGATGCAGATGGTGTAGAGTTGCGCCATTTCCCAAGTTTCAAAAACCCTCACTTTCAAAACGAGGCTAATTGTAAACACTTTCGTGTTTCATTTGCATGATAATAGAAAGTTATTTTCATGTAAATGGCTTCACACTTAATCTCGCTTTGAACAGAGGTTTGGGGAACACTCGGAAATTTATTTGTTAAAGTATAAAATGTTCTAGTGAAAACTGTTCTCTCTTAACTGTGACTGCCCATATAATGTATGTAATGTTTAACACAAGAACAGTAGTGTTTGAAAACACGTGCTGAGAGTGTTTAAAACGTTAATCACCGTTTAGTCAGGTTGATATGATATATGGACGGTTGACACTAGTGTACCAATACGTTTCTTAATATCAACTGTACTGTACATATTGTGGAATTATATTATATCTTATTACATTTTTTGACGCATCGTGTGGCAGGGGCGCCGTGTTCGCGGTATTTCGTGGTTACCTCTATTACAGACAGCTCTAGGGCAAAAGTCAATTTCTATTCTCTACATACCACGTTTTGCTTGTAGGCTGTGAAGGCGATGCCGTCGTTACTGTAGGAGATAGTATAGCTCTTCACCCACTGACAGGTGTCGCGTTCTTGTCCCTGAGTCTTAATTCCTGTCACCTGTGTTTTTTCTCCAAGGTCCACTTGTAGCCACTGATTGTAGTTATCATATTTTGCAGACCATGCACCAGCGTTGCCTCCTTCAGCCTCGAGGTTCAGTCTCCCATAGTAAGAACGTGTTCTGTTGTTGTACTCGGAGGACGCTGTTATCTGTGCATCGGATATGTTTTTGTTCTCCATCCCGAGAGGGTTTGAGCAAACTGTGCATATGTGATAAAATTTATTTAGAGACTGCCTGTATTTCTGCTACACATTACCGGAGGTCATTCACATGCAGACTTTGCATGCTTGGTTCTCTCTCTTGTCATGTATTTGACCTTTTGTAACCCTGAGAAACTAGCCTGCGTGGCAAGCGTCTAGAGTGAAGGGAAGGGAGGGAAAGAAGAGGAGATTTGAGAGAGAAAGAAAGGAAAGGCTCCCTCTACTTTTTCCCTTTCGCTTTTCTCCCTTTATCCCTTCCCTTTTCATCCCAGTCCGCATTCTGTGCATTTCATTTTGCCTTTCCGTTTTACATCATTTATACCAGAACCAAGAACGAGAGGAGTCGACGTAACATGCAAGAACAATATCTTTTAGAATGTCCGTTGTTCCATAGAATCATCCACGGCAAGCTTATTTTAGAAGACAACTGTTCTCAATCGAGAGTTGAACCTAATATCGCTGTTGCTGTGCAATTTCTTCTTTGCTGCGCCAGTATCGATGAACAAGAAAGAAAAAGAAAAAAAACGCCTCCTTTACTGATTCGATGATCAAACCTTTCAACCCCAGTCGTAACTTGTTCACCTACCCTTTTCCATCCTCCCCTACTTACTTTCAATCCTCTCAAGGTAGGTTATGACTTGCTTTTAGGATATGGCTGCGCTTGCCTTATAGGTAGCCTTTAGCTCAGCTGTTTCAATGCTCCACTGGAGATTTCAATGCAAAACAATTTATATCCTTAGTAAACTATTAGTTGTAAAGACAATAATTATTACCTATTGGACAACCCAAGAGCTCAATCCGCATGGAAATATGGACATTCCACGTTTGAGGATGTAGACGAATATACCTGGCCTTGATGGATGGTGAAAACAGGCCTAAAACCACGGAGTTTTGATCTCTGTTTGCCCGAAAGACCTGCATAAATGGAATAAAAGCACATTGGTTATCATCCTTTTCAATATTGTTATCGACTGCATTATCAGCAAATGAGCTACACTTTCCGTTGACTTTTGAACCGACTGCTTTTCAAAGCTGACTCCGTGATAAAAAAAGACTTCTGTTTTCCACTCTTAAAGAGAAAACGGCTACCCTTAAATGTTAATCAGTTTTTTTTTGGGGGGGGGGGGGGGGGGGGGCGGGGGCTGGGAGGAAATCACTGTTATATGGCTTCCGTGATTGCATGTTGGTTGTTTTAGGTCTGAAAAGTTAAATATTGGTACAGTTTGAAGCTTTTTGAATTTGCTTAAACCATACAAATACCCATTTCCTTTGCAGGTTTTACGGCACTTTTTACAGTGTTCTCTACATACCCTGTTTTGGCCATACGCTGTGAAGGTAATCCCGTCATTACTGTAGGAAACAGTATAGCTTTTGACCCACTGATAACGGTCTTGTCTTCCTTGACTTTGTATCGCCTGCACTTCCATTTCTTGCCCAAGATCCACTTGTAGCCACTGATGAACGTCATTTGTTTTGGCAGACCATGCGCCAGTCTTACCTCCTCCAGCCTTGAAATTGAGTCTGCCATTGGACGGGCCATGTGTGGCGTCGTACTCGCTTGAAGCTGTTATCTGGGCATCGGGTAAGTCTCTGTTCTCCATCCCCAGAGAGTAGGAACATCCTGTGTAGAAAACAAATAACTGATTTATGGGGACATGCATGGATAAATATAACTCAACCAAAGTTGATCAAATTGCTCGAGCGCCTTATTCTATGCGTTAACCGCGTTACCGCGGCAGGATTAGCTCAGTCGGTATAGCGCTTGACTGCAGAGCGGGAGGTCGCGGGTTCGATTCCTGGGACCGGACCAATAGTCAGGGTAATAAAATAACTGAGAAATGAAGGTACTTCCTTTGCCCTGCAGGCGGCTGGACCTTCGCGTGGTTCGGATGACCACGTAAAATGGCGGTCTCGTCTCCATTAGAGGGCGTAAAATATAGTGTCCCCAGTTTTAAACTGGAATTCTTGAATTGGCAAGAGATGATCGACCATCGTATATGTGGCTAATGTTTTTTCGCTTTGGTATACGCTAGGTGTTCAGCGGGCACGATTCCCGAGTACGGTACACGCTTAGAACTAATGTGTACAAACCCTTTATACGTACGTATGCCAGAATTCGAGCACAGTGGTGTAAGGTTAGGCTCGATTTCCACCGTCTCCTGGGTCCGGTCTTTGATCCTCCCCGAAGAAGAGAGACTCTTTCGGGGGATGAGTGTGGGCTCATTTTCCCGAACAGCGGCTGGTAATCGAGCCTAGTGTAAGGTGGGCAAAGCTACGTTGTATGCACATGTGTTCTGTTAGTTCTGAGGCAGTGCACTGCTTTGCATACTCATAACCTCCCGCAGTCCT